>CM074744.1:2869403-3469403 GCA_037367245.1 Phrynocephalus guinanensis | reverse complement strand
AAGCACCAGAATTCTCTTTCGTGTTTTTTGGGCTGAGAGAAGGAATTTGGCCACACGTTCTGTAATGGACTTCTTTCTGTCTTCTAGAAGATATCTTGTTTACCAGTCCAAGGATCTGCCTGGTAGACCTCTCATTACAGGGTAAAGAAGCCTCATCCCTGTAATAACTACATATAAAAAGAACATGCTGCAATGTTTCAATTTCTTTATCATTGCAGGGGCATAATCGATTTTCATATGGTATGCCACTGTAGCGACCCTCTAAGACTGCAGATGGAATGATAGAATCATAGAGTTGGAAGAGACCTCAAGGGCCATCTAGTTCAACCCCCTGCCATGCAGGAAGCCCATCCCAGTATTTCCAACAGATGGCCAGCCAGCCTCTGCTTAAAAACCTCCAAAGAAGGAGACTCCACCACCCTTTGTGGCAGCATATCCCACTGCGGAACAGCTCTAACTGTCATGAAGTTCTTCCTGATGTTCAAATGGAATCTCTTTTCCTGTAGTTTGAAACCATTGCCCCGAGTCCTAGTTTCTGAAGCCATGGAAAACAAATCTGTTCCCTCTTCAATATGACCATCCTTTCAAATATTTAAACATAGCTATCATATCCCCCCTCAGTCTTCTTCTAAGCAGAACACTTTTTAGAGAGGCTAAACATTCCCAGTTCCCTAAGCCGTTCCTCATAAGACATATCCTCCAGACCCTCAACCATCCTGGTTGCCCTCCTCTGCACCCGCTTGAGGTTGTCAACATCTTTTAAGCTGAGGCGCACAGAACTTGACACAGTACTCCAGGTGGGGTCGGACCAGAGGAGAATAGAGTGGTACTATCACTTCCCTTGATCTAGACACTATGCTTCTGTTGATGCAACCAAGAATCGCATTGGCTTTCTTGGCTGCCGCATCACACTGCTGACTCATGTTCAATTTGTGGTCCAACAAGACTCCCAGATCCCTTTCACAGGTACTATTCTCCATCCTTTTTACCTAGATGCACCACCCTACATTTCCCTCTGTTGAAACCCATTTCATTAGCTTTGGACCAGCATTTTAATCTGCCAAGGTCCTTTTGGATTTTCATCCGATCCTCTAGGGAATTAGCTACCCCACCCTATTTGGTATCATCTGCAAATTTAATTAGCATACTCTCTATTCCTTCCTCCAAGTCATTAATAAAGATATTGAACAGCACTGGACCCAGAACAGAACCCAGGGGTACCCCACCGGTCATATCTCTCCAGGCGGAAGAGAAGCCATTTATGATCACCCTTTGGATGCGATTAGTCAACAAATTACAAATCCACCTAACAGTAGCACTATCTATCCCACTTCCTACTAACCTCTTAGCAAGAATACCATGGGGAACCTTATCGAAGGCCTTGCTAAAGTCCAGATAAGCAATATCCACAGCATTCACCTCATCTATCAGGCCTGTAATTCTATCAAAGAAAGAGATCAAATTAGTCTGGCATGACTTGTTTTTAAGAAACCCGTGTTGACTTCTTGTAATGACAGCATTGTTTGTTAAGTAATTGCAGACTGTTTAATAATCTTCTCTAGGATCTTTCCAGGAATTGAAGTCAAGCTGACTGGGCGGTAATTATTTGGGTCCTCTTTTCCCCCTTTTTTGAAGATGGGGACAACATTAGCCCTCCTCCAATCGATGGGGACTTCCCCTGTTCTCCAGGACTTCTCAAAGATTATTGCCAATGGTTCTGAAATTACTTCTGCCAGTTCTTTTAAGATCCTTGGGTGTAATTGATCTGGCCCAGGAGACTTAAATTCTCCCTGTCACTAGTTTTGACAAGGTTTGTCTCTGCTTGCTGCAACAACCCCTCCTGCTCCATAAGGTTGCAAAGATTGTAAACACAGTCCTCCAGCTGCCTGACCTTGTCCTCCAAGAGGGCCACCAGCTTGCACTTTGAGCAAGTGTATCCTGGCACCTGGTTTGGCAAGAAAACAAACATGCCACAGGTGTTGCAAGTAACTACATCTGCTCCCTGCTATCCTGACTAACTGGTCAGTTACTTGAAAATGGAAGAAGAAAGGGAAAAATTAATAGGACCCCCCTGTGTTGTTTTTTTTAAAATTTGAATTCACGCGCTGTCAGGCAATATTAAGATACAGGCCAAACCTTGTGCTCACTGGAATTTCTGCAAGCAGTTCATGACAGAGGACTGTGAGCAGATTCCGCTGCCTGAACGGCTCCTCTTGACTAAAGAATTAAATCAAATACAGGTTAAAAAGGAGGATGTTTTAGGTCTAATTGATAAATTGAAGATTAACAAGTCACCGGGCCCAGATGGCATTCACCCAATGGTTATTAGGGAACTGAGAAATGAAATTGCAGATCTCTTAACGGTTATATGCAACTTGTCCCTTAAAACGGCCACAGTGCCGGAGGACTGGAGGATAGCAGATGTCACACCAATTTTTAAAAAAGGAAGGAGGGGGGACCCGGAAAACTACAGGCCAGTTAGCCTTACATCTGTCCCAGGGAAGATGGTGGAAAGCCTCATCCAAGAGAAAATCTTAAAGCACATAGAAGAACAAACCTTGCTGAGAGAAAAAAAGCATGGCTTCTGTAAGGGTAAGTCTTGTCTGACAAATCTTTTAGAATTTTTTGGAAAGGTCAACAGGCATGTGGATTTGGGTGAACCGGTGGATATAGTCTATCTGGATTTTCAAAAGGCTTTTGACACAGTCCCTCACCAAAGGCTGCTGAGAAAATTGCACAGTCAGGGGATGAGAGGGCAGGTCCTCTTATGGATTGAGAACTGGTTGAGATCCAGGAAACAAAGAGTCGGTGTCAACGGGAAATTTTCACAATGGAGAGAAGTGAAAAGCGGTGTGCCCCAGGGATCTGTCCTGGGACCGGTGCTTTTCAATCTGTTCATAAATGACCTGGAGACAGGGATAAACAGTGAGGTGGCCAAGTTTGCAGATGACACAAAACTTTTCCGTGTGGTAAAAACCAGAGAAGACTGTGTAGAACTCCAGAAGGATCTCTCCAAACTGGGGGAATGGTCCGCAAAATGGCAAATGCAATTTAATGTAGCCAAATGTAAAGTAATGCATATTGGGGCAAAAAATCAAAACTTTATCTACCAACTCATGGGCTCTGAGTTATCCGTGACGGATCAGGAAAGAGATCTTGGTGTGTTGGTGGACAGCTCCATGATAATCCCTAGCATGGAATTTTGATAATTCCATGCTAGGGATTATCAAAAAGGGGATTGAAAATAAAACAGCCAACATTATAATGCCATTATACAAAACAATAGTAAGGCCCCACCTGGAGTATTGTGTTCAATTCTGGTCACCGCATCTCAAGAAAGACATAGTAGAACTGGAAAAGGTGCAGAAGAGAGCGACTAAAATGATTACTGGGCTGGGGCACCTCCCTAATGAGGAAAGGCTAAAACATTTGGGGCTCTTTAGTCTGGAAAAAAGGCACCTGAGGGGGGATATGATTGAGACGTACAAAATAATGCAGGGCATGAGTAAAGTGGATAGAGGGAAGCTCTTCTCTCTCTCCCAAAATACCAGAACTAGGGGACATCCACTCAAATTGAGTCCTGGGAGAGTAAGAACAGACAAAAGAAAATATTTTTTTCACTCAGCGTGTTGTTAGTCTGTGGAACTCCCTGCCACAGGATGTGGTGATGGCATCTGGCCTGGATGCCTTCAAAAGGGGATTGGACAGATTCCTGGAGGAAAAATCCATCACAGGTTACAAACCATGATGGAGATGTGTAATCTCCAGTCTTAAAACCGGGGTACTTAAAGGACCAGATGCCAGGGAGTGATATCACGAAACAGATATCTAGTCTCGTGCACTCCCAGACGCATCTGGTGCGGCCACTGTGAGATCCAGGAAGCTGGACTAGATGGGCCGTTGGCCTGATCCAGCATGGCTCTTCTTATGTTCTTAT
The DNA here is from genome assembly GCA_037367245.1 of Phrynocephalus guinanensis. NCBI lineage: Eukaryota > Metazoa > Chordata > Lepidosauria > Squamata > Agamidae > Phrynocephalus > Phrynocephalus guinanensis. The sequence goes on along the minus strand of CM074744.1, from coordinate 3,465,466 downwards.
GCGAAACTCCTCCCCCAGCTATGCTTTTTAAATCCTGCAAAATAACAGCATTCAATTCCTTTGTCTTAAATGAAAACTGCTGGCAATATTAAGATACAGGCCAAACCTTGTGCTCACTGAAATTTCTGCAAGCAGTTTAAGGCCAATTTCTGATAATGAAAGAGAGTTAAATCTGACTCTTAAAAAAATCTGTCGGGATTTTGGGATTGTCAGTTTTTCCAAATATTTAGCATGCAGATGACCAGATTTAAACCAAAATGCATGGGTGAACAAATTTTTGAGCATTCTCTGTAGAAGACTTTAAATCAGTATCTTCAATTCGCTTTTCAATGATGGACTTAACTGTCTTCAATTCATAAATGTGGAAAAAAATCCATAAATAGGCCTAAGAAATGCAGTTTGGTTGGGGAGATTTTTAACCAGGAGCAAGTGTAAACATCTTTAATCAGAAGATGTAGATATCCAGAGGAAGTGTCAGCATATAACACTTTGATCCAATATCTGAACAGATGTAACCAGGCAGTACATTCGATTGAGACGACGTCTACCTCAAGTCGTAGACCTGCTAGATTTGAGAAACACATTTTGGCAATCCAAGAATAGACCTTAAAAACCTTACAAGGATACTCTCAATGTTTGTATGGAGCCCAGGATCCATACTGGGATTCCATATAACAGCTGAGGTAGGACCTTGGATCTGAATATCTGGATAGCAGCTGGTATAAATTGCCCACCCTTCATAAAGAAAAAACAGGTAATGGCCTTGCTGGTATTCTGAGCTGCCTGTATAACAGACCTTCTATGGGGAGCCCAAGAAAGATTCTGGTGGAACCAGATGCCCAGGTATCTGAAATGTTTAACCTGATCAATGTATTTCCCATTAATTTTCCACTTTTTAAGTGCTGCATGCTTCTTAAAGACCATAATTTTTGTTTTACTAATGTTCATATTCAGTTGATTGAGCTTAGAGTATGCAATAAATGCACGCATGGTATTCTTACTAAGAAGTTAGCAGAAAGTGGGAAAGATAGTGCTAGTGTGAGCTGGATTTGTAATTGGTTGACTGATTGCACCCAAAGGTGCAGCTTGGAGAGGGGTGACCAGTGGGGTACCCCAGGGTTCTGTTCTGGGTCCAGTGCTGTTCAATATCTTTAGTAATGACGTGGAGGAAGGAATAGAGAGTATGCCGATTAAATTTGCAGATGATACCAAATTGGGAGAGGTTGCTAATTCCCTAGAGGATAGGATGAAAATCCAAAAGGACCTTGACAGATTAGAGTGCTGGTCCAAAGCTAATGAAATGGGTTTCAACAGAGGGAAATGTAGGGTGGTGCATCTAGGTAAAAAGAATGAATTTTACAGATATAGGATGGGAGGTACCTGGTTGGAAAACAGTATCAGTGAAAGGGATCTGGGAGTCTTGGTGGACCACAATTTGAACTTGAGTCAGTAGTGTGATGTGGTGGCCAGGAAAGCCAATGTGATTCTTGGTTGCATCAATAGAACCTTAGTGTCTAGATTAGTGGTTCTCAACCTGTGTATCCCCAGATGTTACTGGACTTCACCTCCAGAAGAATCCATCACTTGCTGTTGCAGTCCAGGAACATCTGGGGACTTGCACGTTGAGAATCATAGAATCATATAGAGTTGGAAGAAACCTCAAGGGCCATCTTGTAACAGTAGCAATAGAGAAATTTATAATTAATCTCATAATTAAGGATTATTAAATTATGTGTACTGGGCAAAAGAGAAAAGCCCTTCCCATGAATTACAAATATCTCTTGTAACTTCCGTAGCTAACCACAATGCCTTATCTTCCTGTAAGTGTACTAAGAAAGAGGAACTCTGTGCAAGATCATTTACAGCCGTTAGGATTGTGGAATCTCTGTCCAAATGGAAATTTTAGAGAGTATAGGTGTACTTCTGCGCATGCTTGTTCTGAAAACATATGACACGTCTCATATGTTTTCAGAACAAGACGGTTTCATCTTTCATTCAAGACAACATGCCTCTTTCTCCCGTATAGATATGTTCTGGGCCACATCCGATCTTCTACTTAATACAAGGGATATAGAAACCTTGCCTCGAACAATATCTGATCATAATGCTATTTTATGGACACTGAAATCTTCGGGTAAGCCCAGACACTGGAAAATCAACTCAGCTCTGTGGACTGATAACGAATTTATTTTGGAGGCAGCCAAAGACTTGAACCTATATTTTGAAATGAACCTGAACAAGGGTACACCACTGAAAACGGTGTGGGATGCCTCAAAGCCCTACTTTAGAGGGTTTGTCATCCAATATATGGCAAAACGGAACAAAGAGAGGAAAAAGCAATCTGAATCCATCCTCAATGCGATGAAAAACGTCTGTGAAGATTCTCAGTCATCCAGGTGCGTTTATCTGGGAGTTGAGTCATGGCTACTGGACTTCTTTTTTGAGAGATAGAAACGTTTCGCTGTTCATCCAAACAGCTTCATCAGTCTGAATACAGCTAGTGCAAGAGGATGAAAAAGCTTGAAAAGGACTTAATCCACGATCCCCACAATGAGCAGCTGAACAAAGATCTGGCTTCTTGTAGGCATGAATTAAATTTGATCCTGACTGCAGATATAGCCCATAAAATCAAATTGGCCAAGCTGAATTTTGTGGAAAGCGCAAACAAACCAGGCAGATGGTTAGCCTACAGGTTAAAAAAGGTACAATCTCAAAAACTTATTTTAGCACTCAAAGATAAAACTGGGGAAAATCAGACAGAGCAGCTACAAATTCAAAAAATCATAGAGGCATATTACCAGAACCTATTCAAGCCGGAGACGATCGACAAAGATGCCATCTTTCAATACCTTGAACAAGCCAACTTCCCCAAACTTACCGAAGAACAGAGAGCACAGACGAATGCTCCTATTACAATGATGGAAATAACAGATGCTATCAATCATCAAAAAATGAATAAGGCTCCTGGACCCGACTCAGTTTTACAAAAAAAATTTCGGAGATAGTCTCTGGTAATATGAAAAATCTTTTTACATCCATCTTGGAAGGTGAAGACATACCAGACTCATGGAAATCATCACATACAACACTGATTCTTAAAGAAGGGAAATCTAAAGACTTGATACAGAACTACAGGCCAATTGCTCTCCTAAATGTGGATTACAAAATTTTTGCAACTGTTTTGGCTAATAGATGGCGGACGATCCTACCCTCTCTGATATCACATGATCAGACTGGTTTTCCTCCGAAAAGGCATCTTCAATCCAACATTAGAACTTTCCTCAATGTGTTGGAATATTATGAATGCCACCCTGAGAAGCAAGTAGTTTTCGCATTCATTGATGTTGAGAAAGCTTTTGACAATGTATCCTGGTCTTTACTCAAATCTCAGTTAGATTATCTACAGTGTGGCCATAGAATGCTGCGAGCAATTGAACAAATTTATTCCACCCAAAATTCTAGGATTGTAGTCAATGGCCACCTTACAGACAAAGTCAACATACATAAAGGCACCAGGCAAGGATGCCCTCTCTCCCCCCTCCTGTTTATATTAACTTTGGAGGTGCTTCTTCATGTTATAAAAAAAACCCCTGGTATTCAAGGCCTACAAAGCAAAGGAGAAGTTTACAAGGTACAAGCCTTTGCAGACGATTTGTTGGTAATCATGGAGAATCCTCAGACCTCCTCTCTAGAACTCCTAAAGACTTTGGAGGCCTATTCTAAAATCTCTGGTTTAAAGGTAAACAGAGAAAAAACACTGTTGCTTACTAAAAATATGACTTCATCCATGATTGAAAAACTGGTAAACCAATCAGGTTTCCAACTTGCTAGCAAGGTAAAATACCTGGGTATCACTGTGTCTAACCGTTGTAACTCTCTACATAAAGATAATTATGTTAATGCTATAAAAACAATCAAAGCTGACTTGGAAATCTGGTCAAGACTCCAGTTATCTTTAATGGGCAGAATTGCAGCAGTTAAAATGAATGTTCTACCTAAACTGCTTTTTTTATTTCAATCTTTACCCATATTACCTAATTTTAAGATCATTACAGATCTGGAAAAAAGTATACGTATATTTATATGGCAAAAGAAAAAAGCAAGGATTAAAAATGTTTATTTACAGGATAGAACCAAAACTGGTGGCTTTGCCCTGCCCAATCTAGTGTTATACTACAAGGCTGCTGCCATGACTTGGATTAAAGACTGGATTTTGATGACAAATAAAAGAATATTGCAGCTTGAGAGTTATGGCCTAGACAAGGGTTGGCATTACTATATGTGGTATAAGGGTAATATACCTACCCTCTTTAAAAAGCACTGGATAAGGAATGCCTTAGTTAAAATATGGTTATCGATTAAAAAACAATTCTACTTCAAAGCACCACTGTGGCTATCTCCGCTGGGAGCGGTTATTAGCCCCCATACAAGTGAAATTCCAAAAGCTTTAACTTATAGACACCTTTTGAACGCTGACCTTTCATTGAAACCACTAGGGAAATTAGTAGTATCAGAAGGCTATAATTTAGACTGGTGGAAGTATCAACAAATATACTCACACTTTAAAGATCTTACCAAAGAGGGGGGATTTACGACTATTGATACTCCACTTGACAAAATACTATCCTCTGGCGACTCCAAGCTTCTTAGTAAATTTTATAGTACTGTACTTTGCTAAATGAAAAAATGATTGATACACTGGTCAAAGATACTATGATAAGATGGGCAGAAAACTTCAGTTATTCTATTCATCTAAATAAATGGGAATCTCTGTGGAATACAGTCAAAATCTTTAAATCTATTTCCTTTAAGGAAAATTGCTATAAGATGTTCTATAGATGGCATCTCTCACCACATCGATTATCTAAGATGTACAATTGTTCACCTAAATGTTGGAAATGTAAATATGATTGTGGTACCTTTTACCATATGTGGTGGACATGTAAAGAGGCAAAGGCATATTGGAAAATGGTAAAACTATTTTTAGAAAGATATTTGAAAATTAAGATAGAGCTTAGACCAGAACTTTTCTTATTAAATATAGTAGACATAAATATTTCATATGATCAGAGATATGTACTTCACCATGTAATTGTTGCTGCAAGGATACTGTATGCGAAATTCTGGAAACAACCAAACGTGCCAACAGAGAAGAATATCCACGAAAAGATAAGAGAATGCATCAAAATCAACTGTCCGGCTATTTAAAGGGAGACTATGATGAGATTTCTCGGAAAAGATGGCAAGAAGTAACAAACCTATTAGTACTGTGATAATATTTGGCAATCTATCAATATGTTAAATCACTACTTTTACTTTGCTTGATATATTCAATGTTAATTTTAAAACTGTACCCCCTTTTTCCCGTACCCCTTCCCTTTGTTCCTTCCTCAAAAACCCAATAAAATTATTCAATAAAAAAAAGAAAACATATGACACGTCTCTATTGAAGATGACTGCGCTGACGTGTCTATGTAAAATGTATAAATTGTTTTGCTGAACCCCAGAAGTTGTCCTTCTATTAGAGAAGCACCACAATGCATTGATCTAATAAATGCTTGAAGGAACACGGTGTCAGTGTTATAATATGTTAAACTGTCCTGAAGCCTACATTACAATTTAGAATGGTTTGTCCAAACTGGGGGAATGGGCTGAGAAATGGCAAATGCGTTTTAATGTAACCAATTGTAAAGTAATGCATATTGGGGCAAAAAATCCAAATTTCATCTATCAACTCATGGGCTCTGAGTTATCCGTGACGGATCAGGAAAGAGATCTTGGTGTGTTGGTGGACAGCTCCATGAAGGTGTCTCCCCAATGTGTGGCAGCAGTGAAGAAGGCCAATTCCATGCTAGGGATTATCAAAAAGGGGATTGAAAATAAAACAGCCAACATTATAATGCCATTATACAAAACAATAGTAAGGCCCCACCTGGAGTATTGTGTACAATTCTGGTCACCGCATCTCAAGAAAGACATAGTGGAACTGGAAAAGGTGCAGAAGAGAGCGACTAAAATGATTACCGGGCTGGGGCACCTCCCTTATGAAGAAAGGCTAAAACATTTGGGCCTCTTTAGCTCTTCTCTCTCTCCCAAAATACCAGAACTAGGGGACATACACTCAAATTGAGGGCTGGGAGAGTAAGAACTGACAAAAGAAAATATTTTTCACCCAGCGCATTGTAAGCCTATGGAGCTCCCTGCCACAGGATGTGGTGATGGCATCTGGCCTGGATGCCTTCAAAAGGGGATTGGACAGATTCCTGGAGGAAAAGTCCATCACAGGTTACAAACCATGATGGAGAAACCAGGGTACTTCAAAGGCCAGATGCAGGGGAGTGGTATCAGGAAACAGATATCTAGTCTCATGCGCTCCAAAACGCATCTGGTGGGGCCGCTGTGAGATACAGGAAGCTGGACTAGATGGGCCTTTGGCCTGATCCAGCATGGCTCTTCTTATGTTCTTATGTTATGTCAGTTGACAATCTAGTCCACCCCCTATGCCGATTAAATTTGCAGATGATACCAAATTGGGAGAGGTTGCTAATTCCCTAGAGGATAGGATGAAAATCCGAAAGGACCTTGACAGATTAGAATGCTGGTCCAAAGCTAATGAAATGGGTTTCAACAGAGGAAAATGTAGGGTGGTGCATCTAGGTAAAAAGAATGAATTGCACGGATATAGGATGGGAGTTACCTGGTTGGAAAATAGTACCAGTGAAAGGGATCTGGGAGTCTTGGTGGACCACAATAGCTCTAACTGTCATGAAGTTCTTCCTAGCTCTAACTGTCATGAAGTTCTTCCTAATGTTCAAATGGAATCTTTTTTCCTGTAGTTTGAAACCATTGCCCCGAGTCCTAGTCTCTGAAGCCACTGGTCTAGATCAAGGGAAGTGATAGTACCACTCTATTCTGCTCTGGTCAGACCCCACCTGGAGTACTGTGTCAGGTTCTGCCCACTTCAATTTAAAAAGGATGTTGACAAGCTTGTACAGGGGAGGGCGACCAGGATGGTTGAAGGTCTGGAATATCTGTCTTAGAAGGAATGGGTTAGGGAACTGGGAATGTTTAGCCTTTCAAAAAGAACTCTGAGGGGGGATATGATAGCTATGTTTAAATATTTGAAAGGATGGCCATATTGAAGAGGGAACAGGTTTGTTTTCCATGGCTTCAGAGACTAGGACACTGGGCAATGGTCTCAAACTACGGGAAAAGACGTAGAATTTGAACATCAGGAAGAACTTCAAGCTGTTTGGCACTGGAATATGCTGCTGCAAAGAAGGGTGGTGGAGTCTCCTTCTTTGGAGGTGTTTAAGCAGAAGCTGGATGGCCATCTGTTGGAAATACAGTGGACCCTCATATACAAACGGTTTGTATAACATAAAATCTGTACAATATAAAAAATTCCAGAGATAGGGGAAATTTGCTTAACAGAATCTCCTATGGGGCGAATCCGTACAACATAAAATTGTTGTAATTAGGGATTACTCTGTTTTCAATGCATTCCTATAGGAAATTTGTATAAAGGAAAATTTGCTTAGCATAATTTCGTTTGGAACGAATACAAGGTACCACTGTACTGTGATGGGGGTTTCTGCTTGCCCCCCTCTCCCCCTTTATGGAAACGTTGCTTTGGGGGAAAGGGAGGCAGAACACAGATCAACTGAGATTGTAGAGGAGACCCTCCTACTGAGGCTTTCGCAGGGGAACCGGAAGCGACGCCTCCACCTCTCTTTCCCCAGTCTCTGGGGTTTCCATAGAGCCCGCGGCCAGAGCGGCTCCTTCCTGAGTCCGCTGGCGGCGAGACTGGGAAGAAGGTAGGCGCTGGTGGGGCTTCCCGTTGTGGTCCTAGTTGTTGGTGTTGTTGGGCAGGTGTGTGTGTGTGGGGGGGCAATGTGGGGCTGGAGAGACCGGACTGGCAGGGGCCTCCCCCCTCCCTGGGCGTGTCTTGCAGGAGGGACCTCTTGGACTGGAGCTCCTTCTGGGGTCCTGCTCAGGAGGGAGAGGGGGGTGTCTTTAGGGGGGGAGAGGAATCCAGATTGCACCCCTTCAAGTAGCAGGGAGACCCACCTATCCCTGCGGGGGGAACCCTTTCCCAGCAGGTGTGGGGCCGACATGGTGGGGGTGGGCGTCGCGTTGGGTTTTCCTTCGAGGAGGAGACCCCCCTCCCTGCCTCCCACCCCCCCAGTGTGGGGGGGGGACAAGGGAGGGAGGGGGCTGCCTCTTCCACATTAAGGACACCACTGGAAAGTCCTCCCCCCAAACACACACCCCTGATTCTCCCTTGGCCAAAGCTTGGGAAAAGCAGGGGGAAGGAAGGAAGAGGAAGGGGGTGGGCTGGCATCAGGGGTTGGGGTGGGTGGGGTCCCCCAGTAACAGAGCCTGAGGGGGAAAGTCATTTGGGTTGCAGGGGCTTCTATAGTAAAAAGCAGCAAATGAAATTCAGTCCTAAAAGCACATTGAGAAGCATCAATCTAACACACCCTCCCAAAACCAGTCCCTTAAGGAAAAGGCTTGGCTGGACAGAGAAAGGTCTTTGTCTGCTTGTGAAAGGGTTACCTGAGGTTTTATGACACAAACCCCACAAAAACTCTCCCGTTCCCCTTCTCCAGCAGAAGAACCCGCTGAGGTGCAACCCCATTTTATCCCTTGAATACTTTGCATTACAGCAAGGGCTGCTCTCAGCAAGTCCCTAAAAGATCAGCCCCCCCCATCCCCCCAGCTCCTGTGAGGAGTAAAGATTTGCTCAGAGGGAAGAGGAAGACCTTAACAGACCAGGCGTTGGAAAAGAAGTGACCGAATAACTCAGGGGTTTAGGGATCTCATTGTGGAGCCAGAGTTTGTTGCGCTTCCTATGAGAAGAGCCAGCCTGTGTGACCTTGGGAAAGTTGCACCGTCCCAGGTCACCCCCAGAAGAAGGGAAAGGGAAACCACTCGTCAGTATGTTCTACTTGGAAAACCCAGAGGAGGGTGGCTGTAGCTCAGAATTGACTTTAGGGCTGATGATAGTGATAGTGATGGTGATGAAGATACTAGACACATGTGAGATGTCCACAGAGAGGTTTGCCATTGTCATCCCCCACCCAGAAATTTTCCCAGGCAAAGTGAGCTTTGTGCAGACAAACCCCCAAATACCTGACAAATATTAAGAGAAAGTACTTTTTTCCACCCAGAGGACCAATGGTCTGTGGAACTCCCTGCCAGAAGAAGTGGTGACAGCTGTCAGCCTTGACAGCTTTAAGAAAGGATTAAACAAGTTCATGGAGAACAAGTATCCATGGCTATCAGTATGGGATGCCTTAGGACAACCTCTGGGTTGGAGATAGAGGCAGGAGATATCTCAATACCATTTGCGGGGAATTGTAAGCAGGTGAAGATATCTGCTTGGGAATACCCTGAAGCAAATGGTGAGCCACTGTGTGAGATAGAATGCTGGACTGGATGAGCTGGGGCCTGTCCCAGCAAGGCTGATCTTATGAACCCATTTCCAATCCGACACGATTTATAAACTGGGTGGTTTACATATTTATTTATTGGATATTTATACCGCCTATCCGGCAGCGAGGCCACTCCGGGCGGTTAACAACAATGAACACAATAGAATACAACACAATACAGAACAAACTCATACAATTCATACAGTAAAATTTAAAAAAAAATCAGGACATTAATATAATGAAAATAAAATTAAAATATGAAAATAACATGTAAAATGAAGAATGCAAATTATAAAACATACACAATATATACAAATCAAATACAAAGTGCAAAATAATAAAGTTAACTATAAACAATGCTATAATCAACAACTTTGCCACCCCTGCAAGGATTTTTGAGATACAAGCAATGATCAAGGGGTACACCGTCACCATCCAACTTCAATAAGTTTCCGTGGGCTCATAAGAACATAAGAAGAGCCCTGCTGGATCAGGCCAAGGGCCCATCTAGTCCAGCTTCCTGTTGTCTCCTGATACTACTCCCCTGTATCTGGCCCTTTAAGTACCCCAGTTTTAAGCCTGGAGATGACACTTCTACATCATGGTTTGTCACCTGTGATGGACTTTTCCTCCAGAAATCAGTCCAATCCCCTTCTGAAGGCATCCGGGACAGATGCCATCACCGCATCCTGTGGCAAGGAGTTCCACAGAATAACAACACGCTAGGTAAAAAAAATATTTTCCTTTGTCTCCCAAGCTATAGTCCAATTGTAGGATAGTGGTTCCTTGCAGCCTCCCCCTGACTTATAAAGGATTTGGTGGGAAGCATGGCCTTCCGTTCCCTTGTTCCTACCTTGACTGTCTTCAGTGGCTGAGCTGTCATCTCGGAGGGTCTGAGAAGCCTCTCTTTCCGCTCTCGCTCTCTCTGTGTTGCCTTTCCATGTTCAGTTTCTTCCTTCCCTGACACAAGAAAGAGATGGTGACAACGTACTCCATGGATTGTGACAAGGGATATAATATGGAGAAACTTGTTTGTTTCTTTTATCAGAGAAGCGTCCAGATGGGTCCTTTCGCTTTCCTCTCTGGGAGGTGGTGAAAGGGAGCTGATCTCCCTTTGCTTCTCTCTGGACCCAAAGGAAATAACCCAACTCCCAAGTCCTTCAACCATTTCCATGGTGAGTCAGACGTTGCTCTTTATTGGCATCGTAGAATCATGGAAGAAGGGAGTTGGAAGAGCAGGAGAAGGCGGTCATGTCAGGCCTTCTGCTCTGTGCCAGGATCTCAGTTAAAGTTTGCCTAAAAGATGATTGCCTTATTTTTTTTTTTTGTGGGCGTCTCAGTGTTGAGGTGCTCTTGATCTTCCCAGGGCAGTTGCGTCCATCGTCATGTGGTCTAAAGGTCAAGAGTCTCCCCCCCCCCCCAGTAATCAGCCTAAATCGGGCTTCCTGTAACTTGGGTCTGATATTAAAAAGCCCACAGTCTAGAATCTGGAACGTCTGGAACGTTTCCGTCCTCTCTATGGCCATCTTTCCAGTATTTCGAAGTACAGCCATAACATCTCTCAGGTTTTCCTTCCTCAAGGGTCAACATGCCCTGTTCTTTCACCCTTTCCTTTGAGAGCTTGGGAAAAGAAAGGGAATGAGCAGGGCTGGCAGGGGCAGGAAGGAAAAGCAGGAGGGGGTGGGCTGCCATCAGGGTGAGGGGGTGGGGTATAAAAAAGGTTTGTCTCCTTTTCCAAAAAAGAGGGAGTTACTCCTCAGCCAGCAATATAACAAGAAACACGGGTGAGTGAGATAAAGAGTACAATAACAAACAAAAAGTTGCAATAACTGGGGGGGGGGACCCTGGCCATTCATTACCTGGAGCCCGTAACCTTCTTGTTGGAGTTACTAACTAGAGATATTAGCAGAGTGAAAAATGAAACTTCTGAGTATTTGCAAAATTACCCTGGCAGACAGAAACGGATGAATGGCAGTCAGCCCAACATTATATCTCTATCTTTAACAGCAACAAAAGTACACTCACAACACCCAATTGCATGGCTTAATAAAGGAGAACTAAACAAACTTATGTAGCAAAAATATAATATAACTTTACTGTAAAGTATACACAAAAGGAACATGACAATAAAACAATACAAAAATACTTAACATCTTTCTTGGAGAAAGAGGGAAGGCAACGAGAACATTCTATCAGGAAAAGGCAGCTGCGAGCAGCAATGCAGTAGGAGCTTGCTGTGCAGAAGGGAGGACCTTCTCTTATCCTAGCTAAAGAAGGGACAGGTGAGAGATAATGTATAATAGCCTGGACAGTTTGATTCTGGAAAGTTCAGGCTATTAAAGGGGAAGAGTCCAACATGCATGGCTGCATTGCAACAACCAGGGAGAGCCTGTACCTGGATCTTTCATCGGGTCCTGTCCCAGGAGGCTCCTTGACCCTATCAGGTGTTGAAGCCCAAACCCATGCAGTTGATCATTGCCAGGTGATGTCCAGTTTTGGACTCTTTGCACTCTCTTGGTGATCATATCAGGAGCTATGTAAGAGCTACTATAAGAGTGACTAAGAAAGGCTATTTCTCTCAGAGAATTCACTAATTAATCCTTTGCAGGCCTTTTTAGATCAAATATTAAGGCCTTCCAATCGGGTCTGGACTCCGGATGTGGTGCTTCGTTCCTGGACAGCCAGTGCGGCACCCTCCTCGGTCTCATGGAATTGTTCAATTTGGACCTGTACCATCGAAGTGCGTGAATGCCGTCTGGTCCTGGTGTTTTGCTAGCTTTTAGGTCCTGGTGACTTGTTAGCAATTGTTCGCCCTTTAAGACACAAAACTCATCAGACGAAAGAAATTTCCAGGAATAGGAAACCTTCCTAAGCCGAATTTTGCCTCTTGGATTCAATGCAGTCCTATGGGAAAGCGCATCCAGCTACATTTTGTAGTCTAAAACGAATTGACATATAGGATGAATTAAATTGGTCTTAAGAGATACCACTGTAGAAGGTGACAATGTTCCTACAGCTAGAAAAGTCCTGAGACATGAACAGTGCTTTTCATTTTTAATTCTATTTCCATTTTCAGCTGTCGGTGTCCTCTGAGGAGGTGACCCCATATTTTCCTCACAGAGAGTGGGATTTTCTGAGTCCAGGCTGGAGATCTCTGCATGAGGAGATCCCGTTGAGACTCTGGGAAAGAAGTCTTGTCAAGGTAAGGATCACTTCCCCCCCCCCCACACACACACACATAGAGTATTTTTGATTGCCTTGCTGGGATGACCCTGTTGAAAGAAAGCTCCCCCACCCAGCCTGTGTTATGAAGAAGGCTTTTTAAAAACTTTCTCGATTTATTTTATACTGTGACTACTCTGGGTCACTTACAGGAGTTAAAGCACCTCCCCTCACCCAGGCATAAACTGGGATGGAAATATAATGATAATCAGTTATCAAATGGAGGATGTGTTTCTGTGCTGCCCTCCTGGATCCTAGTACAAATTTTAGAAAATATTTTCTTCTGCTATGGAGCAACTACACAGGGAGAGCCTCTTTTGAGTGGTTAGAGAAAATAAGACTTTTTGCTGTTCTGGTTTTCTTGTGGATTTTTCTGAGGTTTGTAAAATGGTTACCCATCTCATGGTGGGGGGGGGTGGCAGTGTGCAGCCTGCATAATTAAATTGTAACCAGCCCAGAGAGTGCTTTAAGCATTAGATCCAAAATGATATGGAAACAATATATGAAGGCTGTGGAACAAGTTCCCTCTGTTTCTTAACCTGGACTACACCTTTCCCAGCATGGAGGAAAAACCATTTCATAGGGGGAGTGTGATAAATCCCCAGGTTTTCCTCAGGATATTCACTGGTGCCACAGTAGGCCTCCTCACTGAGGTGGATGGAGGTGGGTCCACCCTCGAGGTGTGTCTCATTCTCCTGCCTCCTCCATGGCAGTTCATCGGGTTTGTTACTTGATTTAAAACTCTTTTTTTTTGGTGGTTGCTTATATTTTGCACGTGAGATGCTGTAGGGAAGAAATAGAAAAGGAAGCCACCAAGCTTCAGAGAAGAAGGTTGGATATTCCGATGCAAAAGAGGGTGTTGAGAATCAAACCAGAAGGAATATGCTTAGAGGAAAACAGATAGATAAAAACAGCAACAAATCTGTTACTTGTCAGGAGTAAGACCAAGTGGTTCCAAAAACATCCAAAGGAGAAGAAAAGAACGTGTACTCCAAGTGTGTATGTGGGAATCTACCTTTAATGTCCATGCTTGGTCAGTCTAGCTATGCATGAGCTCAGACAAACAGCATGGGTCTTACATCACACTAAGAACACACTCTTATTGGAGAACAGAGCTGACCAACCAGAGCTGAGAATAGCTCTATTCTAAAGATGGCCGCTGGAGTACGGGGGAGGCCAGTTTGAAGGAATGTCAGGAATTCATAGTCTCTACTGAGCATGTGCAGGAAGACGCAAGCTGTTTGTTATTGGGTCAATGTGTGCTGATGATTGTATGACATGTAAAAGTTATAAAAGTGTTGGGCTGAAGAGGGGAGGAAGCTTTTTACCATCAACGCTCTTAACGAGTAGCTGTGAACATCAACCAGCCTGACTGTTCCCTGCCGCGGCTGCCAGCAGAAGAGAAGCTGCCTGCTATAAACCAATAAAGCACCAGAAAATATCCCAGCGTGTGTCGACACCTCATTCCTTCATAATTAACCCCTCTGCTGGTTAAGGGGGGTTAAGCATATCTGAAGATATCCCAGGAAGAAATTCCCACATCTTTATGGTGCCTCCGTGTTTGGTCGAGAACTCTCAGAACGGACCGGTAAGCAGACTGCAAGCTTGAAGCCACATTCTAGCAACATTCCAGCCTTCAGACCTGATAGCAGGCAGAGCACCCACGCCCCCGGAGAGACTGCCTCCAGATGGAACTTCACGGCAGCAAGCAAAAACTGACGTCTTGACACCATCCTCCGCCCTCCCCACCCTTCAGGGTCCCAACAGAAGCGCTTCGTTTTCAGGGTGAGTCTGGTGAATAAAGACACTTGAAGTTTCCAGCAATTCCCATTATGGGTTCCAGGCTAACAGCTCAGCAAAAGCAATATGCTTCAGATCTTACATCCTTACTAAAAGAACATTCCCACCCATTTAGAAAAAGGGACATCAAGCATTTTGTTCAAACAGTGGATAAGATCTGCAATTGGGGGGAACAGGACAGAAATGGCATCACAGATTTTGAAACGTGGGACAAAATTGGCAAAGTCCTTCAATCAGATTCAAGGGCATCTGTCTCTGATAAAATGGTATGAAGCAACATACGCATGTGTTTGGCACGGCTGACCCCCCAAAATATATTGCTCAGCCAGGCATCAGCCACAAAAATTTTTTAAAATGGGAGACCAGACCCCAGCTACTACCACAGCAGATCAGAGCCAAGTCACGACAACACAGCCTCAGTTGCTCCACCCACGAGATCTGGTCTCGGTTGCAACTGTAGCTAAAGGTCCATTGGAGCAGATTGACACAGAATCATCACCTCTGCATGGACAAAACGTGCCCCTGGGCCCTGAACAAATTCCTCATCTTAACTCTCCCCCAGGCCCAGGTGAAAAAACAGGGGAAATAGAACAGAAGGTGGTTACAGAAGATGCTTTACAGACCACCCCCTCTGGCCATCAGCCAGCAATCGAAGACCCAGATGATGCTTGGTTAAGAAATACAGCATGGGAACTGAAGTTAGCAGCTACTTTTGTTGTCTCAATACCATGCTCAGAGTTCCCTTTGTATTCTGTCCCGGTCAGCAGCCCTCCTCCTTCTGCTGTTTCGCTCCCAGCAAACGCTGCTTTGTCAAAGGACATTCACGTCACCCCTGCACTTCATATCTGGGTACAGAATACACAGCAGCTCAAAGCAGAGGAGACTATACAATCACAAACAGCGCCCACTTCTCAGATAATGGTTGTTGTTCGAGTCCCAGACTCCCACCCCACACTGACTTTGCAAAAGGGTGGAAAGTCAGTCTCTGGACTGATTGATGCAAGGGCTCACGTCTCTGTGATTTTACAAAGGGATGCCTCCTTATCATGCCTGCCACAGCTACAGATTCCATCAACACTCTCTCTGAAAGGGCTCTGCTTCTTGCCTAATTTTAATCCTGGGAAAGCAACACATCCCTATCTCCTGTGGAAGCCTCCTGAGGATGATGATGGTGGAGGTGGACGAGGAACGGAAGAGACGTGGGATGTGGAGTGGTTCCATTCTGCCTGCTGAGGACGTCTCTCTACTGTGCCTAGCCCTGAAAAATCAACTGAGACTGCTTGTTTTTGCCATTCAACAAGAAGGAACTTTTCATCCTCCCTCTTTTCTGCACCCACCAGCCGTCATCCACCCTTGTTGTTTCCTGTATTGTGTATACAATCATGACATTAACTATCTGTTTTCTTATCTCCCTAAGCAGGTTCATTCTTGATTACAATCATCCATCAATTTTGTGGGACAGGTTTGCCACACATTGGGGACATGTGCTTAATTGTTAATTCTTTTAGCTGGTGGTGGGATTAGATAGTAAATTTAATTGGTAATTAGAATGACATTTATTCTGTTAGTCTGGTAATGATACCATGCTTTTGTATACAAATGGTCACACTATTTCTCTGATGCAAAATCCTTTAGGAAAGGGGGGGAGGAATACTTCTTTGGAGAATGAACGTTTCTTTTACATAAATGATGCTATGCCACCTTCAGGTTGAAACTGCTTATAGCACACTCTGATGGTTGAAAAGTTAAGCTGAATATTCTTAGACATTATATTCTTCATTAAGTTCACTAATATGTTTTAATATGGTAGGTAGTTCATTATAATTAGAAAGTAGCACACCTATGATTGTATTAAGGTATATTACTCTGCACACAATTTTATTTTTTTATTTTAATTAATTTTTTAGAGTGGAATTGTGGGAATCTACCTTTAATGTCCATGCTTGGTCAGTCTAGCTATGCATGAGCTCAGACAAACAGCATGGGTCTTACATCACACTAAGAACACACTCTTATTGGAGAGCAGAGCTGACCAACCAGAGCTGTGAGTAGCTCTATTCTAAAGATGGCCGCTGGAGTACGGGGGAGGCCAGTTTGAAGGAATGTCAGGAATTCATAGTCTCTACTGAGCATGTGCAGGAAGACACAAGCTGTTATTGGGTCAATGTGTGCTGATGATTGTATGACGTGTAAAAGTTATAAAAGTGTTGGGCTGAAGAGGGGAGGAAGCTTTTTACCATCAACGCTCTTAACGAGTAGCTGTGAACATCAACCAGCCTGACTGTTCCCTGCCGTGGCTGCCAGCAGAAGAGAAGCTGCCTGCTATAAACCAATAAAGCACCAGAAAAGATCCCAGCGTGTGTCGACACCTCATTCCTTCATAATTAACCCCTCTGCTGGTTAAGGGGGGTTAAGCATATCTGAAGATATCCCAGGAAGGAATTCCCACATGTGTAAAATCTTTCACTAGCACCTCAACAACTTGTCCCCATAGGAAAATTCACAAGGGGGGGAATCCATTGACATGCCTGGAGTGAGTAAAGAGGTTTAGTCATTCTCAAGACCTAACTATACACCTGAGAACACACACAGGCAAGAGGTCATTTGAATGCCTATTGTGTGGAAAGAGGTTCAATCAAACTGTTAACACTTGCTAGCCATCACATGACCTGCACAGACAACAATAAAAATACAAGCAATTTAAAATAAATAAATAGATTAAACAATTACATAGTATGGGCCTTTCCCAGCATGGAAGAAAAACCATTTCACAGGAGGAGTGTGATAAATCCATTGGTTTTCCTCAGGATATTCACTGGTGCCACAATGGGCCTCCTCACTGAGGTGGGTGGAGGTGGGTCCACCCTGCAGGTGTGTCTCATTCTCCTTCCTCCTCCATGGCAGTGCATCGGGTTTGTTACTTGATTTAAAACTCTGTTTTTTGTGGTCGCTTATATTTTGCAGGTAGGATGCTGTAGAGAAGAAATTAAAAACGAGGCCACTAAGCTTCAGAGCAAGAGGATGAATATTCCGATGCAAAAGAGGATGTTGAGAATCTAACCAGAAGGAATAAGCTTAGAGGAAAACAGATAAATGAAAAGATGGACAAATCTATTGCATGTCAGGAGTAAGACCAAGCGGTTCCAAAAACATCCAAAGCAGAAGAAAGGAACATGTTCTCCAAGTGTGTAAAATCTTTCACTACCACCTCAAAAACTTGTCCCAGTAGGAAAATCCACCAGGGGAGTTGTTCTAGAGACCTAATTACACAACTGAGAACACACACAGGCAAGAAGCCATTTGAATGACTATTGTGTGGAAAGAGGTTTAGTCAAGCTGTAATGCTTGCTAGCCATCACATGACCTGCACAGACGAAAAGCCATTTGAGTGTCTGGAGTGTGGAAAGAGATTCAGTCAAGCTGGAAACCTTGCTAGCCATCACAGGACCCACACGGGCGAGAAGCCATTTGAATGTCTGGAGTGTGGAAAGAGGTTCAGTCAAGCTGGAAACCTTGCTAGCCATCACAGGACCCACAGGGGTGAGAAGCCATTTGAATGCCTGGAGTGTGGAAAGAGATTCATTCGGGTTCGAAGCCTTGCTACCCATCGTAGGACCCACACAGGCGAGAAGCCATTTGAATGTCAGCAGTGTGGAAAGAGGTTCAGTCAGGCTGGAAGCCTTGCTAGACATCACAGGACCCACACAGGTGAAAAGTTGTTTGAATGTCTGGAGTGTGGAAAGAGGTTCAGGGAGTCTGGAACCCTTGCTACCCATCGCAGGACCCACACAGGTGACAAGCCATTTGAATGTGTGGAGTGTGGAAAGAGGTTCAGTTTCTCTGGAAGCCTTGCAATCCATCGCAGGACCCACACAGGCGAGAAGCCATTTGAATGCCTGGAGTGTGGTAAGAGTTTAAGTGATTCTGGAAGCCTTGCTAGGCATTACAGGACCCACACAGGCGAGAAGCCATTTGAATGTCTGGAGTGTGGAAAGAGGTTCAGTCGAGGTTGTCACCTTTCTATCCATCACAGGACCCACACAGGTGAAAAGCTGTTTGAATGTCTGGAGTGTGGAAAGAGATTCAGTCGTTCTGGAAACCTTGCTAGCCATCACAGGACCCACACAGGTGAGAAGCCATTTGAATGTCTGGAGTGTGGAAAGAGGTTCAATCACTCTACAAGCCTTGCTATCCATCGCAGGACCCACACAGGCGAGAACCCATTTGAATGTCTGGAATGTGGAAAGAGTTTAAGTGATTTTGGAAGCCTTGCTAGCCATCACAGGACCCACACAGGCGAGAAGCCATTTGAATGTCTGGAGTGTGGAAAGAGGTTCAGTCAAGCTGGAAGTCTTGCTAGCCATCACAGGACCCACACAGGTGAGAAGCTATTTGAATGTCTGGAGTGTGGAAAGAGGTTCAGTCACTCTGGAAGCCTTGCTAGCCATCACAGGACTCACACAGGCGAGAAGCCATTTGAATGTCTGGAATGTGGAAAGAGGTTCAGTCAAGCTGGAAGCCTTGCTAGCCATCACAGGACCCACACAGGTGAGAAGCTATTTGAATGTCTGGAGTGTGGAAAGAGGTTCAGTCACTCTGGGAGCCTTGCTAGCCATCACAGGACCCACACAGGTGAGAAGCCATTTGAATGTCTACAGTGTAGTAAGAGGTTCAGTCAGGCTGGACACCTTGTTAACCATCACAGGACCCACACAGGCGAGAAGCCATTTGAATGTCTGGAGTGTGGAAAGTGTTTAAGTGATTCTGGAAGCCTTGCTAGCCATCACAGGACCCACACAGGCGATAAGCCATTTGAATGTCTGGAGTGTCGAAAGAGGTTCAGTCACTCTGGGAGCCTTGCTAGCCATCACAGGACCCACACGGGTGAGAAGCCATTTGAATGTCTGGAGTGTGGAAAGAGGTTCAGTCAAGCTGGAAACCTTGCTAGCCATCACAGGACCCACACACGTGAGAAGCTGTTTGAATGTCTGGAGTGTGGAAAGAGGTTCATTCACGCTAGACACCTTGCTACCCATCACAGGACCCACACAGGTGAGAAGCCATTTGAATGTCTACAGTGTGGTAACAGGTTCAGTCACTCTGGGAGCCTTGCTAGCCATCACAGGACCCACACAGAAGAACATAAGAAGAGCCATGCTGGATCAGGCCAACGGCCCGTCTAGTCCAGCTTCCTATATCTCACAGTGGCCCCACCAGAGGCGTTTGGGAGCACATGAGACTAGATATCTGACTCCTGATAGCACTCCCCTGCATCTGGCCCTTGAAGTACCCCGGTTTTAAGCCTGGAGATTACATATCTCTCCCTCATGAAAATAAGAACATAAGAAGAGCCAGGCTGGATCAGGCCAAAGGCCCATCTAGTCCAGCTTCCTGTATCTCACAGTGGCCCCACCAGATGCGTTTGGGAGCGCATGAGACTAGATATCTGTCTCCTGATACCACTCCCCTGCATCTGGCCCTTGAAGTACCCTGGTTTTAAGCCTGGAGATTACACATCTCCATCATGGTTTGTAACCTGTGATGGACTTTTCCTCCAGGAATCTGTCCAATCCCGTTTTGAAGGCATCCAAGCCAGATGCCATCACCACATCCTGTGGCAGGGAGTTCCATAGACTAACAATGCGCTGGGTGAAAAAATATTTTCTTTTGTCTGTTCTTACTCTCCCAGCCCTCAATTTGAGTGAATGTCCCCTAGTTCTGGTATTTTGTGAGAGGGAGAAGAGCTTCCCTCTATCCACTTTATTCATGCCCTGCATTATTTTGTACATCTCAATCATATCCCCCCTCAGGCGCCTTTTTTCCAGACTAAAGAGGCACAAACGTTTTAGCCGTTCCTCATAAGGGAGGTGCCCCATCCCAGTAATCATTTTGGTCGCTCTCTTCTGCACCTTTTCCAGTTCCACTATGTCTCTCTTGAGATGCGGTGACCAGAATTGTACACAATACTCCAGGTGCAGCCTTACTAAATTTTTGTATAATGGCATTATAATGTTGGCTGTTTTATTTTCAATCCTTTTTTGATAATCCCTAGCATGGAATTGGCCTTCTTCACCGCTGCCACACATTGGGTAGACACCTTCATGGAGCTGTCAACAACACACCAAGATCTCTCTCCTGATCTGTCACGGATAACTCAGAGCCCATGAGTTGATAGATAAAGTTTTGATTCCCCCCCCCAATACGCATTACTTTACATTTGGCTACATTAAAACGCATTTGCCATTTTGCAGCCCATTCCCCCAGTTTCGAGAGAACCTTCTGGAGCTCTTCACAATCTTCTCTGGTTTTTACCACACAGAAAAGTTTTGTGTCATCTGCAAACATGGCCACCTCACTGTTTATCCCTGTCTCTAGGTCATTTATGAACAGATTGAAAAGCACTGGTCCCAGGACAGATCCCTGGGGGATACCGCTTTTCACCTCTCTGCATTGTGAAAATTTCCCATTGACACCTCCTCTTTGTTTCCTGGATCTCAACCAGTTCTCAATCCATAAGAGGACCTGCCCTCTTATCCCCTGACTGCAATTTTCTCAGCAGCCTTTGATGAGGGACTGTGTCAAATGCCTTCTGAAAATGCAGATGGACTATATACACCGGTTCACCCAAATCCACATGCCTGTTGACCTTTTCAAAAATTCTAAAAGATTTGTCAGAGGGAGGAGAGCAGAACACACACACACACACACACATTTGGATGAATCAGGGCCGGTCTGGGGGGGGGGGTTGTGCAGTGGGAGGGGGGAAATGAAGGGGTCTTGAAGGCAAAAACCCCCAGCAAGGGAAAAGGATGGAAGCAGCAGCTTTTTGGGCCAAACCCGGATAGGGAATGGGGAGGGGGGAGAAAGAAGGCCAAACTCCCTCTCCCCCCAAAAGAACCAGGCCTTGTTCTCCGTGGGCAGATCATCCCCCCTGCCTCCCACTGAGGGGAGGGCCAGAGGTGGAGACAGTCCATGCAGTTGCATTGCATGGAGGGGGAGGGGGAGGGTCGGAAGCTCTATCCTGCAAAATTCCTGCTGCTGCTCTACGTCTGAAGAAGTGGACGTGTCCATGAAAAGTTACATTAAAATTACTCCAAACCCTTGAGTTTCCCAGACGGGCATCTGTGGTCGGATCCTTCCTGGCACAAGAGGAGGAAGGAAGCAGTGGAAGGGGGAGTATTTGATCCTCCAAGGGGTAGGGGAGTGAGTTTCCTCTTCCTAGAGTGGCAGAAAACTTAAAACCTCTTCCTTGGTTTGGACAAACTGATAAGAAGGAAAAAAGAGAACTAATTTTGAGTTTCCTCTGTGGCTTAAGATCTCACACAGAGGCAAGGTCAATGTTGAAACTCCCTTCTCTTGTTTTTGCTATTTAGAACCTGAAAACCGCTTGCTGTGTATAGACAGTGTGTAACTTGGGTAACAAAAGTGAAGTAACTGTTGTTCCAATTTGAGCTAAAATGAGGTACTATGTACGTGCTTAGTGAACACGCATGGTATACGTGTGTAGAGTTGTGTGCATGTCTAAGACTGCCTGTCTTGAAATATATGATGCTGTGGAAATAATGTGATGTATATGGCTTTACTCAAACTGAAATGGATGAATGACTCTTGTTGGGTCTCAGAAAGGGTCCTTGTCTGCTTATCAGAGAAGCACCCTTCAGTGCATTGATTCCATTTTCATAATAAAAACCCTTTTATTCTCGAGAACCTGTGTCTTTTTCTATGGAGATTTGCCAGTTGCCGATCTCGTTGCGGTTCATTCCTGTTTGTGGGATAACAGAGGAGAAGGCTGGCAGTGTGGAAAGCTGGATCAGCCCCCTTCCTCTTCCTCCTCCTCTTCTTCATCTTCTTCCTCCTCCCCCTTTGTTCCACAACCAAGCAAAAGGGTTAGGCCACAAAACCCCATGTGGAGGGAGGTCAGGAATTGGAACCCCTAATGGTCAGTTCTGGGACCCCCTGCTTTTTAACCTCTTCATAAATAATCTAGAAGTCGGAGAAAATAGCAAGGTGTTATACAGTAAATTTTATTATACAGGGTAGTAATAAAATGAGAGAGATTGTGAAGAGCTCTAGAGGGATCTCTCAGCACTGGTAAGTGCAGAGTGATGACATTGAGTCAAAAAAGCCCTATTACATTTATAAACTGGGGTCTGAACTCTCTACAACAAACCAGGAAAGGGACCTTGGTATCCTGGTGGACAACTCAAGGAAGGTATCAACCCAGTGTGTGCCAGCAGTGAAAAACGCCAACTCAATGCTGGGGATCATCAGGAAGGGTATAGAAAATAAGGCAGCAAGTGTCCTTTTGCCTCTTTATAAGTATATGGTGAGGTCCCATCTGGAGTGTTGTGTACAGTTCTGGCCACCATCCCTCCAGAAGGATATTATGGAAATGGAAAAAGTGCAGAGAAGGGCAACCAGAATGATTCGTGGACTTGGAACACCTAGAATCATAGAGTTGGAGGAGACCTCAAGGGCCATCTAGCCAAGCCCCTTGCCTTGCAGGAATCCCCATCTCAAAGGAGACTCCACCACCCTCCGTAGCAGCTAATTCCACTGCCAAACAGCTCTAGCTGTCATGAAGTTCTTCCTAATCTGTTTAAATGGAATCTCTTTTCCTGTCATTGGAGGCCATTGCCCCGAGTCCTAGACTCTAAAGTCATAGAAAACGAACCAGTCCCTTCTTCAATGTGACATCCTTTCAAATATTTAAACATAGCTCCCCCTCAGCCTTCTTTTTGAAAGGCTAAAGATTCCCAGTTCCCTAAGCCGTTCCTCGTAAGACATGTCTTCCAGACCCCAACCATCCTGGTCACCCTCCTCTGGACCTGCTCAGAGGTTGTCAACTTCCTTTTATTAAATTGAGACTCACAGACCTGGACCCAGGACTCCAGGTGGGGTCTGACCAGGGCAGGACAGAGTGGTACTATCACTTCCCTTGATCTAGACCAGGCATGTCCAAACTTCAGCCCTGCAGATGATTTGGACCACAATGCCATTGGCTATCTAAGCTTAGAATTCTGGGAGTTGTGGTCCAAAACATCAGGAGGGCCTGGTCCAGACACGATGCTTCTGTTGATGCCACCAAGGATGGCCTTGGCTGTCTTGGCTTGAGCTCCCCCCCCCAATTGCAACCCCCCCTCAAACCCTTGAGTTTCCAACCCAGAAAGGGGCTTTGGGGCTCTGACTCCTGGCCTGACCCTGCCTGGGCCAAGAGGAGGAGGAGGAAGAGGAGGAGGAGGAAGGCCGACATCGCCCCCCCCCCTTTCCTTCCTCCCCCCCACTCCACCCCTGCCTCTCTTTTGGGGCCGGGCTCCCCTCCCCCTCCCTTTGCAAGGCCAGGAGGAGGAGGAGGAGGAGGAAGGAAGGGGGGTTCGGTCCTCCAAGGAAAAAAAGGGCAGCGAGTTCCGCTTCCTAGAGTGGCAGGAAACCCGAAGGCTCCCATTGGAGGGGGGGAGAGATCGTCTTCTCGGTG
This sequence comes from Phrynocephalus guinanensis, assembly GCA_037367245.1. Lineage (NCBI taxonomy): Eukaryota > Metazoa > Chordata > Lepidosauria > Squamata > Agamidae > Phrynocephalus > Phrynocephalus guinanensis. The sequence continues at coordinate 3,441,532 of CM074744.1, read as the reverse complement.
GCTTTATTTAACCCCCCCCAAAAAAGTTATTTCATTGCAGGAAGGAGAGGAAAGGTCTCCCCCACCCATGAGGAGGTTCGTGCAATAGAACGGGAGGGGCGGTGGGGGGATGCAGGTGGGGGGGCTTGGAGGGGGGAAGGCATTGGAGATGGGGGGAATGGAGGCTGGTGGGGGGAGGAAGGGGGGAGGACAGTCCTGGGCGTCCCTTTTGGGGGGGGAGGAGGAGAGGAGAGGGGGCTTTGCTGGTGAAATCCGTGGGTGGTGGGTGATGGGGGTGGGGGTCCCAGGAGGGAAAGCCCCCCCTGCACACTCCTTTGGGTTCGGAGGGAGGAGGAGGAGGTGAAAATTTGTCTCCCCCTCTAAGGACCCCCCAACCTCCCCCCTCCTTCCCTTCCCCCCCTTTTAATTTGGAAGGAGGAAGAGGAAAACTGATGCCCCCCTCTTTTTTGGAGGGAATTGGGGTTCCGATCCAGGCAAACCCCCCTCCTCTTCCTCCTCCTTCCCTTTCTCATCCCCCCCCCTCAGGGAAAAAGGGGGGAGGAAGAAGCTTTTTAAGGCCGAATCAGGACAGGGAACGGTGGGGGGGGGAGGAAGGAGGCAAATCCCCCCTTTTCCTTTTTATTCCCCCCCCCCACAAGTGTAGGGGGAGATGGCAAGGAAGGAAAGCAATCAAAGTTCACCCACTTCCAGGTTTTTCCTTCTGCTGAGCAAAATTCTGAGCCCAGGTCCCACTGGGGCTCTTTGTGTCCCCCCTGCTCCTCTGCCCATGTGCAGAGGGCTTACCCCCCAAAGGGCCCTTCTCTCAATTCCACCTGACTGCCCCCCCTCCCCAAAGGCCTCTCCTGCCCCATCCGAGAACTAAGGGGGTAAAGAAGCCACAAAGGAGGAGGCTGGAGAGGGACCCTGAAGGAATTATATTCAGTCGCCACTCCTCCATACGTGAAAGCAGTTAAACATTTATTTATTTATTTATTTATTGTATTTTTATACCGCCCATCTTCCAGAAGGAACTGTGGGTGGTTTACAAACAAGAATAAAACAACAATGTATAACAAGTAAATACTATTTTATTCCTCCTAGAGATAGATGAGGCCCAAAACACGAAGCAGAATTGACCCACCCTGGGTCTCTTTTAAGGAAAACAAGCAGAGGTAGTAATACTTGAAACAAACAAATAGTTTGGGGGGAATAAACTGCAGGAGAGTTGGGGCAATTTTCCTCCCTGCCTCTCTCGGGAAGAATCTCTGTTGTGTTCCTTCCCAACATGGCCTTTTCCCAAAAGGAAGGAAGGAAGGAAGGCTGATGAAGCTGATGTTTTTCAGCAGAGGTGGAAACATCCCGAAAGAGGCAGGATCTTCCCTGCATGTTCTCTGTGCTGCAAGGCAGGGACATTTTCTCCTGGTGGAACATTGGTGCCAGGGTGAAGAAGCAACAGGGCCAGGATGCGACCACGGGGGGAGACTAGTTCTTTGATTGCTCCCCAAACTCTCTCTCTCTCTCTCTCTCTCTCTCTCTCTCTCTCAATTCAAAAAGTAACCTTTGGTTTTGAACTATGACAGTGACCAGTTTGCTGTGATTTGCCAGGTGACCCCTGTATTTCCCCTGCGGAGAGAGTGGGATCTACTGGATTCAGGCCGGAGGAGACATCCAGCTGGGCATTTCTAGGGAGAAGTTCTTTCCAGGTAAGACCTCCTTCTTCTCCTGGACATAAATTGTGACATATGTTTCTGATTCCCATGCTGGAAGGCCCCAGTTCCCAGGAGGGGACCTGTATATGTGTCAGAAGTAGTTTTTAGTTGATGAGAAATAGGTTTCACGTGCTTTGGCATGTTTTCATTTCATGCCCTTGCCTGCTTTAGCTAACATGCACATGTGACTAGAGATGGGCATGAAACTACCAATTTTCCGTTACTGTTATCCGGTGCTGGCCCAGAAGTCCTTCAGGTATGGCGGCGAGTCAGCAACCGCTGTAGCGCGGCCATGTGGTCAGGAAGGCAGTGGAAAAAAAAAACCATTAAAAATGGCCACCGCCTTCCTGAAAACGCCGGGACCGCCCTCCTCGGGGCCTCTCGGAGGCTTTGCCGGGCGAGTGGGACCGGTCAAGGCAAGCTGCTGGCCAGGCGTGGGCTGAGCCTTGGGAGGCAGTGGCTGCCTCCCGGCTAGGCAAGACTTCACTTCCAGGTTTGGCCCCACGCGGGCTTTTTTTGTTTTCCAATATCATACACTGAGGCGGGGAGGGGCAGCGAGAGGGGGCTGTGATCCGGCCTCACGCACTCCCCTCTCCAGCAATCTCCGCGGCGCTCCAGCAGCCCCCGGCCCCGGGAGGGCTCCCTGCTGCTGCGGGAACACTCTCCCGGCCCGCATGCCACTGGCTCTGGACAGCACCTGACCCCGGGAGGGCTCCCCGCAGCCGTTTCAAAAACCGAAATAACTGAAACGAAGCGGGTCCCAGGGGGCGAATAACAGAAACAACTGCCATTTTGGCGTTTCGTGCCCATCTCTACACGTGACCCATCGCTTCTGAAAGGGAGATGTGCAGTGACACGAAGAAGGAGATAGTCGATCCATTCTCCAGGCGGAGGCTGTGACAAGGGTCACGAGAGCCACCTTTTCTTGGTGCCTCGTGTTGCTGGGGAAATTGACACTCAGAGCCAGGGGGAATCTATCGGTTAATTAAGGAGAAGGAGGGCCCCCACATGCTGGGCCTCGTTCTGGCCCTCCCGCTCACGGCCACTTAACCAGGGAGCCGTTCCTTCTGCTCCTCTGACCTGTCCGGGTGGCTGCTTCATGCCAGCTCAGTCCACATGAAGTCACCAATCATCCATGATTTGACCATGGATGAGCGGGCCAACCTGGCCTGTATCACGGATACCTGGGTGGAAGCCAGGGGTGGGTGTGTGTCGTTCTTCCAGCTGTGCTTCCCCCTCCGGGTACTGTGTTTGGCACTTGAGCTGGTTAGAGGGTCAGGGGGTGGGGTGGCCATCGTTTGCAGGGAGTTTGTTTCTGTCTGTAGGACCGCCTGCACTTACCAGTGGGACTCAGGGATAGGTTCGGGGTAGAGCTGTTGTAATGCGCTCCCTGTGACCCTGCACTCTCCCTAAATGAATTCATCTGGACTGCACTGTTGAGGTCGCCTGGACTTCTGGTCATCAGGGATTTCAACGTGCATGTGGGGTTGGGGCTGTCTGGTGGGGCTCTGGAGTTCCTGGAGCCCATGGCCTCTATGAACCTGTCCCAACAGGTCACCTGCCCCGCTCATAGGGCTGGGCAATAGCTTGACTTGGGTTTTAGGTATTCTCTAAATGGTTTAAGTCATACAGCATTAAATGCACAAGGTGACAGCTTGGTGGAAAAACTTCTGCATTCTCTGAGAGAACCAGAGCTGGCAAGGCAGGAAGTTGCACAACCGCAAGAATATGGAAAAAGAATTGTCACTTTGCAGTGTAATTTGAGATATTGTCACTTTGCAGGTATATCTGGAAGTTGAGTCATGGCTCCTGGACTTCTTTTTTGAGAGATAGAAACGTTTCGCTGTTCATCCAAACAGCTTCATCGGTCTGAATACAGCTAGTGCAAGTAGTCCTTCTTATAGTCAGCTTGACCTCTTGTCCCCTGGTCAGGATAAAAGTCCCCTACTTGGGATAAAAGTCTCTGCTGCACTGTCCAGTGCTCAACCACCACCATCCCACCTCACCAGCCAAGAGCATCCCCATCTCCACAGAAGCCAAGAAGAAGGAAGACAGGCACCTGAAGACAGCACTTAAGGCCTGTGGATATCCAAAGTGGGCCTTCAACAAAGCAGTGGGCCATCCCAGAAGAACAAGGGATCAGTCTGAGACCCAGACCCGACGGAAGAACCTGGTCATTCCTTACATGGCGGGAGTGTCGGAGAAGCATAGAAGGATTTTTGGCAAACACCACGTCCCTGTTTATTTCAAACCCACAAACACATTAAGGCAGAGACTTGTCCACCCAAAGGATCTGATACCAAATCATAAAAGGAGCAATATAGTATATGCGGTCCAATGCAGGGAAGAGTGTTCAGACCTCTACATTGGAGAAACTAAACAGCCATTAAAAAGAAAGATGGCCCAACATAGAAGGGGTAACAGCTCACGACCAGAATCAGCAGTACACCTCCATTTGAAGGAGAAAGGGCACTCTTTTAAAGATGAGGATGTACACATATTAGACAAAGAAGAGAGGTGGTTTGAAAGAGGAGTAAGGGAGGCCATTCATGTGAGCATTGAAAACCCCTCCCTCAACAGAGGTGGTGGGCTCCGGCATAGTCTATCTGCTACTTATCAGGCTGTGCATTCCAAAGTACCCAGACAAATCAAAAAGCCTTCCCCACCAAGGCCATAGCTAACGACCCATTCTTCTTAGGTTTCAGCACCTTAGGCCATTGTTCACCTTAAGGCCAAGGATACTAATGTCTCCCTAACGAGCCTATTTAGGCCATTGATCATCTTAAGGAGCCTAATTCAGGCCAGGAAGACAAGAGGTCAACGCTGCCTATAAGATGGAGGAGTTGCACCAGCTGTATTCAGACTGATGAAGCTGTTTGGATGAACAGTGAAACGTTTCTATCTCTCAAAAAAGAAGTCCAGTAGCCATGACTCAACTTCCAGATAAACTCACCTGGATGACTGAGAATTTTCACAGACATTTTGCAGGTATATGTATAAAGGCCATCTCAGGTGCGAATGGCGGGGGACCTGACTGGTCAGATTCAGTTTGATCTGGTTTCTATGGAGGCCTGTCTGCTGTAGGGTAAATCCAGGCTCAGAGAAGGGTATTTAAGTGATGCCCAGCTCCATTTGGGTGCCTGACTCTTGAGATTACCATTCCTGGTCTCCAGATCCAGGTCCCTGAGCCTGACTTTGCTATTCCTAGGATAGCCTGACTCTGTAGACCATTGCTGGTGCTCTTCAGACCCAAGTCTCCCTAGACACGTCCTTTGGACCGGTCCTGGCTCTTCAGATCACTGCTGGTGGTCTCTAGACTTGAGTCCCTAGACATGTCTAGCACGTAGCATTATGATTTGCAATCACTATTATTAGTATACCTGACTCTGTTTCCCCAGAAGGACCACCAAAGCTTGCCTCTTGTCCTTCTCTGTTATGTGTTGCGTTAATCTCATATGTGGTCTCAGCTTATCATCATTACCTGCCCACTTTCTCCCTGTTGATTGACGCACCCCTGTGGAGAGCCTGGACCTGGACCTTCCACCGGGTCCTGGCCCAAGAGGCTCCTTGATCCTATCAGGGGTTGAAGCCCAAACCCATGCAGTTGATCATTGCCAGGTGATGTCCAGTTTTGGACTCTTTGCACTCTCTTGGTGATCATATCAGGAGCTATGTAAGAGCTACTATAAGAGTGACTAAGAAAGGCTATTTCTCTCAGAGAATTCACTAATTAATCCTTTGCAGAGCATTTTAGATCAAATATTGAGGCCTTCCAGTCGGATCTGGACTCCGGGTGTGGTGCTTCCTTCCTGGACAGCCAGTGTGGTGCCCAATTTGGACCTGTACCATCGAAGTGGGTGGATGCTGTCTGGTCCTGCTGATCTGCTAGATTTTAGGTCCTCGTGATTTGTTAGGATTTGTTAGCCCCTTAAAGCACAAAACACGTAAGACAAATGAAATTTACAGGAATTGGAAAACTTTGTAAGCCATATTTTGCCTATGGAATGCAATGCATTTCTATGGGAAAGCACGTTAAACCACATTTTGAAGGACTTTTTTTTTGCAAAAACAAATTGAGCAATAGGGCAAATTAAATTCATCTTAACAGGTACCCCTGTAATAAGTGACAATGTTCCTACTGTCAGAAAAGTCCTGAGACATGAACAGTGCCTTTCATTTTTAATTCTATTTCCATTTTCAGCTGTCGGTATCCTCTGAGGAGGTGACCCCATATTTTCCCCACTGAGAGTGGGATCTTCTGGGTCCAGGCTGGAGATCTCTGCGTGACGAGATCCTTTTGAGATTCTGGGAGCAAGGTCTGTCCAGGTAAGGATCTCTTTTTCCCCTGGGCATAGAGTATTTTTGATTGCCCTGCTGGGATACCCCTGTTGAAAGAAACCCCCCCCCCAGCCTGTGTCATGAAGAAGACTTTTGAAAAAACTTTCTCAGTTTATTTTATGCATTCATATACTGCGACTGCTCAGGGACACTTACAAGAGTTAAAGCACCTCCCCCCCTCCCAGGCATTGACAGTGGCATAAAAATGAAATGATAATCAATGTGACAGATCAGTTATCAAATGGAGAATGTGTTTCTGTGCTACCCTCCAGGCTCCCAGTACAAATTTTAGAAAATATTTTCTTCTGCTGTGGAGAGACTGCACAGGGAGAGCCTCTTTTGGGTGATTGGAGAAAATAAGACTTTTTGCTGTTCTGGTTTTCTTGTGGGGTTTTTTTCTGAGGTTGGTAAAATGGTTACCCATCTCATGGTGGGGGTGGGGCAGTGTGCAGCCTGCATAATTAAATTGCAACCAGCCCAGAGAGTGCTTTAAGTATTACGGGGCAATATATAAGCTTGGCATTTTGCTTCTTGTTTGTTATTACTTGGAAGCTCTCTGTATCAAATTAAATATATCCATCTGGTTTTTGCTGCCAATAAAGAGCAATGTTCCTTCAAACTAACCAAGCTGTCTGCGTGGTTGCTTTGAAGGTAATCCTAAGCACCATGAATTCATATGGAGGTATGATCAACCAATGCAACTTCTGTTCATTAGATCCAAAATGATATGCAAACATTCTTTGAAGGCTGTGGAACAAGTTCCATCCGTTTCTTACCCTGAAACTCACATTTTGCAGCATGGAAGAGAAACTATTTCACAGGAGGTGATAAATCCCCTGGTTTTCCTCAGGATATTCACTGGTGCCACAATGGGTCTCCTCACTAAGGTGGGTGGAGGTGGGTTCCCCCTGGAGGTGTCTCTCCACCTGCCTCCTCCGTGTTAGTGCATCGGATTTGTTACTTGAATCAAAACTCTGTTTTTTGTGGTCGCTTATCTTTTGCAGGTAAGATGCTGTAGGGAAGAAATAAAAAAGGAGGCCACCAAGCTTCAGAGGAAGAGATTGAATATTCCGATGCAAATGAGGGTGTTGATAATCAAACCGGAAGGAATAAGCTCAGAGGATAACAGATAGATGAAAAGATCCACAAATCTATTTCATGTCAGGAGTAAGGCCAAGCGGTTCCAAAACAATCCAAAGGAGAAGAACGTGTACTCCAAGTGTGTAAAATCTTTCAATAGCACCTCAACAACTTGTCCCCATAGAAAAATCCACCCGGGAGAGAATCAATTGACATGCCTAGATTGTGAAAAGACATATAGTTGTACTCGAGACCTAACTATACACCTGAGAACGCAAACAGATGAGAATATATTTGAAACTCTATTGTGTGGAAACATGTTCAGTTAAGCTGTAAAGCTTGCTAGCCACCACATGGCCCGAACAGGCAAGAAGCCATTTGAGTGTCTGGAGTGTGGAAAGCGGTTCAGTCGAGCTGGACACCTTGCTAAACATCACAGGACCCACACAGGCGAGAAGCCATTTGAATGTCTGGATTGTGGAAAGAGGTTCAGTCAAGCTGGAAACCTTGCTCGCCATCACAGAACCCACACGGGTCAGAAGCCATTTGAATGTCTGGAGTGTGGAAAGAAGTTCAGTGACTCCAGAAGCCTTGCTAGCCATCACAGGACCCACACGGGTGAGAAGCCATTTGAATGTCTGGAGTGTGGAAAGAGGTTCCATCAGTCTGGAAGCCTTGCTAGCCATCACAGAACCCACACAGGAGAGAAGCCATTTGAATGTCTGGAGTGTGGAAAGAGGTTCAGTGTGTCTGGAAGCCTTGCTAACCATCACAGAACCCACACAGGAGAGAAGTCATTTGAATGTCTGGAGTGTGGAAAGAGGTTCAGTCAATCTGGAATACTTGCTAGACATCACAGGACCCACACAGGCGAGAAGCCATTTGAATGTCTCGAGTGTGGAAAGAGGTTCAGTCAAGCTGGAAGCCTTGCTAGGCATCACAGAACCCACACAGGAGAGAAGCCATTTGAATGTTTCGAGTGTGGAAAGAGGTTCAGTGAAGCTGGAAAACTTACTAGGCATCACAGGAACCACACAGGAGGCACATGAACGTCTGGAATGTGGAAAGAGGCTCCCTCTAAGCCTTACTCAATCTCTCCCTACTTCTTCCTCCCCAATATTTCTCTCCTCCCCCTTGATTCAGAAGGAGGAGGGAGGAGAGCAGAACCCCCCTACTGTCATCTTTGGATGAATCCGGGCCGATCTAGGAGGAGTAGGAGGGTCGTTCAAAGGGAGGAGGTTAATGGAGGGGTCTTGAAGGCAACCCACCTTTCTCTCCCCCCCCCCCCACAAGGGAAAAGGATGGAATAATCAGCTTTGGGGGCTGAACCATGACAAGAAATAGGGAGGGGGGAGAAAGAAGGCCTAACTCCCTGCCCCCACCAAAAAAAGAACCAGGCCTTCTTCTCCAGTCTAGTAGACTTAAGATATATTCAGGTTTGAGAGAGTTGAGGGGCATCTTAGAGTGAAAACATTACAGCTAAAAGAGAATGCGAGTAATTAAATACAGAGAGAGTAAAACTTCCATGTAATCATGCACGGTAGGCCATCTAAAACAGGCTCATAAACTAGATTTGCTTTCTCTCTGTTTCTAAAGTAATAATCATTTTAGAGATTTGATGACGCATTTGCCCGACAGTCCTTTTGGTTTCATTAAATGCTACCATGAATGCAGAAATCTCTTTCTCTCTTTCTCTCTGGCATACATTTATCTTTTTCAAACAAAATACAATTATAGTGTGGAAAGGAAAAAACATGCAATGATTCTTGCCTTCTCAAACAAAATTTGCATCCCATCATAACAATATACGTTATCTTTGATCATTAACTATTTCAATTACACATAAAATAAACAGGGAACTTAGTTTGATGTATAATATTGATCTAGATGTTTATAGAAATCATGCCATCTTTCATTGAAACCTTCAAAATGTCCATTTGGTTTCAGTAATTCTGGAGATCTTGCCCATTTCTACACAGTTCAGCACCTTCATAATTAATTGGTCTTTGTCAGGAATCTGGTTTGTGTTCCGTAGTTGTGCATACAACATTCTATCTGCTGTGATAACATGGATTATTTCATATTTTTTTTGCCATTGCCAGTATTTTGTTGGATCATAGACAGTATCGTAGAAAGTTTAAAAAATCTCTGGTTTTCACTCTTAAATGATTAAGATAGTTTGTGAGATGAATGTTTGTACCATACACCGGTATTTTTTAGCCTTCTTACACATCCATCACATCTAGAGAAGAGATCCCTTCCCTTTGTGACATTTCCAACAGACACTGGATATTTTATACATTTTAAACAGCTTATCAGGTGTTAAACACCACCTATAGAATATTTTAAGATCCTGTGCCCATCTTACTTACCTATTTATTTAGAATATTTTTACCCCGCCTTTCTCCTTGGAAAAGGACCCAAGGTGGCTTGCAATAGTGAGGGACAATATACAGCCCAGAACATTCAACACATATTCAACATTAAAAGGTATCTTACAAAAGTCAAAGGTAACATGAAAGCTACCAAGAACATGAAAAAATAAAATAAAATCCATCATGAGGGAGGAGTGCAGGCGAAGCACCCACTTGCCCTCAACCACCCACCCACCAAGCTCTGCGGCTCTGATGGTGCCAGCGGCCGTGGAGGAGGAGGGGGAGCTCCCCCCAAGCTCCGTGGCAGCGGTGGCACGCCCACTCACCCCACCCACCAAGCCCTGCAGCGCTGACAGTGGCAGGGGAGGAAGAGGAGCGCCTGTTTGCCCCCCCCCCCGGTTCTGACCCGACCCACAGATATAGGCGTCTGCATATCACAGATTTTCCTTTATTGCAGGTCGGAAGCATAGACCCCCGTGATAAACAGTGGAGTCCTGTAATATGTGTCAGAAGTCGTTTTTACTTGATGAGTAATAGGTTTCATCATGTGCTTTGTTTCGTTCTCATGTCATGCCCTTGCCTGCTTGAGCTTAGCATGCCCATGTGACCCATTGCTTCTGAAAGGGAGATGTGCAGTGATGCGAAGAAGGAGAGAGTCGATCCATTCTCCAGGCGGAGGCTGTGACAAGGGTCACGAGAGCCACCTTTTCTTGGTGCCTTGTGGTGCTGGGGAAATTGACGCTCAGAGCCAGGGATGGTCTATCGGTTAATTAAGGAGAAGGAGGGCCCCACATTCTGGGCCTCGTTCTGGCCCTCCCGCTCACGGCCACTTAACCAGGGAGCCGTTCCTTCTGCTCCTCTGACCTGTCCGGGTTGCTGCTCAATGTCAGCTCAGTCCATACTAAGTCACCGATCATCCAAGATTTGATCATGGATGAGCGGGCCGACCTGGCCTGTATCACGGAGACCTGGGTGGATGCGGGAGGGGGGGTCTCGTTCTTCCAGCTATGCTCCCCCCCCGGGTACTTTGTTCGTCCCTTGCGCAGGTTAGAGGGTCCGGGGGTGGGGTGGCCATTGTTTGCAGGGAGTCCCTTTCTGTCTGCAGGACCGCCTGCACTTACCAGTGGGACTCAGGGATAGGTTTGGGGTAGTGCTGTTGTACTGCGCTCCCTGTGACCCAGCACTCTTCCTAAATGAATTCATCCGGACTGCACTGTTGAGGTCGCCTAGACTTCTGGTCATCAGGGATTTCAACGTGCATGTGGGGTTGGGGCTGTCTGGTGGGGCTCTGGAGTTCCTGGAGCCCATGGCCTCTATGAACCTGTCCCAACAGGTCACCTGCCCCGCTCATAGGGCTGGGCAATAGCTTGACTTGGGTTTTAGGTATTCTCTAAATGGTTTAAGTATCAAATCAAATCAAATCAACCTTTATTGGCATTAAAATAAAATAAAACAACACAACAAGAGAAAATGAGGTACAACAAGGAGGGTATTCAAATACGGAACCGGTGATTCTAACATATGCATTAGCTACTCAAGCCAATGAGATGGAGAATAGGGAAGTCCAGATCCTCGTGCTGCTATAATCTCAGAGGCAAAGGAGGCCACCTCATCCAGATAAGAGGTGACTTGCGTAGAGAGAAGAAACCTAAGCTTAACCAAGTCTTCCCACCCTTGCATTCTATCGAGGATGGAGGATAGATATTTCTTGCGAAGAGCATCGTGAGTTGGGCAATGAAAGAAGATGTGTTCAAGGGTTTCAACGGCATTAGTTTGACATGGGCAGATCCTCTGGGAGTAAGGGACCCCATTGAACCTGACCGACAATAGTGCAGAGGGGAAGGAATTACATCTGGCAAGAGAATAGGCTCTGCGCGCTTCAGGACATGTTAGGTAAGTCAGAAAAAAAAGCAGGCTTCCCAGGTAGGACTGTGATGTTAAATTGAAGTGGGGAGCAGATGGTTTTGGCTTTGCTGCACTGTTCTTGCCATTTGATGTTCAATAGCCTGTCTTTAATAGTCCTATATGCTTCAGATTGACTTAACATGCCAAGCTGCTCAATGTCCAATCCTGCTACTTTAAGAGTGGTAAGAACATCGGATATCTCGACTGGGAGGTCAGGATCTATCAAAAGTTGATATAATAAACGGGTATGAACTGGGTTGTAAAGGATTCCAAGCCAGAATTTAATAGCTCTTAATCTGGCCAAGGTCTTCAGCCTTATCATGCCAGTTTCGAAGCAAAGAACGGCGTATGGGACACATTTAGGGAGGCCTAGGATTCTCCTCAAAAAAGAGGCTTGAATACTCTCCACTATGTGATCTATTTAAGTAATACAGCATTAAATGTACAAGGTGACAGCTTGCTGAAAAAACTTCTACATTCTCTGAGAGACACAGAGCTGGAAAGGCAGAAAGTTGCACAACTTCCTGACACCTGTGAGCAGAAGCTTAACCACAAGACTATGAAACAAACAAACAAACAAAAGAATTGTCACTTTGCAGAGAAGTGTGTATAAAGGTCATCTGAGATATTGTCACTTTGCAGGTCTATGTATAAAGGCCATCTAAGGTGTGAAAGGAGGGGGCCCTGACTGGTCGGATTCAGTCTGATCTGGTTTCTATGGAGGCGTGTCTGCTGTAGGGTAATTCCAGGCTCGGAGAAGGGCATTTAAGCGGTGCCCAGCTCCATTTGGGTGCCTGACTCTTGGGATCACCATTCCTGGTCTCCAGATCCAGGTCTCTGGGCCTGACTTTCTGGTCCCCAAGCCCAGGTTCCTAGGAGAGCCTGACTCTGTAGACCATTGCTGGTGCTCTTCAGACCCAGGTCTCCCTAGACATGTCCTTTGGACCGGTCCTGGCTCTTCAGATCACTGCTGGTGGTCTCTAGACTTGGGTCCCTAGACATGTCTAGCACATAGCATTATTACTGTATTTGCAATCACTATTAGTATTGCTGACTCTTTTTCCCCAGAAGGACCACCAATGCTTGCCTCTTGTTCCTAAAGTTTTTTTAAAGTAAATTTTATTATAAAACCAATCACCAACACTCCAGACAAAAACAGCGACCCCCCCAGGCATCTGATACATTGGATATACATTGATAATAAAACAAATTCAAATTAACAATATGTACAACTCTTATCTAAATTAACAATTAACAATCCGCAAGGTTTACTTAGCTTTTAACGTTTTAATTACCCCAAATTGGTCAAACATACTTATATAATTCAGTAGCTTCTCAAACCATTCCTCCTCTTTCTCATTGACCTTAAACCCTTTCATTCTGCGTATCTTCATAGTTAGGTATTCTAAAATTATAATATTATTTAATTTTTTCATCCATTGATTCACCCCTAGCTCTTCTGCATTGTTCCAATTACTCGCTATGACCTGTCTAGCTGCAATTACCATCAGGTTTACCCATTTACATTCCTCTTTTGTTTTTAACTCTGTGCTACCCAGGCTAATGAGAACCATTAATTTAGATATTTCCACTTTCCTTCCCACAATTTTCGATATTTCTCTACCAATCTGTCTCCAAAAATGATTAACTAGAGGACAATCCCACCACATATGACTGTAGGTTCCCATTACTCCACACTTCCTCCAGCAATTTTTGCTTCCTCATCATTGGCATCCTTCAGTCTCGAAAGACTATGGTATCATGCCTGGAGTAGAGATCCTAAAAACAGCACCTAGTGTGACTAAATAGACCAATTCGGGAAAGGCAGTCTCTACCGCACTGGGGGCAGATGTGTTCTGATTCCTGCCTGGTCCTCGAGTTTTGTTCTTTCCGTGCCTGCCTCTTTTCCTCTGCCTGTTGGACAAATGCCTCTTCAAATTTATGTAGACCATGCTGTATCTCTTGCCTCCAGACAGTGCGATCGGAGGTCAGGGTTTCCCAGCTGTTGAGGTCCATTCCCAAGGCCTTCAGGTCCCATTTACAGATATCCTTATACCGCAGCTGTGGTCTCCCTCTGGAGCGCTTTCATTAGTTCTTCATATAGAAGTTCTTTTGGGATCCGACCGTCATCCATTCTCGCAACGTGTCCAAGCCAGCGTAGGCGTCGCTGTTTCAATAAGTTGTACATGCTAGGGATTCCAGCTCGATTCAGGACTATGCTATTTGGAACTTTGTCGTGCCAGGTAATGTTGAATATTCGCCTAAGACAGCGCATATGGAAGGTATTAAGCTTTCTTTCCTGTTGAGCATGGATGGTCCAAGACTCGCTGCAATACAAAAGTGTGCTCAGTATGCAAGCTTTATAGACCTGTATCTTTGTATGTTCTGTCAGCTTCTTATTGAGCCATACTCTCTTTGTTAGTCTGGAAAACATAGTTGCTGCTTTACCTATACGTTTATTCAGCTCAGACTCTAGTGAGACTGTATCTGAGATAGTTGAGCCAAGATATACAAAGTCATGGTCAACCTCCCGTTCTTTTGCAGAAATTGTAATGTGAGGAGGAGAGTCCACATTCTGGCCCATTATTTGTGGTTTTTTCAGACTGATTTCTAGCCCAAAATATTTGCAAGCTTTACTAAAATGGTCCATGAGTTGTTGGAGATCTTTGGCAGAGTGAGCAGTAATGGCAGCATCATCAGCGAAGAGGAGATCCCGCAAACACTTCACCTGTACCTTAGACTTTGCTCTCAGTCTAGAGAGGTTGAAGAGTTTTCCATCTGATCTGGTCCGGAGATAGATACCCTCTGTTGAAGTTCCAAAAGCATACTTCAGCATGGTAGCAAAGAAGATCCCAAACAAGGTTGGCTCAAGGACACAGCCCTGCTTCACGCCGCTTCGAATGTCAAAGGGATCTGACACCAGGCCATCGAAAACTACATTGCCCTTCATGTCCTCATGAAAAGACCTAATGATGTTAAGGAGCTTGGGTGGGCATCCAACCCGGAGGAGTATTTTAAAGAGTCCGTCCCTACTAACCATATCAAATGCCTTTGTGAGATCTATGAAGGCTACAAAAAGTGGCTGTCCTTGTTCCCTGCATTTCTCCTGCAACTGCCTGAGGGAAAATACCATATCAGTAGTGGACCTGTTGGTTCGAAAGCCACACTGTGATTCTGGGTAGACTCTCTCTGCAAGTATCTGGAGCCTCTTCAGTATAACACGTGCAAACAGCTTCCCGACAACACTAAGAAGAGAGATACCACGATAGTTGTTACAGTCGCTCCTGTCACCTTTGTTCTTATAAAGTGTAACAATATTAGCGTCCTTCATATCCTGTGGTACTCCTCCTTCCCTCCAGCAAAGGCAGAGGATTTCGTACAGTTCAGTGGCAATGATCTGTTTGCAACACTTCAGAACTTCAGCAAGGATGTTATCTTTCCCAGGTGCCTTGCCAGAGGCAAGTGAATCCAGAGCTACGTTTAGTTCGTTTTGTGTTGGTTCATTGTCAAGCTCCTCCAAGACAGACAAGCACTCAATATTATTTAAGACTTCTTCGGTTATTGTGTTTTCTCTGGAATATAGTTCAGAGTAGTGCTGCACCCAGCGTGCCATCTGCTGCTCACGATCCTGAATGATCTCACCTGAGACAGTCTTTAAGGGCGCAGTTTTCTTATGTATTGGCCCTAAGGCCTGTTTAATTCCGTCATACATTCCCTTGATGTTATCTGTATCAGCTGCCATCTGAATCCGAGAACACAGTTGCAGCCAGTAATTGTTAGCACATTTCCTGGCGGTCTGCTGGGCTTTGTTACGAACAGCTCGCTGGGCCTGTAGGTTGTGCTCGCTGGGACAAGCTTTATATGCAGTCAAGGCTGTCCTCTTTTCCTCAATAGCTGGCATCAGCTCTTCTGAGTGTGCTTCAAACCAATCTGCTGTCTTTCGAGTCTCCTTGCCGAATACTGATAAAGAAGTGTTATAAACAACATTCTTAAAATGTTCCCAACGTTTGGATGCATTATCTTCAGCAGGGCCAGGAAGAGCTTCCTTGAGTACATGGGAGAATTCCTCCACTTTTTCTTGGTCATAGGTGTTACTGGTATCAATTTTTGATCTTCTTTCCTTCTTCAGGTGGTGCAATCTCTTTGTTTTCAGTTTTACTTTGCTGTACACCAGGGAGTGGTCTGTGTCACAGTCGGCACTCTGATAACTACGTGTGATTGTAACACTAGAGATGCTGGAGCGCTCAGGTCGAGCTGATGCCAGTGCTTCGATCTTGGATGTCTCCAAGAGACTTTGTGCTGGGGCTTTGTGTTAAAGAATGTATTGCTGACACAGAGACCATAATAGCAGCAAAACTCCAGCAGGCGTTGGCCATTTTCATTCATCTTTCCAATGCCGAACCGACCTAGGCAGGTGGGCCAGGAGTTATAATCAGCTCCAACCTTGGCATTAAAGTCACCGAGGATAGCTATTGGTCTTTTCTCAGGGATTTTCTTGATAGTGGCAGCTAGATCATCATAGAATTTGTCTTTAAGTTCTGCTGGAGATGATAATGTTGGTGCGTATGCACTGATAAGTGTAACCAACCCTGCTGTAGAGTGTAGTTGCATGGACACGATTCTCTCACTTCCTGCAGCAGGTGGGATAATGAGACCTAGTAAAGTATTTCTAACAGCAAAGCCAACCCCACATTCCCTGGTCTCGTTTGATGGTTTTCCCTGCCAGAAGAATGTAAAGTTCCTCTCCTTGACAGATCCAGAGTCAGGTAGCCTTGTCTCTTGGAGAGCAACAATGTTCATCCGCAGTCTGCACAGTTCCCTGTCGATGACAGCTGTCTTTCGTATAGTGTCCATTTCTTGGAGATAGTCTGAACAGCCAGGGTTCATTGTCCTAACATTCCATGCGCCCAACTTTAGGCTCGAGATTTTTTTATGTTTATTGCATGGTGCGGAGTCAACGATTTGTTTGCTGGTTTCCATCCTGATCCGCCTACACCCAGGTAGCTGCCGCTTCCTGTGTTGTTCCCCCACTATTTGCTGTAAGTGGTCCTCTCCAGGACACAAGGCCTGGGTAATTCAATATGGAGGTTAGGCTGTTACCCAAGCAGCGAAACCCCCCTCTCCACGTAGCTGGAGTGGTCCAATGGAACGGCAAAGCCGATACGATTAGTTCCAGCTGCGTCGCAGGAATTGCCAGAACATGATTGTATACAGTCATGAACTGTCTCCGGGACTCCAGCTCTGTTTTTTTCCTCGAGGTTGACTCCTGAAGCCTTTTCTAATGATGGATATAGCCACAAGGCAGTGGAGGTTTGAAAGAGTTTCCTTCTCCTAAAGGTGGTTCTTCCGCTTTGTCTGCCGTTGGGGCGATGAAAGCCCTCTTCCGCCTTCAAAACCGTTGACCGTCCTCCCCTGTAACCCCAGATCGGGGCCCTTACAAGGTACTACCAGCCGGGCCAGCTGGACCAAGGTTTTTTAAAAGCAAAGCAAAAAGCAAAGTGTTCTGCTTATATACCGCCCCATACCACTACAAGTAGTCTCTGGGCGGTTTACAATTTTAATTACAGTGTGCAGGCTACACATTTCCCCCCCCCCCCCCAGAGCTGGGGGTACTCATTTTACCGACCTCGGAAGGATGGAAGGCTGAGTGAACCTTGAGCCTGCTACCGGGGATTGAACCCAGGTCGTGAGCACAGTTTTACCTGCAGTACAGGCATTTAACCACTGCGCCATGAGGCTATTAAGGAGGTATTACTCCTCCAGTTTTCTTCTTGTTCCTTGGGATCCTTCCCCAGGTTGCCCATTCCCCTAAGAGCAAGTTCTACAAAGTCCCTGTAAGTGTAGAATATGCCCTCCTATTTGTTTACTATTTTCCAAGTTCTGCTTCTTGGTATAAAAATAGTAAAATAAAAATAAAATATCACTCCAGGCCGCAATCATGTGATAGATTTCTTTATGAAAGAAGAGATTTCGCGCGCCGTTAGGCATGCGCTCCAGGCAGCCCCCTGTGCTGTTTTTCCCCTTGGACCCTGTGCTAAAATGTGTAAAGAAAGAGTGCAAAAGGGAGGAGCAAAGGCTTGCCCAGGGCAGAGAATGGCCAAAGCATGCAGCTCCCAAGAACAAAGAAAGGCAGAAGTCAACGATCCCCCAAGGCTGAAAAGTTCACCTCAATTTAGGCAGTCTTCTCAAAGATCCCTGCTTGTTTATTCCTTCTGTTCCCCCAGGAAAGCCAGCCTGTTGTCTTGGGTGTCTTCTCTAGTGTCCACTGGTCTTGATTTTCACCCAGGTATTCTACATACCTGAACCAGTGAGATGGTGTTGTCCCTGGGAAGGTGTTGAAAAGTATAGGTTTGCAACAATTGGTCCTGGCTTCTGTCAGCAGACCCTGCAGGCATGCTGTCTGTTCTTTTACCATTATTAGCGCCCTTGGACCCCCAGTGTGCTAAAAGAAGGATGGTTGCCAGGCTATTTTGCGATGTTATAAGTCACTGAATTTATACTGCTGACAATAAGGGGGGAGCATTCCTTGGCTTGTGGATCTTGGGAAGTCCATAAAAAGCAGGGGACCCAGGGCAAAGAAGCCTTGCTTGTGGATCTTGGGAAGTCCAGGGTGGTAGGTCACCCTGTCAATTGCGTTTTCCTGCTCCAAGAGTTTTAAGCATTCTATTACTTTCTTCTTGTAATTGCTGGTGGGGTCTCTTCTTAGCATATGTATGCTGCATCTAAAAGTGTGATAACCTTCTCGTGGTAGTCCACCGTAGGGACGACAGTGCACCTTCCCTTTGTCCGCAGGCAGAATTGTGATGCTCTCATCCCTGCTGAGGGATGTCACAGCACTTCTCTCTTGGCTGGTGAGGTTGGATGGTGGTGGTTGAAAGAGACTTTTATCCTGATTCTGCAGCTGCTGGCAGATTGTTGCTGTGGATGGCTGATTCCGCTGTGAACAAAGGAAAGGCAGAATGTCAACGATCCCCCCCTGTTTGAGGCTGAAAAGTTCACCTCAATTTAGGCAGTCTTCTCAAAGATCCCTGCTTGTTTATTCCTTCTGTTCCCCCTGTAGGAAAAGCTCCTGGCAGCCCCCTGTGCTGTTTCCCTCTTGGACCCTGTGCTAAAAGAAAGCAAAAAGGGGGGAGCAAAGGCTTGCCCAGGGCAGAGAATGGCCAAAGCATGCAGCTCCCAAGAACAAAGGCAGAAGTCAACGATCCCCCAAGGCTGAAAAGTTCACCTCAATTTAGGCGGTCTTCTCAAAGATCACTGCTTGTTTATTCCTTCTGTTCCCCCTGTAGGAAAAGCTCCTGGCAGCCCCCTGTGCTGTTTCCCCTTGGACCCTGTGCTAAAAGAAAGCAAAAGGGAGGAGCAAAGGCTTGCCCAGGGCAGAAAATGGCCAAAGCATGCAACTCCCAAGAACAAAGAAAGGCAGACGTCAACGATCCCCCAAGGCTGAAAAGTTCACCTCAATTTAGGCAGTCTTCTCAAAGATCCCTGCTTGTTTATTCCTTCTGTCCCCCCTGTAGGAAAAGCTCCTGGCAGCCCCCTGTGCTGTTTCTCCTTGGACCCTGTGCTAAAAGAAAGCAAAAGGGAGGAGCAAAGGCTTGCCCAGGGCAGAGAATGGCCAAAGCATGCAGCTCCCAAGAACAAAGAAAGGCAGAAGTCAACGATCCCCCAAGGCTGAAAAGTTCACCTCAATTTAGGCGGTCTTCTCAAAGATCCCTGCTTGTTTATTCCTTCTGTTCCCCCTGTAGGAAAAGCTCCTAACTTTGTAATATGATACAACCTTACTGGTGTGTAATACCATTTTTGTATCAACTTCAACCCCTGCTCCTGGATTATCCTAGAGGTAGTAACAAAGGGCGGTTGTTGAAAACTTCTATCCCAATCTTCATCTAAAATTTGTTCCTGAATGTCTAGCTCCCAATATTCTTTTAAACTTTCCTTTAGTGATTTCCCCATATTTAATAAAACCTTATACAATTTTGAAACTATTTTGGTCCTATCTATCCTGTTTCCTTTCACTAATTCCTCGAAGGGGGTAATATTTCTTTTACCACAATTTTTAACTTCTTTCTCCTTCAACAAGGAGGAGGTTTGGTTTTTTTTTTTGTATCCAATTAATCTTATTCCAAATTCCACTTTCCTGTTCCATCATTTTTTCTGTTTCCCAGATTTTATCCATATTCTGGATTGAAATCTCCTTTAATTTATCCCCTATCTCTTTTGGGATGAGCTTCCTCAATGGGGCAAATTTATCATAATACCATATTTTTGTAAGTGGAGAGAGATCAGGGAAAAGCTTTTTCCCCCCACTTCTCCCATACCAAAAGAGGCCCCATAAATGTTGATAATTTTTCTTCTTTTCTTTTCTTTATCCTCCTTTCGAGGATTCTTATTTTCCCTCCTACTGCTTCCAAATTCTCCCGCTCTATACATCCCAAATCTTCCCCCTGTTCTCCCTCCAACCAAATCATAAGATGTCTCAGCTGATAAGCTTGATAATATAAAATCAAATTGGGATTTCCCCATCCTCCATCTTGGAACCTATGGTACCTATATCTACCAGCTGTCCTTGGTTTCTTGAATGCAAAAACAAATCTATCTATTGACCTTTGCCACCCCTTCAGAATCCGTTCCAGTATGTGCCAAGGCAACATATAAAAAGGTAAGTTAATCTGGGTAACAAAAACAATTTAACTAAAGCAATTTTTGTGCTGACTGAGTCCTTCCTTTTCTCCCATGTTCTCAGCTATGATTGAATACTACTCCAATTTTTTTTATAATTATGTTCAAATATTTTCTTCACATTTTTAGTTATCATTACCCCTAAATACTTTACCTTCTTATTTGCTATAGGAATACCCAATGATTTAGAGGCTTCTAACTGAGTTTTAGAAAAATTAACTTTTAACCCTGATACTTTTTCAAATCCTTGCAAAATTTCTTTTAACGGCACAATTGCAGTCCCCAGGTCCTTAACTGTCACCATCATGTCATCTGCATACATTGTAAGAAGCTCCCCTTCTGCTTTCCCTTTTTCTGGTGTTTCAAATCCTTTAATCTCACTATTCTTTTTAAGTTTAATTGCTAATGGTTCTAATGCTAAAATAAAGAGCATGGGAGAAAGTGGACAACCTTGCTTTGTACCACTTAACACTTGGGCACACGCTCTTTCTGACCCACCAATTCCTATCATTGCTTTGGACTCTGTATATATTGCCTCAATTATATTTTGAAAATTTTCTCCGAATTTATATTTTTAAATATATATTTCAAATAATTCCAATCCATCGAATCAAATGCTTTATAAATATCCAATGACAGGAGAGTAAGAGGCAAATCCTTATTTTTTTGCTAAATATACCATAACCATTACCTTCCTAACTGCATCCACCAAGTACTTCTGGGGTATAAACCCATATTGATCTTCTCCCACTAATTGTGCAATACATTTTTTAACCTTGTTGCCATAACTTTAGCAAATATTCTATAATCCATATTAGTAACAGATATTGGCCTATAGGAGTCTGGCAGGGTTTGATCTTTTCCCGGTTTGGGAATCAATACCAACCTTGATTCCAACCAGGTAGGTTGGGTTGAAGCTCCATTCATAATACTTTGGTACAGTACAGTCATATGTGACACCAATATATCCTTAAAATGCTTATAATACACCGCATTAAACCCATCCAGTCCGGGTGCCGATTGCACATTCATAGAATCAATTGCTGTCCTAACTTCCTCCTCTGTTATATCTTTATCTTGTTCCCTTCTATTTTCTTCACTTATTTTGGGGAGCTCCAATCCCTCACAGAATTGATCAACCTCTTCTTCCTTAATTCCTTTACTTGCATACAGTCTGTTATAAAATCCTAAGAAGGTCTCCAATATCTTCTTAGTATCTGTTTCCAATCCCCCCTTATTATATCTGATAGCCCTAATATTTTTCCTCACCTGATAATTCCTAATTTTATTTGCTAATACTTTTCCTCCTTTTCCTTCAAATTCATAATATTTTTGTTTGTTATACCACATCTTAAATGTGGTTCTATTAATATCTAAAACTTACAACTCTTCTCTTTTTTGGTCTAATTTTCCCTATCCGTCTTTTGCTTAGATTTCCTGAATTTTTCTTCCAATAACTTAACTTCTTCTTCCACCTCCTTAATCCTCCCATCTTTTCTTTTTCTTAAAATTGCCAGACTCTGGATGCATTCTCCCCTAATCACAGCCTTCATTGCTTCCCATTTTATTGCTAATGGGATATCTGGGTCTTGATTCTCCTCAAAATACCTTTCTACTGCTGTTTTAATTTTTAACTTACTCTGTTCGTCTGCAACCAACCAAGGGTTAAACCTCCAAGAGTAAGAGTTAATATGACCTATTTGAAGATAAGCAGATATGGGGGCATGGTCAGTAATTTTAATCATTCCAATATCCATCCCCTTCACCCAGTTCTAGCCTCTTGCGATATTAAGATACCATCCAATCTTGAAAATGTTCCATGTGGGCTAGAGTAAAATGAGTATGAATAATCCTTAGGGAACAACTTCATCCATAGTTCCAATAATCCAAATTTCTCACATTGTTTTTTAAAGTTCACAACCTTATTCTTTTTGGTACTGTTCCCCCCTTGCAGATTGACATTAAAATCTCCCCCAATAACTTTTGTATAAGGCGAGAATTTCTCAAGCTTCTCTAAACACATATAAAGAAAATCCAGCTGGTGCTTGTTTGGGAGGTAAATTGATGCTAATGCTACCGGCTCTCCCTCCAAGCAACCTTGAACAAAAATAAACCTTCCGTTCTTATCTCTTAACACTTTATTCTCAGCAAAGTCCACCTTGGAGTTAATTACTATTCCCACCCCTCTACTTTTTGACGTTCCGGGAGCCATAAAAATTTTCCCTCTCCCAAAGCCAGGAAAATTTACCTCCCTCTCCCCCCCCCATTATATGATTCTTGCAGAAAAACAACATCAGCCTTCAGTTCTTGAATATACTTCCCAATTCTCACTCGCTTCACCTGATTACCCAAACCTCTAGCATTAAGAGTTGTACGTATAATATTCACATTCTTCATTATATCTTTCCCAACCATCTCACTTCTCTGTTTCCCTCCATTTGTACCATACCAGCCTGGAGATAAACCCAACCCCAACCACCTTCCCAATCAACTCTACTGTGAACCCTACTCTTCCATCCTAACACAGGGCCTTTTTACATGACCCCTAAGATCCGCTGGCCACTTAAATTCGGACCAGAGATCTTAGGGGTTCCTCGCTCTTCCTCTGTCTCCACCCCCCTCCGCACTTCCTGGATTCTGGCTGCCCGAGGGAGGGAGAAAAAAGAAAGAAAAGCATGCCGGTTACCTCCGTTTTGTTCCGGGCAGCATTCAGATCTCTTAAAGGAGTGGGGCGCAAAAAAAGAACAAACAGAAGCCAGGAGAGCCCTGCACTCCCTATCCTTACACTGGATCAAAATTTTGTCACATCCAAAAAGCAGGTACAAGAAAACTGCTGTTTGGTCACGCTAAGTGGGCGGGGTCGCACTTAATTGTCTGCAAAGTCCGGAGCTGGTTGGTAAACATTTTTAAGGTCCGGACCTTGCAGCCATTTGCGGCGGAGCTTAGGGGTCGTGTATAAACGCCCACAGAAGTCCAGGCAAAATGAACAAGAGAAAAAGTGTATGCCACCTCTTGCACCTGGAGCACAACCCAATATGCTTCCATACATTCTCACACTTACTCCTCCAACCGCTCCTCTCCTCTGTCTTCTTACTACTTCCAGACCATCCATATCCACACACACACAACACACCCTAAACATATTCATTGCTCTCCATCCACCCCCACTCCCCTACTCACCCCCAACAACATAACATACCACACCAAAACTTTCCCCCCCTTTTTTTTGGTGGGAATTGGGGGGTCCCATCCAGGCAAAAACCCCTCCTCTTCCTCCTCCCCCCTTTCTCTCCCCCCCCCCGCAAGGAAAAAGTAGAGACAATGAAGCTTTTTAAGGCGGAACCTGGTGGAAGATCGGTGCCAGGGCGAAGAAGCAACGGGGCCAGGATGCAACCACTGGGGGAGATTAGTTCTTTGATTGCTCCCCAAACATTCTCTCTCTCTCTCTCTCTCTCTCTCTCTCTCTCTCTCTCTCTCTCTCTCTCTCACTCACACACACACACACACACACACACACACACACACACACACACACACACACACACACAACTCAACAAGTAGCCTTTGGTTTTGGACCATGACAGTGCCCAGTCTGCTGTGATTTCCCCTTTCAGTTGCCAGCTGACCCCCATATTTCCCCTGCAGAGAGTGAGATCTACTGGATTCAGGCAGGAGAGATCTCTGCTTATCATACATTCTTTTATTTATCTTCTACCTGTCTAGTTAATAAACAAGAGTTATGTAAGAGCTATGAAGAGTGGCTAAGAAAGGCTGTTTCTCTCAGAGAATGGGTGCGGCCATGAACAACTAGGCGGAATTGTTCCAAGTGGTTTGTGACCTCACCCATAGTGTTCAGCCAGGGTCTCCTCCCAGTGTTTTCACTAATTAATCATTTGCAGGCTATTTTAGATCAAATATTGAGGCCTTCCAATCGGATCTGGACTCCGGGTGTGGAGGTTCATTCCTGGACAGCCAGTGCGGCACCCTCCTCGGTCTCATGAATATGTTCAAGTTGCACCTGTACCATCAAAGTGGGTGGATGCCATCTGGTCCTGGTGATTTGCTAGCATTTGTTAGGCCCTTAAGACAAAAAACTCATCAGACAAATGAAATTTTGAGCAATAGGAAAACCTCGTAAGCCAAATTTTGCCTATGGGATTAAATGCATTCCTATGGGAAAGCACGTCAAACCACATTTTGACCCATAGGATGAATTAAATTGGTCTTAAGAGGTCCCACTGTAGTAGGCGACAATGCTCCTACAGTTAGAAGAGTCCTGAGACATGAACAGTGCCTTTAATTTTGAATTCTGTTTCCACTTGCAGCTGTCGGTGTCCTCTGAGGAGGTGACCCCATATTTCCTCCACAGAGAGTGGGATCGTCTGGGTCCAGGCTGGAGATCTCTGCGTGAGGAGATTCCTTTGAGGCTTTGGAAACGAGGTCTGTCCAGGTAAGGATCACTTTTCCCCCTGGGCATAGAGTATTTTTGATTGCCCTGCTGGGATACCCATGTTGAAAGAAAGCCCCCCCCAGCCTGTGTCATGAAGAAGGCTTTTTTAAAAACTTTCTCAATTTATTTTATGCATTCATATACGGCAACTGCTCTGAGTCACTTACAGGAGTTAAAGCACCTCCCCCACCCCCACTGTCATAAAAATAAAATGATAATCAATGTGACAGATCAGTTATCAAATGCAGGATGTATTTCTGTGGTACCCTGGATCCCAGTACAAATTTTAGAAAACATTTTCTTCTGCTATGGAGTGACTGCACAGGGAGGGCCTCTTTTGAGTGTTTAGAGAAAATAAGACTTTTTGCTGTTCTGGTTTTCTTGTTATTTTTTTTCTGAGGTTGGTAAAATGATTACCCATCTCATGGCGGGGGAAAGTGTGCGAGCTCCATAATTAAATTGTAACCAGCCCAGAGACTGATTTAAGCATAACGGGGCAATATATAATCGGGGCATTTTGCTTCTTGTTTGTTATTACTTTGAAGCTCACTGTATCAAATTAAATATGTCCATCTGGTTTTTGCTGCCAATAAAGAGCAATGTTCCTTCAAAATAACGAAACTGTCTGCATGGTTGCTTTGAAGGTAATCCTACGCACCATGAATTCATATGGAATATGTATGATCAACCAATGCAACTTTCTGTGCATTAGATCCAAAATGATATGTAAACATTATATGAAGGCTGTGGAACAAGTTCCATCCGTTTCTTACCCTGGTCCTCACAAAAAAGAGAACCATTTCACAGGAGGAGTGTGATAAATCCCCTGGTTTTCCTCAGGATATTCACTGGTGCCACAATGGGCCTCCTCACTCAGGTGGGTGGAGGTGGGTCCACTCTGGAGCTGTGTCTCATTCTCCTGCCTCCTCCATGGAAGTGCATCGGGTTTGTTACTTAATTTAAAACTTTGGTTTTTTTGTGGTCGCTTATATTTTGCAGGTAAGATGCTGTAGAGAAGAAATAAAAAAGGAGGCCACCAAGCTTCAGAGGTAGAGATTGAATATTCCGATGCAAAAGAGGGTGTTTAGAATCAAACCGGAAGGAATAAGCTTAGAGGAAAACAGATAGATGAGAAGATCGACAGATCTGTTACTTGTCAGGAGAAAGACCAAGCTATTCCAAAAACATCCAAAGGAGAACAAAATAACGTATACTCCAAGTGTGTAAAATTTTTCACTAACACCTCAACAACTTGCCTCCATAGCAAAATCCACCAGGGGGATAATCCATTGACATGTCTAGAGTGTGAAATGAGGTTTAGTCCTTGAGACCTACCTAGACAACTGAGAACACACACACAGGCAAGAAGCCATTTGAATGTCTATTGTGTGGAAAGAGGTTCAGTCAAGCTGTAAAGCTTGCTAGCCATCACATGACCCGCACAGGCGAGAACCCATTTGAATGTCTGGAGTGTGGAAAGATGTTAAGGGATTCTGGAAGCCTTGCTAAGCATCGCAGGACCCACACGGGCGAGAAGCCATTTGAATGTCTGGAGTGTGGAAAGAGGTTCAGTCATACTGGAAGCCTTGCTAACCATCGCAGGACCCACACAGGCGAGAAGCCATTTGAATGTCTGGAGTGTGGAAAGAGATTCAGTGAAGTTGGACACCTTGCTAGGCATCACAGGGCCCACACGGGTGAGAAGCCGTTTGAATGTCCTGATTGTGGAAAGAGGTTCAGTCAAGCTGGAAACCTTGCTAGGCATCACAGGACCCACACGGGTGAGAAGCCGTTTGAATGTCCTGATTGTGGAAAGAGGTTCAGTCAAGCTGGAAATCTTGCTCAGCATCAGAGGACCCACATATGTGAGAGGCCATTTGAATGTCTGGAGTGTGGAAAGAGGTTCAGTGAGTCTGGAAGCCTTGCTAAGCATCACAGGAACCATACGGGCAAGACGCCATTTGAATGTCCGCAGTGTGGAAAGAGGTTCAGTCAAGCTGGAAGCCTTGCTAGTCATCAGAGGACCCACACAGGCGAGAGGCCATTTGAATGTTTCAAATGTGCAAAGAGATTCAGTCACTCTAGAAGCCTTGCTAGGCATCACAGGACCCACACAGGCGAGAAGCGATTTGAATGTCTGGAGTGTGGAAAGAGGTTAAGTGATTCTGGAAGCCTTGCTAAGCATCACAGGACCCACACATGCGAGAAGCCATTTGAATGTCTGGAGTGTGGAAAGAGATTCAGTCAAGTTGGAAGTGTTGCTAGCCACCACAGGACCCACACAGGTGAGAAGCCATTTGAATGCCTGGAGTGTGGAAATAGGTTCAGTCAAGCTGGAAGCCTTGCTAATCATCAGAGGACCCACACAGGCGAGAAGCCATTTGAATGTCTGGAGTGTGGAAAGAGGTTCAATCATTCTAGAAGCCTTGCTAGCCATCACAGGACCAAACACAGGAGCCACATGAGTGTCTGGAATGTGGAAAGAGGTTCAGATTGAGGAAGAGGCTCCCTCCAAGCCTCACCCAATCTCTCCCTATTTCTCTCTTCCCCCCAGTTTCCCCCACTTTGTGGGAATATGCCAGGTAAAGCTGGGTCAAAGATGGTGCTGGGTATACCAAGCAACAGGCTTGAATCAGGAGGCTTGCAACAGCACAGCCTCTAGGACTGGCACCTGACCCCTGCCAGGCTGGCAAAATTCCTAAGCCCCCAACATTCCTACCTGTAAGCATTTCTGAGTTTCTAAGAACCCAGCAAGTTAACCATTCCCTTGTTGTACCCATTCCCTTGTTTTCCTGATTTCTGTAAACTGTACCCACGAGGTAAATAAAAGCCAGCAGGTGGAGAAGGGGGCACTCTTCTTTTCTGCACTGTTCCAGACAGCTCTGTGTGTGTGTGTTTCTTTTCCAGGCATCCCACCCCCTTATTCCTTCCAGGCGCCTCCCTTATTTCTTCCAGGTGCCCCCCCCTCAAGCTTATTCCTACAAGTGGTGCCCTCTCTGAGGCACAGGTTCGAGACCGGCCATACTCAGCCACGCCCTGCACGGGCTACAGACACGTCCTTGCATCCTTTTGCGTCCCGGGTGAGTACAGAAGGAGTGGGTAGCTCCATTTCTTCATTGCAACAGAAACATTGTGAAGGTCTTGAATATTTGCTAGAAAAGAAAGGTCATAAAGATATAGGCAACTCAGTTCGGCAATTCATACATTATGTGGACCAAATCTGTTCCTGGTGCCCAAAGGAGGGGACCTTTAAGATAGAGGACTGGGACAAACTTGGCAAAGCCTTACAGGCTGATCCACGGGCACTCACTCGTGTTCTTTACACATGGGGCCTTTATCTCACAGCAGTTCAAAAAGTAGGGAATAGCTGGACCACGAAGCTGGACCATTCATTGTGCCCAGAGTTATAGATGGAAATCACGCAGGTGGCACAAAAGCTCAAATCTGGTCCAATATGCTACAAACCCTCCCAGCTGGAGAGTCTGCAGCCCAGTTGCTTTTTCTACCTCTGACTGACAGCAATTGGGAGAGCTCTACAGCCACTACTATAGCCAAGGAACTGCCAATGTCAACCTTCTCTGTTGCCGGCAGTTCAATAGTAGCCTTGATGGATACTGGGGCAGATGTCTCAGTGATATCCCAAAAAGGATTGCCCTTCACAATGGGTTATTCCCCCAGTGGCAGATATATTGGGATTGGAGACTGCACGCCTGCTAGGCAAAGTGCAAATTTGGCTGGAATATCGGACCCTGCCAAGCCTGAAGTCACCTTTTCCACCGAGCCCTGTGGCATGTCTATTCCCCTTACACTTGGGGGGAAAGGCTTGCCTGAGAGACTGGGAAACACCCTGCATACAAAGTTTACAGATAAGGTGACTCTGGAGCAGCCTCAAACAGCACTACCGCTTAAGTTGCTAGAGAAGGGCCTCCAGTCTGGGTAGACTGGTGGCCCCCCTTTTCAAGCACCCACAGAGGTTGTTTGTCAATTGTTTTTCAACTCCAGTCTAAACCTGCAATTTCTATTGTTGAATTGTGTTATCTCCCTAACTCAATCCCCAAGGAACGTTAAACAGCACAACCTTATGTCAACACTTTGTAGATCAAGCCTTGCAGCCGTTTCGCACCCAGTACCCTGAATTACTTGGGTATCATTTCATGAATGATATTTTGGTGGCTGGCAAGCAGTTACCATCACAGGTCTTGGTTGACTTAGACCATGGGTCTGTAACCCGCGGCTCCGGAGCCACATGCGGCTCTTTGGAACCTTTGCCGCGGCTCTGGGAGGTGACTGTGACACGTTCGCCGCTCCGCTCCACACTGCCGGCATTGCTATTGCCTGTCACCGGGCGGGCGCACAGTGGAGGAGCGGCGTGACGTCATGCGGCACCGGCTCGGCTAGGGGAGAGTGCGCGGTGGTGGTTTTGCGGCTCCCAGGTTTTTTTCCCCGTCGGAAGCGGGTCCAAGTGGCTCTTTATGTCTTAAAGGTTGCAGACCCCTGACTTAGACAAACACCTGACTAAGGCAGGATTAAAGATAGCGCCAGAAAAAGTCCCAAAAAACCCGGCACCATATAGATACTTAGGGCACAAATTGCTGCAAACCTCATCATCTCCCTTTGTTCCTCAACTAGCTGTTCCCAAGCAATTCACACTGGTACAGTTCCAACAGTTTCTAGGCAACCTTAATTGGGCAAGGCCCTTTTTAGGGATACCCACAAAGGCGCTGTCACCATTGTTTCAAGCCTTAAAGGGTCACACAGGTTCAGCCAAAGTAATTCCTGTTACAGTGGAAATGAAAAAAAAATGCTTACATTTAATAAATTAAGCACTGCAAGTTCAATTTGTAGATCACATTTCATTGTCACCTGATCAAACACTATCTTTAGTAATCCTATCTACAGGAAAACTTCCTACAGAAAAATTGTATGTGCCCAAGAAGCCAGGAAGAATTCCAATCATTGAATGGTTACCCCTGCCACACACTCCTTCAAGAAATCTATATTCAGTAGTTCAAGCAACAGCAGATTTAATTATTAAGGCAAGGTGCAGTAAGGTGGGCATGATGTCCAGAAAATTGTCCTTCCCTTTCCCCAGAATGAAGCAGTCTCATTGTGGCAAACCTCTGTTCCTTTTCAGATTGCCATGTCAAATTTTGTGGGTGAGATTACACACAATCCCCCTCATGGCAAGAGGCTGACTGTGTTAAAAACTATACCTTATAAAACAACAACTCTTATGTTCCCACAGCCAATTCAGGATGCACTTAACAGTTTTCACAGATAGATCTCCTGCACGGGGGGGGGGGGGCTGGTGTGACTCAAAGGGTCAGTGGCACTCAAAATTTTTGACGCCACAGTCTTCAGCACAAAGAGCAGAATTAGCCGCCCGTTATCTTAGCCTTTTAACTTTTCTCTCAACAGGCAATCAAGCTAATAATTGACACACAGTATGTTTACTGTCTTCTAATGCATCTACCATTCTCTTATCTCTCTCCCTCATTGGATTCTAATCTGCTGATTCTGTTTAATGAATTACACCAGGTGATCCTTAACCAGCAAAATCCTTAGTAATCTACCCAGGCTTCCTTTTACAGGGCAATGCTTGCTGAGCACCCTGAAACAGATCTAATAGTAAACTATCTTCGGTTTTTACAGATCCTGTTACCAGACATTCATTTTTTTCATCAGTCTGTGAAAAATCTTCATAAACAATTTGCCATACCCATGTCACAAGCCAGATATATTATTTCTAATTACCCCTCATGTTCTCTGTCACCCTTGTTTTTACAGATGATGCTGTTAACCCCCGTGGGACTCAAGCTAATCAAATTTGGCAAATGGATGTTACTCCAAACTGCATCTTACTATTGATATCTTTTCAGGCCTTGCTTTCAGACAAACAAAAAAACAGGAATTTCCCCTCAAGAAGTCATTAATGTGATTCATCAGGTCTTGTTTACCTTAAATCATTTATTTACACCCCCAAACAGGTTGCATACCCCGGTGGACTGCCACTTTTGCAGCGAAGAGCAGTTGCCACGGCCATTGGTGTCTTTCAGACAAACCACTGGACCCTACATGGCGAGATCCTGCACAGCTAATAACATGGGGGCGGGGTATGCCACTATTTCTCTTCCTACAGGAGCAGTTTGGGTTCCGGCTCGGTGTGTTAATTGAGATGAGTTGGCACTGGGAGGTCGAGAAGATGCAGAATCCTATCCCGAACTTCAGCCCAGCACTGACCCTGGACAAAGGCGCACTGATGAAGAAGCCCACGATGGAGCACCACCAACCAGAGGGGAAGCGTCGCAAATGAGGTCGTGATGTCAAGAAGGCAACCCCCAAAAGTGACCTGGGGAATGTTGAAGACCCTGTCTGCAGATGCCCAAGCCTCTCTTGTGGCAACAGACACTCCAGAAATGCCAGAGACGTTTTTGCCCGCTATGATTGCCCAGTTGAATGTTAATTTGATGCAAGCTCTCGCCATTGTGATGTGTATTTTATGAAGCTTGATTTTCCCTGTTCTTGCTGCCCCTCCTGAGATGCTTGCACATAGTTTGCACCGCAATGTTTGGCTACGGCTGGCAGATATTAGCAATGTTACTCATTTTTGCCTTCCTTTCTAGTTATGCTATAGGCCGGGGATTTATTTTCAACATGTCTAGTGCCCGTTTGCCATCAGCCTGAGAATATTACAAACTACACTGGGCTGAGTGGATTGGAGAACCTTATCGCTCATTACAACAATATTCAGGACTGGGGTCCCAATTCCAAACATCTTCCAAAAGCTGCAGTAACTCTATATACACCCAATGTAGGGTTTAGTGAAAACATGACATGTGCTAAGGTTGTAAACTGTTCCTCATCCCCATCTCAACCCCTTTGCCACAACACTGAGAATGCCACATGGACAAGAAATTGTGCCCAAATATATAATACCTCTTTTCTATATTTTCACATGCTGCTGCCCGCTGGGTGGTTTTGGACCTGCGTGGGGGCATACCTTTAGTTATGTTCCTGCCAACTTGTCTGAATCCACCTGCTGCTTGTCACGATTGACCTTAATTTTGCCTCAACGGAAAGATATAGCTCAGCGAAAACGTAGAGACACAGCTGCTAGACAGTTGTCTGAGTCCCGTTCATAAGATGTTACCATACAAAGTGAAGTGCAGGCCCTGGGGGGGGGGGGAATAGTTATCCCCGCTGTTCAGGCATTCACCGACTATCAAAATATCAAAGGTCTTGCCTGCTCGCTAGCTATATCACTTAATCACACCTCAAAGGCTTTAGCCTTGCTTGCTAGTGAGCAGGAGATCAGGAGGGCGGCCTTAGACAATAGAGCTGCCATAGATTATATTTTGCTAAGACAGCACCTTGGGTGTGAGGCAGTGCCACAAATGTGTTGTTTCAACATTTCAGATCATAGCAACTCCATCCACGAACAGGAAAAGGACCTGCAGGATCTCACCTCTCACATCACTGAAAATGCAGTCCCTATTTGGTGGTCCAATTTGTGGTCATGGCTCCCTGGGGCCGGATGGCTTCGAACTGCCCTACAATACGCCGTGATCATCACCGCGCTTGGAATTATCTTTTGCTGCTTCATGCAGTCCATCCCTTCTTCACTGAATACTTATACAAGGTGTTCCCCACCTCGCCCGGCGGGTCTCTCCCGCCGTGACCTATATGCCTCGCAAAATCTCTACTCACCCCTTCCCCAAGATGACTCCCTTTGAACAAACACAATCAGAGGAGATGTGGGGATATGCCAGGTAAAGCTGGGTCAAAGATGGCGCTGGGTATGCCAAGCAACAGGCTTGACTCAGGAGGCTCGCAACAGCACAGTCTCTAGAACCGGCACCTGACTCCTGCCAGGCTGGCAAAATTCCTGAGCCCTCAACATTCTCCTACCTGTAAGCATTTCTGAGTTTCTAAGAACCCAGCTAGTTAACCATTCCCTTGTTGTACCCATTCCCTTGTTTTCCTGGTTTCCGTAAACTGTCACCAAGAGGTAAATAAAAGCCAGCAAGCGGAGAAGGGGTCACTCTCCTTTTCCCCCTCTGTTCCGGACAGCTGTGTGTGTGTGTGTGTTTCTTTTCCAAGCACCCCCCTTATTCCTTCCAGGTGCCTCCCTTATTTCTCCCAGGTGTCTCCCTCAAGCTTACTCCTACACCACTTGATTTCGGGGGGGGGGGGAGAGCAGAAAATACCCCCCCACACACACCTTTGGTTGAATCTGGGTCAATCTAAGAGGGGTAGGAGGGTTGTGCAGTGGGAGGGGGGAAATGGAGGGGTCTTGAAGGCAACCCCCCTTTCTCCCCCCCCCCAAAAGGGGAAAGGATGAAAGAAGCAGTTTATAGGGCTGCACCAGGACAAGGAATGGGGAGGGGGGAGAAAGAAGGCCAAAATCCCCCCCCCCCCCCCCAAAAAAAGAACCAGGCCTTCTTCTCCAGGGGCAAATCATCCCATCTGACGGGAGGGCTAGAGGTAGAGACGGTCCATGCAGTTGCATTAAGCTTCATCCTCCACAACTCCTGCTGCTCTATGTCTGAAGAAGTGTGCATGTCCACGAAATGTTACATTAAAATAACCCCAAACCCTTGAGTTTCCCAGAAGGGGCATCTGTGGCCAGAGGAAGAAGAAAGGAGAAGAAGGGGGGGGTATTTGATTCTCCAAGGGGGTAGGGCAGCGAGTTCCTCTTCCTAGAGTGACAGGAAACTGAAAACGTCTTCCTTGGTTTGGACAAACTGAGAAGAAGGAAAAAAGAGAACTAATTTTGAGTCTCCTCTGTGGCTTCAGATCTCACACAGAGGCAAGGTCAGTGTTGAAACTTCCTTCTCTTGCTTTGGCTATTTAAAACCTGAAAATCGCTTGCTATTGTGAAAACACAATAACCGAAGAAGTCTTAAATAATATTGAGTGCTTGTCTGTCTTGGAGGAGCTTGACAATGAACCAACACTAAAAGAACTAAATATAGCTCTGGATTCACTTGTCTCTGGGAAGGCACCTGGAAAAGATAACATCCCTGCTGAAGTTCTGAAGTGCTACAAAGAGATCATTGCTGATACGGTATTTTCCCTCAGGCAGTTGCAGGAGAAATGCAGGGAACAAGGACAGCCACTTTTTGTAGCCTTCATAGATTTTACGAAGGCATTTGATATGGTTAGTAGGGACGGACTCTTTAAAATACTCCTCCGGGTTGGATGCCCACCCAAACTCCTTAACATCATTAGGTCTTTTTATGAGGATATGAAGGGCAATGTAGTTTTCGATGGCCTGGTGCCAGATCCCTTCAACATCCGAAGCGGCGTGAAGCAAGGCTGTGTCCTTGAGCCAACCTTGTTTGGGATCTTCTTTGCTACCATGCTGAAGTATGCTTTTGGAACTTCAACAGACGGTATCTATCAGTCTAAGGTACAGGTGAAGACTGCGGGATCTCCTCTTCGCTGATGATGCCGCCATTACTGCTCACTCTGCCAAAGATCTCCAACAACTCATGGACCATTTTAGTAAAGCTTGCAAAGATTTTGGGCTAGAAATCAGCCTGAAAAAACACAAATAATGGGCCAGAATGTGGACTCTCCTCCTCGCATTACAATTTCTGCAAAAGAACTGGAAATTGTCCATGACTTTGTGTATCTTGGCTCAACTATCTCAGATACACTCTCACTAGAGTCTGAGCTGAATAAATGTATAGGTAAAGCAGCAACTATGTTTTCCAGATTAACAAAGAGAGTATGGCTCAAAAAGATACAGGTCTATAAAGATTGCGTACTGAGCACACTTTTGTATTGCAGCGAGTCTTGGACCATCCATGCTCTACAGGAAAGAAAGCTTAATACCTTCCATATGTGCTGCCTTAGGCAAATATTCAACATTACCTGGCACGACAAAGTTCCAAATAGCATAGTCCTGAATCGAGCTGGAATCCCTAGCATGTACACCTTATTGAAACAGCGACGCCTACACTGGCTTTGACACATTGTGAGAATGGATGACGGTCGGATCCCAAAAGATCTTCTATATGGAGAACTAATGAAGGGAAAGCGCCCCAGAGGGAGACCACAGCTGCGGTATAAGGATATCTGTAAGAGGTCCTGAAGGCCTTGGGAATGGACCTCAACAGTTGGGAAACCCTGACCTCCGATCACACTGTCTGGAGGCAAGAGATACAGCATGGTCTACATAAATTTGAAGAGGCATTTGTCCAACAGGCAGAGGAAAAGAACGAAACTCAAGGACCAGGCAAGAAACAGAATACATCTACCCCCAGTGCAGTAGAGACTGCCATTCCCGAATTGATCTATCTAGTCACACTAGGTGTTGTTTTTAGGATCTCTACTCCAGGCATGATACCATAGTCTTTCGAGACTGAAGGATGCCAATGATGATGATGATGTATAGACAGTGTGTAACTTGGGTAACAAAAGTTAAGTAACTGTTGTTCCAATTTGAGCTAAAATGAGAAACTATGTACGTGCTCTGTGAACATGCATGCTATACGTGTGTAGAGTTGTGTGCGTGTCTAAGACTGCCTGTCTTGAAATATATGACGCTGTGGAAATAATGAGACGTATATTGCCTTACTCAAACTGAAATGGATGAATGATTCTTGATGGGTCTCAGAAAGGGTCCTTGTCTGCTTATCAGAGAAACACCATTCAGTGCATTGATTCCATTTTCACAATAAAAAGCCTTTTATTCTCAAGAACCTGTGTCTTTTTCTATGAAGATTTGCCAGTTGCCAATCTCATTGCGGTTCATTCCTGTTTGTGAGATAACAGAGGAGAAGGCTGGCAGTGTCGAAAGGTGGGTCAGCCCATTTCCTCTTCCTCCTCTTCATCTTACTACTCCTCCTTTGTTCCACAACCAAGCAAAAGGGTTAGGCCACAAAACCCCATGTAGAGGGAGGTCAGGAGTTGGGTGCCCCAAGACTCAGTTCTGGGACCCCTGCTTTTTAACCTCTCTTCATCAATCTAGAAGTCAGAGTAAACTGCAAGGTAGCCAATTTATACGTTAAATTTTATTATACAGGGTAGTAAAAAACGAGAGAGATTGTGAAGAGCTCTAGAGGGATCTCACAACACTGGTAAGTGCAGAGTGATGCCCTTGTGGCAAAAAAACCCCTATTACATTTATAAACTGGGGTCTGAACTCTCTGCAACAAACCAGGAAAGGGACCTTGGTATCCTGGTGGACAGCTCAATGAAGGTATCAATCCAGTGTGCACCAGCAGTGAAAAAAGCCTACTCAATGCTGGGGATCATAAAGAAGGGTATAGAAAATAGGTCAGCAAGTGTCCTTTTGCCTCCTTATAAATCTATGGTGAGGCCCCATCTGGAGTATTGTGTACAGTTCTGGCCACCATCCCTCCAGAAGGATATTACAGTGGAACCTTGACTTGCATACTGCTTGACTTGCATCATATTTGACTTGCAGCAAGAAGGGGCAGGCTTTGACTTACATCTCGGAGCCCCGGCACAAGGCACCGGAATTGGGCGGCAGCCACAACCCAGCATCGCGGCTGCCGCCTCCCAACTGCTCCTGCCTTCTTCCCCTCCTCCGGCAGCGGGGGCTCTCTCTGCCCCCCCCCTGCTTCTTTTTTCCATGTGCAGAGGGCTTTCCTCCCCCCCAAGGGCCCTTCTCTCTCTCTCTCCAGCCCTTCTCTCAAATTTATTTTATTTATTTTATATAGCTTGCATGCCGCCGACTACCCAAAGGTCTCTAGGCAGATCACAATCAAAGTAGACAATTCAAGTAATTAAAACATCAAATTGCAATTACAAAAATAAAATACAGTGGTACCTTGTATAAAGGAATTAATTTGCTTTGGCGAGGCCAGCTCAGAGCACCTGGAGCTGGTCCTCAGCCTCACCAAAGCCGCCGCTGCTGCCGGAGGAGAAGAAGGGCCGGGAGTTCGGGACTGGCCTCGCTGGTTAGACAGTCAGCTCAGTCTTGTAAAAAGTCTGGCTGCAGAAGCCTGGTCCACAATGGAAGCATTTTAGTTGGGGAGCTGTAAAGTTGTGGGACTCTAATGGTAAGCATAGAGTTGTTCAGAACTTGGAACGTCAGGTTAAATATCAGTAAAACTTAAATGTTAGACATTGTTGCTATGAACATTAAAAAGTGGAGGCATATAACTTGTGGACTATAATTCCACTGCCTCCTCCTCTCTTTGAAGAGACATTTCATTTACATCTCCAGAAGGAATCTCCTATCCCAGTCAAATTTGTGTTAAATTGCTGTTTTCAGGGGTCTTTTTCATCATCTGGAACGGATTAATACGCTTTCCCATTACTTTCTATGGGAAACGTTCGATTGACTTAAGTCATGTTTGACTTACGTCTAGATCACTGGAACGGATTAATGACGTAAGTCAAGGTTCCACTGTAAAGAAATGGAAAAAGTGCAGAGGAGGGCAACCAGAATGATGCATGGACTTGAACACCTAGAATTATAGAGTTGGAAGAGACCTCAAGGGCCATCTAGTCCAGCCCCCTGCCTTGCAGGAACCACCATCTCAAAGGAGACTCCACCACCCTCCGTAGCAGCTAATTCCACTGCCAAACAGCTCTAACTGTCATGAAGTTCTTCCTAATCTGTTTAAATGGAATCTCTTTTCCTGTTGTTGGAGACAATTGCCCCGAGTCCTAGTCTCTAAAGCCATAGAAAACAAACCAGTCCTTTCTTCAATGTGACATTCTTTCAAATATTTAAACATAGCTCCCCCTCAGCCTTCTTTTTGAACGGCTAAAGATTCCCAGTTCCCTAAGCCGTTCCTCGTAAGACATGTCTTCCAGACCTTCAACCATCCTGGTCACCCTCCTCTGGACCCGCTGGAGGTTGTCAACATCCTTTTTTTAAAATTGAGGCGCACAGACCTGGACCCGGGACTCCAGGTGGGGTCTAACCAGGGCTGGTACCATCACTTCCCTTGATCTAGACCAGGCATGTGCAAACTTCAGGCCTCCAGATATTTTGGATCACAATGCGCAGAATCATTTGCCATTGGCAATCTAAGAACAGAATTCTGGGAGTTGTGGTCCAAAACCCAGGAGCGCTGAAGTTTGCACATGCCTTGTCCAGACATGATGCTTCTGTTGATGCAGCCTCCCCAATTCCACCCCCCCCCACACACACACACCCTGAGTTTCCAACCCAGAAAGGGGCTTCTGGGGCTCTGATTCCTGGCCTGACCCTGCCTGGGCCAAGAGGAGGAGGAGGAGGAGGAAGGCTGACGTGTCTCCCCTTCCCTCCCCCCCTCACTCCACCCCTGCCTGTCTTTTGGGGCTGGGCTCCCCTCCCCCTCCCTTTGCAGGGCCAGGAGGAGGAGGAGGAGGAAAGGGGGTTCGGTCCTCCAAGGGCAAAAGGGCAGCGAGTTCCGCTTCCTAGAGTGGCAGGAAACCCGAAGGCTCCCATGGAAGGGGAGAATCGGCTTCCCCCGTGGCTTTATTTAACCCCCCCCCCCACACAAAAAAGGTTCTTTCATTGCAGGAAGGAGAGGAAATATCTCACCACAAAATGAGGAGTTGGTGCAATTGGACGGGAGGGAGGGGATGCAGGTGGGGGGGGGGCTTGGAGGGGGGAGGCATTGGAGATGGGGGGAAGGGAGACTGGTGCGGGGGAGGAAGGGAGGTACCCTCCTGGGCGTCCCTTTTGTGGGGAGGAAGAGGAAGAGGGGGCTTTGCTGATGAAATCTGTGGTGGGCATGATGGGGGGGGGGGGTCCCAGGAGGGAAGCCCCCCCCCACTCCTTTGGGTCCGGAGGGAGGGAGGAGGAGGACGTGAAAATTTGTCTCCCCCTCTAAGGACCCCCCCAACCTCCCCCCTCCTTCCCTTTCTCTTCCCCTTTTTAATTTGGGAGGAGGAGGAGGAGATGGGGGAGGAACTGACCCCCCTTTTTTGAAGGGAATTGGGGGTCCGATCCAGGCAACCCCCCTCCTCTTCCTCCTCCTTCCCTTTCTCCCCCCCCCCCGCAAGGAAAAAGGAGGGAGGGAGGAAGCTTTTTAAGGCCGAACCAGGACAGGGGACGGTGGGGGGGGGAGAGGAAGAAGGCAAATCCCCCCTTTCCCTTTTATCCCCCCCAAGTGTAGGGGGAGATGGCGAAGAAGGAAAGGGATCAAAATTCCTCCGCTCCCCGGTTTCCTTCTCCTGAGCTCAAATTTGAGCCCAGGTCCCACTGGGGCTCTCTCTGCCCCCCCTGCTTCTTTGTCCATGTGCAGAGGGCTTTCCTCCCCCCCAAGGGCCCTTCTCTCTCTCTCTCTCTCCAGCCCTTCTCTCAAATTTATTTTATTTATTTTATATAGCTTGCATGCCGCCGACTACCCAAAGGTCTCTAGGCAGATCACAATCAAAGCAGACAATTCAAGTAATTAAAACATCAAATTGCAATTACAAAAATAAAATACAGTGGTACCTTGTATAAAGGAATTAATTTGTTCCAAATGAAATTATGTTAAGCAAATTTTCCTTTATACAGATTCCCATAGGAATGCATTGAAAATGGAGTAATCCCATTTTTATGTTGTACAGATTCTCCCCATAGGCAATTATCTTAAGCAAATTTCCCCTATCTCCAGAATTTTTTATGTTGTACAGATTTTATGTTATACAACTTGTTTGTTATACAAGGGTCCACTGCATTTACATACAATAAATACAATGTATTAAAATACTACACTAAAATCACCATCAGGACCCACAATAATAAGTTGTGATGCGTTCCTTGGCGGCTGTGCCACTCACTAGCCACGCAGCATGATTCTGCACCAGTTGTAATCGCTGGACCATCTTCAAAGGCATCCCCACATAAAGCGCATTGCAGTAATCAATACGGGATGTTACCAGTGCATGCGTAACTGTCATGAGGCTCCGTTCATCCAGGTAGGGGCACAGTTGATATATTTTCTGCAGCTGGAGAAAGGCGCCCCGCCACCGAGTCCACCTGAGCTTCCAGAGTTAGACCGGGGGCCAGGAGCACCCCCAAGCTATGGATCCTGTCCCTTAGGGGGAGTGCAACCCCATCAAGGACAGGGAAATGGCCCTCTAACCTGTCCAGTGAAGCACTCACTAACAGCACTTCCGTCTTATCTGGATTAAGTTTCAATTTATTAAACCTCATCCAGTCCATTATCCGGTCCAGACATGAGTTCAGAACAGAAACCGCCTCACCTGGATTGGTGATTAATTTGAACATTAGGAAGAACTTCATGACAGTTAGAGCTGTTCGGCAGTGGAATATGCTACCACGGAGGGTGGTGGAGTCTCCTTCTTTGGAGGCTTTTAAGCAGAGGCTGGATGGCCATCTGTCGGAAATATTGTGATGGGGTTCCTGAATGGCAGGGGGCTGGACTAGATGGCCCTTGAGGTCTTTTCCAACTCTATGATTCTATGATTCTCTGTGGTGGAAAATGAGAGGAAGAGCTGAGTATCGTCAGCATATTGCTGACTCCTCAGCCCAAACCTCCTGATGACCTCTCCCAGCGGTTCCATGTAAATGTTAAACAGCATGGGAGATAGTATTGAGCCCTGCAGAACCCCATGATGTAAACACCATGGGGCAGAGCTACTATCCCCCAGCACCACCTTCTGAACACGGTCAGCCAGGAAGGAGCAGAACCACTGCAAGACAGTGCCTCCAGTTCCCAACCTGGCCAGCCTATCCAGAAGGACACCATGGTCGATAGTGTCGAAAGCCACTGAGAGGTCCTGGAAACTTACACTCATTTGCAGTTTCTGTAAGCAATTGGATTGCCACCAGGGCTCTCAGTTTGTTGCTGCCTTGCGCTGCAATCAAACCAACCCAATGCTGGGAGCTGAAAACATCCAGTATATCACTGCCCCTACAACTGAAGCCACTGTGCCATTCAGTGCTTCTGGGAACCGGCGGCTTAATTACCTGCTGGTCCCCGGACCTTCTTGCAGCCTTACGCTGGAAGCTAGGTCCAGTTTGGTAAACCCCATTAATTACTTACTTCTGTTCCTGACCGTTACAACCCAGTGCACCTCCGTTGTGCGCCTGGTTTCCTCCTCGTATTGCTGGCTCCGACGTTGTGGAAATCCTCCCTCTTGCACGTTGCAGGGATAGATTGTGCCAAGCTTAAAGCTTTCTGATTAATTAATTACCCTTTAATTAATTTTAGCTCAACTTCCCGGCCAATACACCAAAATCTGTTACCAGTTTTTACAGATTATTTTTTGAGTCTGTGCTTGGCTCGGAACCAGTGTCCAATAATTAAATTCAAATAAAGAAAGGAAGCACAAACACTGAACTGTTTAAGTCTGATTTATTGAAGCCAAGCCAAATAACAGCCAGTGGTCTCACCTTGGATGGTGTTTAACAACAGTTTTTATACATACAAACCAGTTCAAGGTTTCCCTCAATCTGCATTGGTGGGTTATTGTTCACAGTTACCCTGATGATCAAATTTCCTGTGCTATCAAGCTCTTGCTGGTCCAAATCCTTGAGTCAATGTTCCATAGATTGGTGTGCTATTGTTCAACTGGGCCCAGTCTGGCTGAGACAGGGAATGTGGAACTCCAGACAATGGGTCCAACTCCTGTCCCTCAGCCACAGTTTACCTTGGGGATAATCCCCTCATCCAGGTGTTCTGCCACTTCCTGGAGTCATATACTTCCAGTTAATTTACACTCTTAATGTATTCCAGTTCCTATAATTTACCTAGCTGGAATCAATGTTTTGGAGCCTGATTTTTCATGGTATCACCCTCTTTGACAAAGCAGAGAGTTTGGGTCTATTTTGAGAAAGGAGATGTTTAGGAACAATCCTAAACATGTCATTTCTCTACCCTTAGGACTCCCCAACCCCTTTTGGTTCCATGGATGTTTTCCTTGTTTATTCAGAGGTTGATTGATCACTTAAGGTGAGGACAACCTCTCCTGAAATGAGAAGTGGGAAATTGAGGGTAATGGCCCTCCCTGCTGAGAGGATGTTTGTGGCACTTTTAATCTACTCAGGCAAGCTTGTTTTAGCTCGAAATTTTGAGCCAATTTCATGTGCTCCTGTGCAGTCTGCAACTGATAGTGTGGTTGACATTTTTTATCATATTCAGTGTGCCCTGACCCCTCACAAGTTAAAACAGAATACTGTACTTCAAAGAGGCTTGTAAGAATAGCCTGCCTCATCAATACATTTTATTTGACCCATGGTATTTAAGCCTCTGATTCTACTTATCTGTCTCCATGGGGTATTCTTTATTTTGTCATTTTAATAAAACTTTGTGTGGGAGAGCGCGGAGTTTTAAATGAATTAACTAATCAATTTTTAAAAAACACATATTTTTCCCCTGCCTTTCTCCTTAAAATGGAACCAGTGTGGTTGGCCCTTGAGGTTTCTTCCAGCCCTATGAGCCCGGCAGGAATCAACTCTATGATTCTATGTGTGTGTGTGTGTGTGTGTGTGTGTTGTGTGTTGTGTTTGAGGGTGGATTTTTTGCCAGTTCTACTCCATCCATGACTTTCCCTGGCTGAGGCGGGTGTGTGTGCCTCCTAATGGTTTTAACACTTCCAGGCAATCATTTGTTTTTCATGGAAGTAAATCTTGTTTTAGTATAATTTGATTGCGTTGTACGAATAGTACAATGACGACAAAGCTCATCTTATCTTGTCTTGCTCCCTTTATGACTTCTTGAGCTGCCTGGGACTCCAATCATGGGGATAAAGAGGGAGCGGTAAATAAAGAGAGAGAGAGAGAGAGAGAGAGAGAGAGAGAGAGAGAGAGAGAGAGAAAATGCAATCTCTCCCCCCCCCCCCCGCCGCCGCCGCCGCCGCCGCCATGGTCCAGACACGATGCTTCTGTTGATGCCACCAAGGATCGGGTCGGCCGTCTTGGCTTTAGCTCTCCCCCCCCCCCCCCAAATTCCACCCAGTGGAGTAAACCGCCCAGAGACTACTTAAAGTGGTATAGGACGGTATATAAGCAGAACACTTTGCTTTTGCTTTTGCTTTTACAGCAGATAAACCTCATTGGTAACATCTCCCTTATATACAACTCTCTTGCAAAAACTACCAAACACAGAAAGGGGCTTCTGGGGCTCTGATTCCTGGCCTGACCCTGCCTGGGCCAAGAGGAGGAGGAGGAGGAGGAGGAGGAAGGCCGACGTCCCCCCCTCCCCCCCTCCCCCCCACTCCACCCCTGCCTGTCTTTTGGGGCCGGGTTCCCCTCCCCCTCCCCCTCCCTTTGCAGGGCCAGGAGGAGGAGGAGGAGGAAGTGGGTTCGGTCCTCCAAAGGCAAAAGGGCAGCGAGTTCCGCTTCCTAGAGTGGCAGGAAACCTGAAGGCTCCCATGGAAGAGGGGAAAGAGATCGGCTTCACCCGTGACTTTATTTAGCCCCTCCCCCAAGGTTCTTTCATTGCAGGAAGGAGAGGAAAGATCTCCCCCCACCCCATGAGGAGGTTAGTGCAAGAGGACGGGAAGGGCGGTGGGGGGTGCAGATGGGGGGCCTTGGGGTGGAGGCTTCGGAGATGGGGGGAATGAACGCTGGTGGGGGGGGGGGGGAGGAAGGGAGGGACCCTCCTGGGCGTCCCTTTTGGGGGGGGAGGAGGAAGAGGAAGAGGGGCCTTTGCTGGTGAAATCCGTGGGAGTAGGATGATGGCGGGTCCCAGGAGGGAAGCCCCCCCACTCCTTTGGGTCCGACGGAAGAGGAGGAGGGGTAAATTTGTCTCCCCTTCTAAGGACCCCCCAACATCCCCCCTCCTTCCCTTTCTCTCTCTCTCGCCCCCTCCTTTTAATTTGGAGGGAGGAGGAGGAGATTGGGGGGGAAACTGATGCCCCCCTCTTTTTGGAAGGAATTGGGGATCCGATCCATGCAAAAACCCCTCCTCTTCTCCTTCCCTTTCACCCCCCCCCCGCAAGGAAAAAGGAGGGAGGAAGAAGATTTTTGAGGCTGAACCAGGACAGGGAACGGGGGGGGGCAGAAAGAAGCCAAATCCCCCCCTTTTCCCTTTTATCACCCCCCATGTAGGGGGAGATGGTGAAGAAGGAAAGGGATTAAAGTTCCCCCACTTTCAGGTTTCCCTTTCCTGAGCACAAATCTGAACCCAGGTCTTCCGGATCCCACTGGGGCTCTCTGGATCCCCCTGCTCCTCTGCCCATGTGCAGAGGGCCTCCCCCCCCCAAAGGGCCCTTCTCTCTCCAACCCTTCTCTCAAATGCACCTGACCGCCCCTCCCCATAAAGGCTTCTCTTGCCCCATCCGAGAACTAAGGGGGTAAAGAAGCCACGAAGGGGGAGGCCGGAGAGTTATATACTATTTTTATTCCTCCTTGAGAGGTGAGGCCCAAAACACGAAGCAGAATTGAGCCACCCTGGGTCTCTTTTAAGGAAAAAAAGCAGAGGTAGCAATACTTGAAACAAACAAATAGTTTGGGGGGAATAAACTGCAGGAGAGTTGGGGTGGTTTTCCCTAGGGAAGAATCTCTGCTGGGTTCCTTCCCAACATGGCATTTTCCCGGCATGTTCTCTCTGCTGCGAGGCAGGGACATTTCCTCCTGGTGGAAGATCGGTGCCAGGGTAAAGAAGCAATGGGGCCAGGATGCGACCACAGGGGGAGACTAGTTCTTTGATTGCTCCCCAAACTCTCTCTCTCTCTCTCTCTCTCTCTCTCACACACACACACACAAACACACACACACACACACACACAAACACACACACACACACACACACACACACACACACACACACAACAACTCAACAAGTAGCCTTTGGTTTTGAAGTACAACAGTGACCAGTCTGCTGTGATTTGCCAGGTGACTCCCATATTTCCCCTGCGGAGAGTGGGATCTACTGGATCCAGGCTGGAGAGATCTCTGCGTGAGGACATCCAGCTGGGAATTTCTAGGGAGACGGTCTTTCCAGGTAAGGATTCCTTA
This sequence comes from Phrynocephalus guinanensis, assembly GCA_037367245.1. NCBI lineage: Eukaryota > Metazoa > Chordata > Lepidosauria > Squamata > Agamidae > Phrynocephalus > Phrynocephalus guinanensis. The sequence goes on along the minus strand of CM074744.1, from coordinate 3,397,132 downwards.
AACAGCGTTGTTCTGCTGCTCACAACTTAGGCTGCAGGCTTTTATTAACATAAAATATTCTGGAGATAGGGGAAATTTGCTGAACAGAATTGCCTATGGGCCAAATCCATACAACATAAAAATGGGATTACTCCATTTTCAATGCATTCCAATGGGAAACTTGTGTAAAGGAAAATTTGCTTAACATAATTTCATTTGGAACGAATTAATTCCTTTATACAAGGAACCAATATAATACACAAAATGTAAACATAATTATTTTTTTTAATATCGTTACCCCTCCTTTCTCCTTGGAAAAGGACCCAAGGCAGCTTACAGTAATGAGGAACAAGATACAGTGCAGTAGAGTTAAGATATATTCAGGTTTGAGGGAGTTGAGTGGCATCTTACAGCATAGAGAGGCAACATTAAAGCTAAAAGAGAATGCGAGTCATTAAATGGATAGAGAGTAAAACTTCCATGTAATCATGCACGGTAGACCATCTAAAACAGGCTCATCAACTAGATTTGCATTCTTCCTGTTTCTAAAGTAATGATCATTTTAGAGATTTGATGACGTATTGCCCAGCAGTCCTTCTGGTTTCATTAAATGCCACCATGAATGCTGAAATCTCTCTCTCTCTGTGTCTTGCATCTCTTTATCGTTTTCAAACAAAAAACAATTATAGTGTGGAAAGGAAAAACATGCAGTGATTCTATTCTTCTAAAACAATATTTGCATCCCATCGTAACTATATATATATATATATATATATATATATATATATATATATATATATATATATATATATATATATATATATATATGTTTTCGTAGATTTTCGCGGGCATAGGTATGCATGTTAGGGTGGATTCGGGTTTCTTCCCGTGTAGAAATCTGGTTGTTTTGGCGACGTTTCGACGAGGTCTCACTCATCATCTTCAGGCTGGTGTTCTGGCTTCTTTCTTCTTGAAGCAAAGCGTGGTCTCAGTTGAAGTCCTTCTATAAATACTGCTGGGGGTGTGTGGTTTGCTTGCTCTGTTGCTGATTGTAGGTTCGTTTGTTCTTTTGTGATCTGCTGTGTGGCTGAGGCGATCGTTAAGGGATTAACTGCTGGTGGGTTAGATGGCTGTTTAGAGACATCCTGTGTGGGTGAGGTGCTGGATGTGTGTCTATTGGCCTTTTGTTTCTTAACGACCTTGGTGATGGGTGTTCTGGCAGCATCCTGGTCTTTGGTGGAGTGGGGTTCTGTGTCTTGTGAATTCATTTTGGTCTGGCTACGGGTCTGTGGTCTCCCAATGTTTTTTTGGCGTGTGTAAGTGTGTTCCATGTGGTGACTGGAGTGGGGTGTAGCGGTAGATGGTACAGTCGTGGTTTTGTTATTGGATGGTGGTTTCGTTTCATCTGTGGGAAGGGTCTGGGTTTGTGTTTGGTGTGGATGGAAGGTGGTGGCATCTTGTGTCCTTTTGGACCTGGTGTCAGTATTTGTGACAGAGGCTCGTCTGTTGACCAGGGCTAGTTTCCAGATGTCAGGCAAGCGGGAGGTGTCATCACGTTTATTCATGTTGTTTGGGTGTTTCTCTATTTCAATGGCTTCCATGATTATTCGATTATTTTCTTCTTTTTTGACTGCGTTCTTGTGTTCTGCGATGCGTGCACTTATTCTCCTGTTTGTCTGTCCGATGTATGTGGCTGGGCAGACTTTGCATGGTATTTCGTAGACTCCTTGGTTTTCTAGCTCAATCTTGTCTTTGGGGTTTCTTAAAATGTTGGCTATTTTTTGTTCGGTGCAAAAGGCTGTCTTGATATTGTGTTTGTGGAGAATTTTGCTGATTTTGTCTGTGGTGCCTTTGATGTAAGGGAGGAGGGCAGTGCCATTGTTCTCTTCTGTTTCTTGGTTCTTGGGGGGTGTTTCTTTTTGGATTAGTTTGGTGATGGTGTTTTTTTGGAATCCGTTCGCAATTAAAGCATTCGAGAGAGTGTGTAATTCAGTTTTTAGGTGGTCTTTGTCAGCGAGGCGTTTGGTTCTGGAGATGAGGGTTTTTGCTACGGAGTTGATCTGTGCAGGGTGGTGGTGTGATTGTGCATTTAAGTAGCGGTTTGTATGTGTTTTTTTCCGGTAGATGGTATGTCCTAAGGAGCCGTCGGGTTTTTTGTAGATTAGGACGTCCAGGAAGGGAAGTTGGTTGTTGGCTTCTATTTCCATAGTGAATTGTATTTTGGGGTGTAGGCTGTTGAGATGTGTGAGGAAGTTGTTCAGTTTGTCTTTCCCGTGTGGCCAGATAACAAAGGTGTCGTCAACATATCTGAGCCAGAGTTTGGGTTTATGTTCGGACTTCTGTAACGCGTTGGTTTCAAAGTGTTCCATATATAGGTTTGCGATGACCGGTGAGAGGGGTGATCCCATGGGTGCTCCTTCTATCTGTTTGTATCTTTGTCCATTGTGGATGAAGTATGTGTTGGTTAGGCAGTGGTTGGTCAGATCTAGGATGTGCTTGGGGGGGTTGTATTTGTTGTGGATAGCTGTCAAGGCTTCTTGAATGGGCACTTGTGTGAAGAGCGAAACAACATCGAAGCTCACGAGTAGGTCGTTGGGTTGTAGGTCTTGTTTCTTTATAATTTCTATGAAGTGGAACGAGTTTTGTACGTATGAAGTGATGGGTTCTGCATAGGGCTGGAGTTGTTTGGCAAGAAATTTGGCGAGGTTTTGTAGGGGTGAGCCTATGGAGCTGACTATGGGTCTGAGAGTTGTTCCTTCTTTGTGAATCTTGGGGAGACCGTAGAGCTTGGGGCATCTGGATGATTTCTCTCTGGGGATGATGCTTGGCTTGATTTCTTCACTTAAGGGAGAGGCTTTTATTTTGGCTTTGGTGGTTTTTTCCAGGTAGGTGGTGGGGTCTGTGTTCAAAGGTATGTAAGCAGGGTCTTGTAGTAGGTTGGATAGTTTGGCTTGGTAGTCAGATGTGTTCATCACCACTGTGGCATTGCCTTTGTCTGCTGGGAGGATGATTATGTTGTTGTCTTTCCTCAGGTTGGTGAGGGCTTTTTGTTCTTCTTTGTGTAAATTGCTTCTGGGTGGTTTGCTGGAGCAGAGGACATTGGTGACTTCGAGTCTGATTTTGTTGGCTTCATCTGGGTTGATTTTGGTTAGGCTGGCTTCCACTCCGCATATGATGTTTTCAGTGGGGATGTGTCTGGGGGCGACTGCAAAGTTGAATCCTTTGGACAGGACTTTGGTCTCTGCGATGGTGAGTGTCCTGTCTGATATGTTGTGGACTGTTTGTTTCATGGGCTGCTGTGGGGGGGGGGGTTGGGCTTCTGGCGTTTTTCCAGTTTGTGGAGTTTGTTGGTGTGTGTGTGTCTGTCTTGTGGGAGGTCTCTGTTTCAGCTCTCCAGGCGGCGAGTTGCTTGGATTTGTTCCAGAGTGTTGGGTGGATTTTGTTGCTGAGTTTGAGGTGGAGAGTGAGTAGGTTTCTGTTGGTTTGATCTAGTAGGTATCTTTTCCTGTGTAGTTCGTTTCTGATTAGGGCTAGTTCTGTTCTTTTCAGGATCCTTTCGCTGGATGGGGTTTTTGAGTGGAATTTCAGTTGGAAGCTTGTGGGGATCACATTTTTATCTCGGCAGTTGCGTAGGAATGCAATGTCACATAAGATGGTGGCTCTTCGGACTTCTAGTTTCTCGTAGGTTCTGGTCAGCTGGAAGGTTTCCTCCCCGTAGAGGTCGGATATTTGTTTTCGTAGATTTTCACGGGTATAGGTATGCATGTTAGGGTGGATTCGGGTTTCTTCCCGTGTAGAAATCTGGTTGTTTGGGCGACGTTTCGACGAGGTCTCACTCATCATCTTCAGGCTGGTGTTCTGGCTTCTTTCTTCTTGAAGCAAAGCGTGGTCTCAGTTGAAGTCCTTCTATAAATACTGCTGGGGGTGTGTGGTTTGCTTGCTCTGTTGCTGATTGTAGGTTCGTTTGTTCTTTTGTGATCTGCTGTGTGGCTGAGGCGATCGTTAAGGGATTAACTGCTGGTGGGTTAGATGGCTGTTTAGAGACATCCTGTGTGGGTGAAACGCAGATGAAACGAAACCACCATCCAATAACAAAACCACGACTGTACCATCTACCGCTACACCCCACTCCAGTCACCACATGGAACACACTTACACACGCCAAAAAAACATTGGGAGACCACAGACCCGTAGCCAGACCAAAATGAATTCACAAGACACAGAACCCCACTCCACCAAAGACCAGGATGCTGCCAGAACACCCATCACCAAGGTCGTTAAGAAACAAAAGGCTAATAGACACACATCCAGCACCTCACCCACACAGGATGTCTCTAAACAGCCATCTAACCCACCAGCAGTTAATCCCTTAACGATCGCCTCAGCCACACAGCAGATCACAAAAGAACAAACGAACCTACAATCAGCAACAGAGCAAGCAAACCACACACCCCCAGCAGTATTTATAGAAGGACTTCAACTGAGACCACGCTTTGCTTCAAGAAGAAAGAAGCCAGAACACCAGCCTGAAGATGACGAGTGAGACCTCGTCGAAACGTCGCCCAAACAACCAGATTTCTACACGGGAAGAAACCCGAATCCACCCTAACATGCATACCTATACCCGTGAAAATCTACGAAAACAAATATCCGACCTCTACGGGGAGGAAACCTTCCAGCTGACCAGAACCTACGAGAAACTAGAAGTCCGAAGAGCCACCATCTTATGTGACATTGCATTCCTACGCAACTGCCGAGATAAAAATGTGATCCCCACAAGCTTCCAACTGAAATTCCACTCAAAAACCCCATCCAGCGAAAGGATCCTGAAAAGAACAGAACTAGCCCTAATCAGAAACGAACTACACAAGAAAAGATACCTACTAGATCAAACCAACAGAGACCTACTCACTCTCCACCTCAAACTCAGCAACAAAATCCACCCAACACTCTGGAACAAATCCAAGCAACTCGCCGCCTGGAGAGCTGAAACAGAGACCTCCCACAAGACAGACATACACACCAACAAACTCCACAAACTGGAGAAACGCCAGAAGCCCAACCCCCCACAGCAGCCCATGAAACAAACAGTTCACAACATATCAGACAGAACACTCACCATCGCAGAGACCAAAGTCCTGTCCAAAGGATTCAACTTTGCAGTCGCCCCCAGACACATCCCCACTGAAAACATCATATGCGGAGTGGAAGCCAGCTTAACCAAAATCAACCCAGATGAAGCCAACAAAATCAGACTCGAAGTCACCTCTGCTCCAGCAAACCACCCAGAAGCAATTTACACAAAGAAGAACAAAAAGCCCTCACCAACCTGAGGAAAGACAACAACATAATCATTCTCCCAGCAGACAAAGGCAATGCCACAGTGGTGATGAACACATCTGACTACCAAGCCAAACTATCCAACCTACTACAAGACCCTGCTTACATACCTTTGAACACAGACCCCACCACCTACCTGGAAAAAACCACCAAAGCCAAAATAAAAGCCTCACCCTTAAGTGAAGAAATCAAGCCAAGCATCATCCCCAGAGAGAAATCTTCCAGATGCCCCAAGCTCTACGGCCTCCCCAAGATTCACAAAGAAGGAACACCTCTCAGACCCATAGTCAGCTCCATAGGCTCACCCCTACAAAACCTCGCCAAATTTCTTGCCAAACAACTCCAGCCCTATGCAGAATCCATCTCTTCATACGTACAAAACTCGTTCCACTTCATAGAAATTATAAAGAAACAAGACCTACAACCCAATGACCTACTCGTGAGCTTCGATGTTGTTTCGCTCTTCACACAAGTGCCCATTCAAGAAGCCTTGACAGCTATCCACAACAAATACAACCCCCCCAAACACATCCTAGATCTGACCAACCACTGCCTAACCAACACATACTTCATCCACAATGGACAAAGATACAAACAGATAGAAGGAGCACCCATGGGATCACCCCTCTCACCGGTCATCGCAAACCTATATATGGAACACTTTGAAACCAACGCGTTACAGAAGTCCGAACATAAACCCAAACTCTGGCTCAGATATGTTGACGACACCTTTGTTATCTGGCCACACGGGAAAGACAAACTGAACAACTTCCTCACACATCTCAACAGCCTACACCCCAAAATACAATTCACTATGGAAATAGAAGCCAACAACCAACTTCCCTTCCTGGACGTCCTAATCTACAAAAAACCCGACGGCTCCTTAGGACATACCATCTACCGGGAAAAAAACACATACAAACCGCTACTTAAATGCACAATCACACCACCACCCTGCACAGATCAACTCCGTAGCAAAAACCCTCATCTCCAGAACCAAACGCCTCGCTGACAAAGACCACCTAAAAAACTGAATTACACACACTCTCGAATGCTTTAATTGCGAACGGATTCCAAAAAAAAACACCATCACCAAACTAATCCAAAAAGAAACACCCCCCCAAGAACCAAGAAACAGAAGAGAACAACGGCACTGCCCTCCTCCCTTACATCAAAGGCACCACAGACAAAATCAGCAAAATTCTCCACAAACACAATATCAAGACAGCCTTTTGCACCGAACAAAAAATAGCCAACATTTTAAGAAACCCCAAAGACAAGATTGAGCTGGAAAACCAAGGAGTCTACGAAATACCATGCAAAGTCTGCCCAGCCACATACATCGGACAGACAAACAGGAGAATAAGCGCACGCATCGCAGAACACAAGAACGCAGTCAAAAAAGAAGAAAAATCTTCCTCTCTCTTCCAGCACATAAAAACAACAGGTCATGAAATTGATTTTAAAAGAACCAAACTCATCTCCAAAACTGAACACTTCAACAGTCGAATAATCATGGAAGCCATTGAAATAGAGAAACACCCAAACAACATGAATAAACGTGATGACACCTCCCGCTTGCCTGACATCTGGAAACTAGCCCTGGTCAACAGACGAGCCTCTGTCACAAAGACTGACACCAGGTCCAAAAGGACACAAGATGCCACCACCTTCCATCCACACCAAACACAAACCCAGACCCTTCCCACAGATGAAACGAAACCACCATCCAATAACAAAACCACGACTGCACCATCTACCGCTACTCCCCACTCCAGCCACCACATGGAGCACACTTACACACGCCTAAAAAACATTGGGAGACCACAGACACGCAGCCAGACCAAAATGAATTCACAAGACACAGGACCCCACTCCACCAAAGCCCAGGATGCTACCAGAACACCCATCACCAAGGTCGTTAAGAAACAAAAGGCTAACAGACACACATCCAGCACCTCACCCACACATGATGTCTCTAAACAGCCATCTAACCCACCAGCAGTTAAGCCCTTAACGATCGCCTCAGCCACACAGCAGATCACAAAAGAACAAACGAACCTACAATCAGCAACAGAGCAAGCAAACCACACACCCCCAGCAGTATTTATAGAAGGACTTCAACTGAGATCACGCTTTGCTTCAAGAAGAAAGAAGCCAGAACACCAGCCTGAAGATGACGAGTGAGACCTCGTCGAAACGTCGCCAAAACAACCAGATTTCTACACGGGAAGAAACCCGAATCCACCCTAACATACATATATATATATATATATATATATATATATATATATATATATATATATATATATATATATATATATATATATATATATATATATATATATATATATATATATATATATATATATATATGATCATTAGGTATTTCAATTACACATAAACAGGGAACTTAGTTGGACTTATAATATTGATCTAGAAATTGATAGAAATCATGCCGTCTTTCATTGAAATCTTCAAAATGTCCATTTGTTTTCAGTAATGCTGAGATCTTGTCCATTTCTGCACAGTTGAGCACCTTCATAATTAATTGGTCTTTGTCAGGAATCCTGATAGAGTTCCATAGTTGTGCATACAACCTTCTATCTGCTGTGATAACATGGATTATTACAATTCCCCCCCCCAAATATTTTGTTATCTCATAGCATCATAGACAGTTAAAAATCTCTGGTTTTCATTCAAGATTGATTAAGATAGTTTGTGAGGTGAAGCCTGATTATAATGGGGGACTTCAATTACCCTCACATAGACTGGGTGAACTGTTGTTCATCACATGATAAAGAGATCAAGTTCCTAGATATGCTAAATTGTTCCCTGGAACAGATGGTTGAAGAACCAACTAGAAGTACAGGAATCCTTGATGTGATCCTGAGTAATACACAGGACCTAGTGCAAAATTTTAATGTGACTGATCCAATAGGGAACAGTGAGCACAACACAATTACTTTTAACTTAATCTTAAGACTGCAACTCACTGAGAAAATCTAACACAGAGTAAAGAACGACTTGGAGGATCCAGAAGTGATCCAGGAAATTATCAACCGGTCAGTTTCTCGTGTGTCCGAGGTAAAGTGATGGAAAACATCCTAAAAGATAAAATGTATAGGCACATAAAAGAGAAGGTGCTGCTGAAGGGCAAATCATGCCTCATTAATCTGTTGGAATTTTTTGAGACTGTCAACAAACATGCAGATAAGGGAGATGCAGTTGACATTGTTTATCTGGACTTTCAGAAGGCTTTTGGCAAAGTCCTGCACCAAAGGCTGTTGAATAAACTTGACAGTCATGGAATCAAGGGACAGGGCTTGTCCCGGATCAGCAACTGGCTAAGGGACAGGAAACAAGGTAGCACTAAATGGATACTTCCAAAGTTCAGTACTGGGATCCCTGCTTTTCGACCTCTTCATAAATGATCTAGAAGTAGGAGTAAATAGCAAGGTAGCCAAATTTGCTGATGACACTAAATTATACAGGGCAGTAAAAACAGAGAGATTGTGAGGAGCTCCAGAGGGATCTCTTGACACTGGAGAAGTGGGCAAACCAGTGGCAAATGAGCTTGAACATTATCAAGGATAGAGTGATGCACTTTTGGGGCACCAACCCCCCAATTACATTTATAAACTGATGGGGTCTGAACTCTACAAAAAAACAGGAAAGGGACCTTGGTGTCCTGATGGACAGCTCAAGGAAGGTGTCAACCCAGTGTGCCACAGCAGTGAAAAAAGCAAACTCAACGCTAGGGATCATAAGGAAGGGTACAGAAAATAAGTCAGCAAGTGTCATATTGCCTCTTTATAAATCTACGGTCACCATCCCTCCAAAAGAATATTACAGAAATGGAAAATGTGCAGAGGGCAACCAGAATGATTAGGAGACTGGAACACTTTCCTTACCATCTGAGGCTGCAATGGCTGGTCCTAATCACTCTCGGATGAAGGCGTCTAAGAGGTGACCTGATTGAAGTTTATAAAATCATACACGGTGTGCACAAAGGAGATCCCTATCGCACAACACTAGAACGGGGGGGGGGGGGACTCCATGAAACTTTTGGGTGCTAGATCTCAAACAAATAAGAGAAAGTACTTTTTCACGCCGAGGATAACTGGTCTATGGAATTTCCGGCCAGAAGAGGTGGTGACAGCTGTCAGTCTTGACAGCTTTAAGAAAGGATTGGACAAGCTCATGGAGAACAAGGCTATCCATGGCTATCATGATGGATGCCTAAGGACAACCTCCAGGTTGGAGAGATAGGCAGGATATCTTTGAATGCCATTTGCAGGGAATCGTAAGCAGGTGAAGACATCTGCTTGGGAATACCCTGAAGCAAATTGTGGGCCACTTTGTGAGACAGAATGCTGGACTGGATGGGCTGTGGCCTCTTCCAGCAAGGCTGTTCTTATCTTCTTGAGTTCTTTGTAACTCAGGGTACTGCTGTATTCAGGTCAAATGTCTGTATTAGCACTCTGTGAAAAATAGATGGGTTTTGAATTGCAGTTACGCCACTCAGTCTCTAAAAGGTTCACCATCATTTATGCAACAGCCTGTCCTGAGCCTTCTACTGGTTGGTATGGAAGGATAAGTGCCATACTGGCTCCCCTCATGCCTTCTAAAATGGCCACATGGGTTTTCCATTGGCCCTGAATGAGTGAGCCTCTACGGACATTACCGGATTCCTATTTCAATCGGCACTAGCTGGACTTGGTTTTTTCCCCTCCACAACTGTGGATTATCATCTGAGGTTTGGGAATATTGTTGTCTAGTTCCTGCCCTGGTCAGACCATTACCTGCCGACTTTCTCCCTGTTGGTTGCTCCCCCCCTCATGGAGAACTTGGACCTGGACCTTGTATCAGGTCCTCTGTCCCAGGAGGCTCCTTGACCCTATCAGGTGTTGAAGCCAAAACCCATGCAGTTGATCATTGCCAGGTGATGTCCAGTTTTTGACTCTTTGCACTCTCTTGGTGATCATGGCAGGAGTTATGTAAGAGCTATTAAGAGTGGCTAAGAAAGGCTATTTCTCTCAGAAAATGGGTTCGGCCATGGACCAATAGGCAGAATTGTTCCAAGTGATTTGTCACCTCACCAGTCCTGGTCAGCCAGGGTCTCCTCCCAGTGGTTTCACTAATTAATCCTTTGCAGGCCATTTTAGATCAAATATTGAGGCCTTCCAATCGGATCTGGACTCCAGGTGTGGTAGTTCATTCCTGGACAGACAGTGCAGTACCCTCCTCGGTCTCATGGATTTCTTCAAGTTGGACCTATACCATCGAAGTGGGTGGATGCCATCTGGTCCTGATCTTTTGCTACCTTTTTTGGTTCTATTGATTTGTTAGCCCTTTAAGACAAAAAACTCATCAGATGATTGAAATTTCATAAGCCACATTTTGCCTATGGGATACAATGCATTCGTATGGGAAAGCATGTTACACCACATTATGTAGGATGAATTTTTTGTAAAACACATTGTCATATACAACAAATTAAATTGGTTTTAAGAGGTCCCACTGTAGTAGGTGACAATGTTCCTACTGTCAGAAAAGTCCTGAGACATGAACAGTGCCTTTCATTTTGAATTCTATTTCCATTTTCAGCTGTCGTTGTCCTCTGAAGAGGTGAGCCCCAGAGTGAGATCTTCTGGGTCCAGTCTGGAGATTTGTGCATGAGGAGACCCCTTTGGGACTCCGGGAAAGAGGTCTATCCAGGTAAGGAGCACTTTTCCCCCTGGGCATAGAGTATTTTTGATTGCCCTGCTGGGATGCCCCTGTTGAAAGAAAGCCCCTCCCCTCCCCCAGCCTGTGTCATGAAAAGGGCTGTCGAGTCGGTAGATAAATGTTCTGACTCCTAAGTTTTTTGTACTTCCGACTCCGACTCCAGATACCCAAAATTTCCTCCGACTCCTTGACACCGACTCCACAGCCCTGGTCATGAAGAAGGCTTTTCAAAAACTTGCTTGACTTATTTTATGCATTCATATACTGTGACTGCTCTGGGTCACTTAAAGAAGTTAAAGCACCTCCCCCCACCAAGGCATAAACTTCCATGAAAATAAAATGATAATCAATGGGACAGATCAGTTATCAAATGGAGGATGTTGTTCGGTGGTACCCTCCTGGATCCCAGTACAAATTTTAGAAAATATTTTCTTCTGCTATGGAGCGACTGCACAGGGAGAGCATCTTTTGAGTGATTGGAGAAAATAAGACTTTTTGCTATTCTGGTTCTCCATCGTGGCCTTCGTGAAGCCACACAGATGGGTTTCCCAGGCGCCCCTGCACCAGAGGTCGGAACTTCCCTAGCAATAGGAAAGTTCGTTAGTCTCCGGCCCCGCACCCGGCGCATGTGCGCGGGTGTTCCCGCCTAAACGCCTCAGTTCCTCTTAACCGCCAGCGGCTAGAGGTGCTTCTTGGTTAGTCTCCGCGTTTTCGCTACTTCTTTAGAAGTTTTTCCTTCCATTCGGCTTTTGACTCGGACTGATCTACGGCTAATGTCTTTCGCGCCTCCCTTTAAACGTTGTTCGAATTGCCAGGCGAAGATCCCGCTCATGGACGGACACGAGCTCTGCTTAATCTGCCTCGGTGAGGACCACCTCACCGACTCGTGTACGATCTGTAAGGGATTTAGCTCTCAGGCTCTTAAAAATTGCTGGAACCGCCTGGCCAGCTATCTCTTAGAATGCTCCCTTCGGCCCCAACCGATGGAGCAAACATCTTCAGACCCGTCTCACAAGTCGGAAGCTCCGGTTCGAGCTGATAAATCGAGGGAGAAGCTGAAGAAAATTCCAGTTCTACAGGGACTTCTTTCTTCGAAGTCGAAACCGGCCTCGAACCCTTCTCGACCGGTTCCGACGAAGTCTTCATCCTCACGTTTGAAACCGTCGAAACCGACCAAGACGTCTGTTTCCTCCACTCCGACTGCACCATCTCCAAATATTACACTCGTGGGCTCCACTCCATTGAGGGAAGAAGGGACTCTCGCTCCAAGGGGCCGGCTATACGCTCCCCTTCAATAGCTTCGAAGGCTGCCTCGTCCCCTATTCCAATCCGGGAGACCGAGGTGGAAGAGTGTGCCTCTTCCTTGCCTCCGACATTCCTGTCGGGTTCGTCGTCGTCGAAGCCGGAGCACGGCCGAAAGGACAAACATGTCCAATTACAGCCTTCCATCCCAATGGCTTCTGGCGGTTCCGAGGCTTCCTTTCTTAAGCCTCCTACGTATTTGATGGCGGAGTCTTTACCAGTAGCAGTTACCCTGGCTTTAACCCAGCCGAAACGGTCCGCCGCCGTCTCGGATTCGACGGAGCCACCAAAGAAGAAGAGCCGTAAGGAGCGTCACATCCAGGCTCCTGTATCGGTTCCTCCGATCCCGGCCTTCTCCCTCCGTTTCGACGGGCGGCAATGGTCGATTCACTCTGCTGAACCCATCGAATCCGACCAAACGGCTGTAGTCCTTTCCTCTTCGGGTTCAAACAAGGAAGATGAAATGGAATCTGAGGTTGAATCCATCAACTCAGAAGTCTCGGATTCGACATCTCTGCAACTCGTCACTTCACCGGATTCAGAAGTTGATGACTAATCTCCTCCTTCCTCTTCAAACAACATGAGGAATTATACCAATTTCCTTATTAGGATGTCTAAGACTATTGAGCTGCCCATCCATCAGCCTCAACCCAAGAGGGTGTGCCATATCTTCAGAAGAATTGCAAACGATGAGACGTCCCCGGTTCATCTCACTCTGATCCCTTCCTTCTTAACTATGAGCGAGGACTCTTTCCAGGTGCTTTCATCAACGGTCATTCCTAGGAAGCTAGAAGCTCTTTATAGAGTCCATGATGACAAGGTGCCCCATATCTTAATAAACATCCCACACCGAATTCTGTGGTGGTCGCCTCCTCTCAAGTACAATCCCGTACTAAACAGACGCCTATTCCCCCTTCGAAAGAAGGATGGAAGTTGGATACTGCAGGAAGGCACTTGTATTCCTATGCTGTACTCCAGCACAAAATAGCGAACTACCAGGGTGCTATGGGCGCTTACCAACGGGATCTTCTTACCCACCTGCATCCGTTCCTGGAACTGATTCCTGAAGAAAAACGTGCTGAAGCTTCTGCCCTCTATGAAGAATCCATGTGCGCCGCCGCTCAACAGATGAGGGCTTCTAAACATTCCTTCGACGCAGCTTTTAGAGTTCTCAACGCGTCTATCTCCCTTCGTAGACATGCTTGGCTGCGGACTACAGGCCTCTCTGATGATCACAAAGCACAGATAGAGTCTTTACCCTTTGATGGCTCCGGCCTCTTCAACACGGCCACAGACGACCTCATGGAAGACAGGCATAAGAAGCAAGACACCGCTAAAAAGCTCAATGTTATAATATCTCGCCAAAAGCCTTCCTTTCGCTACCAAGCAAGAAGACGCTTCTGGCCTCCCGCAGCCCAATCCTCTTCTAAACAACAACAGAGAGACCGCCTGACAAGATCCTCCACTCTCTCCACCTTCTCCAAGTCTAAGAAGTCCAAGCCCTCCACCATTACATCTAAGTCCAGGGATGGAAGACCCCGAGATGAGTATTGACAATCATCCCATCCGTCTCAGGCCATTCCTGGCAGCGTGGTAGCGCATCACCTCGGACCAATGGGTCCTGTCAATAGTTCAAAACGGTTACCTGTTGGAGTTAAGTTCTCTTCCCCCGTTGGGGAATTTGGTTCACACGTCTCCATCTCTTTGCCTTCTCCAAGAGATCTCTTCGTTACTGCTGAAGAATGCTATAGAAGTCGTGCCAAGACTCTCCGCTCACCTCGGCTTATTTTCTCGTTACTTCACAGTGCCGAAGAAGGACGGAGGTCTTCGACCAATTCTCGATCTGCGATTCTTGAACAAGTTCTTGGTATACAAGAAATTCCGGATGGTTATTTTGGAGAAGGTCATCCCTCTTCTGCGCAGGGGCGATTGGTTTGGAGTTGTGGATCTCAAAGATGCTTACTTCCACATCTCAATCCACCCGTCTCATCGTCATCTACTGCGCTTCGCCGTGGTTGAAGACATCTATCAATACGCCGCCTTATCTTTCGGTCTTGCCACAGCTCCAAGAGTCTTCACCAAATGTATGGCACGAGTAGCGGCCTACCTACGCATTCTTGGAATAGTTGTCTTCCCGTACTTAGACGACTGGTTGATTGTGGCCGAGTCTCAGGACAAAGCTCGTCAGGACATTGCCACCATCCTAAACACCCTGGAGTCGCTGGGTTTACGGGTCAACTACAAGAAGTCACATCTAGACCCTTCGCCAGTTGTCAACTTCATTGGTGCCATCCTAGACTCAACCAGGGCTATGGCCTTTCCTCCAAGATCCAGAATCGCAGATATGCTCCATCTGCTCCAGCAATTTCGAAGTCTTCAGGTCGTTCCAGCGCTAGAGGCTCAAAGACTGTTAGGCTTTATGGCCTCCATGATGTCCGTCTTGGTCCACGCGAGGCTGCGAGTCAGACCTCTCCAGGCTTGGTTTCTCCAAAACTTCGACGCTCTTCGGGACCCCCCCGACAAGCTCCTCCCGATCCCACCGGACTTACCTTCTCAACTCAGATGGTGGTCATGCCGGTCCAACATCCTCTCCGGACGTCCCTTCCGGAATCCGTTCCCTACCATCCAAGTGACGACGGATGCCAGCAACACCGGCTGGGATGCTGTTTACCTATCACACTACATCCACGACACCTGGACCCCCCAGGAACAACAACTTCACATCAACGAGTTGGAGTTGCTGGCGATTTTCAGGGCGTTCATCTGTCACCTCTCCGGCAATGTAGTGCTGGCGGTCACCGACAACACAACCCCCATGTACTACATCAACAAACAGGGCGGAACACACTCGCAGCGTCTCCTGGAGCTCACGATCCACTTCTGGGACTGGTGCATCACCAACAAAATCCATACCATTTGCAATGCACTTACCTGGAGAAGAGAATGTGGACGCAGACGACCTCAGTCGGCGACTTCAAGCGAACCACGAATGGGAATTACATCCCGGGACGTTCACTCACCTCTACAACAGGTGGGGCTCCCCTCAAGTGGACTTGTTCGCCTCCCAGACCAACGCCAAATGTCATCTGTATTGTTCCAGAGCGGGGAAGGGACTTCGTTCCTTAGGGGACGCTCTTCTCCTTCCCTGGTCGGGAGACCTTCTTTATGCTTTCCCTCCCATTCCTCTGATTCACAAGGTTGTCATAAAGACTCTTCAGTTGAGGGCCAACCTCTTCCTGATCACGCTTTGGTGGCCTCGTCAACCTTGGTTTGCCTCCCTTCTGCGGATGTCCACAGACCATCTACGCCTAGCTCAGTTTCCGGAGCTTCTCTCCCTGGACAATGGCCAGGTCCTCCATCCGGATCTGGGCCGCCTTCATTTAACAGCCTGGAGGATTCTGCATTGATTGAAGTCATCCTTGATTCCTGCCGCAAGCCTTCCACTGAAAAACAATATTTTTATAAGTGGAAAAGATTCTCCAGTTTTGCGGCTGACAACGGGTTTGATCCTCTCAACCCCTCACTCACCTGGGTCTTGCAATACCTTTTGCACTTGAAGCGCTCAGGTCTGACTTCTGCGTCCCTCCGGGTGCATTTGTCGGCCATTGTGGCCCACCAGCCACAATTTTCAGAGGCGGCCGCTTTCTTCAGACATCCTAGACTGAAGAGCTTTCTCAGGGGCATCAAGAACAATTTCCCTGATTGGAAGCCAATTCCGCCACAGTGGTCCCTGATAAGAATAAATTTTAAGCTAAAAATTGGTATTGCTTGTTTTTCTTTTATAAGTTGCCAATGCACCATTATAAATTGTCAATGCACCATTATAAATTGTCAATGCACCATTGGTGGTTCATCAAGATTGCCATGCTGAGTTAGTTATATAGCAAAAGGTTTATTAAAGACATATAGAGATACAACAGAACACAAACAATACAGAAAATGGGTTAGTTCAAGGATCCAAGGCGCAGCATGGCCAGACGGCCTTGCTGTCCCTGGACGGGACAATACAGAAAATGGGTTAGTTCAAGGATCCAAGGCGCAGCATGGCCAGACGGCCCTGCTGCCCTGGACAAAGGAGTGATGGCTTTCAACGGTTTTTATACTCTTTTGCATGGTGTTGTTGACGTATTTTGTACGCATACACGTATCTTCATGTGCTTGTTTATGTTCTCGGCCTATGGCCATCTGGCTACAAACGCTAGAATGACTTGACCCTATTTTGTTTGATTTCAAGTTGGTTCCTTATTACTGGCTAACTGCCATATGTTATTCTTAGCTAACTGACACTTCTGGTGCTGTGAGATAATGTCAACAATCCTAGATGATGGGCCATCTTGTCTCCTGTACCCTGGTGCCTTACGTACTGTAAGAGATTGGCGCCCACGGGTGTGAGATATTGTGCCAAGTCCCAGCTGTGATGTCAAGTTTGCTGGGTCAATTTGACCCTGTACCCTGTTGGCACATTTGGGTCTGTTTATAATATATTTTGATTTTGAGACGTGGTCACTCATTTCTATTAGTCCTCCTTTTTTTTGCGATAGTTAAAAAAATTGAATAAAAACTATTTCTGAAATTAATGCTAAGAAGTATAATATTCAGTAGCTTATGCCTTTTGTCTGCTGGATGATTTAAGACCTTCCAGCGGCCATTTTACTTTAACTGCGTTGCTTTATTATGTTTTATTTGTCATGGACCTGATTGATTGTATGTCTCTTGTATAGTTATAACAGTATAGGTATTGTTTACATCCATGAATGAGTAAGTGAAGGGACCTTGCTATTCTGACATATATCTAGGTGTATCTATTTTCTTTGTGGGTAGGTGTAATCTAATAGCTGATTTACTAGAGGTGACAAAATGCTTTTTGTTAACAGTAAGGAGGTCTTGTTTGCTTAGGACCTAAGATTCTGTGAAATTGCAATTTGTTTAATCACAACTTCCCCCATTTTGGGGGGGCATACATTAAAATCATAACAGAAATTCATTTAAAGTTTCCTTAGAGGGTGGCATTTGGTTGACAGTGGGGTGCTCTGCTGTTTGAATGTTAGGTAAAGCAGAGACCCAGGATATTTTGTATGGGGATCAAACCAGGGGCATAAATCAAACTATTGTGTGTCCAATAACTGGAGTGGCTTATTTCTGCAAACCATTTTAAACTGTATAATAGATTGGCATAAGGGAATCAGGAGGCTATGGACAATACATATATACCATAAGGCTGAATAGGAGGCCTATAGGCATCAGTTAAAAATGAAGCTTTGATAAATTGAGTTTGGGGAACAATTATTCTGTAAAATATGTTGATTGACACCATTGATGATGTGCTGGGTTACAGGGTTCATTGAGTTTGGAAAAACAATTGCTTTCTGTTCCTTTGACTGCTAAACAAATGAATAAATGTGGATGCCCTTCTTGTGAATGACAGAAGTTCAGTTGACACATGAAAGTATTTGATACAATACAAAGGTAGCAAAGGGGTATGATAGCAAAGGTAGCACATGACAGAATTCAGTAAGGCTACTAGAATTACAGATACAGAACATACAGTATGCTTCAAAAACATCATAAACAGTAATTGCTTCTAAACATCAGTTGTAGATGACTGCAAAGCTGCTGAGCTGTGTTGCAAAATAAACAGGTAGATGTGCTAAAAGGATCTGCAAAGGCATGCTGGCAGTCTGTGGTAATGGTGGTGAAGTTTGGTGCCATTATAACAGTTCAGGATGATTCTTAAAAGGAGAAAACACTGCCGTAATTGGAACAAAACAGTCTCTTTAAAGTGCCTTGTTTGCTTCCATGACTGTGCAACCAGTTCGTTGTTTTGCTTCAGTATCACTTAACTTGAAGGTAAAGCTGATAACAGGCAGGAACGGTGAGACCAGGGGCTGTCGGGATGAGGAGAACCCACACGAAGCAGCAGACCAGCCTTGATGTTCCTTGGAAGGTGTAGATTAGGAAGTGGCACAGAGGCAGGATGGCAGGTTTAGCTGAAAGTTGAACTCCGGCAGGACTCATCCGAGACCCTCAGGAGTAGGCAGAGTCTCAGAAGTTGGAGCAGCCAAAAACCAAAGGTGTTTCTGTACAGCTTTTCAATGAGAGGGTGGACCTAGGAAAGATGACTAGCACAGAGACAGCTGTATAGGTTGTCAGCATGATCTGAAACAGATCTTTTTCACAGTGCACAGTGGGGGCAATAGCAAAATTTACACTTTTAAAATATCTGAAACATAATTTCTGAAACCTTATTTAAAACACAAAAACAGGGCATTAACATAGCTATTCCTCATTTTTCCTCAAGATGTCAGTAGGTGATTTTCATATTGTTATTAATATACCACTAGGTTTTAAATCTTCAGGATGGCATCTTAACAAAGGTTTCTACTAAAAGTCAATACTCAAATGAACTTCTTCCATTTCCAGGGCATATCACAACTAAAGCCTTATACAAATTAATTTACTTAACTCATTTATCAAAACCATTTTTCCTTTAGCAGTCAGAGGAAGTTTGTCTCAGAATATAACAAAGAGTGACCCTTTTTTTAAAAAAAAATACAGTGGTACCTTGCACAAAGGAATCAATTTGTTCTAAATGGAATTATGTTAAGCAAATTTTCTCTATTCAACTCTTCCTAGAGGGATGCATTGAAGATGGAGCAATCCCATCTTTATGTTTTACAGATTCTATGTTATACAAGCTCTTTGTTATACAAGGGTCCACTGCATCCCAAATTTGAGTACACAAAATCACACATCAAATATATTTTGATGGAACAACACTGATTGATGAGCATAGAGCTATTGTTTAAAATTACAGTGAGCCAGCTAAGGCAGATTCAAAGAACAGAACAGAGAAACAAACAGCAGACAAGATGAAAGAGCACTAAATATTAAATTTTCTAAATAGTATTTTGTCTTAACACATTTTCTAGGTGAATTAACAGTTATGATGGCTAAACATGAACACAAAACACAAAGAAGCAGAATGTTTTATAGGCACTGTAGAATATTTTATAGGCTAATGCAGAATAAAATAGGTTCCCATATCTAATAGAAAAGGCTGATTACTTGTTGCTGTGCCAATCAAGCAATGCTGTTTTCCCTTAAACATTTTTGATCACTTTAAGCAAATTGAAAGCCGGTTTGGGCTATATATATATATATATTTAACAATTCATGGTATCTTGCCAACTTGTCTTCCCACTAAGGGCCTTTTCACACGACCCCTAAGATCCGCTGGTCCCTTAAATTCGGACCAAAGATCTTAGGGGTTCGTTGCCCTTCCTTCCTCCCCACCAGAGAAAGAGGGGGGGAAATGCAGCTCACCTGGAGGAGCCTCCTGGAGCTCCGTTTCTCTTCCGTTTCTCTTCGTTTCTCTTTTGCTTGCTTTTTTCCCCTCCCACCTCTTCTCTTAAAGAGGCAGGAGGCAAAAAAACACAAGCAGAAACCAGGAGAAGCTCCGCACTGACCAGATTAAATCCGGACCTGGGGATTTTCACCCACCTCAAGCAGGTACAAGAAAGTGCAGCTGGGTCGCGCTTAGGTGGGCGGGGTCGCACTTAATTGTCTGCAAAGTCCGGAGCTGGTGGGAAAACACTTGTAAGGTCCGGACCTTGCAGCCATTTCCTGCGGAGCTTAGGGGTCGTGTATAAAGGCCCTTAGAAGTTTATCAAAAACACAACATTATTTCACAACACCATCTTTTTCACTTACGCCAGACCTTCTGCAACTTTACATATGCCCTCTATTTGTCTTCCTATAAATCCATCATGCCTTTTAAGTAACAATAAACACTTTTCTTTATACAACCTCCCTTCGTATATTTTTCATGAAATATCTCTTTCCATTTTTCCTTAATTCATAGTAACCACTTTTTTTCTCCTTCACATAGGCTTTTCTCAGTCTAAATTCAAATTAGCAACATAGCATTATTGTTAAATATCAAGATCTAATTCATTACAGTATAATATTTATAAATCATGGATCAGTGTTCATTCAAGAGTTAAATTGTCATGGGTTTAAATTTCAGTGACATCCAATTTTATTCATCCCACTCATGGCCAAATAATTAAAACAAGAGGCAACACAAAGGGCAAACAACGCAACTGACAAATATTTGGCAACACAAGGACACAGGACAAACACACATAACAGATATATGAAAAGACACACAGGACATTTAGACACGACATGAATGACAGCCTTAGACAACACACAACACAGGTTGGAGGGAAAAAATGCAGTATGAGCCAAAGACACAGAGTTTAGAATTAAAATGCAGAAGAATAGTTCTAAGTTTAAGTTGTTAGAAAAAGGAATCCATAGATCAAACTTTGGAGTAAAATGGTCAATTTGGAGCAAGATAGTCACTGCTAGCCTGAAAAATCACATTATATTGATTTGGTGCTGTCAAAATCAGCCAAGCAGAAATATCCAGTTTCCACAGCAGAATTATGAAACCCTATGCAGGAACAGGAATGAAATTCCTGTCCTTAATTACCTAATAAAATGTCACACAGACTTCTCCATTACAACACTTCAATTAAACCCAAAACAAAGCAAAATTCCCTAAAAATTCTATAAAAATGTCCCTAAACTCTTTTCCCATAAAATCTCAGAACAAAAATCTCATATTTAAACAACTGAATTACACAAACACTTATTCCAGGCTACACAAGCCAAATTCTTCTCCCGGCTACACAAGCCCATTTCCAGACCTTTATTTTTGCACACACATACAAGGGAGGGGGGACGTGGGACGCACTCAGGGTCTTATTCTCAGTTTATATTTTAAACAACATCTAAAAAGAAAAAACAAATTCTGTTGTGGAAAAAGGCATGGCTCTGCTGTCGAAAATTCAAAATTCATAAGGAGGTGGCCAAGCTGGGCTGCAATCATTATGCAGATTAAAAGAGCATTCTTGGGAGGTATGGTGGGGGCTTCGACAGGAATAGCACAATCTACGTGGGGATCTCTTTGATCTTAGAGGTTTAGACATGGAAGATTGAGATGTGGAAGGCTGTTGTGAAGGAAACAAAAATTGGAGCTCTGGTGATGATGTAATATCATCTATCACCTTTAAAAGGTCTCGGAGGGCTACAGACAGATTCTGCATGGCATCAATTAGTGTTTGATAAGGATTTTGAGCCATGTCTGACAAATCATGAATTGACAAGAATTGCTTCTGTCTTGTAAAAATCCAGCCTGCGGTTTGGGCTTTTAACTAAACAATATGCAACAGAGGAATGGCAAAATACAAGCTTTACTCCAATTAAAACAATACGCCGCAATAAGTCCTTGAAGAATTGCTGGCTGATAAGAAACGACTTTCACTGCCAAGTTTACTTTCTTAGAGAAAAGATTTCGTGCTGCCAAGTGGCTTTCAGAGGGGGAGAAAAGGTGGGGGCCTTCTCTTTTTAAAAATGAGGAAGGGGGGCGTACCGATTTTAAAATGAGCACTTAGCAGTGCAGAATAAGGCAGACACTTGATTTGTTAACTGATTCTGCCACACAAGACAATGCGGCCGCTACTTGGGACTTTTGAGCCAATTAATATAAAAACAGAGATACTTTAAATGGCCATAATTTGGGGGGGGGGGCAAGAAAAAAAAACAAGTCAGGGAGTCAAGTTCTGCAACCAAAAAGAAAACTATTTGTCCCCTATTATCCAAGCAAGAAATTTTTTTTACTTACCATAGCTGGAACCAAGAGGATCCAAGGAGAAGGGAAAGGGGGAAGGTTAGGGCAGAGGTTAGAGATTGCCAATAGCTGGAAACAAGGACAGTTCAAGGAAAAAGCTCTCACATGGGAGGCAAGCTGAGACCCGTTCACCCTCGCCGCTGGCAGAAGACTCTCCAGCGTAGCTTAGGTTCCCGACCAATGCACCATCTGATAAGAATAAATTTAAGCTAAAAATTGGTATTGCTTGTTTTTCTTTTATAAGTTGCCAATGCACCATTATAAATTGTCAGTGCACCATTGGTGGTTCATCAGGATTGCCACGCTGAGTTAGTTATATAGCAAAAGGTTTATTAAAGACATGTAGAGATACAACAGAACACAGACAATAAAGAAAATGGGTTAGTTCAAGGATCCAAGGCGCAGCATGGCCAGACGGCCTTGCTGTCCCTGGACGGGACAATACAGAAAATGGGTTAGTTCAAGGATCCAAGGCGCAGCATGGCCAGACGGCCTTGCTGTCCCTGGACGGGACAATACAGAAAATGGGTTAGTTCAAGGATCCAAGGCGCAGCATGGCCAGACGGCCCTGCTGCCCTGGACAAAGGAGTGATGGCTTTCAACGGTTTTTATACTCTTTTGCATGGTGTTGTTGACGTATTTTGTACGCATACACGTATCTTCATGTGCTTGTTTATGTTCTCGGCCTATGGCCATCTGGCTACAAACGCTAGAATGACTTGACCCTATTTTGTTTGATTTCAAGTTGGTTCCTTATTACTGGCTAACTGCCATATGTTATTCTTAGCTAACTGACACTTCTGGTGCTGGGAGATAATGTCAACAATCCTAGATGATGGGCCATCTTGTCTCCTGTACCCTGGTGCCTTACGTACTGTAAGAGATTGGCACCCACGGGTGTGAGATATTGTGCCAAGTCCCAGCTGTGATGTCAAGTTTGCTGGGTCAATTTGACCCTGTACCCTGTTGGCACATTTGGGTCTGTTTATAATATATTTTGATTTTAAGACGTGGTCACTCGTTTCTATTATCCCTATCCTTGGTCCTGCGAGCCCTGCAGCGCTCACCTTTTGAGCCTATGGCTACAGCTGACTTTAGACTGCTCACCTTAAAGACTGCCTTTTTGGTGGCAATCACTTCGGCTAGAAGGGCCAGTGAACTTTGTGCCCTTAGGTGTGACCCTCCTTATTTACGCTTCTACCCTGACAGGGTGGTAGCTTACCCTGACGTTACCTTCCTTCCCAAGGTTGTCTCATCTTTCCATGTCTCACAAACTGTTGTGTTGCCGAGCTTCTTCCCTAATCCTACTACCAGAATTGAGAGGGACATGCATACGCTCGACGTCAGGAGGGCATTAGCCTTTTACGTCTCAAGGACCAAGAGTGTTAGAAAGACTAATAAACTGTTTGTCTGCCATGACCCTGCGGTGCAGGGTAATCCTGTCTCTCCCCAACAGTTTGCCCGTTCGATAGTGCAGGCTATAAGACTCTCTTATGAGCTGTCTAAGGTGCCCTTACCAGTGGGTATCCGAGCTCATTCTACTAGAGCTATGGCCTCCTCCACTGCATTCCTGAAAGGTGTACTCCTTGATGATATCTGCCAGGCGGCCACCTGGTCTACACCTGACACCTTTGTGACCCACTACAGAGTGGATGCCCGCGTGAGGTCGGCTACTTCCTTTCGGAGGGCAGTGCTTTCCTTTGTGACGGCGTGACTACCCTCCTGCCAGAGAGTACTGCTTTCAATCACCCATCTGCGTGGCTTCACGAAGGCCACAATGGAGAAGAACCAGTTACTTACCTGTAAAGGTGGTTCTTCGAGTGGACCTTCGTGAAGCCACACAGCACCCGCCCGCCTCCCCTCGGACCTTCACTACCTGTCATCCTGGCGGTCAAGAGGAACTGAGGCGTTTAGGCGGGAACACCTGTGCACATGCGCAGGGTGTGGGGGCGGAGACTAACGAACTTTTCTGTTGCTAGGGAAGTTCCGACATCTGGCGCAGGGGCGCCTGAGAAACCCATCTGTGTGGCTTCACGAAGGTCCACTCGAAGAACCACCTTTACAGGTAAGTAACTGGTTCTTTTCATGTGGGTTTTTTTTCTGAGGTTGGTAAAATGGTTACCAATCTCATGGTGGGGGCAGGGCAGTGTGCAGCCTGCATAATTAAATTGTAACCAGCCCAGAGAGTGCTTTAAGCATAACGGGGCAATATATAACCAGGGCATTTTGCTTGTTGTTTGTTATTACTTTGAAGCTCTCTGTATCAAATTAAATATATCCATCTGGTTTTTGCTGCCAGTAAAGGGCAATGTTCCCTCAAAATAACCAAAGTGTCTATGTGGTTGCTTTGAAGGTAATCCTAAGCACCATGATTTCATATGGAAGAGGTATGATCAGCCAATGCAACTTTCTGTGCATTACATCCAAAATGATATGTAAACATTATATGAAGGCTGTGGAACAAGTTCCTTCCATTTCTTACCCTGGACCTCACAAGGCCTTTCCCAGCATGGAAGCAAAAACCATTTCACAGGAGAAGTGTGATATATCCCCTGGTTTTCCTCAGGATATTCACTGGTGTCACAATGGGCCTCCTCATTTAGGTGGGTGGAGGTGGGACCACACTGGAGGTGTGTCTCAATCTCCTGCCTCCTCCATGGCAGTGCATCGGGTTTTTTCCTTGATTTAAAACTCTGTTTTTTCTGGTCGCTTATATTTTGCAGGTAAGATGCTGTAGAGAAGAAATAAAAGAGGAGGACATCAAGCGTCAGAGGCAGAGGTTAAATATTCTGATGCAAAAGAGGGTGTTGAGAATCAAACCAGAAGGAATAAGCTTAAAGGAAACCAGATAGATGAAACATGGACAAATCTGTTACTTATCAGGAGTAAGACCAAGCGGTTCCAAAAACATCAAAAGGAGAAGAAAAGAATGTGTACTCCAAGTGTGTAAAATCTTTCACTAGCACCTCAACAACTTGTCCCGATAGGAAAATCTACCATTGACATGCTTAGAGTGTGAAAATATGTTTAATCGTACTCGAGACCTAACTATACACCTGAGAACACACACACAGGCAAGAAGCCATTTGAATATCTATTGTGTGGAAAGCGGTTCAGTCAAGCTGTAAAGCTTGCTAGACATCACATGACCCGCACAGGTGAGAAGCCATTTGAGTGTCTGGAGTGTGGAAAGAGATTCAGTCAAGCTGGAAACCTTGCTAGGCATCACAGGACCCACACGGGCGAGAAGCCATTTGAATGTCTGGAGTGTGGAAAGAGGTTCAGTCAAGCTGGAAACCTTGCCAGCCATCACAGGACCCACACGGACGAGAAGCCATTTGAATGTCTGGAGTGTGGAAAGAGATTCAGTAATTCTGCTAACCTTGCTAGCCATCACAGGACCCACACGGGTGAGAAGCCACTTGAATGTCTGGAGTGTGGAAAGAGGTTCAGTCACTCTTGGAGCCTTGCTGAACATCACAGGACCCACACAGGCGAGAAGCCATTTGAATGTCTGGAGTGTGGAAAGAGATTCAATCATTCTGGAAACCTTGCTAGCCATCGCAGGAACCACACAGGCGAGAAGCGATTTAAATGCCTGGAGTGTGGAAAGAGGTTCAGTCAATCTGTAAGCCTTGCTAGGCATCACAGGACCCACACAGGCGAGAAGCCATTTGAATGTCTGGAGTGTGGAAAGAGATTCAGTGATTCTGGAAGCCTTGCTAACCATCGCAGGACCCACACGGGTGAGAAGCCATTTGAATGTCTGGAGTGTGGAAAGAGGTTCAGTCACTCTACAACCCTTGCTAAGCATCGCAGGACCCACACAGGCGAGAAGCCATTTGAATGTCTGGAGTGTGGAAAGAGATTCCGTCAAGCTGGAAACCTTGCTAGCCATCACAGGACCCACACGGGCGAGAAGCCATTTGAATGTCTGGAGTGTGGAAAGAGGTTCAGTCACTCTACAACCCTTGCTAAGCATCGCAGGACCCACACAGGCGAGAAGCCATTTGAATGTCTGGAGTGTGGAAAGAGATTCCGTCAAGCTGGAAACCTTTCTAGCCATCACAGGACCCACACGGGCGAGAAGCCATTTGAATGTCTGGAGTGTGGAAAGAGGTTCAGTCAGGCTGGAACCCTTGCTAGCCATCGCAGGACCCACACAGGCGAGAAGCCACTTGAATGCCTGGAGTGTGGAAAGAGATTGTCAAGCTGGAAAACTTGCTAGCCATCACAGGACCCACACGGGCGAGAAGCCACTTGAATGTCTGGAGTGTGGAAAGAGGTTAAGTGATTCTGGAAGCCTTGCTAGCCATCGCAGGACCCACACTGACGAGAAGCCATTTGAATGTCTGGAGTGTGGAAAGAGGTTTAGTGAAGCTGGAAGCCTTGCTAGGCATCATAGGACCCACACGGGCGAGAAGCCATTTGAATGTCTGGAGTGTGGAAAGAGATTCAATAATTCTGGAAACCTTGCTAGCCATCGCAGGACCCACACGGGCGAGAAGCCATTTGAATGTCTGGAGTGTGGAAAGAGATTCAGTCAAGCTGCAAACCTTGCTAGCCATCATAGGACCCACACGGGCGAGAAGCCATTTGAATGTCTGGAGTGTGGAAAGAGATTCAATAATTCTGGAAACCTTGCTAGCCATCGCAGGACCCACACAGGCGAGAAGCCATTTGAATGTCTGGAGTGGGAAAGAGGTTCAGTCAATCTCGAAACCTTGCTAGCCATCACAGGACCCACACGGGTGAGAAGCCATTTGAATGTCTGGAGTGTGGAAAGAGGTTCAGTCAAGCTGGAAACCTTGCCAGCCATCACAGGACCCACACGGGTGAGAAGCCATTTGAATGTCTGGAGTGTGGAAAGAGATTTAATGATTCTGGAAACCTTGCTAGCCATTGCAGGACCCACACAGGCGAGAAGCCATTTGAATGTCTGGAGTGTGGAAAGATGTTCCGTCATGCTGGAAGCCTTGCTAGGCATCACACAACCCACACAGGAGCCACATGAATGTCTGGAATGTGGAAAGAGTTTCAGATGCAGAAAGAGGCTCCCTCTAAGCCTCACCCAATCTCTCCCTCCTTCTAATCCCCAATCTCCCCCTCTTCCCCCTGGAGGAGGGAGTAGGAGGGAGAAGAGCACAATACCCCCCCCCCCCCACACACACAAACCTTTGGATGAACCAGGGCCGTTCTGGGAGGAGTAGGAGGGTTGTGCAGTGGGAGGGGGGAAACGGTGGCGTCTTGAATGCAACCCCCCCACATACACAAAAGTAAAATGCTGCAAGAAGCAGCTTTTAGGGCCAAACCAGGACAGGGAATGCGGAGGGGGAGAAAGAAGGCCAAAATCCCTTCCCCCCCCCCCAAAAAAAATCAGGCCTTCTTCTCTCGGGGCAGATCATCCCCCTTGCCTTCCACTGAGATGGAGACGGTCCATGCAGTTGCATCGCATGGAGGGGAGGGAGGGAGGGAGGGGAGGAAGCTCCATCCTGCAGAAGTTCTGCTGCTGCTCTATGTCTGAAGAAGTGGACGTGTCCCTGAAACGTTACATTAAAATAACCCCAAACCCTTGAGTTTTCCAGAAGGGTCATCTGTGGCCAGATCCTGCCTGGGCCAAGAGGAGGAAGAAAGCAGAGGAAGGGGGAGTCTTTGGTCCTCCAAGGGGGTAGGGCAGCGAGTTCCTCTTCCTAGAGTGGCAGGAAACTACCTCTTGGTTTGGACAAACTGATAAGAAGGAGAAAGGAGAACTAATTTTGAGTCTCCTCTGTGGCTTAAGATCTTCTCTTGCTTTTGCTATTTAGAACCTGAAAATCACTTGCTACGTATAGACAGCGTGTAACTTGGGTAACAAAAGTGAAGTAACTTGTTCCAATTTGAGCTAAAATCAGAAACTATGTACGTGCTCGGTGCACACACATGCTATACGTGTGTAGAGTTGTGTGCATGTCTGAGACTGCCTGTCTTGAAATCTATGACACTGTGGAAATAATGAGACATATATTGCCTTACTCAAACTGAAATGGATGAATGACTCTTGTTGGGTCTCAGAAAGGGTCCTTCTCTGCTTATCAGGGAAGCACCATTCAGTGCATTGATTCCAATTTTGCAATACTTTTTCTATTAGTAGTAGATATAAATATCTCGTATGATCAGAAATACGTACTTCATCATGTAATAGTTGCCACAAGGATACTACTGTATATGGGAAATTTTGGAAACGACCAGAAGCGACAACAGAGAGAAGCCTTCATGAAAAGATAAGAGAATGTATCGAAATCGAAAGGCTATCCAGATTTCTGAAGGGAGACTACGAAGAGATCTCCAAAAAAAGATGGCAAGAAGTAACTAGTATTGTGATATTATTTTGTGATTCTTTAACATGTACAGTCACTATTTTTGACTTGAGAAATTCAATGTAATTTTTATAGTGTATCCTCCCTTCTTCCTTCCCCCTTATCACCCTCTTTCTCCTCAAAAACCAATAAAATTCTTTAATCGATTCCATTTTTGCAATAAAAAGCCTTTTGTTCTCGAGAACCTGTGTCTTTTTCTATGGAAATTTGCCAGTTGCCAATCTCATTGTGGTTCATTCCTGTTTGTGGGATAACAGAGGAGAGAAGGCTGTGGCAGTGTGGAAAGCTGGATCAGCCCCCTTCCTCTTCTCCCTCCTCCTCTTCCTTCTCCTCTCCTCCTCCTCCTTTGTTCAACAACTAAGCAAGAGGGTTAGGCCACAAAAGCCCAAGTGGAGGGAGGTCAAGAGTGGGGTCCCCCAAGGCTCAGTACTGGGACCCCCTGGTTTTCAACCTCTTCATAAATGATCTAGAAGTTGGAGTAAATAGCAAGGTAGCCCATTTATACAGTAAATTATATTATTCAGGGTAGTAAAAAACGAGAGATTGTGAGGAGCTTCAGAGGGATCTCTCAACACTGGTAAGATCAGAGTGATGCACGTTGAGCCAAAGCAACACCCAATTACATTTATAGACTGATGTGGTCTGAACTAGACATGGGCA
Source organism: Phrynocephalus guinanensis (assembly GCA_037367245.1). Taxonomy (NCBI): domain Eukaryota; kingdom Metazoa; phylum Chordata; class Lepidosauria; order Squamata; family Agamidae; genus Phrynocephalus; species Phrynocephalus guinanensis. The sequence goes on along the minus strand of CM074744.1, from coordinate 3,368,068 downwards.
CGGAGCGGTGAAATTGTCGTTTGTTTTCGGTTTTCCGTTTCCGTTATGTAACGGAAACCATAACGATAATTACGCCGCTCCAGCTCGAACCCGACCCGAAAAAAGAAAAATTGGGTTGGGTTTTTCGTTGTCGTTAATGGCATCGCGGCGATCGCGCGATGCCATTGCCAAGCAGCACAGAAAAAAAGTTTTAAAAAGTAAAAACAAACAAACATCCGACTCCCGGCCAAAAAAGCAGGCGAAAATATGCCTGCCTGAGGACACCTACCAGAGGGGTGGTTTCTGGGGGGGGTCCCTGGCCTCCCCCCCCTCTCCTGTCCTGGGCTGCTTGCACCAGGCTTGGGGGGGGGTCATCCTCGTCGTCTGTCTCGCTGCATGCCACGCGGTGGGGGGGATCCAAAATGGCGACTGCAATTTTTCTTTTGAAATTGTGGTAAAAAAACATGCCAAATCACCACAGAAACATGTGAAATTTATTTATTTTAAATGCCTGATTTTTAATAGTAGCAGCAGTGGGTTTTTATAGCAATAAAATGACACATTTATTTTATTTTATTTTATTTTTTTAGACCTGCCCATGTGGGTTGGGCATGGGATGGGACCATGCAAATTTTTTGAACCATTCCACCAATGGCATGGCCAGGTTTTGACTGATACTTCTGGATGTGCCAGAGGGCATTAAAAGCCGAGGCACCTTCCAGAAGTCGCAGTCGGGTCTTGCATGTGTGGAGGGTGGAGGGCTGTGTGGCTGGCTACTCTGGCTATTCGAATCGAGATTGGAGGGAGGCTGGAGGCTTTAGATTTAAGTTAGGCAGGCAGAGAATTGAATTTAGAAAATAATTTCTTTGATTCCCTGCAGCTTTGTCTGCTGAAGGGAATAGCAGTTTATTCTTTTTTTTCCTCTGGCAGTTTGTGAGGATTTTTGATATTGGGTAAAGGGGGAGGTTCGACTGGGAGTGGGAGGTGTGGATTTATTTTAAAAATATATTATATACTACCATTTCTTTTCTATTTTCCCAACTTCAATTTGCTTGCACACACACACATTTGGGGTGCAAGCCAAGAGCACCTCTATCTAGTGGAGAATATTTTACAATATTATTTATTTAGTTTACTATTACTTACTTCATTGTTTGTTTTTTAAACTTGTTGTGAGTGCACTGTGCAGTTCAACAACACAGGCCCATTCCATTTAAGTGGATCAGAAGAATTTTGAATTTTATTGTCATTTTATTCCCTGAACAACTACTAGTAAACTATATTGTGTTTGTTTATTTGCACCCCAATATCTTTTTTGTTGGGAGGCTGCTGCTGCTGCTTCTGCTGCTGATATCAGCCTTACAATATTTTTGATTCAATCATTTATTAATCCACTGTTTGTTTGTTTATTATTACATTCCCTGAACAACTACTAGTAAACTATATTGTGTTTGTTGATTTGCACCTATCAGCAATTAAGCAAAAAATATAATATATTTAAATGTGTTTGCCACAGAGCAGTGCAGCAGCAGCGTGCAGATAAAATGTCAGTGATGATATAAAGTATTGCAGAGTTAGGTAAACGGAAAGACAATGACAATGGATAGAGTAAAAACTCATATATTCATATATACAGCAAAATATACACAGCATAATAACCAAGCATTATATATACAATACAACAAACAGAGTGTGGGGTTACTGTTCTCACCATAACAGTCCCACCTAACATTTGACAAGCTAGTGCTTAAATACAGTTAAGCACCCATCAGATATGAGTCATCATTAATTAACAATCTGATGCAACCATGATGTTGTAACTTCTTCCACCTGTGCTTCATCACATAACATGCCAGTGATTACTTATCTCTCACACTTGTGGATTAACATCATGAGACTGCAGAATCTAACTGCCTCCATTTTACAATTCTCTTTCCACTTTCTGTTAAATATACATAACATATACCTTAATATTTTTGATTCCATCATCATTTATTACTCCATTGTTTGTTTGTTTATTATTACATATACATACATACATACATAGTTACATTAAATTCATACACTTACTTGTGTTGTGTTGTGTGTGCAGTTGAACACACAGCCGCATTCCATTTAAGCGCATCAGAAGAATTTTGAATTTTATTGTCATTTTATTCCCTGACTAACTAGTAAACTATATTGTGTTTGTTGCTTTGCACCCCAATATCTTTCTTGTTGGGAGGCTGCCTGCTGAATCTGATATCAGCCTTACAATATTTTTGATTCCATTATTATATTACTCCACTGTTTGTTTGTTTATTATTAGTATTACATACATACATAGTTACATTTCATACACTTACTTGTGTGTTGCGTTGTGTGCAGTTGAACACACAGCCGCATTCCATTTAAGTGGGTCAGAAGAATTTTGAATTTTATTGTCATTTTATTCCCTGAACAACTACTAGTAAACCATACTGTGTTTGTTGATTTGCACCCCAATATCTTTCTTGTTGGGAGGCTGCCTGCTGAATCTGATATCAGCCTAACAATATTTTTGATTCCATCATCATTCATTACTCCACTGTTTGTTTGTTCATTATTACATTCCCTGGCCTGAACAACTAATAGTAAACTATAGTGTTTATTGATTTGCACCCCAATATCTTTCTTGTTGGGAGGCTGCAGCTGCTGCTGATGATATCAGCCTTACAATATTTTGATTCCATCATTATATTACTCCACTGTTTGTTTTTGATTTTCACCCCAATATTATTCTTGCTGGGAGGCTGCCTGCTGCTGCTGCTGATATCAGCCTTAGAATATTTTTGATTCCATCATTATATTACTCCACTGTTTGTTTGTTTATTATTACATTCCCTGGCCTGAACAACTACTAGTAAACTATATTGTGTTTGTTGATTTGCACCAAAATATCTTTCTTGTTGGGAGGCTGCCTCCCCTACTCTGGCCTTGTGGCCGCCCATACTCTGGCCCTGTGGCCTCCCCTAATCTGGCCCTGTGGCCTCCCCTACTCTGGCCCTGTGGCCGCCCATACTCTGGCCTTGTGGCCGCCCATACTCTGGCCTTGTGGCCTCCCAAACTCTAGCTCTGTGGCCTCCCATACTCTGGCTCTGTGGCCGCCCATACTCTGGCCCTGTGACCTCCCATACTCTGGCCTTGTGGCCACCCATACTCTGGCCCTGTTGCCGCTCGTACTCAGGCCTTGTGGCCTCCCCTACTCTGGCCTTGTGGTCTCCCGTACTCTGGCCTTGTGGCCTCCCGTACTCTGGCCCTGTGGCCTCCCAAACTCTAGCTCTGTGGCCTCCCATACTCTGGCTCTGTGGCCGCCCATACTCTGGCCCTGTGGCCTCCCATACTCTGGCTTTGTGGCCTCCCATACTTATTGTATGGCTTGGTAGGCTGGCACTCTGGCTTCGTGGCTTCTTGCGTGGACTGTGTCTCCACTGGGCAGGCAAAACTCAGGCTTGGTGGCCTGCAAACAATGTCCCTCCCTCAAGTTCCCTGCTGGCGCTCTGGCTTCGCGGCTTCCCTGCGTGGACTGTGTCTCCACTGGATAGGCAAAACTCTGGCTTGGTGGGCTGCAGAACTCTGGCTTGGTGGGCTGCAAACAATGTCCCTTCCTCAATTTCCCTGCTGGCACTCTGGCTTCATGGCTTCCCTGCATGGACTGTGTCTCGTAGTGGCCTCCAAAGTAGGCCGCTGAAACAATCCCTGCCCTGCTGGCGCTCTGGCTTCTCTTGGCTCTTCTGCGGCTGCCATCCCATCCCAGCAGCACAGCACTCAATCCTCCATGCCCAAAGAGTGGTGGACTGAACTCCAGGGTTTTCTGGAGGGCCTCCATTGGCTCCACTCCAGTCAGCTCCTTTGGATACTCGAGCTGGCAATGATACCCCAAGAGGTTGAGGGGCACTCAACAAGATGAGTGTGTGTGTGGGGGGGGGGACTCTCATGCCACTACCAGACTGAATCTCTGACCGCTAGTTGACCAGGATTGCATTTGCTTGGCTTTACAAGGAGTGACATTGGAGATGGGGAGGACATTTAGAGAGGTAGACCCTCATCCAGATTTGGGTAGGAACGGAATACTGTGTCTCCTGCTGCCTCTGAGAGGTGGAGGGGAGATGGGATGGATAAAGGCTTCAAAACAAAGCAACAACAAAGTATAACAGGCAGCCAGACCAAGTAGGGTGGCCAGTTCAGTCAGCGTTGACCAAGAGAAAAAAAAGAATATTGCATTCTGCCCACTTTGTTTGCTTTATTGCATAAGATGCAGTCTTATGCAATGATATAAGTAGTAGGGGAAGGGGTGCTCCTGTCAAAGGGGCAATAAAACCATCAAACACCGGAAGTCCCGCCCCCTTACCGGAAGTCCCGCCCCTTACCGGAAGTCCCTACCCCTTACCGGAAGTCCCTACCTTCCGCCCCGCCCCCTTACCCGGAACCGGAACCTTCCTGGGCCCTTTGACCTGGAAGTGACGTCCTCTTCCGCCTGACCCGGATGGGGAGCCTTGCCCCCTCCCCCCGACACGTCACGGGGTCCCCCTACCCCACCCTCAGGCATGCCCGGGCATGCCTGCCCCTAGGGCGCTGCCGCTGGCTATGTGTTGCCTGGGCCTGTCTTGCAGCGTGTGCGCATGCCTGAGAGGCCTTATAAGAAGAGGGGCGTGTTCTGCGGTGCCCGCCGCCGCCTTTTCCGCTGTTCCTGAAACCGACTGGCCCATGGTCCCCGCCGTCCCGTTTATGTGGAGAAAGATGGCGTCTTCAAGCGAGATCGGGCTTTCCTCCAGCTTGCCGAAGGACACCCCGGACTCACCGCCGAAAGCAGAGAGCGTGGACTCCCCTCCGAAGCCCGAGAGCCCGGACTCCCCACCAAAATCCTGGACCCCGAAGATAGAGAGGCAGCGGTTTGAAACCGAAAAGGCGTCTGCACCCCCACATGCACCACGGGCCTATGGGATTTTCCATGCCCCTCTGTCCCCTAAACACCCCATCGCGGAAGCCCAGCTCTGCGCCCAAAAAGCCGCCCAAGCCTGCCCTTCACGCTGAGGAGACCCTGTTTTGGTCCGATCTTGAGTGTGATTGTCCTCATGGAGTAAGAGCAGGATGGCAGAAACCAAAAGAGAAATTGCGGAGTGAATGCTCAGATGGTTCCGAACCTGGGGCTCTAGAGGAGCCACAAGAGGATATTTGGACTTCTGCAGATGAGGGTTATGAGAGCGGTTCAGCGGCCGAGGTGAGTTTTTTCATTAAATTGTTTATAACTCTCGTTCGGGGCTGTGGGGGGGCTGCAAAATTTAAAACTAAGAGGCTGTTTAATGCTCTCTCAACAGGACACTCTGCTGGAGAAAAAGAACCTGCCGAGAAGTCATAGCATGTGAAAAAAAAAAAAAAAATTCTGGCGCTTCAAGTGGTTTCAACATATACTCTGAGAATATAACAGCTTATTCAATAATGTCTGTCTTTATGTTTAAAATTAGAAAATAGCCTTGTCCGTCCTATTATTTGCAAATATTAAACACATTATAAGTCTGGTAAAGTCTTGAAATCTTAAAAATGCTCCAGCCTTATTCTCTTGTGAATAAAGTTTATTTAACCCCTTAATCTGTGTTCATATGTCTGTGGGCTGCTAAGATGCCTGACCACGGGGATGTTCTAAAAAATATATATTATACACCGGATTCTGTAGGAAGTTTTGGAGGTGTTACCCCTCTATTTAGTGAGGCAAAAAAGCGCATCAAATCATTAAGGGTCAAGGATGTTTCTCGATGGCTTTCTGATCAGGATGCCTATACACTCCATAAGCCCGCCCGAATACATTTTAAAAGAAACAAGACTATTGTCTCAGGAGTCGATGCACAATGGCAGGCGGATTTGGTAGATATGCAGCAATTTTCAGAGTACAACAGGGGCTACAAGTACATATTAACATGCATTGATATTTTATCTAAATATGCCTGGGCTGTGGCTCTCAAAGACAAGACGGGGCGGGAGGTGTCCAAAGCTTTAGCGGCCATTTTCAAACAAAACCATAGACATCCCGAGAAGCTTCAAACAGATCGAGGGTTAGAGTTCCTAAATAAGCCTGTAAGCCTGCTGTTAAAGAAACATGGGATACACCACTTTGTCACCAATAATGAGGTCAAGGCTGGTGTTGTGGAAAGGTTTAACAGAACTTTAAAAACAAAAATGTGGCGGTATTTCACAGCCAATAATACGTACAAATATATGGATGTATTACCTCAGCTCCTAAGAAGCTATAATCACAGCATGCACAGAACTATCAAGGCTAGGCCTGTAGATGTGACCCCTCACAACTCTTTGGCCATCTGGAAAACAATCTATGGGACCTCTGCTAAAACGAAAGAGGAGAGGCCGCTGTTCAGAAAAGGAGACCATGTCAGGGTTTCAAAAATAAAGGGGGTGTTCGATAAGGGTTATGAACAGAATTTCACAACAGAGATATTTATAGTGGATCAGGTTATCAAAAAAGCAAAGAGACCCGTATACCTGTTAACAGATTACCATGGTGATGCTATTGTGGGGACATTCTATCCCGAAGAACTACAAAAAGTGAACCCCCGAGAAGACCGGGTGTATAGAATTGAAAAGGTATTGGCCACAAAAGGCCGTGGCTCAAGAAAACTTCACTTAGTGAAATGGAAAGGTTGGCCCAGTAAGTTCAACAGTTGGGTGGCTGCCTCTGAAATTTGTGACCCTGTATAGAAGAGTTGGAAATGGGAGATAACGGATTTTACATCACACTCCCCAGCAATGCATGCAAGGAAATATTTCCTCAAAATACAAATGCTAATTTTACAACACTGCTACCACAACCCTTAGATCTGAGTGGTGCATGGGAAGTTGGTCTGGCTGAAATTCAGTACCCCCGCAGCTGGTACACACTGACTGAAAATGCCATGTTTTACATTTATCAGGATGCAACTAAATGGGGCTTTCTACTACACAGAGGTTATTACAAGAGCATTCAATCTGTTTTGGATGAAATGAATGACAATATAAAAGTAGCCATAGATCCGCCTAAAATACGTTTTGTCTACGACCCTGTAAAGGGTAAAGTTAGATTCATAGGGGAAAACACATACAAATTCTCAGCCACTGGGGGGTTAGCCCACCTATTGGGCCTACCACCCGATGTTCCTGTCGATAAAATAGACCACGCTGCAGACATTACCGGAGGGGTGAGCGCAATGTACCTGTATACGGATATCATAGAGCACCAAATTGTAGGAGACAGCTCTGTACCCCTGTTACGGTGCATACCCGTCAGAGGAGAAACTTATGAATGTGTCACCATAACTTACGATAAGCCGCATTATATGTTAATGAACAAGAGCCACATCAACACAATAAGCATTGAAATAAAGACCGACCAGAACCAACACGTGCCATTCAACTGGGGGAAAGTTGTCGTGAGGTTACACGTTCGACCCAGAAGAGGTTATTTTTAGAGCGTGCAAAAGAGAGCTGCATGATCCAAAAATGGTTGTCGTTAAAGATTATGGAAATGTAGATGCCTATAGGGCCTACTACAAAGCCCAGGCAGGCCGTGGTCTACCTGGTTTCCATGGAGCTGTAAACATGTATGGAGCAGGTCTGGGGGGCATTTTTCGTGGACTTTTCAGAAGGGCTGTTCCTCTTTTGAGGAGGGGGTTTCAGATTATTAAACCTCATGTTAAGACAGCCATGCACAACATAGCTGGAGACGTAGTGAGTCATGTTATGAAAAAGGTGAGAACCCAAGAAGGTTCGGGTCTCATGTACCTAAAAAGAAGGGGAGGAGTTAAACGAAAAGCATCTCACCAACATATTGGAGCACCTCAGCCCCTAAAAAGAAGGGGTATCCGTGGTAGAAAAATTCAGAAGCTTCAGGTCAGGAAGAGGAGAGGAGGCCGCAAAACAAAGATACTAAAACACAGCGGAAGAGACATATTTTAAAATGGCATTCATTCATAACTCCTCTGAAGAATGTACCAAATCTGAGCTGGATCTTTTTCAAATATCACCAACACAAACCTGCGTGGAAAGCAGTATGTACGTTGAAGTTCCGCCTCTGTCAGCCCTAAGCCCTAATGCACCTGTGGAATTTTATATAACAGGGGCGAGTGAATTTTATTTAGACCTCAGTCATTCGCTTCTTTTTCTGTGTTGCAAAATAACAAAAGCAGATGGTTCAAACATGGCTGATGCCGCCAAAACGGGGTTGGTTAATTACCCCATTGCCTCGCTGTTTAGCCAGCTGGATGTTACACTCGGCGATAGGCTGATCAGTCAGAGTCACAACTGTTATCCCTACCGAGCCATTTTAGAACTGCTTCTGAACTACAGCACCGATGCCTTGAGTACACAATTTGCAGCAGGTGGTTTTTATAAAGATGCCTATCAAACGATGGAATCTACAAGCCTAGCAGCTGGTGAGGGAAACTGGGGCTTTAAATCTAGAGCACATCAGACAGCAGGTAGCCGGACCTGGGATCTCATGGGGCCATTACACAGCGATATATTTTTCCAGGACAAAATGCTGCTGAATGGTGTAGATGTGAAGATCAAACTCACACGCAGCAAGGATGCATTCTGTTTGATGAGTGGAGATGACAATGCAAATTATACAGTACATATTTTAAATGCAGCTTTGTTTGTTAAAAGAGTGAAAGTATCCCCCGGTGTGCGTCTAGGGCACACTGAAGCGCTTCTTACCTCTAATGCAAAGTATCCTGTTGAGCGGATTGGAATGAAAGTTTTCAGCATAGCTGCTGGGAGTCTTGTCTGCAACCAAGAAAAATTTTTTTTTGGGGCAACTGCCTAAGAAACTGGTCATAGGCTTTGTTGACAATGAGGCATTCAGCGGTCAATACACACGAAACCCCTTCAACTTTAAACACTACAACGTCAATTTTGTGGCGTTGTATGTGGATGGAGTTCAGACACCATCAAAGCCTCTACAGCCTAATTTTCGTGATAACCTATGTGTACGTGAATACATGCAATTGGCCAAAGCCACGGGGAGAAGCATGAAAGATTTGGACATAGCTATTAACCGTCACGAATTTTTGCAGGGGTACACACTGTATGTTTTTGACCTCACCCCTGATCAGGCCTGCTCTGACCACTATTCTCTGATCAGAACAGGTAACCTCAGAGCCGAGATCCGCTTTGCTGTACCCCTTCCCAACACTATTAATATGATTTTATATGGGGTATTTGACAACGTGATTGAAATTAATCACAGCAGAAACGTCCTCTTTGATTACATGTGAAGATGAACACAGTCCAGATATTGAATTTATTACATAAAAACAAATACTTTGCAGGTGTTTATCCCAGTGATATGCTACCCGGGGGGTTATTACCAAGCGGCCAGCTGGGATCGTGGTCAACACCCATCCTCACACACTGCCTGGCGAACACTGGCTGGCTATCTATCTACCAGTACATGGCCCCGCGGAGTTTTTTGATTCATATGGAGCAGCCCCAAATAATCCGCTATTTCCTGAAGACATCTATGACTTTTTAATGAGGCAGACCAATGAGATAACATACCAAAGGAGTCAGTTGCAGCATCCCTTAGCTGCCACCTGCGGCTATCACTGTGTCTTCTTTTTACAGAACAGAACAAAAGGCTTCTCTTTTCCAAAAATATTAAAAATGTACACTGGCGATTCAGTGGGCAATGATATGATGGTAGTCAGCTTTGTCAAGAAGCTTAGAAAATCTAAACACAGGTGCCCCCTTTTCAATCCTGTTCAGGCCTGCCTGCCACAGTGCAATCCATGATGTAATTCTTTTCCTAAATAAAAGGCTGTTATACAAAATAATCTGTTTTGGTTTTTATTGTGATGATATTAAAAAGGGGACTATCTTGAAAAAATATTGCAGAGGTACACGTTGAAATTAAACGACTTTAATTATAGGTAGAATACAGAAATTCATTGTTTTCAAGGTAAAGCAAGAAGCGTATGTTTTAGCTGATTTTGCATGGTGCAGTTCTAATAATTAACTTAGATGCAAACACCTGCTCTAGGGCCCTCTTGAAAAAATATTGCAGAGGTACACGTGGAAATTAAACGACTTTAATTATAGATAAAATACAGAAACCCATTGTTTTCAAGGTAGAGCAAGAATCGTGTGTTTTAGCTGATTCTTGCCTGGTGTTAGCCCTGCTGGTTTCCTTGAAATGATTCTCTTAAAAAATACAGAAACTCATTGTTTTTCAGTTACATCAATGAATGTGTGTTTTAGCTGATTCTTGCCTGGTACCAGTGTGACTATTAACCCATCCGCAAACATCAACTCTTGGCCATTGTTACAATATCTCACAGAAACTGTCTGTCAGCAAGGTGCATGTATGAAAAGTTGGCTAGCAGCCCCACCTCATGCCCAAAATGTGTTACAAGACTGTTATTCTCCAATGCTTGATATTGAGGACAATAAATTCATTGTATGGCTAGAATTAAATAACAACAACAACTTTATTGTTTAGCCGTTCGGGCCATATCAAGTACTAAAACTACGTAAGTCCAGAAAGATACAAAAAATACAAGTTGTGACTGAACAGTTTTCAAAGTTAGGGTGGCCAAAACAAAATGTTATCATTCAAGAGTCAGCGTCGCCCCTACAGTAAATGCCAATTTGATCAATATAGGAGGGTCTTACTCTGGCTGCCTTACATATGAAATTGGCGACACCATGCACAACCTGCATGTTTGAGCTTTGAAGTAAAAAGGCGAGCTGAAAGTTCACATTCCAATGGGCAATTTTGGCCATCATTTTTGATAAATAAGACTGTCTGAGGGCTGTATATAAGTCACAATCAAATAAAATATGGGCAATATCTTCTATAGCGGGGGCGCTGCAGATACATGTTCTCTAGTGGTAGGTAGATTTTGAAAACGGCCAAATTTATTCATAGATTCCAAGAATTCGAATCTTAATCTTGTATAGGCTCTCCTCAAAGAATAAGGTAAACTAATTGTTAGATACTTCTCGCACTTGAATACCAGTTTGTTTTTAGATAGACAGCTTAGGGCTCTGTTTCTGGAGAGGAGCTCCATATCCTGTTGTGCACTAACATCCAGAGCTCTTTGTTTAAAGGTAATTTTGGCCTGTTGACCACTGACAAGCAGGCTCTGGGTTGAGAGCCCAAAATGTGCGATAATGATACCAATTTGTCTGGCCCAGGAATTGGGGATGACAGCCTGTTCAATTAGGCATATCTTTGGGAAGACTTTCAGTACCCATTGACTGGACCTTCAACCAGAAGGAAAAATCTCTAGATACTGTGAGACTGGAAATAGAAAAAATTCCTGTTTCGGCCCTGACTGCATAAGTAGCCGTGTTTTTATCTGACCCAAGTAGAAAATATTACAGCCTAAAAGAGTTTTTGAAAGCTGCATAAATGTCTGTGAATTTATTGAATAAATGCTGTTACACATATCATTCTCTTTTGTATTTTATTGCAATGATTTTTAAAAGTTAGCCAGGGTGGTTTCTTGAATTGTATGTCTTGGAAAAAAAAAATACAGAAACTCATTGTTGCTTGATGTGGGCTATTTCAAAATATTTACACTGATACCAGGCAGATCCTCTAATCAGAGTTTCGCCATCATTACAAGCAGCTCTTACCCATTGGGGGCTCCTCTTAAAAATTAACCAATGAAATACAGACTTTGTACAAATATCACCCCCCTGGTTGTGGTTGGAAGTATACCCCATTGAGGAGCCTCAGATCTATGCAGCATATTCCAACTTGCAAAGCTGTGACAAGGGTGAGTTTTCGCATTTGCTTTATGTGGAGATATGTGCGGTTTTAGAAAGCTGTTGATAGGTGTGTTAATTATGGTTATTCTTTTGAAAATCTTGTTTAGAAGGCATTTAATTATGGATCATAGGAATTAATTGGATATATTTCCAAATATAGGTAGTTTTTAAATGTTTAAATCTTGGACCAGTTGAAATGTGTCTCAACATTAATGAGACTACATGCGTTTCATATGGTTCAAAACTTTTATTCTGTGATTATAAGCTTACAGCATTTAGAGATTTGTTAAAATACTTTATAAAAGAGGTTGATCATAAGTTTTCTCAGAAAATTAGTTGCTGGATGTCTCCTGTTGTGGGCATATAATATTGCTGCCAGCCCATTTTCCTGCATGAGAAAAGGGGGTGGGGGAAGACTGTGTCAAAATACTATTTCAATACTTTGTAAGAGAATCATGGGGGGGGGGTAATTTTCTTTCAAATATACTTACCCAAGATTCCAGATTCCAAAGCCAGGTTTTATGGGTTGTTAAAAATTCAGTCACACATTGTACCATTTGGCTGACATCGTTTTTAGACAAAACACCGTGGGTTTGTTGAAATTGTTTTAACAAACAGGCAGCGTACATCATTAATGCTAATATGCGCCCCCAATTCATCTGATTATCAGAAACTGTGACTGCAGCAGTCTTCATAAACAGGCTGCATGTTTCACTAATATTGCGCAGCTGTAACTCCTGCAAATAACTGTGAATCTTGCTTTCAAAGTTGGGCTGTATAGAGGCAACAATTCTTTCTAAAATATTATTCAGGCTTTCGGTCAGAGGATGCATTTGATGATGGGGTGTCTGTTTCTCATTTTCTGATAAATAGCTGCAGCAAGCATGCATTAGGTATTTGCTGAGTACAGAATGGGTGATGCCTGCCATCCTGTGTCTTAAGCGTGTGCACAGTCATGTTGTAACTTGCAAACCTTTTTCAGGTCGCCCCCCCCCCCGCCGCCGCCTGTTCTGCCAATGAAACCCCTAAAATTGGGACTCGCACCACCCCCTGGAAAAGATTTAGGTCAGTTATGCCTCTCACAAAAATGGTTTTAAATAAAATGTCATTGCAATATATTTGGGGGGGGGGGGCATGTGTTGTTTGCATATTAAATGGGAACCTGTGATTTTTAGTGGCATATTTTTATGTTTTAGATAAATATTTAGCGGATGACTTTGTTGATGCCTCTCCAATGAAGGGATCCTCAAAAAAAGGTACTATTTCAAAACCTCCTTATAAATTCTGCTTTGGCAATAAGCTTAGGGTGGGTGGGGGTATTTCTGACACACCCCTGTAAAAATATTTGTAATATTTCAGGCACTGATCCCCATTCGAGCACAACAAAAGAAGATTTTAGGAAAATGACCTCGCCTCAGCCCTTGACAATGTCCTCAAAAGGTGTGTAGTTCCCCATTTAATATTCTGGTATGGCAGTAAATACAAGAGGGCACAAAATCCTTTGTTATACTTCAGACTACAACAATAAATTTCATTGTTATATTTCAGACAACAATGAAACTGTTCATCCTCATCCTGCGGTGGTCAACCCAGGCAGCATGAAACGGAAAAGTTCAGGTGAGTGTGTGTGTGTGTGTGTGTGTGTGTGTGTGTGTGTGTGTGTGTGTGTGTGTGTGTGTGTGTGTGTGTGTGTGTGTAAAGAGTCTCAGAAGCAGTTAGTGGTTTGAGAAAACTAGAGATATTGATTATTGCTGTCGTATCATTTATTTTAGGAAGTATAAAAGAACCAGCATGCAAAAGGGCATGCAAATCCCATTTTCCTGAGCCACCAATACCGGATGTCCCCTGTGGAAAGGAGCAACTCTCCAGGCAGCTCTACGATGGCTGCTCCATTTCATCCAGCTAACAACAGCCATGACACTGATTCAACAAAAACCAAAAACCATTATAAGGTTTTAGAAAGTATGCTTGGCTTTGTTAAATACACTTCATATTCTCTCATGGAGCTTTGTCGATATGCTAGAAGTCTTGAGCAACACATGTCAGCCATGAATGATTGTGATTCTATTAAAACCATGGAAGGTTATCATGTTGAATCTGTATGCATGTATTATCAAAGAGGGCGGGGTTATAGCTATTTTAAGAAAAGAACCCTGAAAAAGAAAAAAGTCTTGGCCAGAGGGGATCAGTCTTGTAGGGTTATAGCTAGCAAACTGCTGCGAAATGCTAAAAAGTTTCTTTCACGTCGCAAAAAGCGTTCCAGGCCTGCTACACACCATAACCCCACAAATGTTCAGCAGCCCTGTTCTCTAGAGACCTCACATCACCCAGCGGTAGATGTTGGTGAATCTTCACAGCCCTGTTCTCTAGAGACCTCACAGCACCCAGAGGTAAATGTTGGTGAATCTTCACAGCCCTGTTCTCTAGAGACCTCACAGCACCCAGAGGTAAATGTTGGTGAATCTTCACAGCCCTGTTCTCTAGAGACCTCACAGCACCCAGAGGTAAATATTGGTGAATCTCCACAGCCCTGTTCTCTAGAGACCTCACAGCATCCAGAGGGTGAGGTTGCTGAATCTCCAGATTCTGTAAATGACAATGCATCATCTGGTCAGCAAGCTCCCCCTGTTTATGCTGAAATTTTGAGAACATGGACCTGGGTGCAGGAACAGTATAATGCTATGCGTAGGGGTATTATTTTCCGCTTTGTTAATCTGGAGCATATTGGTTCCTATGCTGATGCAATATCAGCACTTTATAATGCAATACAGCAGGTGCTTAATGATATCAACCAGAACATTGACCCTGAAGATTTTGTTCAGATGCGGCTTGAGGGTGGTAACATGAGAGATGCTTTATATTCAGTAAAACAGTCAAAAGAAGCCTTGGACCCCGAGGCATTCCTAACAAACATGAGTAATTTGTTACAGAGCAACATGGAACTTTGTACAGAGGGTGCTTTACGTTTAGTTGTTACAATTGTTAAACCACCAAGAGGCGGCGGTAGGCCAAACAGACGCTTGAAAACTATACCATACAGCAACATCATTGCTAAAAAGAGGCAACACCTGGTAGATTTTAAGAGTGTGGATGGCATGCTCTGTTTCGCAGGAAGTTTGTCTGCTGTCATAGCTCATGCTGATTGTGGTGCAATACCTACAGACTCTGAGCTGGTGCAAGCTGCTAAACAGCTCTGTCAGGAGGTTGGGTGGCCTGAGCAGAAACAGGTGTCTTTGAATGACATTGGTCTTTTTGAACACCATCTACAGCGGAATATCCAAATTGCTCTTTATAATAAGGATGGCTGGGGCTTATTTAAGTCGGGGACTCAGCGCTATGCCCAAACACATACCCTCTTCCTGTATGATAGTCATTACTATGGTGTTCTTAATGTAAAGGGGCTTTTTGGTTCAAAAAATTACTGCTCCTATTGTAACACCCTCTATCAACATACACATCGCTGCCTATTTTTCTGTAGGATGTGTTTGAAAGAGGATTGTACCCCTAAAATAGATGAACAGCAGAGATGTGGATGTTGCAAACTGCTCTGCCAATCAGCTGACTGTTTAAAAGCTCATGACAAACTGGCCTCAGAAGGTAAAGTGCCCTGTGTGCTTAAGATATATTGTAAACAATGTAGGCATTATCAAAAGTATGATCATAGCACTGCCAGTTGCCGAGGGCGTCAATGCACAATATGTTGGGATATCTTAAAAGAGGATGATGAAAAACATCTATGCATTATGCAACCTGTTAAATACCCTGAAATTTCAACGCAATATATATTTTATGACATCGAGGCACAACAAGACACAGGCGTACATGTAGCTAATTACTGTTTTGCTGAGGCTTTTGGTGGGGAAACTGTGGAATGTTTTCAGGATGAAATGAATGTGCTCCCTGAAAAAAAATGCTGCTACTGGTGAGGTGGAGGATATTGAGACGGATGAGGAGGAGGAGGTGGAGGAGGAGAAGATCCTAGGTGTAAGGAGTGCTAAGAAAAAGGTGAGACGTTGGCCTTATGGTCAGACTTGGGAGTTCAAAGGAGAGTCATGCATAGCAGACTTTATATTGACATTCACTAAAGATAATCGTTTTAGCGGTACTACTTTCATAGCCCATAATTCCAAAGGTTATGACTGTTATTTCATGCTTAACCAGCTGGTTAAAGAAAAACTGGATGTAGATATCATAGCTCAAGGTGGGAAACTCCTCTGTGTTACCGTTAAAGGCCTAGGCATAAAATTCATGGATTCACTCAGCCATTTGCCCATCGGGCTCTCTAAGCTTCCGAAAGCGCTCGGATTTTCGGGGTGCAAAGGATATTTCCCACACTATTTTAACAGGCCTGAAAATAGTAATTATGTAGGGCCTTTGCCCCCGCCAGAAGACTACGGGCTGCAGTACATGATGCCTGCTGAGCAGAAAGCTTTTTTAGAATGGTATGAAGAGAATAAAATGCAGACATTCGACATGAAAAAACGAGATAGCACATTATTGCAAGCAGGATGTACATATCCTGGTGCAGGCTTGTACAAAATATCGCCACGAAATCATGACGCTGACCTTAAAAAAGATTGTGAAAAAAAAAGAAACTGAATATTATGCCATAGACCCCCTCCAATACCTAACACTGGCCAGCGTGAGCCTAGCCATGTACAGGTTCAAATTTATGCCTGAAGATTCCATAGCGATACCACCTGCAGATAATTATCACCACCAGGTCAAAAGATACTCAACACCTGCCATCCAATGGTTGCTGTACCTTAAACATAAAGAAAACCTAGAGATTCAGCATGCCTTAAATGGTGGCGAGGTTCAGGTGGGTCAATATTTTGTTGATGGCTATGCTGTAGTAAATGGTCAGCCAGTGTGTCTGGAATTTCTGGGTTGTTTTTATCACGGGTGCCCCCTCTGCTACCCTGCAGAGGACTGGAACCCCTTGATTGGTAAAACTTACAGGCAGCTTCATAATGCTACTGAGGAGCGGACAGCAATCCTGAAAAGCATGGGTTATGAAGTGAGATCAGTTTGGGAGCATGAGTGGAAAAACATGATAAAAACTGACAAAGAAGTCCAAAACTTCCTTGCCACCGCACAGTTTCCAGAGCCCCTAGAACTGAGGGATGCCCTCTTTGGTGGACGTACAAATGCAGTGTGTTTGTACTACAAGCCGGCGAAGGGGGAGGAGATTCGTTATTATGATTTCACGTCCCTTTATCCCCATGTACAAAAAAACAGAGAGTACCCCCTTGGACATCCGATAATAGTCCATGAGAACTTTGATTCTCCTACAGATTATTTCGGGTTGATAAAAGCCAAAGTTTACCCGCCAAGAGGTCTCTTCTTCCCAGTGTTACCGTCGAGGGTAGGTGGAAAGCTCATGTTTGTGCTGTGCTCTACATGTGCAGAACTCCGCCAGCTAGAACCATGCAATCATTCAGATGATGAGAGGGCTTTAACAGGGACCTGGTGCACTATAGAGATGAATGTTGCTATAGAGAAGGGGTACAGGGTTGGAAAAATCTTTGAAGTGTGGCATTTTTCTCAGAGATCGGGTGATTTGTTTTCTGATTATATGAAGACACACCTGCGGCAGAAACAGGAGGCATCAGGTTTTCCCCACTGGTGTGTCACAGAGGCTGATAAAGATAAATATATAGCAGATTACCTCGAAAAAGAGGGGGTGTTGCTACGCCGCAAAAAAATAGAGCCGAACCCTGCAAAGAGGCAGATTGCTAAGTTGTTTTTAAACTCACTGTGGGGAAAATTTGGCCAGAGGACAAACCTCCCTAACACAGAGGTAGTAAGGGACCCAGACAGGTTTTTCAATCTCTTGTTCTCAGAAACATTTTCAGTTTCCATGTGTGAGTTTCTTGATGATGATGCGGCCTGCGTAACCTGGAAGCATAACACAGACAGAATGACAACCTCAGGTATGAAAAATCCCTTCATAGCCTGCTTCACAACTGCATATGCCCGTTTGGAACTTTATAAACTGTTGGACCGGCTGCAGGACAGGGTCCTGTACCATGATACAGACTCTGTTATTTTTGTTCACAGGGAGGGCGATTGGAATCCCCCTCTGGGGGATTATCTGGGTGACTTAACCAGCGAGATACCAGAGGGGGAGCACATTACTCGTTTTGTTTCAACAGGCCCTAAGAGCTACGCTTACACATTGTCGGGGGGCAGTGCCTGTGTGAAAGTCAAAGGAATCACACTGAATGTGGCAAACAGTGAGAAAATTAATTTTGACACTCTACAAGACCTCGTGTTTGCCTATGTTTCAGACAAGAAAGATAACCCTCCTCGTGAAATAGTTGTAGAACAGCCGGGCATTGTGAGAGATAAACGACAGTGGCTCATCCACACTAAAACTTTAAGAAAAACACAAAAAGTAGTGTATGACAAAAGAGTGATTACGGACGGATTTAAAACGGTCCCTTATGGATACTAAGAGGAGCACTCTGTGGAACCATCCTTTTTCAGCCATTCTCGCGGGACCCAGTGGTTGTGGGAAAACCTTCTTTGTAAAAAAAAACATGTTGGAGAATGCGCGTTATGTATTTTCTGAAATACCTGAGAATGTTGTATGGTGTTACAGTTGCTGGCAGCCTCTGTATAAAGACCTAATGTGTAAATATTCTTTTATTAAGTTTGTAGAAGGATTGCCTGAAAACTTTGCTGATAATGTCTTGTTACCCCCCGATAAAATAAACTTCTTAATTATAGACGATCTGATGAATTGTGCTGCTGATAATAAGGAGGTTGAAAAACTCTTCACGCAATATGTGCACCACAGAAATGTGAGTGTATTTTTTCTTACACAGAATATTTTCTGCCGTGGTAAAAGCAACAGAACCATCAGCTTAAATGCTAAATATATGGTGCTTTTTAAAAACCCAAGAGATAAATTACAAATTGCTACGTTAGCACGGCAAATGTACCCCCAAAATGTTCCGTTTTTCATGGAGGCTTTTGCAGATGCTACCAAAAAACCCCATGGCTATCTGCTGGCGGATTTAAACCCAAATACCCCTGAGTCTTGCAGACTGAGAACGGGTCTATTCCCACCTGACTGGCCTGCTGTGTATACAGTGAAAAAGAACAAAAAGGGTTCCCGATGAGTCTATTTTATTTATTGGTCACAGCGCCTCTCCCCACCAACATGTCAGCATGTATACGGCGAAATCTTCCCCTCTTAAAAATCCTTATTAAGGTGCCCCTGCGCCAGAGAAAAGCCATTTTATGCGGTGCCTCAGATGATTTGGTAACAGCCATTTCAGAAATTGCTCTGAATACTTTAAAGGGTAATCTTGCCCTAACACCCAAGCAGGTGGGGGTCTTAAGGAAAAAACGTGCTCTGATTAAAAGCCTGGGTAACAAGAGGCTCTCCCTGAAAAGGAGAAAATACATTGTCAAGCAAAACGGAGGTTTTCTGGGCCCCCTGCTAAGCATCGCGGTCCCCCTAATAACGGGTCTTTTAACTAACAAGTAATGGAATATGCTGAAAAATTATATCTAGTGCCCAGCGCTCAATTAGATCAGCTTCGGGGTGTCCCAGAAAATATTAGAACCACAACCATGAGACGTCTTGACAGCGAGATGAGGGAGATTCTCTTAAGGACTGACCTGTCAGAGTATGAAAAAATAAAACTCTACACAGGGGTTCTACAGCGCTACTTAGCACTAAACAAACAAGATGATGATGTGGAAAAAAATGTCTGCATCCCCCCAAACCCCAACCTCCCAACCTGTCCCCTCCACATCCCCACAGCCTGAGAGTGATACAATTGTTCCAGAAGTTTTAGAAGGGATACCCGGAAGGTTTAAGAAAAATGCTGAAATTTTGCTGAACAAGATAAAGCAGCATCAGGATATTTCTAGCTGGGATCAGCGAGGCACCTTTGTGTATCACGGTAACGCCTTACCAGGGTCTCACATTCTCGACCTGATTAAAGGGGCCACCCAATCTAATATTATTTCTGAGAAGAAGCGCCCTAAAGGCTGGGATGTATTTCTTAAAGCATTGGCAGAACTAAATGTGCCCACATCTGTTGTGGGTAATTCATCTGTTAGAGAGCAGTTAGAAAACCTGAAAGTCAACCCCCTACAAACAGAGACCTCTAAACACCCGGCTATTCCAGGGTCTGATGCTGCACACAAGAAACAATTCAAGAGACCAGCCTGGCTGCATGTGGAATCCTCACAGTCGACACCATCCAGAGAGCTTGTCAAAGAACCCACATGGCTAACTTTTTAAAAGCAATGCAATAAAAAACGAAAGAAAATAATATGTGTAAGAGCATTTTATTTAATAAATTCACTGACATTTCTAGCAGTGACCACAGAGTAAATATTTTGAAATAGCAAGGGGTCAGTCTGTCTTAACATTTTTTTGAGGAATGAATATGGTTTTTTCTGCCTTGGAAATTTTAGATACAAGCGTCAATATCTCATTAATATTTTCAGCTGTCAATATCAGGCTATTGCAACAATATGCAATTAAGATGACGGTATGGATGACAGTCTTGTAACATATTTTGGCACAAAGAGAACGAAGTAGTCTTGATATGGATGCAACGGTTGAGGTTATACACGAATGCGATTCCTGGTTTTCCAAATTATTTTGACAGCCATCGCAAGATTGTTTCTGATATGATGATATATAATATTTAATAATCACAGCTACTGTTGTATGCACAATGTTCTTCATATATTGCTTCTTTCTCCCCTTAATTTCTGGCAGGTCTATATGGAGCAATCTGCTCAATGTTTTATGGGGTAATTCCTGCAAATAGCAAATAAAAAATAATTATCAAAGCAAGCTACAAAGTAATGAAATACCTAACACACACCCATCCTCTAAAACACCAACAGCCAGCTCCTTACCGTGTTTGAAGATTCTTCTGACTCAGGGGCAGCATTGTCCTTGTTAGAGCCACTTGCAAGGTCGCTGTCAGAATCTGAGCTAACATAACGCCTTAAAGCCCTTCTCTTGCGTCGAGGGGATTTTGGGGTTACCTTTGGGGGCAAATCTTTGGCCTGTAAAACATAAATATTGGCTGGTTTTAATTATAAAAGGAAACTTCAACGTAATTAGATACATAACACACCCCAAACTCTAAAGCCGCACAACACCTGCAGCCTTGCCACAAGATACAGTATCACAATATGAACTTTGATTTAAAACAGGGCCTTACCGTGTTTAGAAATTCCGCCGTATAAGGGCCAGCATTCTCCTTGTTAGAACCGCTTGTAAGGTCGCTGTCAGAATCTGAGCTAACATAACGCCTTAAGGCCCTTCTCTTCGGTGGTGGACTTCCATGGTCATAACCATCATCTGAATCGGACCAAAACAGGGTCTCCTCAGCGTGAAGGGCAGGCTTGGGCGGCTTTTTGGGCGCAGAGCTGGGCTTCCGCGATGGGGTGTTTAGGGGACAGAGGGGCATGGAAAATCCCATAGGCCCGTGGTGCATGTGGGGGTGCAGACGCCTTTTCGGTTTCAACCGCTGCCTCTCTATCTTCGGGGTCCAGGATTTTGGTGGGGAGTCCGGGCTCTCGGGCTTCGGAGGGGAGTCCACGCTCTCTGCTTTCGGCGGTGAGTCCGGGGTGTCCTTCGGCAAGCTGGAGGAAAGCCCGATCTCGCTTGAAGACGCCATCTTTCTCCACATAAACGGGACGGCGGGGACCATGGGCCAGTCGGTTTCAGGAACAGCGGAAAAGGCGGCGGCGGGCACCGCAGAACACGCCCCTCTTCTTATAAGGCCTCTCAGGCATGCGCACACGCTGCAAGACAGGCCCAGGCAACACATAGCCAGCGGCAGCGCCCTAGGGGCAGGCATGCCCGGGCATGCCTGAGGGTGGGGTAGGGGGACCCCGTGACGTGTCGGGGGGAGGGGGCAAGGCTCCCCATCCGGGTCAGGCGGAAGAGGACGTCACTTCCAGGTCAAAGGGCCCAGGAAGGTTCCGGTTCCGGGTAAGGGGGCGGGGCGGAAGGTAGGGACTTCCGGTAAGGGGTAGGGACTTCCGGTAAGGGGCGGGACTTCCGGTAAGGGGGCGGGACTTCCGGTGTTTGATGGTTTTATTGCCCCTTTGACAGGAGCACCCCTTCCCCTACTACTGATATATTTATTAAATATCTTATTCATCACCCAGTTTAAAGTGTTTTCCGCCTGCTCTGGGTCATTGCGGGACGCCCCCATGCTCTGGGACGTCAAATCGTGCTAAATCACGGTAGAAACGACAAACGAAACGAAACGACACATTTTTGAAAAATTTCGCGAAAAACGGAAACGACCCGGAACGGGCCCGTTCCGACAAACGAAAACTCGAAATGTCATTTTTTCTGGTCATGCCCATGTCTAGTCTGAACTCTGCAGCAAACCAGGAAGGAACCTTGGTGTCCTGATGGACAATTCAATGAAGGTATCAACCCAGTGTGCGGCAGCAGTGAAAAAAGCAAACTCCGTGCTGGGGATCCTTAGGAAGGGTATAGAAAACAAGTCAGCAAGTGTTGTTTTGCCTCTTTATAAATATATGGTGAGGCCCCATCTGGAGGAGTGTGTACAATTCTGGTCACCCTCCCTCCAGAAGCATATTATGAAAATGGAAAAAGTGCGAAGGAGGGCAACCAGAATGATTCAGGGACTGGAACACTTTCCTTATCATCTGAGGCTGCAAGGGCTGGGCCTCTTCTCTTGAACGATGGTGCCTAAGAAATGACATGATTGAAGATGATAAAATCATACACAGTATGGGCAAATAGATTAAGGGGGGAATTGTTTTTCCTATTGCACAACACTAGAACTAGGGGGCACTCCATGAAAATTTTGGTTGCTAGATCTCAAACTAATAAGAGAAAGTATTTTTTCCACCCCGAGGATCCCTGGTCTGAGGTTGGGTGGCCAGCTAAGGAGCGGCTCTCCAGGCTGGACGGGACGAAGGGAAGCAAGCCGGTTGGGCCGGGGCAGGCAGCAGCGAGCGTAGCCCTTGCCTGGAGCTGGACCGAGCGAGTGTGCCAGCCTCCCTCCATCCCATTCTTGGTGGCTGCTCCTCCGTTATCTGCCTTGCCAGCCGGGTTTCCTTCTTCCTAACTTCCTGGGTCCTCGGGGCTTTCTTTTCTCTCCTCCCCTCCTCCTCCTTTCAGGGCTTCTCCTCCCTCTTCCTCCCCTAAATTCCTGGGTCCCTTTCTGTCCCCTCCTCATCGTTGACATAGTACCCCTAAGGATTTATAAGATGATACATAATCTCCCAGTTATCGTGGGGATTAGGAACCCGACCCGATCCATGATAAAGGAAAATCCACATTATATGTGGATGCTGGGTTAGGACAGATTTGAGGGCCCTGTTTGGGGCCTCCTACACTTACCTTAGGCCTGGTAGTTCCCCAAGCGAGACTCCGATGTGCTTCCCAGGCCTGTCAGAGGCCCCAGAAGTGGTTTTGGGCGATCCGGAAGGCACTTCCGTTTTTTTGGAAGCCACATCCGGTTCGCCATAAACCACTTCTTGGGTCTCCGACAGGCCTGGGTAGTCCATTGGAGGCCTGCTTGGGGCAACACCAGGCCTGGAGGCTCCAGACAGGCCCACACAGTTTGCCTCAGGGGGCCATGCCTTCATATACTGCAGTCCTGTCGCAATCCCATGTCATTGCTTTCTGCAACATCAGAATCCAGTCATCCTTGCAAATCTGCCAGACTACAGTGATACCTTGGTTTACGAGCATAATCCATTCTGGAAACATGCTTGTAAATCAAAACACTCATACATCAAAGCAAATTTCCCCATTAAAAATATGGGTACTCAGATGATTCATTCAAGGCTCGATAGAACACGCACTGTATGCACAAAATGCTAAAAACATGGAAGAAGTTGGCTAGAAGTCCATGTTCCACACCATGGTTTAGGCACCTACTTGCGGAATCTGTGGAATCTTGGGACTAAAAACTGGATTTTACTCCATGTTTTTAATATGACAATAAAAAATGCAATTTTTGGCCCCTTTGTGTACTTGACTTGTTGCCCCATTACTAGAAATTAGAGATGGGCACGACTAGGGAAAATGACGTTTTCGAGTTGTCGTGTGTTGGAGGCGGCCCGTGTCGGCTCGTTTCCGTTTTTTGCGAAATTTTGCAAAAATTTGTTGTTTCGTTTTTTGGTTTTTCGTCTGTCGTTATACTGGTTTAGGGGGGGGGTAGCGGGCTCCTGGAGGCACCTCTCTGTGGTGGGTGCCTCCTCTGGCCCGCTAATAGGGAAAGCGGGCTCCTGGAGGCACCTCTGTGGGGTGGATGCCTCCTATCCTCACCCACCGGCGCTGCTACAAAAGGGCATGCATAGCCATGTGGATATGCATACCAAGTTGCAGACGCAGCAGCAGACTGGCACCCCTCTTTTTGGGGTGCCTTCCCTACATCAGTCAGAGGCAGGCACTCGCGGGCAGGGCTTGCATGGCACACAAATGGTGCTGCAGGAGTCAGCCAGAGCCACAAGTGACGGCTGGCGGATTCTCCCTGCATCCGCTGTGTCTCACTAAGAAGGGAAGCGTACTTGCGTGTGCAATGCAAGTACAGAATGATCTGGCTTAGGGGGACAGAGGGTTAGCGCAAGGGCTAGGGTTAGGCTAGTTACGGGTGAGGTTAGGGTGGGGTAGTGGGGTGCACCTCTGGGTGCCTCTCTGACCCACTAAGAGGACAGTGTACTGTGGCCCAGTGTGGTGTATGGGTAAGGGTTAGGGTTAGGGTTAGGGCTAGGGCAGGGTTAGTGGGCTTTTTGGCACATCCCAGAAGTCTCAGTGGCCAAGTGGCCATGCGATTGGTGGAATGGCTCCAAAAATTTGCATGGTCCACTCCCATGGCCAGCCCATCATTGCGCAGGTGTAAATAAAATAAAATAAAATCAATGGAGAGAGGACAGAGAGGAGACATTTTTTATTGCAAGAAAAACCCACTGCTACTGTAAAAATTCTGGCAGTTTTAAAATAGCAATTTTTGCATGTTTCTGTGGTGCTTGTGTGTTTTTGGGCCACTCCACGATTTCAAAAAAAATATTGCGGTCGCCACCCCATTTTCGATCCCCCGCCCGCACCACATGGCATGGCGAGTCCGGCTTGTTGCTTGTGAGTCCCCACCAGAGCAGCCCAGGACAGGAGAGGGGGGGAGGCTGGGGACCTCCCCCCAGAAACCACCCCTCTGGTAAGGTGCCCTCTCAGGCAGGCATATTTTCGCCTGCTTTTTGGGCCGGGAATCGGGTTTTTTTTAACTTTAAAAAACTTTTTTTTTCTGTGCCGCTTGAATGGTGGCGAGCCGGCGACGCGGCAACTTTGGTGGGACGACGAGTGCAGCCCAGCAGGGACAGTAGGAGAGGGGGGAAGGCCGGGGACCTCCCCCCCAGAAACCACCCCTCTGGTAGGTGCCCTCTCAGGCAGGCATATTTTCGCCTGCTTTTTGGGCCGGGAATCGAGTTTTTTTTTAACTTTAAAAAACTTTTTTTTTCTGTGCCACTTGAATGGCGGCGAGCCGGCGACGCGGCAACTTTGGCGGGACGACGAGCGCAGCCCAGCAGGGACAGGAGGAGAGGGGGGGAGGCCGGGGACACCCCCCCCCAGAAACCACCCCTCTGGTAGGTGCACTCTCAGACAGGCATATTTTCGCCTGCTTTTTGGGCCGGGAATCGGTTTTTTTTAAAACTTTTAAAAACTTTATTTCTGTGCCGCTTGGCATTGCGGGATCGCCGCGATGCCAGGAACGACAACGACAAATCAGACCGAATTATTCTTTAGTTGGTTCCAGTTCGAGTTCTGGCGGAGTAATTTCCGTTACCGTTTCCGTTCCGTAACGGAAAAGAGGAACGGAAACGCAAACGGGAATTCCGCTAAGTCGTGCCCATGTCTACTAGAAATGATTTGAAAAATAAGCAACAATTTGGAGGACCAACGTTTGGACACCACTGCCTGAAGGGAAAGAAATAGGGAAGGAGGGGACCCAAAGATCCCTTTGGAGAGGCTGCCTGGATGTTACTCTGCTGCCCGCCCGCCCCCCGAGTCCCAGACACAATCGCACCTAAACAAACCCCCCACAGCCATTGGAGAGCCTGGCCAGCTCTATGGGGCTTGGGGTGGATTTTTGCCAGTTCTACTCCATCAGTGAATTTTCCTGGCTGACCCGGGGGGGGGGGAGGATTCTCCTAATGGTGTTAATGCTGCCATGCAATCATTCATTTTTCATGGATGTAAATCTTGTTTGTCACCTTTGGGCGCTTTTACATGATCCCTAAAATCCGAGGCAAAGGGTTCCCAGCTCCAGAGCTTAAAAATGTTTTCCCACCAGCTCCGGACTTAAAAAAAAATAAGTACGCCCATGCCCACCTAACCGCATCCCAGCGCACTTTTCAAGTACCTGGCTTCCAGGTGGTAAAAAAAAAAATCTTCCGATGCAGATTGTAAAGCTGTGAATGCAGGCCTCCCCTCCCCTTCTGTTTGTTCTTTTGTCCCCACCATCCCTTTAAGAGACAGGAATCACTACGGGCTCGGGGCTGCTTCGAGTGGCAGACGGAGGTGAGCCTGCATTATTTTCTCCCTTTTTTTTCTCCCTCCCCTCACGCAGACAGGAACAATGGAGTGTGGAGGGGTGGGAACACAGGAAGCGTGACCAACCCCCAAGATCTCTGGTCTGAATTTAAATTGCCACAGGATTTTAGAGGTCGTGTAAAAGTGCCGTTTGATTGCATTGTAGGAAAAGTACAATGACTGCCTGGGACTCCATTCATGGGGAGAAAGGGTGATTAAAGAGGAAGCGGTATATAAATAAATAAATAAATAAATAAGACAGAGTGAAGTGAGACAAACAAATGAAATCCCCCCCCCCGTGCACTCCCCAAACTTTGCAAGCATGGTTGTTCCCCCTCTGCTTCCTCCCTGCTTTCTTCTGGTGCCAGAAGGATGATGGGTAGGAAGGGGGAGGCCCCAGGCATCCATTAATTTCAGATTTAAGATGATTTAAAGGTTCTGCTGTTGCAGGGTAGCTCACCGGACTAGGGCACTGAAACTGTTGGCTGCAAAATCAGCAGCTCAGGGTACTGGCGGCCACATGATCCGGACTTGCACAACACTGGCTCTTTGGCTTGAAAACTGATATGAGCACTACCCCTTGTGTTGGACACAACTAGCATGCATGTGTGTGTGGGGGGGGGAACCTTTACCTTTGTTAGGCATTAGAAAGATTATAGAAATGGGGATATAGAATCATATATTTATATAGAGCTGGAAGAGACCTCAAGGGCCATTCAGCCCAACCCCACTGCCATGCAGGAACCCCCATATTTATTTATTTCAAAACTAGATTTTCTTTCTCCCTGTTTCTAAAGTAATAATCATTTTAGAGATTTGATGACGCATTGCCCGGCAGTCCTTCTGGTATCATTAAATGCCACCACGATTGTTGAAATCTCTCTCTTTCTCTTGCATATATTTATCGTTTTCAAACAAAAAACAGTTACAGTGTGGGAAGGAAAAAACATTGAATGATTTTACTCCTCTCAAACAAAATTTGCATCCCATCATAACAATATATATATATATTTGATCATTAACTATTTCAATTACAAATAAATTAAACAGGGAACTTAGTTTGACTTATAATATTGATCTAGAAATTGATAGATATCATGCCATCTTTCATTGAAATCTTCAAAATGTCCAGTTGGTTTCAGTAATGCTGAGATCTTGTCCATTTCTGCACAGTTCAGCAGCTTCATAATTAATTGGTCTTTGTCAGGAATCTTGTTTGTGTTCCATAGTTGTGCATAGAACATTCTATCTGCTGTGATAACATGGATTATTACAATTTTTTATTTTCCATCACCAGTATTTTGTTGTATCATAGACAGTATCACAGACAGTTAAAACATATCTGGTTTCCACTCAAGATTGATTAAGAGTTTGTGAGATGAATGTTTGTACCAGACACCAGTATTTTTAGCCCTCTCCCTCTTCCCTTTGTGACATTTCCAACAGGCACTGGATATTTTATACATTTTAGACAGCTTATCAGGCATTAAACACCACCTATAGAATATTTTAAGATCCTGTGCCCATCTTACTTATTTATTTATTTAGAATATTTTTACCCCACCTTTCTCCTTCATTAATTGCAGCTGTTGTTAGAAAACTCTGTAAAAAATAATATTGTGGCTTCAACTCATGGCAACCGACACTTGCTTGTGTTGCTTCCAGTGTCCACCGTCTTTCTAGCTCCCGGTCTTGGCTGTCTGTTCAGACCTTCTTCAAAGCTGGTTAGTCTTCCTTTCTTTGCCACTCTGGTACAATCTTAACACAAAGATTGTTAGATTCATTCTGGGAAACATATTATACATACATCTCTGGTACCATGACCCTGTCAAAGTTTTGTGCTATTTAATCAGCCAGCGGAAGCAATACTTATTAAATAAATAGTTAGCCAGAGACAAGAGTTTTCTTAAAACCAAACAGCTATATTACATATGAACAAAAATATATTGCAGCGTCACAGAACTTATACAAAGCTCAACAGCATAACAGCATTCAGTACATATGACAGAATATATAGCAGAGAGACAAAGTGGGTGCCTTACTCACAGAAGGCCCAATGAACAATGATTTACAGAACATTTTTATACATGTCTTTGCCCAATCATGAATGGCATTACCTCACAGCTATTGCAACCCCTTGCATCAGCCAAAACCCATTATGCTCATTCTTAACATCTGTATTACCTTAGAACAAACTATACATTGAGTCACTGTGACTTTGCACTTTTACAGACTCCCTCTTCAATCAGTTAAATACATATCAGATATATAACAGAACATTCTGTCTAATACATATATTTCACTAACTAATATCTGACAGGACCCAAGGTGGCTTACAATAGTGAGGGACAATATACAGCCCAGAACATTCAAAACATATTCAACAGTCAAAGGTAACATTAAAACTACCAAGAACATGCCCAGGACCCTGGGACTCGGCTGCCTGGACTCCCCACACCTCCCTGCTTAACACCAGCCACCTGGCCCAGGCAGGAAAGGGCTTGAAAAGACCGAGCTGCCAGGGACTGTCGGACCAGCGTTCCTGTGCCGGGAGACTCCAACAACATCTGCCACCCCCACGCCTTTTGGGTGAGAGCCAGAAGGGGCTGCTTGCAGCTTTTCCCTGTGGGTGCTGTTTGGCTTTGGAGTCCCTGCCATCTCCTCAGGACCAGGACCCTGGGACTTGGCTGCCTGGACTCCCCACACCTCCCTGCTTAACACCAGCCACCTGGCCCAGGCAGGAAAGGGCTTGAAAAGACCGGGCTGCCAGGGACTGTCGGACCAGCGTTCCTGTGCCGGGAGACTCCAACAACATCTGCCACCCCCACGCCTTTTGGGTGAGAGCCAGAAGGGGCTGCTTGCAGCTTTTCCCTGTGGGTGCTGTTTGGCTTTGGAGTCCCTGCCATCTCCTCAGGACCAGGACCCTGGGACTCGGCTGCCTGGACTCCCCACACCTCCCTGCTTAACACCAGCCACCTGGCCCAGGCAGGAAAGGGCTTGAAAAGACCGGGCTGCCAGGGACTGTCGGACCAGCGTTCCTGTGCCGAGAGACTCCAACAACATCTGCCACCCCCACACCTTTTGGGTGAGAGCCAGAAGGGGCTGCTTGCAGCTTTTCCCTGTGGGTGCTGTTTGGCTTTGGAGTCCCTGCCATCTCCTCAGGACCAGGACCCTGGGACTCGGCTGCCTGGACTCCCCACACCTCCCTGCTTAACACCAGCCACCTGGCCCACAGGCAGGGGGAAGGGCTTGCAGGAAAGGGCTTGAAAAGACCGGGCTGCCAGGGACTGTCGGACCAGCGTTCCTGTGCCGGGAGACTCCAACAACATCTGCCACCCCCACGCCTTTTGGGTGAGAGCCAGAAGGGGCTGCTTGCAGCTTTTCCTTGCGGGTGATGTTTGGCTTTGGAGTCCCTGTTGCCATCAAGTATAAGATATAGGACCCACAATAGAACTAAGGGAACAGGAAGGCGGGAGGGGAGGGCAATGGATGGGGCAGCCATTGGAATTGTGCTGGGTAGGGGAAGGTATGGTGGTAGGAGTGGAACATGCCCGCCTAGGAGAAGAGAGTTTAGATACCTTACATCTATCCCCTCTTCTGGTTCCACCCCTAGCCAGAAGGAACCAGGTGACCATATCAGCGAGCCCACAAGCCACACGGTGCTGTTGTTGAATGCCAGGTCGGTACAAAAAAAGACCGCCCTCATCCATGATGTCATTCTGGATGAGGGTGCCGACTTGGCATGTATTACCGAGACCTGGGTGGGAGAGGAGGGTGGTGTTCCCCCTCTCCCAGCTATGCCCGCCTGGGTACTCGGTCCAGCACCAGTGTCGCTTGAAGGGTCGGGGAGGGGGAGTTGCTATAGTCTATCGGAGTTCTATCTCCTTGACCAGACTTCCTGTCCCCTTGGGAGGAGGCCTGGAGGGCCTGTACTGTGTGTTGGGATCACGAGACAGATTGGGGATTCTGCTGGTGTACCGCCCACCCTGCTGCGTACCAACAGTCTCCCTGCCTGAGCTGACGGAGGTTGTCTCGGACCTGGTGTTGCGGACCCCCAGGCTGTTGGTACTGGGGGACCTCAACATCCATGCTGAGGCAGCCTTGAATGGGGCAGCTCAGGACTTCATGGCCGCCATGACAACCATGGGGCTGTCTCAATATGTCAACGGCCCAACGCATGAGAAGGGCCATACTTTAGACCTGGTCTTCTCAACGGGATTGGAGGATGGTGGTTTGGATGTGGAGGGGTTGGTTTTGACTCCATTGTCATGGTCAGACCACTTTCTGGTCAAGTTTAGGCTATTAGCTTCTTCTACCGTCTGCAAGGGTGGGGGATCTATGCAGATGATCCGCCCTCGGAGACTAATGGATCCAGATGGTTTCCTGAAAGCTCTGGGGGATTATCCATCTGATATGGTCGGCGCTCCTGTCGAAGCTCAGGTCACCCTGTGGAATAGGGAAATGTCCCGGCGCGGTCGACACGATTGCACCTAAGCGTCCTCTCCCCTTACGCAGAGCCCAGACAGCTCCTTGGTATACATCTGAGCTGCGGGCAATGAAGCAGGAGGGGAGACGGCTGGAGCGCAAGTGGAGAAAATATCACTGTGAGTCCGATCGAACACGGCTTAGAGCCAATTATCGGGCCTATTCCGTGGCGATACGGTTTGCGAAAAGGCAATATTTCACAAACCGTATTGCTTCCTCAGAGTGCCGTCCAGCAGAGCTGTTTCGGGTGGTCCGGGACCTTCTTCAACCGAGAAATATGATGGAGGTTCTGGACCACTCAGCAGCCCGCTGTGACGAGTTTGCTGTCCACTTTGAGGAAAAAAATCGCTCAGATTCGCAGGGAATTGGACTCCACTATTGGTGCAGAATCAAGGGATGTGTCCAGTGTGCCGTGCTTAGGTCCAGTATTATTGGATGAGTTTCAATTATTGAGACCCGAGGATGTGGACAGGGTGCTTGGATCTGTCCGTGCTACCACTACACCACTCGACCCTTGCCCTTCTTGGCTAATTGAAAGATCTGCCAGGGGAGTTCGCACCTGGGTCCAGGAAGCTGTAAACGCCTCATTAAGAGAGGGAGTGGTCCCTGCTGCCTTAAAAGAGGCAGTAATTAGGCCACTCTTTAAAAAACCTAACCTGGACCCAGAGCTGGTGGTTAACTACCGTCCAGTAGCGAACCTCCCTTATTTGGGCAAGGTGTTGGAGCGGGTGGTGGCCGGGCAACTCCAGGCACTGCTGGATGAAACGGATTTTCTGGATCCATTTCAATCTGGTTTCAGGCCGGGTTTTGGTACAGAGACTGCCTTGGTCGCCCTGTATGATGACCTCTGCCGGGAGAGAGACAGGGGGAGTGCAACCCTGTTGATACTCCTGGACCTCTCAGCGGCTTTCGACACCATCGACCATGGTGTCCTTCTGGATAGGCTGGCCAGGTTGGGAGTCGGAGGCACCGCTTTGCGGTGGTTCCATTCCTTCCTGGCTGACCGTGTCCAGAAGGTGGTGCTGGGGGACAGTTGCTCTGCCCCGTGGCATTTATGTCATGGGATTCCTCAGGGCTCTATACTGTCTCCCATGCTGTTCAACATCTACATGGAACCACTGGGAGAGGTCATCAGGAGGTTTGGGCTGAGGACTCAGCAATATGCTGATGATACTCAGCTCTACCTCTCGTTTTCCACCAATCCAGGTGAGGCGGTTTCTGTGCTGAACTCGTGTCTGGGCCAGATAATGGACTGGATGAGGGTTAACAAATTGAAACTCAATCCAGACAAGACGGAAGTGCTGTTAGTGGGTGCTTTGCCAGACAGGTTAGAGGGCCACTTCCCTGTTCTGGACGGGGTTGCACTCCCCCTAAGGGACAGGGTCCGCAGCTTGGGGGTGCTCCTGGACCCCGGTCTAACTCTGGAAGCCCAGGTGGATTCGGTGGCCAGGGGTGCCTTTCTCCAGCTGCGGAAAATATATCAGCTACGCCCCTACCTGGATGAACGGAGCCTCATAACAGTTACGCATGCACTGGTAACATCCCGTATTGATTACTGCAATGCGCTCTACATGGGGCTGCCTTTGAAGACGGTTCGGCGATTACAACTGGTTCAGAATCGTGCGGCGCGGCTAGTAAGTGGTGGAGCCGCTAGGGATCACATCACGCCGATTCTACGTAGCCTACATTGGTTACCAGTTGCTGCCCGAGCCCAATTCAAAGTGCTTGTTTTGACATATAAAGCCCTAAATGGCTTAGGACCTGGATACCTGAAGGACCGCCTCCTTCCATATGAACCTACCCGGCAATTAAGATCAAGCCAGGGGGCCCTCTTGAAAGAGCCATCCCTCAAGGAGGTAAGAGGGATGGCTTGCAGACACAGGGCCTTCTCGGCAGCTGCCCCCAAGCTATGGAATGCCCTCCCAAGTGAGATCCGCCTGGCGCCAACACTGATGACATTTCGGCGCCAGGTAAAAACCTTCCTGTTCCAGAAGTTTTTTAATTGATACAATTTAGATTGTGGGTCTTCTGATGGCAATTTTAGTGTGATGTTTTAGTATAAGGTTTTTATTGTTTTAATTATTTATTGCTGTTTGATGTTTTTAACTGTTTTAATTCCTTGATTGTAAGCCGCCCAGAGACCTTTGGGTAGTGGGCGGCATATAAGTTGTAAAAATAAAATAAAATAAAATAAATAAATAAAAAGAAAAAAATCCATTGAGAAGGATGGAAACTAGCATGGAAAAGACTGGAGTTCTCAGGAGGTCAGTCAATGGAATCATGCAAGGTAATCCATCTAAAATTCACATAGTAGGAAGTCCCTGATTCCGGGAAAGCTTGTCTGAAGAAGAAGGTCTTTTCCTCTGGGAAAAAAAGTACTTTCTCTTATTTGTTTGAGATCTAGCCCCCAAAAGTTTCATGGAGTGCCCTGCAGTTCTAGTGACAACCTAGGCCTTATCTTAACGTTCTCTGTCTCCAGCGCAGTGACAAAAAAGGGTCGGCATTAATTTCTGTGGCCATTAAAAAACGAGTGTGTCGTGTGTGGGGAATAAATAAAAAAATGACAGACGAAAGGACAACTAGTGTACCTTCCCTCAGTACAGGCCCCGCCCCCACGGCAGCCCTTCCTGAGGCGATAACGGTCAGTTGCGCATGCGCACAGGCCCCTAACGGTCGGCGCCCGTCCTCTCGCTCGTGGCCCTTGGGCGCTTGGCGGGAAAAGGGCGGGTGGCGTCTGTGGCACGTATTCCGGGCTTTGTGGCTCTCGCCCGTCCTTCCACTTTCGCTGGGAAGGATAGAGGAGGGGGCAGGATTGGCCCTGAGGAGGGGAGGCCGACCTCGCTCATTTTGCCGTCTAAGGCCTGCCAAAAGAGGGTCCGAGCTCCCTCTCGCGCGCACAAAAACTCACGCTCCCCTCCTGTCCTCACAGGGAGAGGTGCATAAGGCCTCTTTTGCGGGAGGGGATGTGTGAAACCCTCCTTGCGTGGGGAGGGGGGGGAAGAAGAGAATAAGGGGGGGGATCCTGACCATCCATAAAGGGGGGGGGCAGACGCTCCTAAGCGATGGAACTTGTTGAGGGAACTGGCAAGACATTCCAGCATGGGGTCGCGACTGTAAGGACACCACACAAACACACACACAAGCGCAGAGGGTGGGAGTGGGATACTTTAACTGTTCTTGCAACTCCCCAGCGCCTTCAAGAGAGATTGGGAGGGGGGAGGAACAAGCTTTCCTTCCTTCCCCCCTTTAAAGTTCAGGCACGAAGGGAGAGCCATTGGGGGAGAGCCATTGGGATCCCTTCGTGGCTCTCGCCGCCTCCTCGAGATCCAAGGGTAAAGCATTCCCCTGGCCTGGCCCCGCCCCGCCTCGCCTCGACTGGGTTCCCTTATGGAGGAGGCAAAGGGGGCGTGACTACCTGTCCCTTCCCCTCTTCCCCCTCCCCTCCCTTTTGTCCTTCCCGCCCCCTCCTCCCCTCCCCCTTCATGGAAGCGTTGCTGGGGGGGGGGAGGAGACACGGGTGGCAGAACCCAGAACTAAGAAGAAGATAGAGGAGACCCTCCTACTGAGGGTTTCGCAGGGGAACCGGAAGCGACGCCTCCCCCTCTCTGTCCCCAGTCTCCGGGGTTTCCATAGAGCCCGCGGCCAGAGCAGCTCCTTCCTGAGTCTACGGTGGGGAGACTGGGAGGAAGGTAGGCGCTGGTGGGGCTTCCCGTTGTGGTCCTTGTTGTTGGGCAGGTGGGTGGGTGGGTGGCTGGGGAAATGTGGGGCTGGAGAGACCGGGCGGCCAGGGACCTCCCCCTCCCTTGGCCTGCCTTGCACGAGGGGTCTCCTGGCCTGGGGCTCCTCCTTGGGTCCTGCTCAGGAGGGAGAGAGGGTGTCGTTTTTTTTTTTGCGGGGGGATCCAGATTGCACTCCTTCGAAGGAAGGAGACCCACCCACCCTGGGGGGGGGGACCCTTTCCTAGCAGGTGTGGGGCCGATGGGGTGTGGGGGGAATCGCCTTGGGTTTCCCTTCGAGGAGACCCCCTCTCCCTGCCTCCCACCCCCACTCGCCCATAATCCATGGACGAAAGTGGGAGGGGGGAATGAGGGAGGGAGGGGCTGCCTTTTGCAGCTCAAGGCGCCCCTGGAAGGTCCCCCCCCACACACACACACACCTGATCCTCCCTTGGTCAAAGCTTGGGAAAAGAAAGGGGAGAGCAAAGCTGGCAGGGGCAGGAAGAGCCGGAGGGAGAAAGTCATTTGGGTTCCAGGGACTTGTATAGTAAAACCAGCAAATGAATTCAGTACTAAAAGCAGATTTAGAAGCATCAGAGCATATTCAAACACCCCCACTCACTTAAAGCCAGTCACTTAAGAAAAAGGCCTGGCTGGAGAGAACGGGTCTTTGCCTGCTTGTGGAAGGGTTACCTGAAATTTTATTACCCAACCCCGAATTCTCCCCCATTTCCCCTTCTCCTGCAGAACAGCCCACTGAGGTGCAAACCCATTTTATCCCTTGCATTACAGCAAGGACTGCTCTCAGCAAGTCCCTAAAAGATCAGTCCCCACCCCCACCCCCCCAGTTCCTGTGAGGGGTAAAGATGAGCTCCGAAGGAAGAGGAAGACCTTAACAGACCAGGCATTGGAAAAGAAGTGGCCGAATAACTCAGGGATTTAGGGATCTCATCCTGGAGCCAGAGTTTGGTGCGCTTCCTGTGAGAAGAGCCAGCCTGTGTGGCCTTGGGAAAGTTGCACAGTCCCAGGGCACCCCCAGAAGATGGGAAAGGGAAACCACTTGTCATTTTATTCTACTTGGAAAACCCCGAGAAGGGTTGCTGTAAGTCAGACTTGACTTTACTGCTGATGATAGTGATGGCAGTGGTGATTAAGTGGGATACTAGACCAGTGGTTCTCAACCTGTGGGTCCCCATATGTTCCCGTGCTACAACTCCCAGAAGTCTTCATCACTAGCTGAGCTGGCCAGGATTTGGCGATGAGGTCCATGGATTGTGAAAAGGGATATAATGCTGAGAAACTTTGTTTGTCACCATGTCCCAGAGAAGCCTTCAGAAGATTCCTTTTATTTTTCTCTCTGGGAGGTGGTGAAAAGGAGCTGATCTCCCCTTGTTTCTCTCTGGACCAAAAGAGAAGAACTCAACTCCCAAGTTCTTCAACCATTTTCATGGTGAGTCAAAAGTTGCTTGTCTTCCTCCTGCGGTACTATAGTTCCATAGACTAACAACGTGCTGGGTGAAAAAAAATATTCATTTGTTTGTTCTTACTCTCCCAGCCCTCAATTTGAGTGTATGTCCCCTAGTTCTGGTATTTTGTGAGAGGGAGAAGAGCTTCCCTCTATCCACTTTACTCATGCCCCGCATTATTTTGTAGGTCTCAGTCCTATCCCCCCTCAGGCGCCTTTTTTCCAGACTAAAGAGCGTGAAATGTTTTTGCCTTTCCTCATAAGGGAAGTGCCCCAGCCCGGTAATCATTTTAGTCACTCTCGTCTGCACCTTTTCCAGTTCCACTATGTCTTTCTTGAGATGCGGTGACCAGAATTGTACACAATACTCCAGGTGGGGCCTCACTATTGTTTTGTATAATGACATTATAATGTTGGCTGTTTTATTTTCATTCCCCTTTTTGATCATCCCTAGCATGGAATTGACCTTCTTCACCGCTGCCACACATTGGGAAGACACCTTCACGGAGCTGTCCACCAACACATCAAGATCTCTCTCCTGATCCGTCACGGATAACTCAGAGCCCATGAGTTGATAGATAAAGTTTTGATTTTTTTGCCCCAATATGCATTAATTTACATTTGGCTACATTAAAACACATTTGCCATTTCGCAGCCCATTCCCCCAGTTTGGAGAGATCCTTCTGGAGCTCTTCACAATTTTCTCTGGTTTTTACCACACAGAAAAGTTTTGTGTCATCTGCAAACCTGGCCACCTCACTGGTTATCCCTGTCTCCAGGTCATTTATGAACAGACTGAAAAGCACCGGTCCCAGGACAGATCCCTGGGGCACACCGCTTTTCACCTCTCTCCATTGTGAAAATTTCCCATTGACACCTACTCTTTGTTTCCTGGATCTCCACCAGTTCTCAATCCATAAGAGAACCTGCACTCTTATCCCCTGACTGTGCAGTTTTCTCAGCAGCCTCTGGTGAGGGACTGTGTCAAAGGCCTTCTGAAAATGCAGATAGACTATATCCACCGGTTCACCCAAAACCGCATGCCTCTTGACCTTATCAAAGTATTCTAAAAGATTTGTCAGAGGGATGAGAGCAGAACATACACACACACACACACACACACACACACACACACACACACACACACACACACACACACACACTTGGTTGAATCAGGGCCGATCTAGGGGGGGGAGGGTTGTGCAGTGGGAGGGGGGAAATGAAGGGGTCTTGAAGGCAAAAACCCCCAGCAAGGGATTCCCCCCAGATAGGGAATGGGGAGGGGAGAGAAAGAAGGCCAAACTCTGTATGACGCTGTGGAAATAATGAGACATATATTGCCTTACTCAAACTGAAATGGATGAATGACTCTTGTTGGGTCTCAGAAAGGGTCCTTCTCTGCTTATCAGGGAAGCTTCGTTCAGTGCATTGATTCCATTTTCGCAATGAAAAGCCTTTTATTCTCATGAACCTGTGTCTTTTTCTATGGAGATTTGCCAGTTGCCAATCTCATTGCGGTTCGTTCCTGTTTGTGGGATAACAGAGGAGAAGGCTGGCAGTGTCGAAAGCTGGGTCAGCTCCTTTCCTCTTCCTCTTCTTCCTCTTCCTCCTCCTCCCCGTTTGTTCCACAACCAAGCAAAAGGGTTAGGCCATAAAAGGCCAAGTGGAGGGAGGTTAGGAATTGGGATCCCCAATGGTCAGTTCTGGGACCCCCTGCTTTTCAACGTCTCTTCATCGATCTAGAAGTCAGAGTAAACAGCAAGGTAGCCAATTTATACGTTAAATTTTATTATACAGGCTAGTAAAAATGAGAGAGATTGTGAAGAGCTCTAGAGGGATCTCTCAACACTGGTAAGTGCAGAGTGATGCCCTTTGGGCAACCCCCCCCCCAATTACATTTATAAACTGATGGGATCTGAACTCTCTGCAACAAACCAGGAAAGGGACCTTGGTTTCCTCTTGGGCAGCTCAAGGAAGGCATCAATCCAGTGTGGGGCAGCAGTGAGAAAAGCCAACTCAATGCTAGGGATCATTAGGAAGGGTATAGAAAATACGTCAGCAGGTGTCCTTTTGCCTCCTTTTTAAGGCCGAACCATGGTGAGGCCCCATCTGGAGGATTGTGTACAATTCTGGTCACCATCCCTCCAGAAGGATGTTATGGAAATGGGAAAAGTGCAGAGGAGGGCAACCAGAATGATTTGTGGACTTGAACACCTAGAATTCTAGAGTTGGAAGAGACCTCAAGGGCCATCTAGTCCAGCCCCCTGCCTTGCAGGAACCACCATCTCAAAGGAGACTCCACCACCCTCCGTAGGGGCTAATTCCACTGCCAAAGAGCTCTGTCATGTTCTTTCTAATCTGTTTAAATGGAATCTCTTTTCCTGTTGTTGGAGACCATTGCCCCAAGTCCTAGTCTCTAGAGCCATAGAAAACAAACCAGTCCTTTCTTCAATGTGACATCCTTTCAAATATTTAAAGATAGCTCCCCCTCAGCCTTCTTTTTGAACGGCTAAAGATTCCCAGTTCCCTAAGCCGTTCCTCGCGTAAGACATGTCTTCCAGACCTTCAACCATCCTGGTCACCCTCCTCTGGACCTGCTCAGAGGTTGTCAACTTCCTTTTATTAAATTGAGGCGCACAGACCTGGACCCGGGACTCCAGGTGGGGTCTAACCAGGGCAGAAGAGAGTGGTACCATCACGTCCCTTGATCTAGACCAGGCATGTCCAAACTTCAGGCCTCCAGATGTTTTGGATCACAATGCGCAGAATCATTTGCCATTGGCAATCTAAGCTCAGAATTCTGGGAGCTGTGGTCCAAAACATCAGGAGGGCTGAAGTTTGCACATGCCTGGTCCAGACACGATGCTTCTGTTGATGCAACCTCACCAATTCCACACCCCCACACCCCCAAGCACACACACCCTTGAGTTTCCAACCTGGGGCTCTGATTCCTGGCCTGACCCTGCCTGGGCCAAGAGGAGGAGGAGGAGGAGGAGGAGGAGAGGAGGAGGAGGAGGAGGCCGATGTCCCCCCCTTCCCTCCCCTCCCCCCCACTCCACCCTGCCTTTCTTTTGGGGCTGCGCTCCCCTCCCCCTCCCTTTGCAGGGCCAGGAGTAGGAGGAGTAGGAAGGAAGGGGGGTTCGGTCCTCCAAGGGCAAAAGGGCAGTGAGTTCCGCTTCCTAGAGTGGCAGGAAACCCGAAGGCTCCCATGGAAGGGGGGAATCGGCTTCCCCCGTGGCTTTATTTAACCGCCCCCCCCCCACACAAAAAGGTTCTTTCATTGCAGGAAGGAGAGGAGAGATCTCACCACCCAATGAGGAGGTTCGTGCAATTGGACGGGAAGGGAGGGAGCCTCCTGGGCGTCCCTTTTGGGGGGGGCAGGAGGAGGAGGAATAGGGGGCTTTGCAGATGAAATCCGTGGGGGGACTATGGGGGGTCCCAGGAGGGAAGCCCCCCCACTCCTTTGGGTCCGGAGGGAGGGAGGAGGAGGGGTAAATTTGTCTCCCCTTCTAATGACCCCCCCAACCTCCCCCCTCCTTCCCTTTCTCTCTCGCCCCCCCCCCCCTTTTAATTTGGAAGGAGGAGGAGATGGGGGGAAACTGATGCCCCCTCTTTTTGGAAGGAATTGGAGATCCGATCCTTGCAAAAAACCCTCCTCTTCCTCCTCCTTCCCTTTCACACCCCCCCCCCGCGCAAGGAAAAAGGAGGGAGGAAGAAGCTTTTTGAGCCGGTCCAGGAGAGGGAACGGCGGGGGGGGGGGAGAAAGAAGGGAAATCCTCCCTTTTCCCTTTTATTCCCCCTCCCAAGTGTAGGGGGAGATGGCGAAGAAGGAAAGGGATTAAAATTCCTCTACTTTCATATTTCCTCCTGAGCAAAAATCTGAGCTCAGGTCTTCCGGGTCCCACTGAGGCTCTCTGGGTCCCCCTGCTTCTCTGCCCATGTGCAGAGCCCCCCCCCAAAGGGCCCTTCTCTCTCTCCAGCCCTTCTCTCAAATGCACCTGACTGCCCCCCCTCCATAAAGGCCTCTCCTGCCCCATCCGAGAACTAAGGGGGTAAAGAAGCCACAAAGGGGGAGGCTGGAGAGTTATATACTATTTTTATTCCTCCTGGAGAGGTGAGGCCCAAAACACGAAGCAGACTTGAGCCACCCTGGGTCTCTTAAGGAAAAAAAGCAGAGGTACTAATACTTGAAACAAACAAATAGTTTTGGGGGGAATAAAGTGCAGGAGAGTTGGGGTAGTTTTCCTCCCTGCCTCTCTCGGGAAGAATCTGTTGTGTTCCCTCCCAACATGACCTTTTCCCAAAAGGAAGGAAGGAAGGTTTATGAAGCTGATGTTTTTCAGCAGAGGTGGAAACAGATCCCGAAAGAGACAGGATCTCCCCTGCATGTTCTCTCTGCTGCAAGGCAGGGACATTTCCTCCTGGTGGAAGATCGGGGCCAGGGTGAAGAAGCAATGGGGCCAGGATGCGACCACAGGGGGAGGCTAGTTCTTTGATTGCTCCCCAAACTCACTCTCTCTCTCTCTCTCTCTCTCTCTCTCTCTCTCTCTCTCTCTCTCTCTCTCTCTCTCTCTCTCTCTCTCTCTCTCTCTCTCTCTCTCTCTCTCTCTCTCTCTCTCTCTCTCTCTTCAAAATGTAGCCTTTGGTTTTGAGCTACGACAGTGAGCAGTGTGCTGTGACTTGCCAGGTGACCCCCGTATTTCCCCTGCGGAGAGAGTGGGATCTACTAGATCCAGGCTGGAGAGATCTCTGCATGAGGACATCCAGCTAGGAATTTCTAGGGAGAAGGTCTTTCCAGGTAAGGATTCCTTTGTCTCCTGGACATAAAATTGTGAAATAGGTTTCTGATTCGCAGGCTGGAAGGCCCCAGTTCCCAGGAGGGGACCGAGGGTCTCACTGAATGCTCAAAACAGGAGAGTTCATAAACAGCGTTGTTCTGCTGCTCACGACTTAGGCTGCAGGCTTTTATTTTATATTTAGTTTTGTAATTATTACAGCCAACCCTTGTATAACAAACATTTTGCATAACATAAAATTTGTACAACATAAAATATTTCTGGAGATAGGGGAAATTTGCTTAACAGAATTGCCTATGGGCCAAATCCGTACAACATAAAAATGGGATTACTCCATTTTCAATGCATTCCAATGGGAAACTGGTATAAAGGAAAATTTGCTTAACATAATTTCATTTGGAATGAATTAATTATTTTATACAAGGAACCAATGTAATACACAAAATGTAAACATAATTATTTTATTTTGAACATTGTTACCCCTCCTTTCTCCTTGGAAAAGGACCCAAGGCAGCTTACAGTAACGAGGAACAATATACAGTCCAGTAGAGTTAAGATCTATTCAGGTTTGAGGGAGTTGAGGGGCATCTTACAGCATAGAGTGGCAACATTAAAGCTAAACTACAATGCAAGTAATTAAATAGAGAGAGAGAGAGTAAAACTTCCATGTAATCATGCACGATAGACCATCTAAAACAGGCTCAGCAAGTAGATTTGCTTTCTCCCTGTTTCTAAAGTAATGATCATTTTAGAGATTTGATGACGTATTGCCCAGCAGTCCTTCTGGTTTCATTAAATGCCACCATGAATGCTGAAATCTCTCTTTCTCTCTCTCTGTCTTGCATCTATTTATCGTTTTCAAACAAAAAACAATTATAGTGTGGAAAGGAAAAACATGCAGTGATTCTAGTCTTCTAAAACAACATTTGCATCCTATTATAACAATATATATATATCTATGATCATTAAGTATTTCAATTACACATAAATTAAAGAGGGAACTTAGTTGGACTTGTAATATTGATCTAGAAATGGATAGAAATCATTCCATCTTTCATTGAAATCTTCAAAATGTCCATTTGTTTTCAGTAATGCTGAGATCTTGTCCATTTCTGCACAGTTGAGCACCTTCATAATTAATTGGTCTTTGTCAGGAATCTTGATTGTGTTCCATAGCTGTGCATACAACCTTGTATCTGCTGTGATAACATGGATTATTACAATTCCCCCCCACACCAATATTTTGTCATAGCATCACAGACAGTTAAAAATCTCTGGTTTTTCATTCAAGATTGATTGAGAGTTTGTGAGATGAAGCCTGATTATAATGGGGGACATTATAATCAGGCTTCATCTCACAAACTCTCAATCAACTTCAATTACCCTCGCATAGACTGGGTGAACTGTTCACCACATGATAAAGAGATCAAGTTCCTAGATATGCTAAATGATTGTTCCCTGGAACAGATGGTTGAAGAACCAACTAGAAGTACAAAAATCTTTGACGTGAACCTGAGTAATATACAGGAGCTGGTACAAAATTGTAATGTGACTGATCCAATAGGGAACAGTGAACACAACACAATTACTTTTAACTTAATCTTAAGACTGCAACTCACTGATAAAATCTAACACAGAGTCCTTAAATTTTCGAAAAGGAAATTTCACAAAGATGAGGAAACTAGTTTTTAAAAGCTGAAAGGGAAAACTGAGAGAGTCCAAACACTCCAATAGGCATTGAGGCTGTTCACAGAAACAATTTAAAAAGGCCCAATTGGAATACATACCCAAAAGGAAAAAGGGCACTGCCAGGTCCAAGAGGACTCCGATGTGGCTTACAGGAGCTGTTTGTGAAGTAATCAAAAGTCTGAAAACCTCATTTAGAAGATGGAAGGCTTGTCCAAATGAGGACAACAGGTAGAAACAGAAATTCTGGCAGAACAAATGCAAGGCAAATATCAGGAAAGTAAAGCAAGACTTGGAGGATCCAGAAGTGATCCAGGAAATTACCAACCGGTCAGTTTCTCGTGTGTCCGAGGTAAAGTGATGGAAAACATCCTAAAAGATAAAATGTATAGGCACATAATAGAGAAGGTGCTGCTGAAGGGCAAATCATGCCTTACTAATCTGTTGGAATTTTTTTGAGACTGTCAACAAACATGCAGATAAGGGAGATCCAGTTGACATTATTTATCTGGACTTTCAGAAGGCTTTTGGCAAGGTCCTGCACCAAAGGCTGTTGAATAAAACTTGACAGTCATGAAATAAAGGGACAGGGCTTGTCCCGGATCAGCAACTGGCTAAGGGACAGGAAACAGGGTAGCACTAAATGGATACTTCCAAAGTTCAGTACAGACTTAGGACAAGGGTTCAGATGCATTCTTGTCCTAAGACTAGTGTGGCTCAGCAAACAAGCATCTCAATAATAAGAAATTAACAGATGGCGGGGGGAAAAAACTTTAAATTAAGCTTGGTCACCAAAGGCCTCTCGGTAGAAGCAAGGTTTTCAAAGCTCAGCGGATGGCCAGCAGGGACTCTGCAGACGCA
Organism: Phrynocephalus guinanensis; assembly: GCA_037367245.1. Classification (NCBI taxonomy): domain Eukaryota; kingdom Metazoa; phylum Chordata; class Lepidosauria; order Squamata; family Agamidae; genus Phrynocephalus; species Phrynocephalus guinanensis. The sequence continues at coordinate 3,324,733 of CM074744.1, read as the reverse complement.
CTTCGCTAGGGAGGATGTTCCACAACGAAGGGGCAGCCACCGAGAAGGCCTGGTTACGGGTGGTAGTTTTCCGGGCCTCTCTAGGGGTGGCAACCCGAAGCGAGTGGACTCGCGACTGCCGGACTGGTCGGGCTGAAGTTGACTGCTGGGTGATCCGCTCTGCCAGGTAGTCCGGGCCCAAGCCATGGAGGGTTTTATAAACTAAAACCAGGACCTTGAATCTGATCCGGGACACAACGGGCAACCAATGCAGGCAAGCCAGGACTGGGGTGATGTGTTCATGACGACGCACACCAGCTACCAGCCTGGCTGCCACATTCTGTACCCGCTGCAGACACCGGAGGAGAGTCAAGGGCAACCCCATGTAGAGATCGTTGCAGTAGTCCAGCCTCGAGATCACCAGCGCTTGCACTACTGTTCTCAAGGAGTTGCCGTCTAGGTATGGTCGGAACTGGGCAATTTGGTGAAGGTGGTAAAAGCAGTTCTGGTCACGGCAGCCACCTGGGCATCCAGGGATAGCACTGGATCCAGAACTACGCCCAGATTCAGAACCCTACCCGGCAGTTGGAGTGAGGTCAAGAGTGGGGTCCCCCAAAGTTCAGTACTGGGACCCCTGCTTTTCAACCTCTTCATAAATGATCTAGAAGTAGGAGTAAATAGCAAGGTAGCCAAATTTGCAGATGACACTAAATGATACAGGGCAGTAAAAACTGAGAGAGATTGTGAGGAGCTCCAGAGGGATCTCCTGACATTGGGGGAGTGGGCAAACCAGTGGCAAATGAGCTTCAACATTAGCAAGGGTAGAGTGATGCACTTTTGGTGCAACACCCCCCGATTACATTTATAAACTGATGGAGTCTGAACTCTGCAAAAAAAAAAAAAACCCCAAAAAACAGGAAAGGGACCTTGGTGTCCTGATGGGCAACTCAAGGAAGGTGTCAACCCAGTGTGCCACAGCAGTGAAAAAAGCAAACTCAATGCTAGGGATCATTAGGAAAAGTATAGAAAATAAGTTAGCAATTGTGATATTGCCTCTTTATAAATCTATGGTCACCATCCCTCCCAAAATATATTATAGAAATGGAAAAAGTGGAGAGGGCAACCATAATGATTAGGGGACTGGAACACCTTCCTTACCATCTGAGGCTGCAATGGCTGGGCCTCTTCACTCTCGAATGAAGGCATCTAAGAGGTGACCTGATATAAGTTTATAAAATCATACACGGTGTGCACAAAGGAGATAAGGAAAAACTGTTTTCCGTATCGCACAACACTAGAACGAGGGGGGGGGGATCCATGAAACTTTTGGGTGCTAGATCTCAAATAAATAAGAGACGCAAATGAGAGAAAGTACTTTTTCACCCCAAGGATAACTGGTCTATGGAATTTTCTGCCAGAAGAGGTGGTGACAGCTGTCAGTCTTGACAGCTTTCAGAAAGGATTGGACAAGTTCATGGAGAAAAGGGGTATCAATGGCTATCATGATGGATGCCTAAGGACAACCTCCAGGTTGGAGAGATAGGCAGGATATCTCTCAATGCCATTTGCAGGGAATCGTAAGCAGGTGAAGACATCTGCTTGGGAATACCCTGAAGCAAATTGTGGGCCACTTTGTGAGACAGAATGCTGGACTGGATGGGCTGTGGCCTCTTCCAGCAAGGCTGCTCTTATGTTCTTGAGTTCTTTGTAACTCAGGGTACTGCTGTATTCAGGTCAAATGTCTGTATTAGCACTCTGTGAAAAATAGATGGGTTTTGAATTGCAGTTAGGCCACTCAGTCTCTAAAAGGTTCACCATCATTTATGCAACAGCCTGTCCTGAGCCTTCTACTGGTTGGTATGGAAGGATAAGTGCCATACTGGCTCCCCTCATGCCTTCTAAAATGGCCACATGGATTTTGCATTGGCCCTGAATGAGTGAGCCTCTACGGACATTACCGGATTCCTATTTCAATCGGCACTAGCTGAACTTGGTTTTTTTTCCCCTCCACAACTGTGGATTATAATCTGAGGTTTGGGAATATTGTTGTCTAGTTCCTGCCCTGGTCAGACCGTTACCTGCCAACTTTCTCCCTGTTGGTTGCTCCCCCCTCATGGAGAACTTGGACCTAGACTTTCTATCAGGTCCTCTGTCCCAGGAGGCTCCTTGACCCTATCAGGTGTTGAAGCCAAAACCCATGCAGTTGATCATTGCCAGGTGATGTCCAGTGTTTGACTCTTTGCACTCTCTTGGTGATCATGGCAGGAGTTATATAAGAGCTATTAAGAGTGGCTAAGAAAGGCTATTTCTCTCAGAGAATGGGTTCGGCCATGGACCACTAGGCAGAATTGTTCCAAGTGGTTTGTCACCTCACCAGTCCTGGTCAGCCAGGGCCTCCTCCCAGTGGTTTCACTAATTAATCCTTTGCAGGCCATTTTAGATCAAATATTGAGGCCTTCCAATCGGATCTGGACTCCGGGTGTGGTGGTTCATTCCTGGACAGCCAGTGCAGCACCTTCCTCGGTCTCATGGATTTCTTCAAGTTGGACCTGTACCATCGAAGTGGGTGGATGCCATCTGGTCCTGATCATTTGCTACCTTTTCAGTTCTATTGATTTGTTAGCCCTTTAAGACAAAAAACTCGTCAGATGATTGAAATTTCATAAGCCAGATTTTGCCTATGGGATACAATGCATTCGTATGGGAAAGCACATTACACCACATTATGTAGGACGAATTTTTTGTAAAACACACATTGTCATATACAACAAATTAAATTGGTTTTAAGAGGTCCCACTGTACTAGTTGACAATGTTCCTACTGTCAAAAAACTCCTGAATCATGAACAGTGCCTTTCATTTTGAATTCTATTTCCATTTTCAGCTGTCGGTGTCCTCTGAGGAGGTGACCCCCAGAGTGGGATCTTCTGGGTCCAGGCTGGAGATTTGTGCATGAGGAGACCCCTTTGGGACTCTGGGAAAGAGGTCTGTCCAGGTAAGGAGCACTTTTCCCCCTGGGCATAGAGTATTTTTGATTGCCCTGCTGGGATGCCCCTGTTGAAAGAAAGCCCCTCCCCCAGCCTGTGTCATGAAAAGGGCTGTTGAGTCGGTAGATAAATGTTCCGACTATGACTCCTAAGTTTTTTGTACTTCCGACTCCGACTCCAGGTACCCAAAACTTCCTCCGACTCCTCGACACCGACTCCACAGCCCTGGTCATGAAGAAGGCTTTTTAAAAAACTTGCTTGACTTATTTTATGCATTCATATACTGTGACTGCTCTGGGTCACTTAAAGAAGTTAAAGCACCTCCCCCCACCAAGGCATAAACTTCCATGAAGATGAAATGCTAATCAATGGGACAGATCAGTTATCAAATGGAGGATGTTGTTCGGTGGTACCCTCCTGGATCCCAGTACAAATTTTAGAAAATATTTTCTTCTGCTATGGAGCGACTGCACAGGGAGAGCCTCTTTTGAGTGATTGGAGAAAATAAGACTTTTTGCTATTCTGGTTCTCCATCGTGGCCTTTGTGAAGCCACACAGATGGGTTTCCCAGGTGCCCCTGCACCAGAGGTCGGAACTTCCCTAGCAATAGGAAAGTTCGTTAGTCTCCGCTCCCGCACCCTGCGCATGTGCGCGGGTGTTCCCGCCTAAACGCCTCAGTTCCTTTTTAACCGCCAACGGCTAGAGATGCTTCTTGGTTAGTCTCCGCGTTTTCGCTAGTTCTTCAGAAGTTTTTCCTTCCATTCGGCTTTTTGACTCGGACTGATCTACGGCTAATGTCTTTCGCGCCTCCCTTTAAATGTTGTTCGAATTGCCAGGCGAAGATCCCGCTCACGGACGGACATGAGCTCTGCTTAATCTGCCTCGGTGAGGACCACCGCACCGACTCGTGTACGATCTGTAAGGGATTTAGCTCTCAGGCCCTTAAAAATTGCCGGAACCGCCTGGCCATCTATCTCTTAGAACACTCCCTTCGGCCCCAACCGATGGAGCAAAAATCTTCAGACCCGTCTCGCAAGTCGGAAGCTCCGGTTCGAGCTGATAAATCGAGGGAGAAGCTGAAGAAAATTCCAGTTCTACAGGGACTTCTTTCTTCGAAGTCGAAACCAGCCTCGAACTCTTCTCGACCGGTTCTGACAAAGTCTTCATCCTCACGTTCGAAACCGTCGAAACCGACCAAGACGTCTGTTTCCTCCACTCTGACTGCACCATCTTCGGCTCTCGCTTCTCCATCCCTTACCGTCGAGACGAAGTTCTCCGGTTCGGCAGCGACATTGGTTTCGAGGGTGCCTACTTCAAGGTACCAACAGCTCCTTCCCTTGGATCCTTCGGAGTTGTCATCCGACGATGACAGAGACCCACCTCCAAATATTACACTCGTGGGCTCCACTCCATTGAGGGAAGAAGGGACCCGTCGGTCCGAACCCAAGCGGACCTCTCGCTCCAAGGGGCCGGCTATACGCTCCCCTTCAATGGCTTCGAAGGCTGCCTCGTCCCCTATTTCAATCCGGGAGACCAAGGTGGAAGAGCGTACCTCTTCCTTGCCTCCCACGTTCCTGTCGGGTTCGTCGTCGTTGAAGCCGGAGCACGGCCGAAAGGACAAACATGTCCAATTACAGCCTTCCATCCCAACGGTTTCTGGCGGTTCTGAGGCTTCCGTTCTTAAGCCTCCTACGGATTCGATGGCGGAGTCTCTACCAGTAGCAGTTACCCTGGCTTTAACCCTGCCGAAACAGTCTGCCGCCGTCTTGGATTTGACGTAGCCACCAAAGAAGAAGAGCCGTAAGGAGTGTCACATCCAGGCTCCTGTATCGGTTCCTCCGATCCCGGCCTTCTCCCTCCGTTTTGACGGGCGGCAATGGTCGATTCACTCTGCTGAACCTGTTGAATCCGACCAAACGGCTGTAGTCCTTTCCTCTTCGGGTTCAAACAAGGAAGATGAAATGGAATCTGAGGTTGAATCCATCAACTCAGAAGTCTCGGATTCGACATCTCTGCAACTTGTCACTTCACTGGATTCAGACGTTGATGAGAAATCTCCTCCTTCCTCTTCAAACAACATGAGGAATTATACCAATTTCCTTATTAGGATGTCTAAGACTATTGAGCTGCCCATCCATCAGCCTCAACCCAAGAGGGTGTGCCATATCTTCGGAAGAATTGCAAACGATGAGACGTCCCCGGTTCATCTCACTCTGATCCCTTCCTTCTTAACTATGAGCGAGGACTCTTTCCAGGCTCTTTCATCAACGGCCATTCCTAGGAAGCTGGAAGCTCTTTATAGAGTCCATGATGACAAGGCCATATCTTAATAAACATCCCACACTGAATTCTGTGGTGGTCGCCTCCTCTCAAATACAATCCCGTACTAAACAGACGCCGATTCCCCCTTCGAAAGAAGGACGGAAGTTGGATACTGAAGGAAGGCACTTGTATTCCTATGCTGTACTCCAGCACAAAATAGCGAACTACCAGGGTGCTATGGGCGCTTACCAACGGGATCTTCTTACCCACTTGCATCCGTTCCTGGAACTGATTCCTGAAGAAAAACGTGCTGAAGCTTCTGCCCTCTATGAAGAATCCATGTGCGTTGCCGCTCAACAGATGAGGGCTTCTAAACATTCCTTCGACGCAGCTTCTAGAGTTCTCAACGCGTCTATCTCCCTTCGTAGACATGCTTGGCTGCGGACTACAGGCCTCTCTGATGATCACAAAGCACAGATAGAGTCTTTACCCTTTGATGGCTCCGGCCTCTTCAACACAGCCACAGACGACCTCATGGAAGACAGGCATAAGAAGCAAGACACCGCTAAAAAGCTCAATGTTATACCATCTCGCCAAAAGCCTTCCTTTCGCTACCAAGCAAGAAGACGTTTCTGGCCTCCCGCAGCCCAATCCTCTTCTAAACAACAACAGAGAGACCACCCGACAAGATCCTCCGCTCTCTCCACCTTCTCCAAGTCTAAGAAGTCCAAGCCCTCCACCATTACATCTAAGTCCAGGGATAGAAGACCCCGAGATGAGTATTGACAATCATCCCATCCGTCTCAGGCCATTCCTGGCAGCGTGGCAGCGCATCACCTCAGACCAATGGGTCCTGTCAATAGTTCAAAACGGTTACCTGTTGGAGTTAAGTTCTCTTCCCCCGTTGGGGAATTTGGTTCACACGTCTCCATCTCTTTGCCTTCTCCAAGAGATCTCTTCGTTACTGCTGAAGAATGCTGTAGAAGTCGTGCCAAGACACTCCGCTTGCCTCGGCTTATTTTCTCGTTACTTCACAGTGCCGAAGAAGGATGGAGGTCTTTGACCAATTCTCGATCTGCGATTTTTGAACAAGTTCTTGGTATACAAGAAATTCCGGATGGTTACCTTGGAGAAGGTCATCCCTCTTCTGCGCAGGGGCGATTGGTTTGGAGTTGTGGATCTCAAAGATGCTTACTTCCACATCTCAATCCACCCGTCTCATTGTCATCTACTGCGCTTCACTGTGGGGGAAGACATCTATCAATACGTCTCCTTACCTTTCGGTCTGGCCACAGCTCCAAAAGTCTTCACCAAATGTATGGCACCAGTAGCGGCCTACCTACGAACTCTTGGAATAGTTGTCTTCCCGTACTTAGACGACTGGTTGATAGTGGCCGAGTCTCAGGACAAAGCTCGTCAGGACATTGCCACCGTCGTAAACACCCTGGAGTCGCTGGGTCTACGGGTCAACTACAAGAAGTCACATCTAGACCCTTTGCCAGTTGTCAACTTCATTGGTGCCATCCTAGACTCGACCAGGGCTATGGCCTTTTCTCCAAGATCCAGAATCGCAGATATGCTCCATCTGCTCCAGCAATTTCGAAGTCTTCAGGTCATTCCAGCGCTAAAGGCTCAAAGACTGTTAGGCTTTATGGCCTCCATGATGTCCGTCTTGGTCCACGCGAGGCTGCGACTCAGACCTCTCCAGGCTTGGTTTCTCCAAAAGTTCGACGCTCTTCGGGACACCCCCCCCCCGACAAGCTCCTCCCGATCCCACCGGACTTACCTTTTCAACTCAGCTGGTGGTCATACCGGTCCAACATCCTCTCCGGACATCCCTTCCGGAATCGTTCCCTACCATCCAAGTGACGATGGATGCCAGCAACACCGGCTGGGGTGCTGTTTGCCTATCGCACTACATCGACACCTGGACCCCCCCCAGAACAACAACTTCACATCAATGAATTGGAGTTGCTGGCGATTTTCAAGGCGTTCAGGGCGTTCATTTCCGTCACCTCTCCGGCAATGTAGTGCTGGTGGTCACCGACAACACGACCTCCATGTACTACATCAACAAACAGGGCGGAACACACTCGCAGCATCTCCTGGAGCTCACGATCCACTTCTGGGACTGGTGCATCACCAACAAAATCCACCCAATTGCAAAGCACTTACCTGGAGAAGAGAATGTGGATGCAGACGACCTCAGTCGGCGACTTCAAGTGAACCACGAATGGGAATTACATCCTGGGGCGTTCACTCACCTCTGCAACAGGTGGGGCTCCCCTCAAGTGGACTTGTTCGCCTCCCAGACCAACGCCAAATGTCATCTGTATTGTTCCAGAGCGGGGAAGGGACTTCGTTCCTTAGGGGACGCTCTTCTCCTTCCCTGGTAGGGAGACCTTCTTTATACTTTCCCTCCCAATCCTCTGATTCACAAGGTTGTCATAAAGACTCTTCAGGAGAGGGCCAACCTCTTCCTGATCACGCCTTGGTGGCCTCGTCAACCTTGGTTTGCCTCCCTTCTGCAGATATCCACTGTCAAGATATGTAAAAGTTGATAAAAACATATGTTATGTATATTTAACAGAATGAGTAAAGAGAATTGTAAAATGGAGGCAGTTAGATTCTGCAGTGTCATGATGTTAATTCACAAGTGTTAGAGATTAGTAATCATAGGCATGTTAAGTGATGAAGTGCAGGTGGAAGAGATTATAACATCATGATTTGTAATGGTTAGATCAGATTGCATCAGATTGTTAATTAGTGATTGCATCAGATCTTATGAGTGCTGAATAGTATAAAAAGCACTAGCTTGCCATTTGTTACTGGGGACTGTTATGGTGAGAACAGTTTACCCCACACTCTGTTTGTCTGTTTGCTATATTGTATATAATGCTTGGTTGTTATGCTGTGTATATTTTTGATATATATATGAATATATGAGAGTTTTTAACTCTATTCATTGTCATTGTCTTTCTGTTAACCTAACTCTGCAACCCTTTATATATCAATACTGACATTTTATCTATGTTACTGCTGCACTGCTCTGTGGCAAACATTATTTAATTATATATTATATGTAACTGCCCATCCAGTATAATCTGTTAACATCTACGCCTGGCTCAGTTTCCGGAGCTTCTCTCCCCTGGACAACGGCCAGGTCCTCCATCCGGATCTGGGCCGCCTTCATTTAACAGCCTGGAGGATTCTGCATTGATTGAAGTCATCCTTGATTCCTGCCGCAAGCCTTCCACTGAAAAACAATATTTTTATAAGTGGAAAAGATTCTCTAGTTTTGCGGCTGACAACGGGTTTGATCCTCTCAACCCCTCACTCACCTGGGTCTTGCAATACCTTTTGCACTTGAAGTGCTCAGTCTGACTTCTGCGTCCCTCCGGGTGCATTTGTTGGCCATTGTGGCCCACCAGCCACAATTTTCAGAGGCGGCCGCTTTCTTCAGACATCCTAGACTGAAGGGCTTTCTCAGGGGCATCAAGAACAATTTCCCTGATTGGAAGCCAATTTCGCCACAGTGGTCCCTATCCTTGGTCCTGCGAGCTCTGCAGCGCTCACCTTTTGAGCCTATGGCTACAGCTGATTTTAGACTGCTCACCTTAAAGACTGCCTTTTTGGTGGCAATCACTTTGGCTGGAAGGGCCAGTGAACTTTGTGCCCTTAGGTGTGACCCTCCTTATTTACGCTTCCACCCTGACAGGGTGGTAGCTTATCCTGACGTTACTTTCCTTCCCAAGGTTGTCTCATCTTTCCATGTCTCACAACCTGTTGTGTTGCCGAGCTTCTTCCCTAATCCCACTACCAGGATTGAGAGGGACATGCATACGCTCGACGTCAGGAGGGCATTATCCTTTTACGTCTCAAGGACAAAGAGTGTTAGAAAGACTAATAAACTGTTTGTCTGCCATGACCCTGCGGTGCAGGGTAATCATGTCTCTCCCCAACAGTTTGCCCGTTGGATAGTGCAGGCTATAAGACTCTCTTATGAGCTGTCTAAGGTGCCCTTACCAGCGGGTATCCGAGCTCATTATACTAGAGCTATGGCCTCCTCCGCGGCATTCCTGAAAGGTGTACCCCTTGATGATATCTGCCAGGCGGCCACCTGGTCTACACCTGACACCTTCGTGACCCACTACAGAGTGGATGCCCGCGTGAGGTCGGCTACTTCCTTTGGGAGGGCAGTGCTTTCCTTTGTGACGGCGTGACTACCCTCCTGCCAGTGAGTACTGCTTTCAATCACCCATCTGTGTGGCTTCATGAAGGCCACGATGGAGAAGAACCAGTTACTTACCTGTAAAGTTGGTTCTTTGAGTGGACCTTCGTGAAGCCACACAGCACCCGCCCGCCTCCCCTCGGACCTTCACTACCTGTCATCCTGGCGGTCAAGAGGAACTGAGGCGTTTAGGCGGGAACACCCGCGCACATGCGCAGGGTGCAGGGGCGGAGAGAAACGAACTTTCCTATTGCTACGGAAGTTCCGACCTCTGGCGCAGGGGCGCCTAGGAAACCCATCTTTGTGGCTTCACGAAGGTCCACTCAAAGGACCACTTTTACAGGTAAGTAACTGGTTCTTTTCATGTGGGTTTTTTTCTGAGGTTGGTAAAATGGTTACCAATCTCATGGTGGGGGCAGGGCAGTGTGCAGCCTGCATAATTAAATTGTAAGCAGCCCCGAGAGTGCTTTAAGCATAACGGGGCAATATATAACCAGGGCATTTTGCTTCTTGTTTGTTATTACTTTGAAGCTCTCTGTATCAAATTAAATATATCCATCTGGTTTTTGCTGCCAGTAAAGGGCAATGTTCCCTTAAAATAACCAAAGTGTCTACGTGGTTGCTTTGAAGGTAATCCTAAGCACCATGATTTCATATGGAAGAGGTATGATCAACCAATGCAACTTTCTGTGCATTACATCCAAAATGATATGTAAACATTAGATGAAGGCTGTGGAACAAGTTCCTTCCATTTCTTACCCTGGACCCCACAAGGCCTTTCCCAGCATGGAAGCAAAAACCATTTCACAGGAGAAGTGTGATAAAACCCCTGGTTTTCCTCAGGATATTTACTGGTGTCACAATGGGCGTCCTCATTTAGGTGGGTGGATGTGGGACCACACTGGAGGTGTGTCTCATTCTCCTGCCTCCTCCACGGCAGTGCATCGGGTTTGTTACTTGATTTAAAACTCTGTTTTTTCTGGTCGCTTATATTTTGCAGGTAAGATGCTGTAGAGAAGAAATAAAAGAGGAGGACATCAAGCGTCAGAGGCAGAGGTTAAATATTCTGATACAAAAGAGGGTGTGGAGAATCAAACCAGAAGGAATAAGCTTAAAGGAAACCAGATAGATGAAAAGATGGACAAATCTGTTACTTATCAGGAGTAAGACCAAGTGGTTCCAAAAACATCAAAAGGAGAAGAAAAGAATGTGTACTCCAAGTGTGTAAAATCTTTCACTAGCACCTCAACAACTTGTCCCCATAGGAAAAAATCTAAGGGGGAGAATCCATTGACATGCTTAGAGTGTGAAAATATGTTTAATCGTACTTGAGACCTAACTATACACCTGAGAACACACACACACAGGCAAGAATCCATTTGAATATCTATTGTGTGGAAAGAGGTTCAGTCAAGCTGTAAAGCTTGCTAGACCTCACATGACCCGCACAGGCGAGAAGCCATTTGAATGTCTGGTGTGTGGAAAGATGTTAAGTGATTCTGGAAGCCTTGCTAGCCATCCCAGGAACCACACTGATGAGAAGCCATTTGAATGTCTGGAGTGTGGAAAGAGGTTTAGTGAAGCTGGAAGCCTTGCTAGCCATCACAGGACCCACACGGGTGAGAAGCCATTTGTATGTCTGGAGTGTGGAAAGAGATTCAGTCAAGCTGCAAACCTTGCTACCCATCGCAGGACCCACACAGGCGAGAAGCGATTTAAATGTTTGGAGTGTGGAAAGAGGTTCAGTCATTCTGTAAGCCTTGCTAAGCATCGCAGGACCCACACGGGCGAGAAGCCATTTGAATGTCTGGAGTGTGGAAAGAGATTCAGTGATTCTGGAAGCCTTGCTAACCATCGCAGGACCCACACAGGCGAAAAGCCATTTGAATGTCTGGAGTGTGGAAAGAGATTCAGTCGTTCTGAAAACCTTGCTAGCCATCACAGGACCCACACAGGCGAAAAGCCATTTGAATGTCTGGAGTGTGGAAAGAGGTTCAGGCACTCTACAAGCCTTGCTATCCATCACAGGACCCACACAGGCGAGAAGCCATTTGAATGTTTGGAGTGTGGAAAGAGTTTAAGTGATTCTGGAAGCCTTGCTAAGCATCGCAGGACCCACACGGGCGAGAAGCCATTTGAATGTCTGGAATGTGGAAAGAGGTTCAGTCAAGCTGGAAACCTTGCTAGCCATCACAGGACCCACACAGGTGAGAAGCCATTTGAATGTCTGGAGTGTGGAAAGAGATTCAGTCAAGCTGCAAACCTTGCTAGCCATCACAGGACCCACACAGACGAGAAGCCACTTGAATGTCTGGAGTGTGGAAAGAGGTTAAGTGATTCTGGAAGCCTTGCTAAGCATCACAGTACCCACACGGGCGAGAAGCCATTTGAATGTCTGGAGTGTGGAAAGAGATTCAATAATTCTGGAAACCTTGCTAGCCATTGCAGGACCCACACAGGCGAGAAGCCATTTGAATGTCTGGAGTGTGGAAAGAGGTTCAGTCAATCTCAAAACCTTGCTAGCCATCACAGGACCCACACGGGTGAGAAGCCATTTGAATGTCTGGAGTGTGGAAAGAGATTCAGTAATTCTGGAAACCTTACTAGCCATCACAGGACCCACACAGGCGAGAAGCCATTTGAATGTCTGGAGTGTGGAAAGAGGTTCAGTCGATCTCGAAACCTTGCTAGCCATCACAGGAGCCACACGGGTGAGAAGCCATTTGAATGTCTGGAGTGTGGAAAGAGATTCAGTCATTCTGGAAACCTTGCTAGCCATCACAGGACGCACACGGGTGAGAAGCCATTTGAATGTCTGGAGTGTGGAAAGATGTTCCGTCATGCTGGAAGCCTTGCTAGGCATCACACAACCCACACAGGAGCCACATGAATGTCTGGAATGTGGAAAGAGTTTCAGATGCAGAAAGAGGCTCCCTCTAAGCCTCACCCAATCTCTCCCTCCTTCTCACCCCCAATCTCCCCCTCTTCCCCCTGGAGGAGGGTGTAGGATGGAGAAGAGCCGAATACCCCCCCACACACACACACAAACCTTTGGATGAACCAGGGCCGTTCTGGGAGGAGTAGGAGGGTTGTGCAGTGGGAGGGGGGAAACGGTGGGGTCTTGAATGCAACCCCCCCACAAGATTAAAATGATGCAAGAAGCAGCTTTTAGTGCCAAACCAGGACAGGGAATGGGGAGGGGGAGAAAGAAGGCCAAAATCCCTTCCCCCCCCCACAAAAAAAAAATTAGGCCTTCTCTGGGGGCAGGGCCAGAGGGGAGGGCCAGAGGTGGAGACGGTCCATGCTGTTGCATTGCATGGAGGGGAGGGAGGGAGTGAAGGAAGCTCCATCCTGCAGAACTTCTGCTGCTGCTCTATGTCTGAAGAAGTGGACGTGTCCCTGAAACTTTACATTAAAATAACCCCAAACCCTTGAGTTTTCCAGAAGGGGCATCTGTGGCCAGATCCTGCCTGGGCCAAGAGGAGGAAGAAAGCAGAGGAAGGGGGAGTCTTTGGTCCTCCAATGGGGTAGGCCAGCGAGTTCCTCTTCCTAGAGTGGCTGGAAACTGAAAACCTCTTCCTTGGTTTGGACAAACTGATAAGAAGGACAAAGAAGAACTAATTTTGAGTCTCCTCTGTGGCTTAAAATCTTCTCTTGCTTTTGCTATTTAGAACCTAAAAATCGCTTGCTACATATAGACAGCGTGTAACTTGGGTAACAAAAGTGAAGTAACTTGTTCCAATTTGAGCTAAAATGAGAAACTGTACGTGCTCGGTGGACACGCATGCTATACGTGTGTAGAGTTGTGTGCATGTCTGAGACTGCCTGTCTTGAAATCTATGACACTGTGGAAATAATGAGACATATATTGCCTTACTCAAATTGAAATGGATGAATGACTCTTGTTGGGTCTCAGAATGGGTCCTTCTCTGCTTATCAGGGAAGCACCATTCAGTGCATTGATTCCATTTTCGCAATACTTTTTCTATTAGTAGTAGATATAAATATCTCGTATGATCAGAAATACGTACTTCATCATGTAATAGTTGCCGCAAGGATACTATATGGGAAATTTTGGAAACAACCAGAAGCGACCAGAGAGAAACCTTCATGAAAAGATAAGAGAATGTATCGAAATCAAAAGGCTGTCCAGATTTCTGAAGGGAGACTATGAAGAGATCTCCAAAACAAGATGGGTCAGCCCCCTTCCTCCTCCTCCTCTTCCTCCTTTGTTGAACAACTAAGCAAGAGGGTTAAGCCACAAAAGCCCAAGTGGAGGGAGGTCAAGAGTGGGGTCCCCCAAGGCTCAGTACTGGGTCCCCCTGCTTTTCAACCTCTTCATAAATGATCTAGAATTTAGAGTAAATAGCAAGGTAGCCCATTTATACAGTAAATTATATTATTCAGGGTAGTAAAAAACGAGAGATTGTGAGGAGCTTCAGAGGGATATCTCAACACTGGTAAGATCAGAGTGATGCATGTTGAGGCAAAGCAACAACACCCAATTACATTTATAGACTGATGTGGTCTGAACTAGACATGGGCACGGAGCGGCGAAATTGTCATTTGTTTTCGGTTTTCGTTTCCGTTATGTAACGGAAACCATAACGATAATTACGCTGCTCCAGCTCGAACCCGACCCGAAAAAAGAAAAATTGGGTCGGGTTTTTCGTTGTCGTTAATGGCATTGCGGCAATCGCGCAATGCCATTGCCAAGCAGCACAGGAAAAAAGTTTTAAAAAGTAAAAAAAAAAAAAAAAAAAACCCGACTCCCGGCCAAAAAAGCAGGCAAAAATATGCCTGCCTGAGGACACCTACCAGAGGGGTGGTTTCTGGGGGGGTCCCTGGCCTTCCCCCCCCTCTCCTGTCCTGGGCTGCGTGCACCAGGCTTGGGGGGGGGTCATCCTCGTCGTCTGTCTCGCATGCCACGCGGTGGGGGGATCCAAAATGGCGACTGCAATTTTTCTTTTGAAATTGTGGTCAAAAAAAACACACTAAATCACCACAGAAACATGTGGAATTTATTTATTTTAAATGCCTGATTTTTAATAGTAGCAGCAGTGGGTTTTTATAGAAGTAAAATGATGCATTGATTTTATTTTATTTTTTTAGACCTGCCCATGTGGGCTGGGCATGGGATGGGACCATGCAAATTTTTTGAACCATTCCACCAATGGCATGGCCAGGTTTTGACTGACACTTCTGGATGTGCCAGAGGGCATAAAAAGCCGAGGCACCTTCCAGAAGTCGCAGTCAGGTCTTGGATGTGTGGAGGATGGAGGGCTGCGTGGCTGGCTACTCTGGCTGTTCGAATCGAGATTGGAGGGAGGCTGGAGGCTTTAGATTTAAGTTAGGCAGGCAGGGAATTGAATTTAGAAAATAATTTATTTGATTCCCTGCAGCTTTGTCTGCTGAAGGGAATAGCAGTTTATTCTTTTTTTTCCCTCTGGCAGTTTGTGAGGATTTTTGATATTGGGTAAAGGGGGAGGTTCGACTGGGAGTGGGAGGTGTGGATTTATTTTAAAAATATATTATATACTACCATTTCTTTTCTATTTTCCCAACTTCAATTTGCTTGCACACACACACATTTGGGGTGCAAGCCAAGAGCACCTCTATCTAGTGGAGAATATTTTACAATATTATTTATTTAGTTTACTATTACTTACTTCATTGTTTGTTTTTTAAACTTGTTGTGAGTGCACTGTGCAGTTCAACAACACAGGCCCATTCCATTTAAGTGGATCAGAATAATTTTGAATTTTATTGTCATTTTATTCCCTGAACAACTACTAGTAAACTATATTGTGTTTGTTTATTTGCACCCCAATATCTTTTTTGTTGGGAGGCTGCTGCTGCTGCTTCTGCTGCTGATATCAGCCTTACAATATTTTTGATTCAATCATTTATTACTCCACTGTTTGTTTGTTTATTATTACATTCCCTGAACAACTACTAGTAAACTATATTGTGTTTGTTGATTTGCACCTATCAGCAATTAAGCAAAAAATATAATATATTTAAATGTGTTTGCCACAGAGCAGTGCAGCAGCAGCGTGCAGATAAAATGTCAGTGATGATATAAAGTATTGCAGAGTTAGGTAAACGGAAAGACAATGACAATGGATAGAGTAAAAACTCATATATTCATATATACAGCAAAATATACACAGCATAATAACCAAGCATTATATATACAATACAACAAACAGACAAACAGAGTGTGGGGTTACTGTTCTCACCATAACAGTCCCACCTAACATTTGACAAGCTAGTGCTTAAATACAGTTAAGCACCCATCAGATATGAGTCATCATTAATTAACAATCTGATGCAATCTGATGCAACCATGAAGTTGTAACTTCTTCCACCTGTGCTTCATCACATAACATGCCAGTGATTACTTATCTCTCACACTTGTGGATTAACATCATGAGACTGCAGAATCTAACTGCCTCCATTTTACAATTCTCTTTCCACTTTCTGTTAAATATACATAACATATACCTTAATATTTTTGATTACATCATCATTTATTACTCCATTGTTTGTTTGTTTATTATTACATATACATACATATATACATAGTTACATTAAATTCATACACTTGCTTGTGTTGTGTTGTGTGTGCAGTTGAACACACAGCCGCATTCCATTTAAGCGCATCAGAAGAATTTTGAATTTTATTGTCATTTTATTCCCTGACTAACTAGTAAACTATATTGTGTTTGTTGCTTTGCACCCCAATATCTTTCTTGTTGGGAGGCTGCCTGCTGAATCTGATATCAGCCTTACAATATTTTTGATTCCATTATTATATTACTCCACTGTTTGTTTGTTTATTATTAGTATTACATACATACATAGTTACATTTCATACACTTACTTGTGTGTTGCGTTGTGTGCAGTTGAACACACAGCCGCATTCCATTTAAGTGGGTCAGAAGAATTTTGAATTTTATTGTCATTTTATTCCCTGAACAACTACTAGTAAACCATACTGTGTTTGTTGATTTGCACCCCAATATCTTTCTTGTTGGGAGGCTGCCTGCTGAATCTGATATCAGCCTAACAATATTTTTGATTCCATCATCATTCATTACTCCACTGTTTGTTTGTTCATTATTACATTCCCTGGCCTGAACAACTAATAGTAAACTATATTGTGTTTGTTGATTTGCACCCCAATATCTTTCTTGTTGGGAGGCTGCAGCTGCTGATGATGATATCAGCCTTACAATATTTTGATTCCATCATTATATTACTCCACTGTTTGTTTTTGATTTTCACCCCAATATTATTCTTGCTGGGAGGCTGCCTGCTGCTGCTGCTGATATCAGCCTTAGAATATTTTTGATTCCATCATTATATTACTCCACTGTTTGTTTGTTTGTTTATTATTACATTCCCTGGCCTGAACAACTACTAGTAAACTATATTGTGTTTGTTGATTTGCACCAAAATATCTTTCTTGTTGGGAGGCTGCCTCCCCTACTCTGGCCTTGTGGCCGCCCATACTCTGGCCCTGTGGCCTCCCCTAATCTGGCCCTGTGGCCGCCCATACTCTGGCCTTGTGGCCGCCCATACTCTGGCCTTGTGGCCTCCCAAACTCTAGCTCTGTGGCCTCCCATACTCTGGCTCTGTGGCCGCCCATACTCTGGCCCTGTGGCCTCCCATACTCTGGCCTTGTGGCCACCCATACTCTGGCCCTGTTGCCGCTCGTACTCAGGCCTTGTGGCCTCCCCTACTCTGGCCTTGTGGTCTCCCGTACTCTGGCCTTGTGGCCTCCCGTACTCTGGCCCTGTGGCCTCCCAAACTCTAGCTCTGTGGCCTCCCATACTCTGGCTCTGTGGCCGCCCATACTCTGGCCCTGTGGCCTCCCATACTCTGGCTTTGTGGCCTCCCATACTTATTGTATGGCTTGGTAGGCTGGCACTCTGGCTTCGTGGCTTCTTGCGTGGACTGTGTCTCCACTGGGCAGGCAAAACTCAGGCTTGGTGGCCTGCAAACAATGTCCCTCCCTCAAGTTCCCTGCTGGCGCTCTGGCTTCGCGGCTTCCCTGCGTGGACTGTGTCTCCACTGGATAGGCAAAACTCTGGCTTGGTGGGCTGCAGAACTCTGGCTTGGTGGGCTGCAAACAATGTCCCTTCCTCAATTTCCCTGCTGGCACTCTGGCTTCGTGGCTTCCCTGCATGGACTGTGTCTCGTAGTGGCCTCCAAAGTAGGCCGCTGAAACAATCCCTGCCCTGCTGGCGCTCTGGCTTCTCTTGGCTCTTCTGCGGCTGCCATCCCATCCCAGCAGCACAGCACTCAATCCTCCATGCCCAAAGAGTGGTGGACTGAACTCCAGGGTTTTCTGGAGGGCCTCCATTGGCTCCACTCCAGTCAGCTCCTTTGGATACTCGAGCTGGCAATGATACCCCAAGAGGTTGAGGGGCACTCAACAAGATGAGTGTGTGTGTGTGGGGGGAACTCTCATGCCACTACCAGACTGAATCTCTGACCGCTAGTTGACCAGGATTGCATTTGCTTGGCTTTACAAGGAGTGACATTGGAGATGGGGAGGACATTTAGAGAGGTAGACCCTCATCCAGATTTGGGTAGGAACGGAATACTGTGTCTCCTGCTGCCTCTGAGAGGTGGAGGGGAGATGGGATGGATAAAGGCTTCAAAACAAAGCAACAAAAAAGTATAACAGGCAGCCAGACCAAGTAGGGTGGCCAGTTCAGTCAGCGTTGACCAAGAGAAAAAAAAGAATATTGCATTATGCCCACTTTGTTTGCTTTATTGCATAAGATGCAGTCTTATGCAATGATATATTTATTAAATATCTTATTCATCACCCAGTTTAAAGTGTTTTCCGCCTGCTCTGGGTCATTGCGGGACGCCCCCATGCTCTGGGACGTCAAATCGTGCTAAATCACGGTAGAAACGACAAACGAAACGAAACGACACATTTTTGAAAAATTTCGCGAAAAACGGAAACAACCCAAAACGGGCCCGTTCCGACAAACGAAAACTCGAAACGTCATTTTTTCTGGTCATGCCCATGTCTAGTCTGAACTCTGCAGCAAACCAGGAGGGAACCTTGGTGTCCTGATGGACAATTCAATGAAGGTATCAACCCAGTGTGCGGCAGCAGTGAAAAAAGCAAACTTCGTGCTGGGGATCCTTAGGAAGGGTATAGAAAACAAGTCAGCAAGTGTTGTTTTGCCTCTTTATAAATATATGGTGAGGCCCCATCTGGAGGAGTGTGTACAATTCTGGTCACCCTCCCTCCAGAAGCATATTATGAAAATGGAAAAAGTGCGAAGGAGGGCAACCAGAATGATTCAGGGACTGGAACACTTTCCTTATCATCTGAGGCTGCAAGGGCTGGGCCTCTTCTCTTGAACGATGGTGCCTAAGAAATGACATGATTGAAGATGATAAAATCATACACAGTATGGGCAAATAGATTAAGGGGGAAATTGTTTTTCCTATTGCACAACACTAGAACTAGGGGGCACTCCATGAAAATTTTGGTTGCTAGATCTCAAATTAATAAGAGAAAGTATTTTTTCCACCCCGAGGATCCCTGGTCTGAGGTTGGGTGGCCAGCTAAGGAGCGGCTCTCCAGGCTGGACGGGACGAAGGGAAGCAAGCCAGTTGGGCCGGGGCAGGCAGCAGCGAGCGTAGCCCTTGCCGGGAGCTGGACCGAGCGAGTGTGCCAGCTCCCTCCCTCCCATTCTTGGTGGCTGCTCCTCCGTTATCTGCCTTGCCAGCCGGGTTTCCTTCTTCCTAACTTCCTGGGTCCTCGGGGCTTTCTTTTCTCTCCTCCCCTCCTCCTCCTTTCAGGGCTTCTCCTCCCTCTTCCTCCCCTAAATTCCTGGGTCCCTTTCTGTCCCCTCCTCATCGTTGACATAGTACCCCTAAGGATTTATAAGATGATACATAATCTCCCAGTTATCGTGGGGATTAGGAACCCGACCCGATCCACGATAAAGGAAAATCCACATTATATGTGGATGCTGGGTTAGGACAGATTTGAGGGCCCTGTTTCGGGCCTCCTACACTTACCTTAGGCCTGGTAGTTCCCCAAGCGAGACTCCGATGTGCTTCCCAGGCCTGTCAGAGGCCCCAGAAGTGGTTTTGGGCGATCCGGAAGGCACTTCCGTTTTTTTGGAAGCCACATCCGGTTCGCCATAAACCACTTCTTGGGCCTCCGACAGGCCTGGGTAGTCCATTGGAGGCCTGCTTGGGGCAGCACCAGGCCTGGAGGCTCCAGACAGGCCCACACAGTTTGCCTCAGGGGGCCATGCCTTCATATACTGCAGTCCTGTCGCAATCCCATGTCATTGCTTTCTGCAACATCAGAATCCAGTCATCCTTGCAAATCTGCCAGACTACAGTGATACCTTGGTTTACGAGCATAATCCATTCTGGAAACATGCTTGTAAATCAAAACACTCATACATCAAAGCAAATTTCCCCATTAAAAATATGGGTACTCAGATGATTCATTCAAGGCTCGATAGAACACGCACTGTATGCACAAAATGCTAAAAACATGGAAGAAGTTGGCTAGAAGTCCATGTTCCACACCATGGTTTAGGCACCTACTTGCGGAATCTGTGGAATCTTGGGACTAAAAACTGGATTTTACTCCATGTTTTTAATATGACAATAAAAAAAATGCAATTTTTGGCCCCTTTGTGTACTTGACTTGTTACCCCATTACTAGAAATTAGAGATGGGCACGACTAGGGAAAATGACGTTTTCGAGTTGTCGTGTGTTGGAGGCGGCCCGTGTCGGCTCGTTTCCGTTTTTTGCGAAATTTTGCAAAAATTTGTTGTTTCGTTTTTTGGTTTTTCGTCTGTCGTTATACTGGTTTGGGGGGGGGGTAGCGGGCTCCTGGAGGCACCTCTCTGTGGTGGGTGCCTCCTCTGGCCCGCTAATAGGGAAAGCGGGCTCCTGGAGGCACCTCTGTGGGGTGGATGCCTCCTATCCTCACCCACCGGCGCTGCTACAAAAGGGCATGCATAGCCATGTGGATATGCATACCAAGTTGCAGACGCAGCAGCAGACTGGCACCCCTCTTTTTGGGGTGCCTTCCCTACATCAGTCAGAGCCAGGCACTCGCGGGCAGGGTTTGCATGGCACACAAGTGCTGCTGCAGGAGTCAGCCAGAGCCACAAGTGACGGCTGGCGGATTCTCCCTGCATCCGCTGTGTCTCACTAAGAAGGGAAGCGTACTTGCGTGTGCAATGCAAGTACAGAATGATCTGGCTTAGGGGGAGAGAGGGTTAGCGCAAGAGCTAGGGTTAGGCCAGTTACGGGTGAGGTTAGGGTGGGGTAGTGGGGTGCACCTCTGGGTGCCTCTCTGACCCACTAAGAGGACAGTGTACTGTGGCCCAGTGTGGCGTATGGGTAAGGGTTAGGGTTAGGGTTAGGGCTAGGGCAGGGTTAGTGGGCTTTTTGGCACATCCCAGAAGTCTCAGTGGCCAAGTGGCCATGCGATTGGTGGAATGGCTCCAAATATTTGCATGGTCCACTCCCATGGCCAGCCCATCATTGCGCAGGTGTAAATAAAATAAAATAAAATAAAATCAATGGAGAGAGGACAGAGAGGAGACATTTTTTATTGCAAGAAAAACCCACTGCTACTGTAAAAATTCTGGCAGTTTTAAAATAGCAATTTTTGCATGTTTCTGTGGTGCTTGTGTGTTTTTGGGCCACTCCACGATTTCAAAAAAAATATTGCGGTCGCCACCCCATTTTCGATCCCCCGCCCGCACCGCATGGCATGGCGAGTCCGGCTTGTTGCTTGTGAGTCCCCACCAGAGCAGCCCAGGACAGGAGAGGGGGGGAGGCTGGGGACCTCCCCCCAGAAACCACCCCTCTGGTAAGGTGCCCTCTCAGGCAGGCATATTTTCGCCTGCTTTTTGGGCCGGGAGTCGGGTTTTTTTTAACTTTAAAAAACTTTTTTTTTCTGTGCCGCTTGAATGGTGGCGAGCCGGCGACGCGGCAACTTTGGTGGGACGACGAGTGCAGCCCAGCAGGGACAGTAGGAGACGGGGGAAGGCCGGGGACCTCCCCCCCAGAAACCACCCCTCTGGTAGGTGCCCTCTCAGGCAGGCATATTTTCGCCTGCTTTTTGGGCCGGGAATCGAGTTTTTTTTTAACTTTAAAAAACTTTTTTTTTCTGTGCCACTTGAATGGCGGCGAGCCGGCGACGCGCCAACTTTGGCGGGACGACGAGCGCAGCCCAGCAGGGACAGGAGGAGAGGGGGGGAGGCCGGGGACACCCCCCCCCAGAAACCACCCCTCTGGTAGGTGCACTCTCAGACAGGCATATTTTCGCCTGCTTTTTGGGCCGGGAATCGGTTTTTTTTTTAACTTTTAAAAACTTTATTTCTGTGCCGCTTGGCATTGCGGGATCGCCGCGATGCCAGGAACGACAACGACAAATCAGACCGAATTATTCTTTAGTTGGTTCCAGTTCGAGTTCTGGCGGAGTAATTTCCGTTACCGTTTCCGTTCCGTAACGGAAACGAGGAACGGAAACGCAAACGGGAATTCCGCTAAGTCATGCCCATGTCTACTAGAAATGATTTGAAAAATAAGCAACAATTTGGAGGACCAACGTTTGGACACCACTGCCTGAAGGGAAAGAAATAGGGAAGGAGGGGACCCAAAGATCCCTTTGGAGAGGCTGCCTGGATGTTACTCTGCTGCCCGCCCGCCCCCCGAGTCCCAGACACAATCGCACCTAAACAAACCCCCCACAGCCATTGGAGAGCCTGGCCAGCTCTATGGGGCTTGGGGTGGATTTTTGCCAGTTCTACTCCATCAGTGAATTTTCCTGGCTGACCCGGGGGGGGGGAGGATTCTCCTAATGGTGTTAATGCTGCCATGCAATCATTCATTTTTCATGGATGTAAATCTTGTTTGTCACCTTTGGGCGCTTTTACATGATCCCTAAAATCCGAGGCAAAGGGTTCCCAGCTCCAGAGCTTAAAAATGTTTTCCCACCAGCTCTGGACTTAAAAAAAAATAAGTACGCCCATGCCCACCTAACCGCATCCCAGCGCACTTTTCAAGTACCTGGCTTCCAGGTGGTAAAAAAAAAAAATCTTCCGATGCCGATTGTAAAGCTGTGAATGCAGGCCTCCCCTCCCCTTCTGTTTGTTCTTTTGTCCCCACCATCCCTTTAAGAGACAGGAATCACTACGGGCTCGGGGCTGCTTCGAGTGGCAGACGGAGGTGAGCCTGCATTATTTTCTCCCTTTTTTTTCTCCCTCCCCTCACGCAGACAGGAACAATGGAGTGTGGAGGGGTGGGAACACAGGAAGAGTGACCAACCCCCAAGATCTCTGGTCTGAATTTAAATTGCCACAGGATTTTAGAGGTCGTGTAAAAGTGCCGTTTGATTGCATTGTAGGAAAAGTACAATGACTGCCTGGGACTCCATTCATGGGGAGAAAGGCTGATTAAAGAGGAAGCGGTATATAAATAAATAAATAAATAAATAAATAAATAAATAAGACAGAGTGAAGTGAGACAAACAAATGAAATCCCCCCCGTGCACTCCCCAAACTTTGCAAGCATGGTTGTTCCCCCTCTGCTTCCTCCCTGCTTTCTTCTGGTGCCAGAAGGATGATGGGTAGGAAGGGGGAGGCCCCAGGCATCTATTAATTTCAGATTTAAGATGATTTAAAGGTTCTGCTGTTGCAGGGTAGCTCACCGGACTAGGGCACTGAAACTGTTGGCTGCAAAATCAGCAGCTCAGGGTACTGGCGGCCACATGATCCGGACTTGCACAACACTGGCTCTTTGGCTTGAAAACTGATATGAGCACTACCCCTTGTGTTGGACACAACTAGCATGCATGTGTGTGTGTTGGGGGGGGGACCTTTACCTTTGTTAGGCATTAGAAAGATTATAGAAATGGGGATATAGAATCATATATTTATATAGAGCTGGAAGAGACCTCAAGGGCCATTCAGCCCAACCCCACTGCCATGCAGGAACCCCCATATTTATTTATTTCAAAACTAGATTTTCTTTCTCCCTGTTTCTAAAGTAATAATCATTTTAGAGATTTGATGACGCATTGCCCGGCAGTCCTTCTGGTATCATTAAATGCCACCACGATTGTTGAAATCTCTCTCTTTCTCTTGCATATATTTATCGTTTTCAAACAAAAAACAGTTACAGTGTGGGAAGGAAAAAACATTGAATGATTTTACTCCTCTCAAACAAAATTTGCATCCCATCATAACAATATATATATATATTTGATCATTAACTATTTCAATTACAAATAAATTAAACAGGGAACTTAGTTTGACTTATAATATTGATCTAGAAATTGATAGATACCATGCCATCTTTCATTGAAATCTTCAAAATGTCCAGTTGGTTTCAGTAATGCTGAGATCTTGTCCATTTCTGCACAGTTCAGCAGCTTCATAATTAATTGGTCTTTGTCAGGAATCTTGTTTGTGTTCCATAGTTGTGCATAGAACATTCTATCTGCTGTGATAACATGGATTATTACAATTTTTTATTTTCCATCACCAGTATTTTGTTGTATCATAGACAGTATCACAGACAGTTAAAACATATCTGGTTTCCACTCAAGATTGATTAAGAGTTTGTGAGATGAATGTTTGTACCAGACACCAGTATTTTTAGCCCTCTCCCTCTTCCCTTTGTGACATTTCCAACAGGCACTGGATATTTTATACATTTTAGACAGCTTATCAGGCATTAAACACCACCTATAGAATATTTTAAGATCCTGTGCCCATCTTACTTATTTATTTATTTAGAATATTTTTACCCCACCTTTCTCCTTCATTAATTGCAGCTGTTGTTAGAAAACTCTGTAAAAAATAATATTGTGGCTTCAACTCATGGCAACCGACACTTGCTTGTGTTGCTTCCAGTGTCCACCGTCTTTCTAGCTCCCGGTCTTGGCTGTCTGTTCAGACCTTCTTCAAAGCTGGTTAGTCTTCCTTTCTTTGCCACTCTGGTACAATCTTAACACAAAGATTGTTAGATTCATTCTGGGAAACATATTATACATACATCTCTGGTACCATGACCCTGACAGAATTTTGTGCTATTTAATCAGCCAGCGGAAGCAATACTTATTAAATAAATAGTTAGCCAGAGACAAGAGTTTTCTTAAAACCAAACAGCTATATTACATATGAACAAAAATATATTGCAGCGTCACAGAACTTATACAAAGCTCAACAGCATAACAGCATTCAGTACATATGACAGAATATATAGCAGAGAGACAAAGTGGGTGCCTTACTCACAGAAGGCCCAATGAACAATGATTTACAGAACATTTTTATACATGTCTTTGCCCAATCATGAATGGCATTACCTCACAGCTATTGCAACCCCTTGCATCAGCCAAAACCCATTATGCTCATTCTTAACATCTGTATTACGTTAGAACAAACTATACATTGAGTCACTGTGACTTTGCACTTTTACAGACTCCCTCTTCAATCAGTTAAATACATATCAGATATATAACAGAACATTCTGTCTAATACATATATTTCACTAACTAATATCTGACAGGACCCAAGGTGGCTTACAATAGTGAGGGACAATATACAGCCCAGAACATTCAAAACATATTCAACAGTCAAAGGTAACATTAAAACTACCAAGAACATGCCCAGGACCCTGGGACTCGGCTGCCTGGACTCCCCACACCTCCCTGCTTAACACCAGCCACCTGGCCCAGGCAGGAAAGGGCTTGAAAAGACCGGGCTGCCAGGGACTGTCGGACCAGCGTTCCTGTGCCGGGAGACTCCAACAACATCTGCCACCCCCACGCCTTTTGGGTGAGAGCCAGAAGGGGCTGCTTGCAGCTTTTCCCTGTGGGTGCTCTTTGGCTTTGGAGTCCCTGCCATCTCCTCAGGACCAGGACCCTGGGACTCGGCTGCCTGGACTCCCCACACCTCCCTGCTTAACACCAGCCACCTGGCCCAGGCAGGAAAGGGCTTGAAAAGACCGAGCTGCCAGGGACTGTCGGACCAGCGTTCCTGTGCCGGGAGACTCCAACAACATCTGCCACCCCCACGCCTTTTGGGTGAGAGCCAGAAGGGGCTGCTTGCAGCTTTTCCCTGTGGGTGCTGTTTGGCTTTGGAGTCCCTGCCATCTCCTCAGGACCAGGACCCTGGGACTCGGCTGCCTGGACTCCCCACACCTCCCTGCTTAACACCAGCCACCTGGCCCAGGCAGGAAAGGGCTTGAAAAGACCGGGCTGCCAGGGACTGTCGGACCAGCGTTCCTGTGCCGGGAGACTCCAACAACATCTGCCACCCCCACGCCTTTTGGGTGAGAGCCAGAAGGGGCTGCTTGCAGCTTTTCCCTGTGGGTGCTGTTTGGCTTTGGAGTCCCTGCCATCTCCTCAGGACCAGGACCCTGGGACTTGGCTGCCTGGACTCCCCACACCTCCCTGCTTAACACCAGCCACCTGGCCCAGGCAGGAAAGGGCTTGAAAAGACCGGGCTGCCAGGGACTGTCGGACCAGCGTTCCTGTGCCGGGAGACTCCAACAACATCTGCCACCCCCACACCTTTTGGGTGAGAGCCAGAAGGGGCTGCTTGCAGCTTTTCCCTGTGGGTGCTGTTTGGCTTTGGAGTCCCTGCCATCTCCTCAGGACCAGGACCCTGGGACTCGGCTGCCTGGACTCCCCACACCTCCCTGCTTAACACCAGCCACCTGGCCCAGGCAGGAAAGGGCTTGAAAAGACCGGGCTGCCAGGGACTGTCGGACCAGCGTTCCTGTGCCGGGAGACTCCAACAACATCTGCCACCCCCACACGCCTTTTGGGTGAGAGCCAGAAGGGGCTGCTTGCAGCTTTTCCTTGCGGGTGATGTTTGGCTTTGGAGTCCCTGTTGCCATCAAGTATAAGATATAGGACCCACAATAGAACTAAGGGAACAGGAAGGCGGGAGGGCAATGGATGGGGCAGCCATTGGAATTGTGCTGGGTAGGGGAAGGTATGGTGGTAGGAGTGGAACATGCCCGCCTAGGAGAAGAGAGTTTAGATACCTTACATCTATCCCCTCTTCTGGTTCCACCCCTAGCCAGAAGGAACCAGGTGACCATATCAGCGAGCCCACAAGCCACACGGTGCTGTTGTTGAATGCCAGGTCGGTACAAAAAAAGAACGCCCTCATCCATGATGTCATTCTGGATGAGGGTGCCGACTTGGCATGTATTACCGAGACCTGGGTGGGAGAGGAGGGTGGTGTTCCCCTCTCCCAGCTATGCCCGCCTGGGTACTCGGTCCAGCACCAGTGTCGCTTGAAGGGTCGGGGAGGGGGAGTTGCTATAGTCTATCGGAGTTCTATCTCCTTGACCAGACTTCCTGTCCCCTTGGGAGGAGGCCTGGAGGGCCTGTACTGTGTGTTGGGATCACGAGACAGATTGGGGATTCTGCTGGTGTACCGCCCACCCTGCTGCGTACCAACAGTCTCCCTGCCTGAGCTGACGGAGGTTGTCTCGGACCTGGTGTTGCGGACCCCCAGGCTGTTGGTACTGGGGGACCTCAACATCCATGCTGAGGCAGCCTTGAATGGGGCAGCTCAGGACTTCATGGCCGCCATGACAACCATGGGGCTGTCTCAATATGTCAACGGCCCAACGCATGAGAAGGGCCATACTTTAGACCTGGTCTTCTCAACGGGATTGGAGGATGGTGGTTTGGATGTGGAGGGGTTGGTTTTGACTCCATTGTCATGGTCAGACCACTTTCTGGTCAAGTTTAGGCTATTAGCTTCTTCTACCCTCTGCAAGGGTGGGGGATCTATGCAGATGATCCGCCCTCGGAGACTAATGGATCCAGATGGTTTCCTGAAAGCTCTGGGGGATTATCCATCTGATATGGTCGGCGCTCCTGTCGAAGCTCAGGTCACCCTGTGGAATAGGGAAATGTCCCGGGCGGTCGACACGATTGCACCTAAGCGTCCTCTCCCCTTACGCAGAGCCCAGACAGCTCCTTGGTATACATCTGAGCTGCGGGCAATGAAGCAGGAGGGGAGACGGCTGGAGCGCAAGTGGAGAAAATATCACTGTGAGTCCGATCGAACACGGCTTAGAGCCAATTATCGGGCCTATTCCGTGGCGATACGGTTTGCGAAAAGGCAATATTTCACAAACCGTATTGCTTCCTCAGAGTGCCGTCCAGCAGAGCTGTTTCGGGTGGTCCGGGACCTTCTTCAACCGAGAAATATGATGGAGGTTCTGGACCACTCAGCAGCCCGCTGTGACGAGTTTGCTGTCCACTTTGAGGAAAAAATCGCTCAGATTCGCAGGGAATTGGACTCCACTATTGTGCAGAATCAAGGGATGTGTCCAGTGTGCCGTGCTTAGGTCCAGTATTATTGGATGAGTTTCAATTATTGAGACCCGAGGATGTGGACAGGGTGCTTGGATCTGTCCGTGCTACCACTACACCACTCGACCCTTGCCCTTCTTGGCTAATTGAAAGATCTGCCAGGGGAGTTCGCACCTGGGTCCAGGAAGCTGTAAACGCCTCATTAAGAGAGGGAGTGGTCCCTGCTGCCTTAAAAGAGGCAGTAATTAGGCCACTCCTTAAAAAACCTAACCTGGACCCAGAGCTGGTGGTTAACTACCGTCCAGTAGCGAACCTCCCTTATTTGGGCAAGGTGTTGGAGCGGGTGGTGGCCGGGCAACTCCAGGCACTGCTGGATGAAACGGATTTTCTGGATCCATTTCAATCTGGTTTCAGGCCGGGTTTTGGTACAGAGACTGCCTTGGTCGCCCTGTATGATGACCTCTGCCGGGAGAGAGAGACAGGGGGAGTGCAACCCTGTTGATACTCCTGGACCTCTCAGCGGCTTTCGACACCATCGACCATGGTGTCCTTCTGGATAGGCTGGCCAGGTTGGGAGTCGGAGGCACCGCTTTGCGGTGGTTCCATTCCTTCCTGGCTGACCGTGTCCAGAAGGTGGTGCTGGGGGACAGTTGCTCTGCCCCGTGGCATTTATGTCATGGGGTTCCTCAGGGCTCTATACTGTCTCCCATGCTGTTCAACATCTACATGGAACCACTGGGAGAGGTCATCAGGAGGTTTGGGCTGAGGACTCAGCAATATGCTGATGATACTCAGCTCTACCTCTCGTTTTCCACCAATCCAGGTGAGGCGGTTTCTGTGCTGAACTCGTGTCTGGGCCAGATAATGGACTGGATGAGGGTTAACAAATTGAAACTCAATCCAGACAAGACGGAAGTGCTGTTAGTGGGTGCTTTGCCAGACAGGTTAGAGGGCCACTTCCCTGTTCTGGACGGGGTTGCACTCCCCCTAAGGGACAGGGTCCGCAGCTTGGGGGTGCTCCTGGACCCCGGTCTAACTCTGGAAGCCCGGGTGGATTCGGTGGCCAGGGGTGCCTTTCTCCAGCTGCGGAAAATATATCAGCTACGCCCCTACCTGGATGAACGGAGCCTCATAACAGTTACGCATGCACTGGTAACATCCCGTATTGATTACTGCAATGCGCTCTACATGGGGCTGCCTTTGAAGACGGTTCGGCGATTACAACTGGTTCAGAATCGTGCGGCGCGGCTAGTAAGTGGTGGAGCCGCTAGGGATCACATCACGCCGATTCTACGTAGCCTACATTGGTTACCAGTTGCTGCCCGAGCCCAATTCAAAGTGCTTGTTTTGACATATAAAGCCCTAAATGGCTTAGGACCTGGATACCTGAAGGACCGCCTCCTTCCATATGAACCTACCCGGCAATTAAGATCAAGCCAGGGGGCCCTCTTGAAAGAGCCATCCCTCAAGGAGGTAAGAGGGATGGCTTGCAGACACAGGGCCTTCTCGGCAGCTGCCCCCAAGCTATGGAATGCCCTCCCAAGTGAGATCCGCCTGGCGCCAACACTGATGACATTTCGGCGCCAGGTAAAAACCTTCCTGTTCCAGAAGTTTTTTAATTGATACAATTTAGATTGTGGGTCTTCTGATGGCAATTTTAGTGTGATGTTTTAGTATAAGGTTTTTATTGTTTTAATTATTTATTGCTGTTTGATGTTTTTAACTGTTTTAATTCCTTGATTGTAAGCCGCCCAGAGACCTTTGGGTTGTGGGCGGCATATAAGTTGTAAAAATAAAATAAAATAAAATAAATAAATAAAAAGAAAAAAATCCATTGAGAAGGATGGAAACTAGCATGGAAAAGACTGGAGTTCTCAGGAGGTCAGTCAATGGAATCATGCAAGGTAATCCATCTAAAATTCACATAGTAGGAAGTCCCTGATTCCGGGAAAGCTTGTCTGAAGAAGAAGGTCTTTTCCTCTGGGAAAAAAAGTACTTTCTCTTATTTGTTTGAGATCTAGCCCCCAAAAGTTTCATGGAGTGCCCTGCAGTTCTAGTGACAACCTAGGCCTTATCTTAACGTTCTCTGTCTCCAGCGCAGTGACAAAAAAGGGTCGGCATTAATTTCTGTGGCCATTAAAAACGAGTGTGTCGTGTGTGGGGAATAAATAAAAAAATGACAGACGAAAGGACAACTAGTGTACCTTCCCTCAGTACAGGCCCCGCCCCCACGGCAGCCCTTCCTGAGGCGATAACGGTCAGTTGCGCATGCGCACAGGCCCCTAACGGTCGGCGCCCGTCCTCTCGCTCGTGGCCCTTGGGCGCTTGGCGGGAAAAGGGCGGGTGGCGTCTGTGGCACGTATTCCGAGCTTTGTGGCTCTCGCCCGTCCTTCCACTTTCGCTGGGAAGGATAGAGGAGGGGGCAGGATTGGCCCTGAGGAGGGGAGGCCGACCTCGCTCATTTTGCCGTCTAAGGCCTGCCAAAAGAGGGTCCGAGCTCCCTCTCGCGCGCACAAAAACTCACGCTCCCCTCCTGTCCTCACAGGGAGAGGTGCATAAGGCCTCTTTTGCGGGAGGGGATGTGTGAAACCCTCCTTGCGTGGAGAGGGGGGGGGGGAAGAAGAGAATAAGGGGGGGGGATCCTGACCATCCATAAAGGGGGGGGGCAGACGCTCCTAAGCGATGGAACTTGTTGAGGGAACTGGCAAGACATTCCAGCATGGGGTCGCGACTGTAAGGACACCACACAAACACACAAACACACACACAAGCGCAGAGGGTGGGAGTGGGATACTTTAACTGTTCTTGCAACTCCCCAGCGCCTTCAAGAGAGATTGGGAGGGTGGGGAGGAACAAGCCTTCCTTCCTTCCCCCTTTTAAAGTTCAGGCACGACGGGAGAGCCATTCGTGGAGAGTCATTGGGATCCCTTCGTGGCTCTCGCCGCCTCCTCGAGATCCAAGGGTAAAGCATTCCCCTGACCTGGCCCCGCCCCGCCTCGCCTCGACTGGGTTCCCTTATGGAGGAGGCAAAGGGGGCGTGACTACCTGTCCCTTCCCCCTCCCCTCCCCTCCCTTTTGTCCTTCCCGCCCCCTCCTCCCCTCCCCCTTCATGGAAGCGTTGCTTTGGGGGGGAACAGGGGAGGCAGAACCCAGAACTACGAAGAAGGTAGAGGAGACCCTCCTACTGAGCGTTTCGCAGGGGAACCGGATGCGACGCGCTCCACCTCTCTTTCCCCAGTCTCCGGGGTTTCCATAGAGCCCGCGGCCAGAGCAGCTCCTTCCTGAGTCTACGGTGGCGAGACTGTGAGGAAGGTAGGCGCTGGTGGGGCTTCCCGTTGTGGTCCTTGTTGTTGGGCAGGTGTGTGGGTGGGGAAATGTGGGGCTGGAGAGACCGGGCGACCAGGGACCTCCCCCTCCCTTGGCCTGCCTTGCACGAGGGGTCTCCTGGCCTGGGGCTCCTCCTTGGGTCCTGCTCAGGAGGGAGAGAGGGTGTCTTTTTTTTTTTTTGCGGGGGATCCAGATTGCACTCCTTCGAAGGAAGGAGACCCACCCACCCTGGGGGGGGGGGACCCTTTCCTAGCAGGTGTGGGGCCGATGGGGTGTGGGGGGAATCGCCTTGGGTTTCCCTTCGAGGAGACCCCCTCTCCCTGCCTCCCACCCCCACCCGCCCATAATCAATGGACGAAAGTGGGAGGGGGGAATGAGGGAGGGAGGGGCTGCCTTTTGCAGCTCAAGGCGCCCCTGGAAGGTCCCCCCCACACACACACACACCTGATCCTCCCTTGGTCAAAGCTTGGGAAAAGAAAGGGGAGAGCAAAGCTGGCAGGGGCAGGAAGAGCTGGAGGGAGAAAGTCATTTGGGTTCCAGGGACTTGTATAGTAAAACCAGCAAATGAATTCAGTACTAAAAGCAGATTTAGAAGCATCAGAGTATATTCAAACACCCCCACTCACTTAAAGCCAGTCACTTAAGAAAAAGGCCTGGCTGGAGAGAACGGGTCTTTGCCTGCTTGTGGAAGGGTTACCTGAAATTTTATTACCCAACCCCGAATTCTCCCCCATTTCCCCTTCTCCTGCAGAACAGCCCACTGAGGTGCAAACCCATTTTATCCCTTGCATTACAGCAAGGACTGCTCTCAGCAAGTCCCTAAAAGATCAGTCCCCACCCCCACCCCCCAGTTCCTGTGAGGGGTAAAGATGAGCTCCGAAGGAAGAGGAAGACCTTAACAGACCAGGCATTGGAAAAGAAGTGGCCGAATAACTCAGGGATTTAGGGATCTCATCCTGGAGCCAGAGTTTGGTGCGCTTCCTGTGAGAAGAGCCAGCCTGTGTGGCCTTGGGAAAGTTGCACAGTCTCAGGGCACCCCCAGAAGAAGGGAAAGGGAAACCACTTGTCATTATTTTCTACTTGGAAAACCCTGAGAAGGGTGGCTGTAGCTCAGAATTGACTTTACGGCTGATGATAGTGATGGCAGTGGTGATTAAGTGGGATACTAGACCAGTGGTTCTCAACCTGTGGGTCCCCAGATGTTCCTGCGCTACAACTCCCAGAAGTCTTCATCACTAGCTGAGCTGGCCAGGATTTGGCGATGAGGTCCATGGATTGTGAAAAGGGATATAATACTGAGAAACTTTGTTTGTCACCATGTCCCAGAGAAGCCTTCAGAAGATTCCTTTTATTTTTCTCTCTGGGAGGTGGTGAAAAGGAGCTGATCTCCCCTTGTTTCTCTCTGGACCAAAAGAGAAGAACTCAACTCCCAAGTTCTTCAACCATTTTCATGGTGAGTCAAAAGTTGCTTGTCTTCCTCCTGCGGTACTATAGTTCCATAGACTAACAACGTGCTGGGTGAAAAAAAATATTCATTTGTTTGTTCTTACTCTCCCAGCCCTCAATTTGAGTGTATGTCCCCTAGTTCTGGTATTTTGTGAGAGGGAGAAGAGCTTCCCTCTATCCACTTTACTCATGCCCCACATTATTTTGTAGGTCTCAGTCCTATCCCCCCTCAGGCGCCTTTTTTCCAGACTAAAGAGCGTGAAATGTTTTTGCCTTTCCTCATAAGGGAAGTGCCCCAGCCCGGTAATCATTTTTAGTCACTCTCTTCTGCACCTTTTCCAGTTCCACTATGTCTTTCTTGAGATGCGGTGACCAGAATTGTACACAATACTCCAGGTGGGGCCTCACTATTGTTTTGTATAATGACATTATAATGTTGGCTGTTTTATTTTCATTCCCCTTTTTGATCATCCCTAGCATGGAATTGACCTTCTTCACCGCTGCCACACATTGGGAAGACACCTTCACGGAGCTGTCCACCAACACATCAAGATCTCTCTCCTGATCCGTCACGGATAACTCAGAGCCCATGAGTTGATAGATAAAGTTTTGATTTTTTTGCCCCAATATGCATCAATTTACATTTGGCTACATTAAAACACATTTGCCATTTCGCAGCCCATTCCCCCAGTTTGGAGAGATCCTTCTGGAGCTCTTCACAATTTTCTCTGGTTTTTACCACACAGAAAAGTTTTGTGTCATCTGCAAACTTGGCCACCTCACTGGTTATCCCTGTCTCCAGGTCATTTATGAACAGATTGAAAAGCACCGGTCCCAGGACAGATCCCTGGGGCACACCGCTTTTCACCTCTCTCCATTGTGAAAATTTCCCATTGACACCTACTCTTTGTTTCCTGGATCTCCACCAGTTCTCAATCCATAAGAGAACCTGCACTCTTATCCCCTGACTGTGCAGTTTTCTCAGCAGCCTCTGGTGAGGGACTGTGTCAAAGGCCTTCTGAAAATGCAGATAGACTATATCCACCGGTTCACCCAAAACCGCATGCCTCTTGACCTTATCAAAGTATTCTAAAAGATTTGTCAGAGGGATGAGAGCAGAACATACACACACACAACACACACACACACACACACACACACACACACACACACACACACACACACTTGGTTGAATCAGGGCCGATCTAGGGGGGGGGGAGGGTTGTGCAGTGGGAGGGGGGAAATGAAGGGGTCTTGAAGGCAAAAACCCCCAGCAAGGGATTCCCCCCAGATAGGGAATGGGGAGGGGAGAGAAAGAAGGCCAAACTCTGTATGACGCTGTGGAAATAATGAGACATATATTGCCTTACTCAAACTGAAATGGATGAATGACTCTTGTTGGGTCTCAGAAAGGGTCCTTCTCTGCTTATCAGGGAAGCTTCGTTCAGTGCATTGATTCCATTTTCGCAATGAAAAGCCTTTTATTCTCATGAACCTGTGTCTTTTTCTATGGAGATTTGCCAGTTGCCAATCTCATTGCGGTTCGTTCCTGTTTGTGGGATAACAGAGGAGAAGGCTGGCAGTGTCGAAAGCTGGGTCAGCTCCTTTCCTCTTCCTCTTCTTCCTCTTCCTCCTCCTCCCCGTTTGTTCCACAACCAAGCAAAAGGGTTAGGCCATAAAAGGCCAAGTGGAGGGAGGTTAGGAATTGGGATCCCCAATGGTCAGTTCTGGGACCCCCTGCTTTTCAACGTCTCTTCATCGATCTAGAAGTCAGAGTAAACAGCAAGGTAGCCAATTTATACGTTAAATTTTATTATACAGGCTAGTAAAAATGAGAGAGATTGTGAAGAGCTCTAGAGGGATCTCTCAACACTGGTAAGTGCAGAATGATGCCCTTTGGGCAACCCCCCCCCAATTACATTTATAAACTGATGGGATCTGAACTCTCTGCAACAAACCAGGAAAGGGACCTTGGTTTCCTCTTGGGCAGCTCAAGGAAGGCATCAATCCAGTGTGGGGCAGCAGTGAAAAAAGCCAACTCAATGCTAGGGATCATTAGGAAGGGTATAGAAAATACGTCAGCAGGTGTCCTTTTGCCTCCTTTTTAAGGCCGAACCATGGTGAGGCCCCATCTGGAGGATTGTGTACAATTCTGGTCACCATCCCTCCAGAAGGATGTTATGGAAATGGGAAAAGTGCAGAGGAGGGCAAC
Source organism: Phrynocephalus guinanensis (assembly GCA_037367245.1). Lineage (NCBI taxonomy): Eukaryota > Metazoa > Chordata > Lepidosauria > Squamata > Agamidae > Phrynocephalus > Phrynocephalus guinanensis. The sequence continues at coordinate 3,289,928 of CM074744.1, read as the reverse complement.
CAGAATGATTCGTGGACTTGAACACCTAGAATTCTAGAGTTGGAAGAGACCTCAAGGGCCATCTAGTCCAGCCCCCTGCCTTGCAGGAACCACCATCTCAAAGGAGACTCCACCACCCTCCGTAGGGGCTAATTCCACTGCCAAAGAGCTCTGTCATGTTCTTTCTAATCTGTTTAAATGGAATCTCTTTTCCTGTTGTTGGAGACCATTGCCCCAAGTCCTAGTCTCTAGAGCCATAGAAAACAAACCAGTCCTTTCTTCAATGTGACATCCTTTCAAATATTTAAAGATAGCTCCCCCTCAGCCTTCTTTTTGAACGGCTAAAGATTCCCAGTTCCCTAAGCCGTTCCTCGCGTAAGACATGTCTTCCAGACCTTCAACCATCCTGGTCACCCTCCTCTGGACCTGCTCAGAGGTTGTCAACTTCCTTTTATTAAATTGAGGCGCACAGACCTGGACCCGGGACTCCAGGTGGGGTCTAACCAGGGCAGAAGAGAGTGGTACCATCACTTCCCTTGATCTAGACCAGGCATGTCCAAACTTCAGGCCTCCAGATGTTTTGGATCACAATGCGCAGAATCATTTGCCATTGGCAATCTAAGCTCAGAATTCTGGGAGCTGTGGTCCAAAACATCAGGAGGGCTGAAGTTTGCACATGCCTGGTCCAGACACGATGCTTCTGTTGATGCAACCTCACCAATTCCACACCCCCACACCCCCAAGCACACACACCCTTGAGTTTCCAACCTGGGGCTCTGATTCCTGGCCTGACCCTGCCTGGGCCAAGAGGAGGAGGAGGAGGAGGAGGAGGAGGAGGAGGAGGAGGAGGAGGAGGAAGGCCGATGTCCCCCCCTTCCCTCCCCTCCCCCCCACTCCACCCTGCCTTTCTTTTGGGGCTGCGCTCCCCTCCCCCTCCCTTTGCAGGGCCAGGAGTAGGAGGAGGAGGAAGGAAGGGGGGTTCGGTCCTCCAAGGGCAAAAGGGCAGTGAGTTCCGCTTCCTAGAGTGGCAGGAAACCCGAAGGCTCCCATGGAAGGGGGGAATCGGCTTCCCCCGTGGCTTTATTTAACCGCCCCCCCCACACAAAAAGGTTCTTTCATTGCAGGAAGGAGAGGAGAGATCTCACCACCCAATGAGGAGGTTCGTGCAATTGGACGGGAAGGGAGGGAGCCTCCTGGGCGTCCCTTTTGGGGGGGGGCAGGAGGAGGAGGAAGAGGGGGCTTTGCAGATGAAATCCGTGGGGGGACTATGGGGGGTCCCAGGAGGGAAGCCCCCCCACTCCTTTGGGTCCGGAGGGAGGGAGGAGGAGGGGTAAATTTGTCTCCCCTTCTAATGACCCCCCCAACCTCCCCCCTCCTTCCCTTTCTCTCTCGCCCCCCCCCCCCCTTTTAATTTGGAAGGAGGAGGAGATGGGGGGAAACTGATGCCCCCTCTTTTTGGAAGGAATTGGAGATCCGATCCTTGCAAAAAACCCTCCTCTTCCTCCTCCTTCCCTTTCACACCCCCCCCCCCCCGCGCAAGGAAAAAGGAGGGAGGAAGAAGCTTTTTGAGCCGGTCCAGGAGAGGGAACGGCGGGGGGGGGGAGAAAGAAGGCAAATCCTCCCTTTTCCCTTTTATTCCCCCTCCCAAGTGTAGGGGGAGATGGCGAAGAAGGAAAGGGATTAAAATTCCTCTACTTTCATATTTCCTTCTCCTGAGCAAAAATCTGAGCTCAGGTCTTCCGGGTCCCACTGAGGCTCTCTGGGTCCCCCTGCTTCTCTGCCCATGTGCAGAGCCCCCCCCCCCAAAGGGCCCTTCTCTCTCTCCAGCCCTTCTCTCAAATGCACCTGACTGCCCCCCCTCCATAAAGGCCTCTCCTGCCCCATCCGAGAACTAAGGGGGTAAAGAAGCCACAAAGGGGGAGGCTGGAGAGCTATATACTATTTTTATTCCTCCTGGAGAGGTGAGGCCCAAAACACGAAGCAGACTTGAGCCACCCTGGGTCTCTTAAGGAAAAAAAGCAGAGGTACTAATACTTGAAACAAACAAATAGTTTTGGGGGGAATAAAGTGCAGGAGAGTTGGGGTAGTTTTCCTCCCTGCCTCTCTCGGGAAGAATCTGTTGTGTTCCTTCCCAACATGACCTTTTCCCAAAAGGAAGGAAGGAAGGTTTATGAAGCTGATGTTTTTCAGCAGAGGTGGAAACAGATCCCGAAAGAGACAGGATCTCCCCTGCATGTTCTCTCTGCTGCAAGGCAGGGACATTTCCTCCTGGTGGAAGATCGGGGCCAGGGTGAAGAAGCAAAGGGGCCAGGATGCGACCACAGGGGGAGACTAGTTCTTTGATTGCTCCCCAAACTCTCTCTCTCTCTCTCTCTCTCTCTCTCTCTCTCTCTCTCTCTCTCTCTCTCTCTCTCTCTCTCTCTCTCTCTTCAAAATGTAGCCTTTGGTTTTGAGCTACGACAGTGAGCAGTGTGCTGTGACTTGCCAGGTGACCCCCGTATTTCCCCTGCGGAGAGAGTGGGATCTACTAGATCCAGGCTGGAGAGATCTCTGCATGAGGACATCCAGCTAGGAATTTCTAGGGAGAAGGTCTTTCCAGGTAAGGATTCCTTTGTCTCCTGGACATAAAATTGTGAAATAGGTTTCTGATTCGCAGGCTGGAAGGCCCCAGTTCCCAGGAGGGGACCGAGGGTCTCACTGAATGCTCAAAACAGGAGAGTTCATAAACAGCGTTGTTCTGCTGCTCACGACTTAGGCTGCAGGCTTTTATTTTATATTTAGTTTTGTAATTAGTACAGCCAACCCTTGTATAACAAACATTTTGCATAACATAAAATTTGTACAACATAAAATATTCTGGAGATAGGGGAAATTTGCTTAACAGAATTGCCTATGGGCCAAATCCGTACAACATAAAAATGGGATTACTCCATTTTCAATGCATTCCAATGGGAAACTGGTATAAAGGAAAATTTGCTTAACATAATTTCATTTGGAATGAATTAATTATTTTATACAAGGAACCAATGTAATACACAAAATGTAAACATAATTATTTTATTTTGAACATTGTTACCCCTCCTTTCTCCTTGGAAAAGGACCCAAGGCAGCTTACAGTAACGAGGAACAATATACAGTCCAGTAGAGTTAAGATCTATTCAGGTTTGAGGGAGTTGAGGGGCATCTTACAGCATAGAGTGGCAACATTAAAGCTAAACTACAATGCAAGTAATTAAATAGAGAGAGAGAGAGTAAAACTTCCATGTAATCATGCACGATAGACCATCTAAAACAGGCTCAGCAAGTAGATTTGCTTTCTCCCTGTTTCTAAAGTAATGATCATTTTAGAGATTTGATGACGTATTGCCCAGCAGTCCTTCTGGTTTCATTAAATGCCACCATGAATGCTGAAATCTCTCTTTCTCTCTCTCTGTCTTGCATCTATTTATCGTTTTCAAACAAAAAACAATTATAGTGTGGAAAGGAAAAACATGCAGTGATTCTAGTCTTCTAAAACAATATTTGCATCCTATTATAACAATATATATATCTATGATCATTAAGTATTTCAATTACACATAAATTAAAGAGGGAACTTAGTTGGACTTGTAATATTGATCTAGAAATGGATAGAAATCATTCCATCTTTCATTGAAATCTTCAAAATGTCCATTTGTTTTCAGTAATGCTGAGATCTTGTCCATTTCTGCACAGTTGAGCACCTTCATAATTAATTGGTCTTTGTCAGGAATCTTGATTGTGTTCCATAGCTGTGCATACAACCTTGTATCTGCTGTGATAACATGGATTATTACAATTCCCCCCCACACCAATATTTTGTCATAGCATCACAGACAGTTAAAAATCTCTGGTTTTCATTCAAGATTGATTGAGAGTTTGTGAGATGAAGCCTGATTATAATGGGGGACATTATAATCAGGCTTCATCTCACAAACTCTCAATCAACTTCAATTACCCTCGCATAGACTGGGTGAACTGTTCACCACATGATAAAGAGATCAAGTTCCTAGATATGCTAAATGATTGTTCCCTGGAACAGATGGTTGAAGAACCAACTAGAAGTACAAAAATCTTTGACGTGAACCTGAGTAATATACAGGAGCTGGTACAAAATTTTAATGTGACTGATCCAATAGGGAACAGTGAACACAACACAATTACTTTTAACTTAATCTTAAGACTGCAACTCACTGATAAAATCTAACACAGAGTCCTTAAATTTTCGAAAAGGAAATTTCACAAAGATGAGGAAACTAGTTTTTAAAAGCTGAAAGGGAAAACTGAGAGAGTCCAAACACTCCAATAGGCATTGAGGCTGTTCACAGAAACAATTTAAAAAGGCCCAATTGGAATACATACCCAAAAGGAAAAAGGGCACTGCCAGGTCCAAGAGGACTCCGATGTGGCTTACAGGAGCTGTTTGTGAAGTAATCAAAAGTAAGAAAAGCTCATTTAGAAGATGGAAGGCTTGTCCAAATGAGGACAACAGGTAGAAACAGAAATTCTGGCAGAACAAATGCAAGGCAAATATCAGGAAAGTAAAGCAAGACTTGGAGGATCCAGAAGTGATCCAGGAAATTACCAACCGGTCAGTTTCTCGTGTGTCCGAGGTAAAGTGATGGAAAACATCCTAAAAGATAAAATGTATAGGCACATAAAAGAGAAGGTGCTGCTGAAGGGCAAATCATGCCTTACTAATCTGTTGGAATTTTTTTGAGACTGTCAACAAACATGCAGATAAGGGAGATCCAGTTGACATTATTTATCTGGACTTTCAGAAGGCTTTTGGCAAGGTCCTGCACCAAAGGCTGTTGAATAAACTTGACAGTCATGAAATAAAGGGACAGGGCTTGTCCCGGATCAGCAACTGGCTAAGGGACAGGAAACAGGGTAGCACTAAATGGATACTTCCAAAGTTCAGTACAGACTTAGGACAAGGGTTCAGATGCATTCTTGTCCTAAGACTAGTGTGGCTCAGCAAACAAGCATCTCAATAATAAGAAATTAACAGATGGCGGGGGGAAAAAACTTTAAATTAAGCTTGGTCACCAAAGGCCTCTCGGTAGAAGCAAGGTTTTCAAAGCTCAGCGGATGGCCAGCAGGGACTCTGCAGACGCACTTCGCTAGGGAGGATGTTCCACAACGAAGGGGCAGCCACCGAGAAGGCCTGGTTACGGGTGGTAGTTTTCCGGGCCTCTCTAGGGGTGGCAACCCGAAGCGAGTGGACTCGCGACTGCCGGACTGGTCGGGCTGAAGTTGACTGCTGGGTGATCCGCTCTGCCAGGTAGTCCGGGCCCAAGCCATGGAGGGTTTTATAAACTAAAACCAGGACCTTGAATCTGATCCGGGACACAACGGGCAACCAATGCAGGCAAGCCAGGACTGGGGTGATGTGTTTCATGACGACGCACACCAGCTACCAGCCTGGCTGCCACATTCTGTACCCGCTGCAGACACCGGAGGAGAGTCAAGGGCAACCCCATGTAGAGATCGTTGCAGTAGTCCAGCCTCGAGATCACCAGCGCTTGCACTACTGTTCTCAAGGAGTTGCCGTCTAGGTATGGTCGGAACTGGGCAATTTGGTGAAGGTGGTAAAAGCAGTTCTGGTCACGGCAGCCACCTGGGCATCCAGGGATAGCACTGGATCCAGAACTACGCCCAGATTCAGAACCCTACCCGGCAGTTGGAGTGAGGTCAAGAGTGGGGTCCCCCAAAGTTCAGTACTGGGACCCCTGCTTTTCAACCTCTTCATAAATGATCTAGAAGTAGGAGTAAATAGCAAGGTAGCCAAATTTGCAGATGACACTAAATGATACAGGGCAGTAAAAACTGAGAGAGATTGTGAGGAGCTCCAGAGGGATCTCCTGACATTGGGGGAGTGGGCAAACCAGTGGCAAATGAGCTTCAACATTAGCAAGGGTAGAGTGATGCACTTTTGGTGCAACACCCCCCGATTACATTTATAAACTGATGGAGTCTGAACTCTGCAAAAAAAAAAAAAAAAACCAAAAAAAACAGGAAAGGGACCTTGGTGTCCTGATGGGCAACTCAAGGAAGGTGTCAACCCAGTGTGCCACAGCAGTGAAAAAAGCAAACTCAATGCTAGGGATCATTAGGAAAAGTATAGAAAATAAGTTAGCAATTGTGATATTGCCTCTTTATAAATCTATGGTCACCATCCCTCCCAAAATATATTATAGAAATGGAAAAAGTGGAGAGGGCAACCATAATGATTAGGGGACTGGAACACCTTCCTTACCATCTGAGGCTGCAATGGCTGGGCCTCTTCACTCTCGAATGAAGGCATCTAAGAGGTGACCTGATAGAAGTTTATAAAATCATACACGGTGTGCACAAAGGAGATAAGGAAAAACTGTTTTCCGTATCGCACAACACTAGAACGAGGGGGGGGGGGAATCCATGAAACTTTTGGGTGCTAGATCTCAAATAAATAAGAGACGCAAATGAGAGAAAGTACTTTTTCACCCCAAGGATAACTGGTCTATGGAATTTTCTGCCAGAAGAGGTGGTGACAGCTGTCAGTCTTGACAGCTTTCAGAAAGGATTGGACAAGTTCATGGAGAAAAGGGGTATCAATGGCTATCATGATGGATGCCTAAGGACAACCTCCAGGTTGGAGAGATAGGCAGGATATCTCTCAATGCCATTTGCAGGGAATCGTAAGCAGGTGAAGACATCTGCTTGGGAATACCCTGAAGCAAATTGTGGGCCACTTTGTGAGACAGAATGCTGGACTGGATGGGCTGTGGCCTCTTCCAGCAAGGCTGCTCTTATGTTCTTGAGTTCTTTGTAACTCAGGGTACTGCTGTATTCAGGTCAAATGTCTGTATTAGCACTCTGTGAAAAATAGATGGGTTTTGAATTGCAGTTAGGCCACTCAGTCTCTAAAAGGTTCACCATCATTTATGCAACAGCCTGTCCTGAGCCTTCTACTGGTTGGTATGGAAGGATAAGTGCCATACTGGCTCCCCTCATGCCTTCTAAAATGGCCACATGGATTTTGCATTGGCCCTGAATGAGTGAGCCTCTACGGACATTACCGGATTCCTATTTCAATCGGCACTAGCTGAACTTGGTTTTTTTCCCCTCCACAACTGTGGATTATAATCTGAGGTTTGGGAATATTGTTGTCTAGTTCCTGCCCTGGTCAGACCGTTACCTGCCAACTTTCTCCCTGTTGGTTGCTCCCCCCTCATGGAGAACTTGGACCTAGACTTTCTATCAGGTCCTCTGTCCCAGGAGGCTCCTTGACCCTATCAGGTGTTGAAGCCAAAACCCATGCAGTTGATCATTGCCAGGTGATGTCCAGTGTTTGACTCTTTGCACTCTCTTGGTGATCATGGCAGGAGTTATATAAGAGCTATTAAGAGTGGCTAAGAAAGGCTATTTCTCTCAGAGAATGGGTTCGGCCATGGACCACTAGGCAGAATTGTTCCAAGTGGTTTGTCACCTCACCAGTCCTGGTCAGCCAGGGCCTCCTCCCAGTGGTTTCACTAATTAATCCTTTGCAGGCCATTTTAGATCAAATATTGAGGCCTTCCAATCGGATCTGGACTCCGGGTGTGGTGGTTCATTCCTGGACAGCCAGTGCAGCACCTTCCTCGGTCTCATGGATTTCTTCAAGTTGGACCTGTACCATCGAAGTGGGTGGATGCCATCTGGTCCTGATCATTTGCTACCTTTTCAGTTCTATTGATTTGTTAGCCCTTTAAGACAAAAAACTCGTCAGATGATTGAAATTTCATAAGCCAGATTTTGCCTATGGGATACAATGCATTCGTATGGGAAAGCACATTACACCACATTATGTAGGACGAATTTTTTGTAAAACACATTGTCATATACAACAAATTAAATTGGTTTTAAGAGGTCCCACTGTACTAGTTGACAATGTTCCTACTGTCAAAAAACTCCTGAATCATGAACAGTGCCTTTCATTTTGAATTCTATTTCCATTTTCAGCTGTCGGTGTCCTCTGAGGAGGTGACCCCCAGAGTGGGATCTTCTGGGTCCAGGCTGGAGATTTGTGCATGAGGAGACCCCTTTGGGACTCTGGGAAAGAGGTCTGTCCAGGTAAGGAGCACTTTTCCCCCTGGGCATAGAGTATTTTTGATTGCCCTGCTGGGATGCCCCTGTTGAAAGAAAGCCCCTCCCCCAGCCTGTGTCATGAAAAGGGCTGTTGAGTCGGTAGATAAATGTTCCGACTATGACTCCTAAGTTTTTTGTACTTCCGACTCCGACTCCAGGTACCCAAAACTTCCTCCGACTCCTCGACACCGACTCCACAGCCCTGGTCATGAAGAAGGCTTTTTAAAAACTTGCTTGACTTATTTTATGCATTCATATACTGTGACTGCTCTGGGTCACTTAAAGAAGTTAAAGCACCTCCCCCCACCAAGGCATAAACTTCCATGAAGATGAAATGCTAATCAATGGGACAGATCAGTTATCAAATGGAGGATGTTGTTCGGTGGTACCCTCCTGGATCCCAGTACAAATTTTAGAAAATATTTTCTTCTGCTATGGAGCGACTGCACAGGGAGAGCCTCTTTTGAGTGATTGGAGAAAATAAGACTTTTTGCTATTCTGGTTCTCCATCGTGGCCTTTGTGAAGCCACACAGATGGGTTTCCCAGGTGCCCCTGCACCAGAGGTCGGAACTTCCCTAGCAATAGGAAAGTTCGTTAGTCTCCGCTCCCGCACCCTGCGCATGTGCGCGGGTGTTCCCGCCTAAACGCCTCAGTTCCTTTTTAACCGCCAACGGCTAGAGATGCTTCTTGGTTAGTCTCCGCGTTTTCGCTAGTTCTTCAGAAGTTTTTCCTTCCATTCGGCTTTTGACTCGGACTGATCTACGGCTAATGTCTTTCGCGCCTCCCTTTAAATGTTGTTCGAATTGCCAGGCGAAGATCCCGCTCACGGACGGACATGAGCTCTGCTTAATCTGCCTCGGTGAGGACCACCGCACCGACTCGTGTACGATCTGTAAGGGATTTAGCTCTCAGGCCCTTAAAAATTGCCGGAACCGCCTGGCCATCTATCTCTTAGAACACTCCCTTCGGCCCCAACCGATGGAGCAAAAATCTTCAGACCCGTCTCGCAAGTCGGAAGCTCCGGTTCGAGCTGATAAATCGAGGGAGAAGCTGAAGAAAATTCCAGTTCTACAGGGACTTCTTTCTTCGAAGTCGAAACCAGCCTCGAACTCTTCTCGACCGGTTCTGACAAAGTCTTCATCCTCACGTTCGAAACCGTCGAAACCGACCAAGACGTCTGTTTCCTCCACTCTGACTGCACCATCTTCGGCTCTCGCTTCTCCATCCCTTACCGTCGAGACGAAGTTCTCCGGTTCGGCAGCGACATTGGTTTCGAGGGTGCCTACTTCAAGGTACCAACAGCTCCTTCCCTTGGATCCTTCGGAGTTGTCATCCGACGATGACAGAGACCCACCTCCAAATATTACACTCGTGGGCTCCACTCCATTGAGGGAAGAAGGGACCCGTCGGTCCGAACCCAAGCGGACCTCTCGCTCCAAGGGGCCGGCTATACGCTCCCCTTCAATGGCTTCGAAGGCTGCCTCGTCCCCTATTTCAATCCGGGAGACCAAGGTGGAAGAGCGTACCTCTTCCTTGCCTCCCACGTTCCTGTCGGGTTCGTCGTCGTTGAAGCCGGAGCACGGCCGAAAGGACAAACATGTCCAATTACAGCCTTCCATCCCAACGGTTTCTGGCGGTTCTGAGGCTTCCGTTCTTAAGCCTCCTACGGATTCGATGGCGGAGTCTCTACCAGTAGCAGTTACCCTGGCTTTAACCCTGCCGAAACAGTCTGCCGCCGTCTTGGATTTGACGTAGCCACCAAAGAAGAAGAGCCGTAAGGAGTGTCACATCCAGGCTCCTGTATCGGTTCCTCCGATCCCGGCCTTCTCCCTCCGTTTTGACGGGCGGCAATGGTCGATTCACTCTGCTGAACCTGTTGAATCCGACCAAACGGCTGTAGTCCTTTCCTCTTCGGGTTCAAACAAGGAAGATGAAATGGAATCTGAGGTTGAATCCATCAACTCAGAAGTCTCGGATTCGACATCTCTGCAACTTGTCACTTCACTGGATTCAGACGTTGATGAGAAATCTCCTCCTTCCTCTTCAAACAACATGAGGAATTATACCAATTTCCTTATTAGGATGTCTAAGACTATTGAGCTGCCCATCCATCAGCCTCAACCCAAGAGGGTGTGCCATATCTTCGGAAGAATTGCAAACGATGAGACGTCCCCGGTTCATCTCACTCTGATCCCTTCCTTCTTAACTATGAGCGAGGACTCTTTCCAGGCTCTTTCATCAACGGCCATTCCTAGGAAGCTGGAAGCTCTTTATAGAGTCCATGATGACAAGGCCATATCTTAATAAACATCCCACACTGAATTCGTGGTGGTCGCCTCCTCTCAAATACAATCCCGTACTAAACAGACGCCGATTCCCCCTTCGAAAGAAGGACGGAAGTTGGATACTGAAGGAAGGCACTTGTATTCCTATGCTGTACTCCAGCACAAAATAGCGAACTACCAGGGTGCTATGGGCGCTTACCAACGGGATCTTCTTACCCACTTGCATCCGTTCCTGGAACTGATTCCTGAAGAAAAACGTGCTGAAGCTTCTGCCCTCTATGAAGAATCCATGTGCGTCGCCGCTCAACAGATGAGGGCTTCTAAACATTCCTTCGACGCAGCTTCTACAGTTCTCAACGCGTCTATCTCCCTTCGTAGACATGCTTGGCTGCGGACTACAGGCCTCTCTGATGATCACAAAGCACAGATAGAGTCTTTACCCTTTGATGGCTCCGGCCTCTTCAACACAGCCACAGACGACCTCATGGAAGACAGGCATAAGAAGCAAGACACCGCTAAAAAGCTCAATGTTATACCATCTCGCCAAAAGCCTTCCTTTCGCTACCAAGCAAGAAGACGTTTCTGGCCTCCCGCAGCCCAATCCTCTTCTAAACAACAACAGAGAGACCACCCGACAAGATCCTCCGCTCTCTCCACCTTCTCCAAGTCTAAGAAGTCCAAGCCCTCCACCATTACATCTAAGTCCAGGGATAGAAGACCCCGAGATGAGTATTGACAATCATCCCATCCGTCTCAGGCCATTCCTGGCAGCGTGGCAGCGCATCACCTCAGACCAATGGGTCCTGTCAATAGTTCAAAACGGTTACCTGTTGGAGTTAAGTTCTCTTCCCCCGTTGGGGAATTTGGGTCACACGTCTCCATCTCTTTGCCTTCTCCAAGAGATCTCTTCGTTACTGCTGAAGAATGCTGTAGAAGTCGTGCCAAGACACTCCGCTTGCCTCGGCTTATTTTCTCGTTACTTCACAGTGCCGAAGAAGGATGGAGGTCTTTGACCAATTCTCGATCTGCGATTTTTGAACAAGTTCTTGGTATACAAGAAATTCCGGATGGTTACCTTGGAGAAGGTCATCCCTCTTCTGCGCAGGGGCGATTGGTTTGGAGTTGTGGATCTCAAAGATGCTTACTTCCACATCTCAATCCACCCGTCTCATTGTCATCTACTGCGCTTCACTGTGGGGGAAGACATCTATCAATACGTCTCCTTACCTTTCGGTCTGGCCACAGCTCCAAAAGTCTTCACCAAATGTATGGCACCAGTAGCGGCCTACCTACGAACTCTTGGAATAGTTGTCTTCCCGTACTTAGACGACTGGTTGATCGTGGCCGAGTCTCAGGACAAAGCTCGTCAGGACATTGCCACCGTCGTAAACACCCTGGAGTCGCTGGGTCTACGGGTCAACTACAAGAAGTCACATCTAGACCCTTCGCCAGTTGTCAACTTCATTGGTGCCATCCTAGACTCAACCAGGGCTATGGCCTTTTCTCCAAGATCCAGAATCGCAGATATGCTCCATCTGCTCCAGCAATTTCGAAGTCTTCAGGTCATTCCAGCGCTAAAGGCTCAAAGACTGTTAGGCTTTATGGCCTCCATGATGTCCGTCTTGGTCCACGCGAGGCTGCGACTCAGACCTCTCCAGGCTTGGTTTCTCCAAAAGTTCGACGCTCTTCGGGACACCCCCCCCCCCCCGACAAGCTCCTCCCGATCCCACCGGACTTACCTTTTCAACTCAGCTGGTGGTCATACCGGTCCAACATCCTCTCCGGACATCCCTTCCGGAATCGTTCCCTACCATCCAAGTGACGATGGATGCCAGCAACACCGGCTGGGGTGCTGTTTGCCTATCGCACTACATCGACACCTGGACCCCCCAGGAACAACAACTTCACATCAATGAATTGGAGTTGCTGGCGATTTTCAAGGCGTTCAGGGCGTTCATCCGTCACCTCTCCCGCAATGTAGTGCTGGTGGTCACCGACAACACGACCTCCATGTACTACATCAACAAACAGGGCGGAACACACTCGCAGCATCTCCTGGAGCTCACGATCCACTTCTGGGACTGGTGCATCACCAACAAAATCCACCCAATTGCAAAGCACTTACCTGGAGAAGAGAATGTGGATGCAGACGACCTCAGTCGGCGACTTCAAGTGAACCACGAATGGGAATTACATCCTGGGGCGTTCACTCACCTCTGCAACAGGTGGGGCTCCCCTCAAGTGGACTTGTTCGCCTCCCAGACCAACGCCAAATGTCATCTGTATTGTTCCAGAGCGGGGAAGGGACTTCGTTCCTTAGGGGACGCTCTTCTCCTTCCCTGGTCGGGAGACCTTCTTTATACTTTCCCTCCCAATCCTCTGATTCACAAGGTTGTCATAAAGACTCTTCAGGAGAGGGCCAACCTCTTCCTGATCACGCCTTGGTGGCCTCGTCAACCTTGGTTTGCCTCCCTTCTGCGGATATCCACTGTCAAGATATGTAAAAGTTGATAAAAACATATGTTATGTATATTTAACAGAATGAGTAAAGAGAATTGTAAAATGGAGGCAGTTAGATTCTGCAGTGTCATGATGTTAATTCACAAGTGTTAGAGATTAGTAATCATAGGCATGTTAAGTGATGAAGTGCAGGTGGAAGAGATTATAACATCATGATTTGTAATGGTTAGATCAGATTGCATCAGATTGTTAATTAGTGATTGCATCAGATCTTATGAGTGCTGAATAGTATAAAAAGCACTAGCTTGCCATTTGTTACTGGGGACTGTTATGGTGAGAACAGTTTACCCCACACTCTGTTTGTCTGTTTGCTATATTGTATATAATGCTTGGTTGTTATGCTGTGTATATTTTTGATATATATATGAATATATGAGTTTTTAACTCTATTCATTGTTATTGTCTTTCTGTTAACCTAACTCTGCAACCCTTTATATCAATACTGACATTTTATCTATGTTACTGCTGCACTGCTCTGTGGCAAACATATTTAATTATATATTATATGTAACTGCCCATCCAGTATAATCTGTTAACATCTACGCCTGGCTCAGTTTCCGGAGCTTCTCTCCCTGGACAACGGCCAGGTCCTCCATCCGGATCTGGGCCGCCTTCATTTAACAGCCTGGAGGATTCTGCATTGATTGAAGTCATCCTTGATTCCTGCCGCAAGCCTTCCACTGAAAAACAATATTTTTATAAGTGGAAAAGATTCTCTAGTTTTGCGGCTGACAACGGGTTTGATCCTCTCAACCCCTCACTCACCTGGGTCTTGCAATACCTTTTGCACTTGAAGTGCTCAGTCTGACTTCTGCGTCCCTCCGGGTGCATTTGTCGGCCATTGTGGCCCACCAGCCACAATTTTCAGAGGCGGCCGCTTTCTTCAGACATCCTAGACTGAAGGGCTTTCTCAGGGGCATCAAGAACAATTTCCCTGATTGGAAGCCAATTTCGCCACAGTGGTCCCTATCCTTGGTCCTGCGAGCTCTGCAGCGCTCACCTTTTGAGCCTATGGCTACAGCTGATTTTAGACTGCTCACCTTAAAGACTGCCTTTTTGGTGGCAATCACTTTGGCTGGAAGGGCCAGTGAACTTTGTGCCCTTAGGTGTGACCCTCCTTATTTACGCTTCCACCCTGACAGGGTGGTAGCTTATCCTGACGTTACTTTCCTTCCCAAGGTTGTCTCATCTTTCCATGTCTCACAACCTGTTGTGTTGCCGAGCTTCTTCCCTAATCCCACTACCAGGATTGAGAGGGACATGCATACGCTCGACGTCAGGAGGGCATTATCCTTTTACGTCTCGAGGACAAAGAGTGTTAGAAAGACTAATAAACTGTTTGTCTGCCATGACCCTGCGGTGCAGGGTAATCATGTCTCTCCCCAACAGTTTGCCCGTTGGATAGTGCAGGCTATAAGACTCTCTTATGAGCTGTCTAAGGTGCCCTTACCAGCGGGTATCCGAGCTCATTATACTAGAGCTATGGCCTCCTCCGCGGCATTCCTGAAAGGTGTACCCCTTGATGATATCTGCCAGGCGGCCACCTGGTCTACACCTGACACCTTCGTGACCCACTACAGAGTGGATGCCCGCGTGAGGTCGGCTACTTCCTTTGGGAGGGCAGTGCTTTCCTTTGTGACGGCGTGACTACCCTCCTGCCAGTGAGTACTGCTTTCAATCACCCATCTGTGTGGCTTCATGAAGGCCACGATGGAGAAGAACCAGTTACTTACCTGTAAAGTTGGTTCTTCGAGTGGACCTTCGTGAAGCCACACAGCACCCGCCCGCCTCCCCTCGGACCTTCACTACCTGTCATCCTGGCGGTCAAGAGGAACTGAGGCGTTTAGGCGGGAACACCCGCGCACATGCGCAGGGTGCAGGGGTGGAGAGAAACGAACTTTCCTATTGCTACGGAAGTTCCGACCTCTGGCGCAGGGGCGCCTAGGAAACCCATCTTTGTGGCTTCACGAAGGTCCACTCAAAGGACCACTTTTACAGGTAAGTAACTGGTTCTTTTCATGTGGGTTTTTTTCTGAGGTTGGTAAAATGGTTACCAATCTCATGGTGGGGGCAGGGCAGTGTGCAGCCTGCATAATTAAATTGTAAGCAGCCCCGAGAGTGCTTTAAGCATAACGGGGCAATATATAACCAGGGCATTTTGCTTCTTGTTTGTTATTACTTTGAAGCTCTCTGTATCAAATTAAATATATCCATCTGGTTTTTGCTGCCAGTAAAGGGCAATGTTCCCTTAAAATAACCAAAGTGTCTACGTGGTTGCTTTGAAGGTAATCCTAAGCACCATGATTTCATATGGAAGAGGTATGATCAACCAATGCAACTTTCTGTGCATTACATCCAAAATGATATGTAAACATTAGATGAAGGCTGTGGAACAAGTTCCTTCCATTTCTTACCCTGGACCCCACAAGGCCTTTCCCAGCATGGAAGCAAAAACCATTTCACAGGAGAAGTGTGATAAAACCCCTGGTTTTCCTCAGGATATTTACTGGTGTCACAATGGGCGTCCTCATTTAGGTGGGTGGATGTGGGACCACACTGGAGGTGTGTCTCATTCTCCTGCCTCCTCCACGGCAGTGCATCGGGTTTGTTACTTGATTTAAAACTCTGTTTTTTCTGGTCGCTTATATTTTGCAGGTAAGATGCTGTAGAGAAGAAATAAAAGAGGAGGACATCAAGCGTCAGAGGCAGAGGTTAAATATTCTGATGCAAAAGAGGGTGTGGAGAATCAAACCAGAAGGAATAAGCTTAAAGGAAACCAGATAGATGAAAAGATGGACAAATCTGTTACTTATCAGGAGTAAGACCAAGCGGTTCCAAAAACATCAAAAGGAGAAGAAAAGAATGTGTACTCCAAGTGTGTAAAATCTTTCACTAGCACCTCAACAACTTGTCCCCATAGGAAAATCTACAAGGGGAGAATCCATTGACATGCTTAGAGTGTGAAAATATGTTTAATCGTACTTGAGACCTAACTATACACCTGAGAACACACACACACAGGCAAGAATCCATTTGAATATCTATTGTGTGGAAAGAGGTTCAGTCAAGCTGTAAAGCTTGCTAGACCTCACATGACCCGCACAGGCGAGAAGCCATTTGAATGTCTGGTGTGTGGAAAGATGTTAAGTGATTCTGGAAGCCTTGCTAGCCATCCCAGGAACCACACTGATGAGAAGCCATTTGAATGTCTGGAGTGTGGAAAGAGGTTTAGTGAAGCTGGAAGCCTTGCTAGCCATCACAGGACCCACACGGGTGAGAAGCCATTTGTATGTCTGGAGTGTGGAAAGAGATTCAGTCAAGCTACAAACCTTGCTACCCATCGCAGGACCCACACAGGCGAGAAGCGATTTAAATGTCTGGAGTGTGGAAAGAGGTTCAGTCATTCTGTAAGCCTTGCTAAGCATCGCAGGACCCACACGGGCGAGAAGCCATTTGAATGTCTGGAGTGTGGAAAGAGATTCAGTGATTCTGGAAGCCTTGCTAACCATCGCAGGACCCACACAGGCGAAAAGCCATTTGAATGTCTGGAGTGTGGAAAGAGATTCAGTCGTTCTGAAAACCTTGCTAGCCATCACAGGACCCACACAGGCGAAAAGCGATTTGAATGTCTGGAGTGTGGAAAGAGGTTCAGGCACTCTACAAGCCTTGCTATCCATCACAGGACCCACACAGGCGAGAAGCCATTTGAATGTTTGGAGTGTGGAAAGAGTTTAAGTGATTCTGGAAGCCTTGCTAAGCATCGCAGGACCCACACGGGCGAGAAGCCATTTGAATGTCTGGAATGTGGAAAGAGGTTCAGTCAAGCTGG
This sequence comes from Phrynocephalus guinanensis, assembly GCA_037367245.1. Classification (NCBI taxonomy): domain Eukaryota; kingdom Metazoa; phylum Chordata; class Lepidosauria; order Squamata; family Agamidae; genus Phrynocephalus; species Phrynocephalus guinanensis. The sequence continues at coordinate 3,273,184 of CM074744.1, read as the reverse complement.
AAACCTTGCTAGCCATCACAGGACCCACACAGGTGAGAAGCCATTTGAATGTCTGGAGTGTGGAAAGAGATTCAGTCAAGCTGCAAACCTTGCTAGCCATCACAGGACCCACACAGACGAGAAGCCACTTGAATGTCTGGAGTGTGGAAAGAGGTTAAGTGATTCTGGAAGCCTTGCTAAGCATCACAGTACCCACACGGGCGAGAAGCCATTTGAATGTCTGGAGTGTGGAAAGAGATTCAATAATTCTGGAAACCTTGCTAGCCATTGCAGGACCCACACAGGCGAGAAGCCATTTGAATGTCTGGAGTGTGGAAAGAGGTTCAGTCAATCTCAAAACCTTGCTAGCCATCACAGGACCCACACGGGTGAGAAGCCATTTGAATGTCTGGAGTGTGGAAAGAGATTCAGTAATTCTGGAAACCTTACTAGCCATCACAGGACCCACACAGGCGAGAAGCCATTTGAATGTCTGGAGTGTGGAAAGAGGTTCAGTCGATCTCGAAACCTTGCTAGCCATCACAGGAGCCACACGGGTGAGAAGCCATTTGAATGTCTGGAGTGTGGAAAGAGATTCAGTCATTCTGGAAACCTTGCTAGCCATCACAGGACGCACACGGGTGAGAAGCCATTTGAATGTCTGGAGTGTGGAAAGATGTTCCGTCATGCTGGAAGCCTTGCTAGGCATCACACAACCCACACAGGAGCCACATGAATGTCTGGAATGTGGAAAGAGTTTCAGATGCAGAAAGAGGCTCCCTCTAAGCCTCACCCAATCTCTCCCTCCTTCTCACCCCCAATCTCCCCCTCTTCCCCCTGGAGGAGGGTGTAGGATGGAGAAGAGCCGAATACCCCCCCCACACACACACAAACCTTTGGATGAACCAGGGCCGTTCTGGGAGGAGTAGGAGGGTTGTGCAGTGGGAGGGGGGAAACGGTGGGGTCTTGAATGCAACCCCCCACAAGATTAAAATGATGCAAGAAGCAGCTTTTAGTGCCAAACCAGGACAGGGAATGGGGTGGGGGAGAAAGAAGGCCAAAATCCCTTCCCCCCCCACACAAAAAAAATTAGGCCTTCTCTGGGGGCAGGGCCAGAGGGGAGGGCCAGAGGTGGAGACGGTCCATGCTGTTGCATTGCATGGAGGGGAGGGAGGGAGTGAAGGAAGCTCCATCCTGCAGAACTTCTGCTGCTGCTCTATGTCTGAAGAAGTGGACGTGTCCCTGAAACTTTACATTAAAATAACCCCAAACCCTTGAGTTTTCCAGAAGGGGCATCTGTGGCCAGATCCTGCCTGGGCCAAGAGGAGGAAGAAAGCAGAGGAAGGGGGAGTCTTTGGTCTTCCAATGGGGTAGGCCAGCGAGTTCCTCTTCCTAGAGTGGCTGGAAACTGAAAACCTCTTCCTTGGTTTGGACAAACTGATAAGAAGGACAAAGAAGAACTAATTTTGAGTCTCCTCTGTGGCTTAAGATCTTCTCTTGCTTTTGCTATTTAGAACCTAAAAATCGCTTGCTACATATAGACAGCGTGTAACTTGGGTAACAAAAGTGAAGCAACTTGTTCCAATTTGAGCTAAAATGAGAAACTGTACGTGCTCGGTGGACACGCATGCTATACGTGTGTAGAGTTGTGTGCATGTCTGAGACTGCCTGTCTTGAAATCTATGACACTGTGGAAATAATGAGACATATATTGCCTTACTCAAATTGAAATGGATGAATGACTCTTGTTGGGTCTCAGAATGGGTCCTTCTCTGCTTATCAGGGAAGCACCATTCAGTGCATTGATTCCATTTTCGCAATACTTTTTCTATTAGTAGTAGATATAAAAATATCTCGTATGATCAGAAATACGTACTTCATCATGTAATAGTTGCCGCAAGGATACTATATGGGAAATTTTGGAAACAACCAGAAGCGACCAGAGAGAAACCTTCATGAAAAGATAAGAGAATGTATCGAAATCAAAAGGCTGTCCAGATTTCTGAAGGGAGACTATGAAGAGATCTCCAAAACAAGATGGGTCAGCCCCCTTCCTCCTCCTCCTCTTCCTCCTTTGTTGAACAACTAAGCAAGAGGGTTAAGCCACAAAAGCCCAAGTGGAGGGAGGTCAAGAGTGGGGTCCCCCAAGGCTCAGTACTGGGTCCCCCTGCTTTTCAACCTCTTCATAAATGATCTAGAATTTAGAGTAAATAGCAAGGTAGCCCATTTATACAGTAAATTATATTATTCAGGGTAGTAAAAAACGAGAGATTGTGAGGAGCTTCAGAGGGATATCTCAACACTGGTAAGATCAGAGTGATGCATGTTGAGGCAAAGCAACAACACCCAATTACATTTATAGACTGATGTGGTCTGAACTAGACATGGGCACGGAGCGGCGAAATTGTCATTTGTTTTCGGTTTTCGTTTCCGTTATGTAACGGAAACCATGACGATAATTACGCTGCTCCAGCTCGAACCCGACCCGAAAAAAGAAAAATTGGGTCGGGTTTTTCGTTGTCGTTAATGGCATTGCGGCAATCGCGCAATGCCATTGCCAAGCAGCACAGGAAAAAAGTTTTAAAAAGTAAAAAAAAAAAAAAAACCCGACTCCCGGCCAAAAAAGCAGGCAAAAATATGCCTGCCTGAGGACACCTACCAGAGGGGTGGTTTCTGGGGGGGTCCCTGGCCTTCCCCCCCCCTCTCCTGTCCTGGGCTGCGTGCACCAGGCTTGGGGGGGGGTCATCCTCGTCGTCTGTCTCGCATGCCACGCGGTGGGGGGATCCAAAATGGCGACTGCAATTTTTCTTTTGAAATTGTGGTCAAAAAACACACTAAATCACCACAGAAACATGTGGAATTTATTTATTTTAAATGCCTGATTTTTAATAGTAGCAGCAGTGGGTTTTTATAGAAGTAAAATGATGCATTGATTTTATTTTATTTTTTTAGACCTGCCCATGTGGGCTGGGCATGGGATGGGACCATGCAAATTTTTTGAACCATTCCACCAATGGCATGGCCAGGTTTTGACTGACACTTCTGGATGTGCCAGAGGGCATAAAAAGCCGAGGCACCTTCCAGAAGTCGCAGTCAGGTCTTGGATGTGTGGAGGATGGAGGGCTGCGTGGCTGGCTACTCTGGCTGTTCGAATCGAGATTGGAGGGAGGCTGGAGGCTTTAGATTTAAGTTAGGCAGGCAGGGAATTGAATTTAGAAAATAATTTATTTGATTCCCTGCAGCTTTGTCTGCTGAAGGGAATAGCAGTTTATTCTTTTTTTTCCCTCTGGCAGTTTGTGAGGATTTTTTTTTCTGATATTGGGTAAAGGGGGAGGTTCGACTGGGAGTGGGAGGTGTGGATTTATTTTAAAAATATATTATATACTACCATTTATTTTCTGTTTTCCCAACTTCAATTTGCTTGCACACACACACATTTGGGGTGCAAACCAAGAGCACCTCTATCTAGTGGAGAATATTTTACAATATTATTTATTTAGTTTACTATTACTTACTTCATTGTTTGTTTTTTAAACTTGTTGTGAGTGCACTGTGCAGTTCAACAACACAGGCCCATTCCATTTAAGTGGATCAGAAGAATTTTGAATTTTATTGTCATTTTATTCCCTGAACAACTACTAGTAAACTATATTGTGTTTGTTTATTTGCACCCCAATATCTTTTTGTTGGGAGGCTGCTGCTGCTTCTGCTGCTGATATCAGCCTTACAATATTTTTGATTCAATCATTTATTACTCCACTTTTTGTTTGTTTATTATTACATTCCCTGAACAACTACTAGTAAACTATATTGTGTTTGTTGATTTGCACCCCAATATCTTTCTTGTTGGGAGGCTGCCTCCCCTACTCTGGCCTTGTGGCCGCCCATACTCTGGCCCTGTGGCCGCCCATACTCTGGCCCTGTGGCCTCCCGTACTCTGGCCCTGTGGCCGCCCGTACTCTGGCCCTGTGGCCGCCCGTACTCTGGCCCTGTGGCCTCCCGTACTCTGGCCTTGTGGCCGCCCGTACTCTTGCCCTGTGGCCGCCCGTACTCTTGCCCTGTGGCTGCCCGTACTCAGGCCTTGTGGCCTCCCCTACTCTGGCCTTGTGGCCTCCCGTACTCTGGCCTTGTGGCCTCCCGTACTCTGGCCCTGTGGCCTCCCATACTCTGGCCCTGTGGCCTCCCAAACTCTAGCTCTATGGCCTCCCATATTCTGGCTCTGTGGCCGCCCATACTCTGGCCCTGTGGCCTCCCATTCTCTGGCTTTGTGGCCTCCCATACTTATTTATTTATTTATTTATTTATTTATTTATTTATTTATTTATTTATTTATTTAGCTTGTATGCCGCCCACTACCCAAAGGTCTCTGGGCGGCTCACAATCAGAATAAACAGTTAAAACATCAAAATACAATAAAATTAGAACAATAAGAACAATTATTAGAACAATTATTGTATGGCTTGGTAGGCTGGCACTCTGGCTTCGTGGCTTCTTGCGTGGACTGTGTCTCCACTGGGCAGGCAAAACTCAGGCTTGGTGGCCTGCAGAACTCTGGCTTGGTGGCCTACAAACAATGTCCCTCCCTCAAGTTCCCTGCTGGCGCTCTGGCTTCGTGGCTTCCTGCGTGGACTGTCTCCACTGGGTAGGCAAAACTCTGACTTGGTGGCCTGCAAACAATGTCCCTCCCTCAAGTTCCCTGCTGGCGCTCTGGCTTCGTGGCTTCCCTGCGTGGACTGTGTCTCCACTGAATAGGCAAAACTCTGGCTTGGTGGGCTGCAGAACTCTGGCTTGGTGGGCTGCAAACAATGTCCCTTCCTCAATTTCCCTGCTGGCACTCTGGCTTCGTGGCTTCCCTGCATAGACTGTGTCTCCTAGTGACCTCCAAAGTAGGCCGCTGAAACAATCCCTGCCCTGCTGGCGCTCTGGCTTCTCTTGGCTCTTCTGCGGCTGCCATCCCATCCCAGCAGCACAGCACTCAATTTTCCATGCCCAAAGAGTGGTGGACTGAACTCCAGGGTTTTCTGGAGGGCCTCCATTGGCTCCACTCCAGTCAGCTCCTTTGGATACTCGAGCTGGAAATGATACCCTAAGAGGTTGAGGGGCACTCAACAAGATGAGTGTGTGTGTGTGGGGGGGGGGACTCTCATGCCACTACCAGACTGAATCTCTGACGGCTAGTTGACCAGGATTGCATTTGCTTGGCTTTACAAGGAGTGACATTGGAGATGGGGAGGACATTTAGAGAGGTAGACCCTCATCCAGATTTGGGTAGGAACGGAATACTGTGTCTCCTGCTGCCTCTGAGAGGTGGAGGGGAGATGGGATGGATAAAGGTTTCAAAACAAAGCAACACAAAATTATAATAGGCAGCCAGACCAAGTAGGGTGGCCGGTTCAGTCAGCGTTGACCAAGAGAAAAAAAAGAATATTGCATTCTGCCCACTTTGTTTGCTTTATTGCATAGGATGCAGTCTTATGCAACGATATATTTATTAAATATCTTATTCATCACCCAGTTTAAAGTGTTTTCCGCCTGCTCTGGGTCATTACGGGACGCCCCCATGCTCTGGGACGTCAAATCGTGCTAAATCACGGTAGAAACGACAAACGAAACGACGAAACGACACATTTTTGAAAAATTTCGCGAAAAACGGAAACGACCCGAAACGGGCCCGTTCCGACAAACGAAAACTCAAAACGTCATTTTTCTGGTCATGCCCATGTCTAGTCTGAACTCTGCAGCAAACCAGGAAGGAACCTTGGTGTCCTGGTGGACAATTCAATGAAAGTATCAACCCAGAGTGTGGCAGCAGTGAAAAAAGCAAACTCTGTGCTGGGGATCCTTAGGAAGGGTATAGAAAATAAGTCAGCAAGTGTCGTTTTGCCTCTTTATAAATATATGGTGAGGCCCCATCTGGAGGAGTGTGTACAATTCTGGTCACCCTCCCTCCAGAAGCATATTATGGAAATGGAAAAAGTGTGAAGGAGGGCAACCATAATGATTCAGGGACTGGAACACTTTCCTTATCATCTGAGGCTGCAAGGGCTGGGCCTCTTCTCTTGAACGATGGTGCCTAAGAAATGACATGATTGAAGATGATAAAATCATACACAGTATGGGCAAATAGATTAAGGGGGAAATTGTTTTTCCTATTGCACAACACTAGAACTAGGGGGCACTCCATGAAAATTTTGGTTGCTACATCTCAAACTAATAAGAGAAAGTATTTTTTCCACCCCGAGGATCCCTGGTCTGGGGTTGGGTGGCCAGCTAAGGAGCGGCTCTCCAGGCTGGATGGGACGAAGGGAAGCAAGCCGGTTGGACCGGGGCAGGCAGCAGCGAGCGTAGCCCTTGCCGGGAGCTGGACCGAGCGAGTGTGCCAGCCTCCCTCCATCCCATTCTTGGTGGCTGCTCCTCCGTTATGCGCCTTGCCAGCCAGGTTTCCTCCTTCCTCGCTTCCTGGGTCCTCGGGGCTTTCTTTTCTCCCCTCCCCTCCTCCTCCTTTCAGGGCTTCTCCTCCCTCTTCCGCCCCTAAATTCCTGGGTCCCTTTCTGTCCCCTCCTCATCGTTGACATAGTACCCCTAAGGATTTATAAGATGATACATAATCCCCCAGTTATCGTCGGGATTAGGAACCCGACCCGATCCACGATAAAGGAAAATCCACGTTATATGTGGATGCTGGGTTAGGACAGATTTGGGGGCCCTGTTTGGGGCCTCCTACACTTACCTTAGGCCTGGTAGTTCCCCAAACGAGACTCCAATGTGCTTCCCAGGCCTGTCAGAGGCCCCAGAAGTGGTTTTGGGTGATCCAGAAGGCACTTCCGGTTTTTCGGAAGCCACATCTGGTTCGCCATAAACCACTTCTTGGGCCTCCGACAGGCCTGGGTAGTCCATTGGAGGCCTGCTTGGGGCAGCACCAGGCCTGGAGGCTCCAGACAGGCCCGCACAGTTTGCCTCAGGGGGCCTTGCCTTCATATACTGCAGTCCTGTGATATACTGGGACCGCAGTATATGAACCGCAAAATGGCAGGGGACCACTGTACTCTCTCAGTTATATCACTGCCACTCCCGATAAGTCTCTGTGTACCATTTTGTTTTTTACTGATAACCATCCATTTTGTCTTGTACCCCTTTATGTCGCAATCCCATGTCATTGCTTTCTGCAACATCAGAATCCAGTCATCCTTGCAAATCTGCTAGACTACAGTGATACCTTGGTTTACAAGCATAATCCATTCTGGAAACATGCTTGTAAATCAAAACACTCATACATCAAAGCAAATTTCCCCATTTAAAATGTGGATACTCAGACGATTCATTCAAGGCTCGATAGAACACGCACTGTATGCACAAAATGCCAAAACATGGAAGAAGTTGGCTAGAAGTCCATGTTCCACACCATGGTTTAGGCACCTACTTGAGGAATCTGTGGAATCTTGGGACTAAAAACTGGATTTTACTCCATGTTTTTAATATGACAATAAAAAATGCAATTTTGGGCCCCTTTGTGAACTTGACTCGTTGCCCCATTACTAGAAATGATTTGAAAAATAAGCCACAATTTGGAGGACCAAAGTTTGCACACCACTGGCTGAAGGGAAAGAAATAGGGAAGGAGGGGACCCAAAGATCCCTTTGGAGAAGCTCCCTGGTTGTTACTCTGCCCCCGCCCCCGAGTCCCAGAAACAATCGCACCTAAACAAACCCCCCCCCCACAGCCATTGGAGAGCCTGGCCAGCTCTATGGGGCTTGGGGTGGATTTTTGCCAGTTCTACTCCATTAGTGAATTTTCCTGGCTGACCCGGGGGGGGGGGGTTAGGATTCTCCTAATGGTTTTAACGCTGCCATGCAATCATTCATTTTTCATGGATGTAAATCTTGTTTTAGTCACCTTTGGGCACTTTTACATGACCCCTAAAATCCAAGGCAAAGGGTTCCCAGATCCGGAGCTTAAACATGTTTTCCCACCAGCTCCGGACTTAAAAAAAAATTAAGTACGACCATGCCCACCTAACCGCATCCCAGCGCACTTTTCAAGTACCTGGCTTCCAGGTGGTAAAAAAATCTTCTGATGCAGATTGTAAAGCTGTGAATGCAGGGCTCCCCTCCCCTTCTGTTTGTTCTTTTGTCCCCACCGTCCCTTTAAGAGACAGGAATCACTACGGGCTCAGGGCTGCTTCGAGTGGCAGACGGAGGTGAGCCTGCATTATTTTCTCCCTTTTTTCCTCCCTCCCCTCACACAGACAGGAACAATGGAGTGTGGAGGGGTGGGAACACAGGAAGAGCGACAAACCCCCAAGATGTCTGGTCTGAATTTAAGTTGCCACCGGCTTTTAGAGGTAGTGTAAAAGTGCCCTTTGATCGCATTGTAGGAAAAGTACAATGACAATAAAGTTCATCCTATCTTGTCTTGCTCTCTCCATGACTTCTTGAGCTGCCTGGGACTCCATTCATAGGGAGAAAGGGTGATTAAAGAGGAAGCGGTATATAAATAAATAAATAAATAAATAAATAAATAAATAAATAAATAAATAAGACAGAGTGAAGTGAGACAAACAAATGAAATCCCCCCGTGCATTCCCCAAACTTTGCAAGCATGGTTGTTCCCCCTCTGCTTCCTCCCTGCTTTCTTCTGGTGCCAGAAGGATGATGTGTAGGAAGGGGAAGGCCCCAGGCATCCATTAATTTCAGATTTAAGATGATTTAAAGGTTCTGCTGTTGCATTGTAGCTCACCGGACTAGGGCACTGAAACTGTTGGCTGCAAAATCAGCAGCTCAGGGTACTGGCGGCCACATGATCCGGACTTGCACAACACTGGCTCTTTGGCTTGAAAACTGATATGAGCACTACCCCTTGTGTTGGACACAACTAGCATGCATGTGTGTGTGTGTGTGGGGGACCTTTACCTTTTTTAGGCATTAGAAAGATGATAGAAATGGGGATATAGAATCATATATTTATATAGAGCTAGAAGAGACCTCAAGGGCCATTCAGCCCAACCCCACTGCCATGCAGGAACCCCCATATATATTTATTTCAAAACTAGATTTGCTTTCTCCCTGTTACTAAAGTAATAATCATTTTAGAGATTTGATGACGCATTGCCTGGCAGTCAGGCAGGCTCCAGTACTTTGGCCACCTCATGGGAAGAGAGGACTCCTTGGAAAAGTCCCTGATATTGGGAAAGATTGAAGGCAAAAGGAAAAGAGGAGGACAGAGAATGAGATGGTTGGACGGTGTCATCGATGTAACCAACATGGATTTGACAAAACTCCAGAAGGCAGTGGAGGATAGGATGCATGGGGTCAGGAAGAGTCGGACACGACTGAACGACTGAACAACATAAGCAGAACACATTTATTGTAACTTCCCTTGATCTATCTACACACGAAGGTTTTGTGGATGCCAGCAAGGATCACGTTGGATGCTTTGGCTTTAGCTCTCCCCCCCCCCCAAAAAAAATCCACCCCCCAACCTTTGAGTTTCCAACCCAAGAAGGGGCTTCTGTGGCTCTGATTCCTGTCCTGACCCTGCCTGGTCCAAGAGGAGGAGGAGGTGGAGGAGGAGGAAGGCCGACGTCCCCCCTTCCCTTCCCTTCCCTCCCCTCCACCCCTGCCTATCTTTTGGGGCCGGACTCCCCTCCCGTTCCCTTTGCAGGGCCAGAAAAAGGAGGATGGGGGGGTTCGGTCCTCCAAGGGCAAAAGGGCAGCGAGTTCCGCTTCCTAGAGGGGCAGGAACCCGAAGGCTCCCATTGGAGGGGGGGAGAGATCGGCTTCCCACGTGGCTTTATTTAACCCCCCCCCCCCAAAAAGTTATTTCATTGCAGGAAGGAGAGGAAAGGTCTACCCCCCCCCCAATGAGGAGGTTCGTGCAAGAGGACGGGAGGGGCAGGGGGGATGCAGGTGGGGGGGCTTGGAGGGGGGGAGGCATTGGAGATGGGGGGAATGGAGACTGCTGGGGGGGAGGAAGGGGGGAGGACCCTCCTGGGCGTCCCTTTTTGGGGGGGAGGAGGAGGAGGAAGAGGGGGCTTTGCAGATGAAATCCGTGGGGGGAAATGGGCGGGTCCCAGGAGGGAAATCTCCCTCCCCCCGCACACTCCTTTGGGTCCGGAGAGAAGAGGAGGAGGGGTAAATTTGTCTCCCTTTCTAAGGACCCCCAACCTCCCCCCTCCTTCCCTTTCTCTCTCCCCCCCCTTTTAATTTGGGAGGAGATGGGGTTAAACTGATGCCCCCCTCTTTTTGAAAGGAACTGGGGATCCGATCCATGCAAAAACCCCTCCTCTTCCTCCTACTTCCCTTTCACCCCCCCGCAAGGAAAAAGGAGGGAGGATGAAGCCTTTTAAGGCCGAACTCGCTAGGGAACGGTGGGAGGCGGAGAAAGAAGGCAAATCCCCCCTTTTCCTTTTTATTCCCCCCCCCCCCAAGTGTAGGGGGAGATGGCGAAGAAGGAAAGAGATTAAAGTTCCTCTACTTTCAGGTTTCCTTCTCCTGAGCACAAATCTGAGCCCAGGTTACTGGGGCTCTATGTGTCCCCCCTGCTTCTCTGCCCATGTGCAGAGGGCCTTCCCCCCCCCAAAGGGCCCTTGTCTCTCTCCAGCCCTTCTCTCAAATGCACCTGACCGCCCCCCCCCTCCATAAAGGCTTCTCCTGCCCCATCCGAGAACTAAGGGGGTAAAGAAGCCACAAAGGGGGAGGCTGGAGAGTTATATACTATTTTTATTCTTCCTGGAGAGGCGAGGCCCAAAACAGGAAGCAGAATTGAGCTACCCTGGGTCTCTTTTAAGGGAAAATGCAGAGGTAGCAATACTTGAAAAAAACAAATAGTTTTGGGGGGAATAAACTGCAGGAGTTGGGGTAGTTTTCCTCCCTGCCTCTCTCGGGAAGAATCTCTGTTGTGTTCCTTCCCAGCATGGCCTTTTCCCAAAAGGAAGGAAGGAAGGCTGATGAAGCTGATGTTTTTCAGCAGAGGTGGAAACAGATCCCGAAAGAGACAGGATCTTCTCTGCATGTTCCCTCTGCTGGGAAGCAGGGACATTTTCTCCTGGTGGAAGATCGGTGCCAGGGTGAAGAAGCAAAGGGGCCAGGATGCGACCACAGGGGGCCACTAGTTCTTTGATTGCTCCTCAAACACACTCTGTCTGTCTGTCTGTCTGTCTCTCTCTCTCTCTCTCTCTCTGTCTCTCTCTCTCTCTCTCACACACACACACACACACCTCAGCAAGTAGCCTTTGGTTTTGAAGTACGACAGTGACCAGTCTTCCCTGATTTGCCAGGTGACTCCTGTATTTCCTCTGCGGAGAGTGGGATCTACTGGATCCAGCCTGGAGAGATCTCTGCGTGAGGACATCCAGCAGGGAATTTCTAGGGAGAAGGTCTTTCCAGGTAAGGATTCCTTCATCTGCTCGACATAGATTGTGAAATATGTTTCTAATTCCCATACTGGAAGGCCCCAGTTCCCAGGAGGGGACCGAGGGTCTCACTGAATGCTCAAAACAAGAGAGTTCATAAACAGTGTTGTTCTGCTGCTCACGACTTAGGCTATAGGCTTTTATTTTATATTTAGTTTTGTAATCAGTGCAGCCAACCCTTGTATAGCAAAGTTTGCATAACATAAAATTTGTACAACATAAAATATTCTGGAGATAGGGGAAATTTGCTTAACAGAATTGCCTATGGGCCAAATCCGTACAATATAAAAATGGGATTACTCCATTTTCAATGCATTCCAATGCGAAACTTGTATAAAGGAAAATTTGCTTAACATAATTTCATTTGGAACGAATTAATTCCTTTATACAAGGAACCAATGTAATACACAAAATGTAAACATAATTATTTTATTTTAATATTGTTACCCCTCCTTTCTCCTTGGAAAAGGACCCAAGGCAGCTTACAGTAACAAGGAACAATATACAGTCCAGTAGAGTTAAGATATATTCAGGTTTGAGGGAGTTGAGGGGCATCTTACAGCATAGAGTGGCAACATTAAAGCTAAACTACAATGCAAGTAATTAAATAGAGAGAGAGTAAAACTTCCATGTAATCATGCACGGTAGACCATCTAAAACAGGCTCATCAACTAGATTTGCTTTCTCCCTGTTTCTAAAGTAATGATCATTTTAGATATTTGATGACGTATTGCCCAGCAGTCCTTCTGGTTTCATTAAATGCCACCATGAATGCTGAAATCTCTCTCTCTCTCTGTCTTGCATCTATTTATCGTTTTCAAACAAAAAACAATTATAGTGTGGAAAGGAAAAACATGCAGTGATTCTAGTCTTCTAGAACAATATTTGCATCCAATTATAACAATATATATATCTATGATCATTAAGTATTTCAATTACACATAAATTAAAGAGGGAACTTAGTTGGACTTGTAATATTGATCTAGAAATGGATAGAAATCATTCCATCTTTCATTGAAATCTTCAAAATGTCCATTTGTTTTCAGTAATGCTGAGATCTTGTCCATTTCTGCACAGTTGAGCACCTTCATAATTAATTGGTCTTTGTCAGGAATCTTGATTGTGTTCCATAGTTGTGCATACAACCTTGTATCTGCTGTGTGATAACATGGATTATTACAATTCCCCCCCACACAATATTTTGTTATATCATAGCATCATAGACAGTTAAAAATCTCTGGTTTTCATTCAAGATTGATTGAGAGTTTGTGAGATGAAGCCTGATTATAATGGGGGACTTCAAGTACCCTCACATAGACTGGATGAACTGTTCACCACATGATAAAGAGATCAAGTTCCTAGATATGCTAAATGATTGTTCCCTGGAACAGATGGTTGAAGAACCAACTAGAAGTACAAGAATCCTTGACGTGAACCTGAGTAATATACAGGACCTGGTGCAAAATTTTAATGTGACTGATCCAATAGGGAAGAGTGAGCACAACACAATTACTTTTAACTTAATCTTAAGACTGCAACTCACTGATAAAATCTAACACAGAGTCCTTAAATTTTCGAAAAGGAAATTTCACAAAGATGAGGAAACTAGTTTTTAAAAGCTGAAAGGGGAAACTGAGAGAGTCCAAACACTCCAATAGGCATCGAGGCTGTTCACAGAAACAATTTAAAAAGGCCCAATTGGAATGCATACCCAAAAGGAAAAAGGGCACTGCCAGGTCCCAGAGGACTCCGATGTGGCTTACAGGAGCTGTTTGTGAAGTAATCAAAAGTAAGAAAAGCTCATTTAGAAGATGGAAGGCTTGTCCAAATGAGGACAACAGGTAGAAACAGAAATTCTGGCAGAACAAATGCAAGGCAAATATCAGGAAATTAAAGCAAGACTTGGAGGATCCAGAAGTTATCCAGGAAATTACCAACTGGTCAGTTTCTCGTGTGTCCGAGGTAAAGTGATGGAAAACATCCTAAAAGATAAAATGTATAGGCACATAAAAGGGAAGGTGCTGCTGAAGGGCAAATCATGCCTTACTAATCTGTTTGAATTTTTTGAGACTGTCAACAAACATGCGGATAAGGGAGATCCAGTTGACATTATTTATCTGGACTTTCAGAAGGCTTTTGGCAAGGTCCTGCACCAAAGGCTGTTGAATAAACTTGACAGTCATGGAATCAAGGGACAGGTTTTTTCCTGGATCAGCTACTGGCTAAGGGACAGGAAACAGGGTAGCACTAAATGGATACTTACTTACTTACTTACTTACTTACTTACTTACTTACTTACTTACTTACTTACTTACTTACTTACTTGCTTATTTATTTATTTATTATTGAATTTGTACCCCACCCATCTTCCGGAGGGAACTCTGGGCGGCTTACAGCAAGCTGAGCAATACAGCAATATACAATATAATAGACAAATACAGTAGCAGAATAGATTTAAGTAAAATAAAATAAGACAAGACAAGCTGCACCCTTGTCCTAAGACTAGTGTGGCTCAGCAACCAAGCATCTCAATAATAAGAAATTAACAGATGGCGGGGGGGGGGACTTTAAATTAGGCTTGGTCACCAAAGGCCTGTCGGTAGAAGCAAGGTTTTCAAAGCTCAGCGGAAGGCCAGCAGGGACTCTGCAGACGCACTTCGCTAGGGAGGCTGTTCTACAACAAAGGGGCAGCCACCGAGAAGGCCTGGTTACAGGTGGTAGTTTTCCGGGCCTCTCTAGGGGTGGCAACCCGAAGTGAGTGGACTCGCGACTGCCGGACTGGTCGGGCTGAAGTTGACCGCTGGGCGATCCGCTCTGCCAGGTAGTCCGGGCCCAAGCCATGGAGGGTTTTATAAACTAAAACCAGGACCTTGAATCTGATCTGGGATGCAACGGGCAACCAGTGCAGGTGAGCCAGGCCTGGGGTGATGTGGTCATGATGACGCACACCAGCCAACAGCATGGCTGCCGCATTCTGTACCCCCTGCAGACGTCACGGGCAACCCCATGTAGAGAGTGTTGCAGTAGTCCAGCCTCAAGATCACCAGCGCTTGCACTACTGTTCTCAAGGAGTCGCCGTCTAGGTTTGGTTGGAACTGGGCAATTTGGTGAAGGTGGTAAAAGGCAGTTCTGGTCACGGCAGCCACCTGGGCATCCAGGGATAGCGCCGGATCCAGAACTACGCCCAGATTCCGAACCCTATCCGCCAGTTGGAGTGAGGTAAAGAGTGGGGTCCCCCAAAATTCAGTACTGGGATCCCTGCTTTTCGACCTCTTCATAAATGATCTAAAAGTAGGAGTAAATAGCAAGGTAGCCAAATTTGCCGATGACACTAAATTATACAGGGCAGTAAAAACTGAGAGAGATTGTGAGGAGCTCCAGAGGGATCTCTTGACACTGGAGAAGTGGGCAAACCAGTGGCAAATGAGCTTCAACATTAGCAAGGGTAGAGTGATGCACTTTTGGTGCAACACCCCCCGATTACATTTATAAACTGATGGAGTCTGAACTCTGCAAAAAAACAACAACTCAACTGATGGACAACTCAAGGAAGGTGTCAACCCAGTGTGCCACAGCAGTGAAAAAAGCAAACTCAATGCTAGGGATCATAAGGAAGGGTACAGAAAGTAAGTTAGCAAGTGTCATATTGCCTCTGTATAAATCTATGGTCACCATCCCTCCAAATGAATATTATAGAAATGGAAAAAGTGCAGAGGGCACCCAGAATGATTGGGGGACTGGAACACCTTCCTTACCATCTGAGGCTGCAATGGCTGGGCCTCTTCACTCTCGAATGAAGGCGTCTAAGAGGTGACCTGATTGAAGTTTATAAAATCATACACAGTGTGCACAAAGGAGATCCCTATCGCACAACACTAGAACGGGGGGGGGGCACTCCATGAAACTTTTGGGTGCTAGATCTCAAACAAATAAAAGAAGGTACTTTTTCACCCCAAGGATAACTGGTCTATGGAATTTCCTGCCAGAAGAGGTGGTGACAGCTGTCAGTCTTGACAGCTTTAAGAAAGGATTGGACAAGTTCATGGAGAACAAGGCTATCCATGGCTATCATGATGGATGCCTAAGGACAACCTCCAGGTTGGAGAGATAGGCAGGATATCTCTCAATGCCATTTGCAGGGAATCGTAAGCAGGCGAAGACATCTGCTTGGGAATACCCTGAACCAAATTGTGGGCTACTTTGTGAGACAGAATGCTGGACTGGATGGGCTGTGGCCTCTTCCAGCAAGGCTGTTTTTATGTTCTTGAGTTCTTTGTAACTCAGGGTACTGCTGTATTCAGGTCAAATGTCTGTATTAGCCCTCTGTGAAAAATAGATGGGTTTTGAATTGCAGTTAGGCCACTCAGTCTCTAAAAGGTTCACCATCATTTATGCAACAGCCTGTCCTGAGCCTTCTACTGGTTGGTATGGAAGGATAAGTGCCATACTGGCTCCCCTCATGCCTTCTAAAATGGCCACATGGGTTTTGCACTGGCCCTGAATGAGTGAGCCTCTATGGACATTACCGGATTCCTATTTCAATCGGCACTAGCTGGACTTGGTTTTTTCCCCTCCACAACTGTGGATTATAATCTGAGGTTTGGGAATATTGTTGTCTAGTTCCTGCCCTGGTCAGACCATTACCTGCCGACTTTCTCCCTGTTGGTTGCTCCCCCCTCATGGAGAACTTGGACCTGGACCTTCTATCAGGTCCTCTGTCCCAGGAGGCTCCTTTACCCTATCAGGTGTTGAAGCCAAAACCCATGCAGTTGATCATTGCCAGGTGATGTCCAGTTTTTGATTCTTTGCACTCTCTTGGTGATCATGGCAGGAGTTATGTAAGAGCTATTAAGAGTGGCTAAGAAAGGCTATTTCTCTCAGAGAATGGGTGCGGCCATGGACCACTAGGCAGAATTGTTCCAAGTGGTTTGTCACCTCACCAGTCCTGGTCAGCCAGGGTCTCCTCCCAGTGGTTTCACTAATTAATCCTTTGCAGGCCATTTTAGATCAAATATTGAGGCCTTCCAATCAGATCTGGACTCCGGGTGTGGTGGTTCATTCCTGGACAGCCAGTGCAGTACCCTCCTCGGTCTCATGGATTTCTTCAAGTTGGACCTGTACCATCGAAGTGGGTGGATGCCATCTGGTCCTGATCGTTTGCTACCTTTTCGGTTCTATTGATTTGTTAGCCCTTTAAGACAAAAAACTCGTCAGATGATTGAAATTTCATAAGCCAAATTTTGCCTATGGGATACAATGCATTCGTATGGGAAAGCACGTTACACCACATTATGTAGGACGAATTTTTTGTAAAACACATTGTCATATACAACAAATTAAATTGGTTTTAAGAGGTCCCACTGTAGTAGGTGACAATGTTCCTACTGTCAGAAAAGTCCTGAGACATGAACAGTGCCTTTCATTTTGAATTCTATTTCCATTTTCAGCTGTCGGTGTCCTCTGAAGAGGTGAGCCCCAGAGTGAGATCTTCCGGGTCCAGTCTGGAGATTTGTGCATGAGGAGACCCCTTTGGGACTCTGGGAAAGAGGTCTGTCCAGGTAAGGAGCACTTTCCCCCCTGGGCATAGAGTATTTTTGATTGCCCTGCTGGGATGCCCCTGTTGAAAGAAAGCCCCTCCCCTCCCCCAGCCTGTGTCATGAACAGGGCTGTGGAGTTGGTAGATAAATGTTCCGACTCTGACTCCTAAGTTTTTTGTACTTCCGACTCCGACTCCAGGTACCCAAAATTTCCTCCGACTCCTCGACTCCGACTCCACAGCCCTGGTCATGAAGAAGGCTTTTTAAAAATTTGCTTGACTTATTTTATGCATTCATATACTGTGACTGCTCTGGGTCACTTAAAGAAGTTAAAGCACCTCCCCCCCCGCCACTGCATAAACTTCCATGAAAATAAAATGATAATCAATGGGACAGATCAGTTATCAAATGGAGGATGTTGTTCTGTGCTACCCTCCTGGATCCCAGTACAAATTTTAGAAAATATTTTCTTCTGCTATGGAGCGACTGCACAGGGAGAGCCTCTTTTGAGTGATTGGAGAAAATAAGACTTTGTTATTCTGGTTCTCCATCGTGGCCTTCGTGAAGCCACACAGATGGGTTTCCCAGGCGCCCCTGCGCCAGATGTTGGAACTTCCCTAGCAATAGGAAAGTTCGTTAGTCTCCGCCCCCGCACCCTGCGCATGTGCGCAGGTGTTCCCGCCTAAACGCCTCCGTTCCTCTTAACCGCCAACGGCTAGAGGTGCTTCTTGGTTAGTCTCTGCGTTTTCGCTAGTCCTTTAGAAGTTTTTCCTTCCATTCGGCTTTTGACTCGGACTGATCTACGGCTAATGTATTTCGCGCCTCCCTTTAAACGTTGTTCGAATTGCCAGGCGAAGATCCCGCTCACGGACGGACACGAGCTCTGCTTAATCTGCCTCGGTGAGGACCACCGCACCAACTCGTGTACGATCTGTAAGGGATTTAGCTCTCAGGCTCTTAAAAATTGCCGGAACCGCCTGGCCAGCTATCTTTTAGAACGCTCCCTTCGGCCCCAACCGATGGAGCAAAAATCTTCAGACCCGTCTCGCAAGTCGGGAGCTCCGGTTCGAGCTGATAAATCGAGGGAGAAGCCGAAGAAAATTCCAGTTCTACAGGGACTTTTTTCTTCGAAGTTGAAACCGGCCTCGAGCCCATCTCGACCGGTTCCGATGAAGTCTTCATCCTCACATTCGAAACTGTCGAAACCGACCAAGATGCCTGTTTCCTACACTCCGACTGCACCATCTTCGACTCTGGCTTCTCCATCCCTTACCGTCGAAACGGAGTTCTCCGGTTCGGCAGCGACATTGGTTTCGAGGGTGCCTACTTCGAGGTACCAACAGCTCCTTCCCTCGGATTCTTCGGAGTTGTCATCCGACGATGACAGAGATCCACCTTGCATCCCAATGGCTTCTGGCGGTTCCGAGGCTTCCGTTCTTAAGCCTCCTACGGATTCGATGGCTGAGTCTCTACCAGTAGAAGTTACCCTGGCTTTAACCCAGCCGAAACGGTCCGCCGCCGTCTTGGATTTGACGGAGCCACCAAAGAAGAAGAGCCGTAAGGAGCGTCACATCCAGGCTGATGTATCGGTTCCTCCGATCCCGGCCTTCTCCCTCCGTTTCGACGGGCGGCAATGGTCGATTCACTCTGCTCAACCCATCGAATCCGACCAAACGGCTGTAGTCCTTTCCTCTTCGGGTTCAAACAAGGAAGATGAAATGGAATCTGAGGTTGAATCCATCAACTCAGAAGTCTCGGATTCGACATCTCTGCAACTCGTCACTTCAGTGGATTCAGAAGTTGATGAGAAATCTCCTCCTTCCTCTTCAAACAACATGAGGAATTATAATAATTTCCTTATTAGGATGTCTAAGACTATTGAGCTGCCCATCCATCAGCCTCAACGCAAGAGGGTGTGCCATATCTTCGAAAGAATTGCAAGCAATGAGACGTCCCCGGTTCATCTCACTCTGATCCCTTCCTCCCCCTCCCTTGGCCTGCCTTGCACGAGGGGTCTCCTGGCCTGGGGCTCCTCCTTGGGTCCTGCTCAGGAGGGAGAGAGGGTGTCTTTTTTTTTTTTTGCGGGGGATCCAGATTGCACTCCTTCGAAGGAAGGAGACCCACCCACCCTGGGGGGGGGACCCTTTCCTAGCAGGTGTGGGGCCGATGGGGTGTGGGGGAATCGCCTTGGGTTTCCCTTCGAGGAGACCCCCTCTCCCTGCCTCCCACCCCCACCCGCCCATAATCAATGGACGAAAGTGGGAGGGGGGAATGAGGGAGGGAGGGGCTGCCTTTTGCAGCTCAAGGCGCCCCTGGAAGGTCCCCCCACACACACACACACACCTGATCCTCCCTTGGTCAAAGCTTGGGAAAAGAAAGGGGAGAGCAAAGCTGGCAGGGGCAGGAAGAGCTGGAGGGAGAAAGTCATTTGGGTTCCAGGGACTTGTATAGTAAAACCAGCAAATGAATTCAGTACTAAAAGCAGATTTAGAAGCATCAGAGTATATTCAAACACCCCCACTCACTTAAAGCCAGTCACTTAAGAAAAAGGCCTGGCTGGAGAGAACGGGTCTTTGCCTGCTTGTGGAAGGGTTACCTGAAATTTTATTACCCAACCCCGAATTCTCCCCCATTTCCCCTTCTCCTGCAGAACAGCCCACTGAGGTGCAAACCCATTTTATCCCTTGCATTACAGCAAGGACTGCTCTCAGCAAGTCCCTAAAAGATCAGTCCCCACCCCCACCCCCCAGTTCCTGTGAGGGGTAAAGATGAGCTCCGAAGGAAGAGGAAGACCTTAACAGACCAGGCATTGGAAAAGAAGTGGCCGAATAACTCAGGGATTTAGGGATCTCATCCTGGAGCCAGAGTTTGGTGCGCTTCCTGTGAGAAGAGCCAGCCTGTGTGGCCTTGGGAAAGTTGCACAGTCTCAGGGCACCCCCAGAAGAAGGGAAAGGGAAACCACTTGTCATTATTTTCTACTTGGAAAACCCTGAGAAGGGTGGCTGTAGCTCAGAATTGACTTTACGGCTGATGATAGTGATGGCAGTGGTGATTAAGTGGGATACTAGACCAGTGGTTCTCAACCTGTGGGTCCCCAGATGTTCCTGTGCTACAACTCCCAGAAGTCTTCATCACTAGCTGAGCTGGCCAGGATTTGGCGATGAGGTCCATGGATTGTGAAAAGGGATATAATACTGAGAAACTTTGTTTGTCACCATGTCCCAGAGAAGCCTTCAGAAGATTCCTTTTATTTTTCTCTCTGGGAGGTGGTGAAAAGGAGCTGATCTCCCCTTGTTTCTCTCTGGACCAAAAGAGAAGAACTCAACTCCCAAGTTCTTCAACCATTTTCATGGTGAGTCAAAAGTTGCTTGTCTTCCTCCTGCGGTACTATAGTTCCATAGACTAACAACGTGCTGGGTGAAAAAAAATATTCATTTGTTTGTTCTTACTCTCCCAGCCCTCAATTTGAGTGTATGTCCCCTAGTTCTGGTATTTTGTGAGAGGGAGAAGAGCTTCCCTCTATCCACTTTACTCATGCCCCACATTATTTTGTAGGTCTCAGTCCTATCCCCCCTCAGGCGCCTTTTTTCCAGACTAAAGAGCGTGAAATGTTTTTGCCTTTCCTCATAAGGGAAGTGCCCCAGCCCGGTAATCATTTTAGTCACTCTCTTCTGCACCTTTTCCAGTTCCACTATGTCTTTCTTGAGATGCGGTGACCAGAATTGTACACAATACTCCAGGTGGGGCCTCACTATTGTTTTGTATAATGACATTATAATGTTGGCTGTTTTATTTTCATTCCCCTTTTTGATCATCCCTAGCATGGAATTGACCTTCTTCACCGCTGCCACACATTGGGAAGACACCTTCACGGAGCTGTCCACCAACACATCAAGATCTCTCTCCTGATCCGTCACGGATAACTCAGAGCCCATGAGTTGATAGATAAAGTTTTGATTTTTTTGCCCCAATATGCATCAATTTACATTTGGCTACATTAAAACACATTTGCCATTTCGCAGCCCATTCCCCCAGTTTGGAGAGATCCTTCTGGAGCTCTTCACAATTTTCTCTGGTTTTTACCACACAGAAAAGTTTTGTGTCATCTGCAAACTTGGCCACCTCACTGGTTATCCCTGTCTCCAGGTCATTTATGAACAGATAGAAAAGCACCGGTCCCAGGACAGATCCCTGGGGCACACCGCTTTTCACCTCTCTCCATTGTGAAAATTTCCCATTGACACCTACTCTTTGTTTCCTGGATCTCCACCAGTTCTCAATCCATAAGAGAACCTGCACTCTTATCCCCTGACTGTGCAGTTTTCTCAGCAGCCTCTGGTGAGGGACTGTGTCAAAGGCCTTCTGAAAATGCAGATAGACTATATCCACCGGTTCACCCAAAACCGCATGCCTCTTGACCTTATCAAAGTATTCTAAAAGATTTGTCAGAGGGATGAGAGCAGAACATACACACACACACACACACACACACACACACACACACACACACACACACACACACACTTGGTTGAATCAGGGCCGATCTAGGGGGGGGAGGGTTGTGCAGTGGGAGGGGGGAAATGAAGGGGTCTTGAAGGCAAAAACCCCCAGCAAGGGATTCCCCCCAGATAGGGAATGGGGAGGGGAGAGAAAGAAGGCCAAACTCTGTATGACGCTGTGGAAATAATGAGACATATATTGCCTTACTCAAACTGAAATGGATGAATGACTCTTGTTGGGTCTCAGAAAGGGTCCTTCTCTGCTTATCAGGGAAGCTTCGTTCAGTGCACTGATTCCATTTTCGCAATGAAAAGCCTTTTATTCTCATGAACCTGTGTCTTTTTCTATGGAGATTTGCCAGTTGCCAATCTCATTGCGGTTCGTTCCTGTTTGTGGGATAACAGAGGAGAAGGCTGGCAGTGTCGAAAGCTGGGTCAGCTCCTTTCCTCTTCCTCTTCTTCCTCTTCCTCCTCCTCCCCGTTTGTTCCACAACCAAGCAAAAGGGTTAGGCCATAAAAGGCCAAGTGGAGGGAGGTTAGGAATTGGGATCCCCAATGGTCAGTTCTGGGACCCCCTGCTTTTCAACGTCTCTTCATCGATCTAGAAGTCAGAGTAAACAGCAAGGTAGCCAATTTATACGTTAAATTTTATTATACAGGCTAGTAAAAATGAGAGAGATTGTGAAGAGCTCTAGAGGGATCTCTCAACACTGGTAAGTGCAGAATGATGCCCTTTGGGCAACCCCCCCCCAATTACATTTATAAACTGATGGGATCTGAACTCTCTGCAACAAACCAGGAAAGGGACCTTGGTTTCCTCTTGGGCAGCTCAAGGAAGGCATCAATCCAGTGTGGGGCAGCAGTGAAAAAAGCCAACTCAATGCTAGGGATCATTAGGAAGGGTATAGAAAATACGTCAGCAGGTGTCCTTTTGCCTCCTTTTTAAGGCCGAACCATGGTGAGGCCCCATCTGGAGGATTGTGTACAATTCTGGTCACCATCCCTCCAGAAGGATGTTATGGAAATGGGAAAAGTGCAGAGGAGGGCAACCAGAATGATTCGTGGACTTGAACACCTAGAATTCTAGAGTTGGAAGAGACCTCAAGGGCCATCTAGTCCAGCCCCCTGCCTTGCAGGAACCACCATCTCAAAGGAGACTCCACCACCCTCCGTAGGGGCTAATTCCACTGCCAAAGAGCTCTGTCATGTTCTTTCTAATCTGTTTAAATGGAATCTCTTTTCCTGTTGTTGGAGACCATTGCCCCAAGTCCTAGTCTCTAGAGCCATAGAAAACAAACCAGTCCTTTCTTCAATGTGACATCCTTTCAAATATTTAAAGATAGCTCCCCCTCAGCCTTCTTTTTGAACGGCTAAAGATTCCCAGTTCCCTAAGCCGTTCCTCGCGTAAGACATGTCTTCCAGACCTTCAACCATCCTGGTCACCCTCCTCTGGACCTGCTCAGAGGTTGTCAACTTCCTTTTATTAAATTGAGGCGCACAGACCTGGACCCGGGACTCCAGGTGGGGTCTAACCAGGGCAGAAGAGAGTGGTACCATCACTTCCCTTGATCTAGACCAGGCATGTCCAAACTTCAGGCCTCCAGATGTTTTGGATCACAATGCGCAGAATCATTTGCCATTGGCAATCTAAGCTCAGAATTCTGGGAGCTGTGGTCCAAAACATCAGGAGGGCTGAAGTTTGCACATGCCTGGTCCAGACACGATGCTTCTGTTGATGCAACCTCACCAATTCCACACCCCCACACCCCCAAGCACACACACCCTTGAGTTTCCAACCTGGGGCTCTGATTCCTGGCCTGACCCTGCCTGGGCCAAGAGGAGGAGGAGGAGGAGGAGGAGGAGGAGGAGGAGGAAGGCCGATGTCCCCCCCTTCCCTCCCCTCCCCCCCACTCCACCCTGCCTTTCTTTTGGGGCTGCGCTCCCCTCCCCCTCCCTTTGCAGGGCCAGGAGTAGGAGGAGGAGGAAGGAAGGGGGGTTCGGTCCTCCAAGGGCAAAAGGGCAGTGAGTTCCGCTTCCTAGAGTGGCAGGAAACCCGAAGGCTCCCATGGAAGGGGGGAATCGGCTTCCCCCGTGGCTTTATTTAACCGCCCCCCCCACACAAAAAGGTTCTTTCATTGCAGGAAGGAGAGGAGAGATCTCACCACCCAATGAGGAGGTTCGTGCAATTGGACGGGAAGGGAGGGACCCTCCTGGGCGTCCCTTTTGGGGGGGGCAGGAGGAGGAGGAAGAGGGGGCTTTGCAGATGAAATCCGTGGGGGGACTATGGGGGGTCCCAGGAGGGAAGCCCCCCCACTCCTTTGGGTCCGGAGGGAGGGAGGAGGAGGGGTAAATTTGTCTCCCCTTCTAATGACCCCCCCAACCTCCCCCCTCCTTCCCTTTCTCTCTCGCCCCCCCCCTTTTAATTTGGAAGGAGGAGGAGATGGGGGGAAACTGATGCCCCCTCTTTTTGGAAGGAATTGGAGATCCGATCCTTGCAAAAAACCCTCCTCTTCCTCCTCCTTCCCTTTCACACCCCCCCCCCGCGCAAGGAAAAAGGAGGGAGGAAGAAGCTTTTTGAGGCCGATCCAGGAGAGTGAACGGTGGGGGGGGAGAAAGAAGGCAAATCTCCCCCTTTTCCCTTTTATTCCCCCTCCCAAGTGTAGGGGGAGATGGCGAAGAAGGAAAGGGATTAAAATTCCTCTACTTTCATGTTTCCTTCTCCTGAGCAAAAATCTGAGCCCAGGTTACTGGGGCTCTCTGTGTCCCCCCCTGCTTCTCTGCCCATCTGCAGAGGGCCTTCCCCCCCCCCAAAGGGCCCTTGTCTCTCTCCAGCCCTTCTCTCAAATGCACCTGACCGCCCCCCCTCCATAAAGGCTTCTCCTGCCCCATCCGAGAACTAAGGGGGTAAAGAAGCCACAAAGGGGGAGGCTGGAGAGTTATATACTATTTTTATTCCTCCTGGAGAGGCGAGGCCCAAAACACGAAGCAGAATTGAGCCACCCTGGGTCTCTTAAGGAAAAAAAGCAGAGGTACTAATACTTGAAACAAACAAATAGTTTTGGGGGGAATAAAGTGCAGGAGGGTTGGAGTAGTTCTCCTCCCTGCCTCTCTCGGGAAGAATCTCTGTTGTGTTCCTTCCCAACATGGCCTATTCCCAAAAGGAAGGAAGAAAGGAAGGAAGGCTGATGAAGCTGATGTTTTTCAGCAGAGATGGAAATAGATCCCGAAAGAGACAGGATCTCCCCTGCATGTTCCCTCTGCTGCAAGGCAGGGACATTTCCTCCTGGTGGAAGATCGGGGTCAGGGTAAAGAAGCAATGGGGCCAGGATGCGACCACGGGGGGAGACTAGTTCTTTGATTGCTCCCCAAACTCTCTCTGTCTCTCTCTCTCTCTCTCTCTCTCTCTCTCACACACACACACACACACACACACACACACACACACAAAACTCAACAAGTAGCCTTTGGTTTTGAAGTACGACAGTGACCAGTCTGCTGTGATTTGCCAGGTGACTCCTGTATTTCCTCTGCGGAGAGTGGGATCTACTGGATCCAGCCTGGAGAGATCTCTGCGTGAGGACATCCAGCAGGGAATTTCTAGGGAGAAGGTCTTTCTAGGTAAGGATTCCTTCATCTCCTGGACATAGATTGTGAAATATGTTTCTAATTCCCATACTGGAAGGCCCCAGTTCCCAGGAGGGGACCGAGGGTCTCACTGAATGCTCAAAACAGGAGAGTTCATAAACAGCCTTGTTCTGCTGCTCACGACTTAGGCTATAGGCTTTTATTTTATATTTAGTTTTGTAATCAGTGCAGCCAACCCTTGTATAGCAAAGTTTGCATAACATAAAATTTGTACAACATAAAATATTCTGGAGATAGGGGAAATTTGCTTAACAGAATTGCCTATGGGCCAAATCCGTACAATATAAAAATGGGATTACTCCATTTTCAATGCATTCCAATGGGAAACTTGTATAAAGGAAAATTTGCTTAACATTATTTCATTTGGAACGAATTAATTCCTTTATACAAGGAACCAATGTAATACACAAAATGTAAACATAATTATTTTATTTTAATATTGTTACCCCTCCTTTCTCCTTGGAAAAGGACCCAAGGCAGCTTACAGTAACGAGGAACAATATACAGTCCAGTAGAGTTAAGATATATTCAGGTTTGAGGGAGTTGAGGGGCATCTTACAGCATAGAGTGGTAACATTAAAGCTAAACTACAATGCAAGTAATTAAATAGAGAGAGAGTAAAACTTCCATGTAATCATGCACGGTAGACCATCTAAAACAGGCTCATCAACTAGATTTGCTTTCTCCCTGTTTCTAAAGTAATAATCATTTTAGATATTTGATGACGTATTGCCCAGCAGTCCTTCTGGTTTCATTAAATGCCACCATGAATGCTGAAATCTCTCTCTCTCTCTGTCTTGCATCTATTTATCGTTTTCAAACAAAAAACAATTATAGTGTGGAAAGGAAAAACATGCAGTGATTCTAGTCTTCTAAAACAATATTTGCATCCAATTATAACAATATATATATCTATGATCATTAAGTATTTCAATTACACATAAATTAAAGAGGGAACTTAGTTGGACTTGTAATATTGATCTAGAAATGGATAGAAATCATTCCATCTTTCATTGAAATCTTCAAAATGTCCATTTGTTTTCAGTAATGCTGAGATCTTGTCCATTTCTGCACAGTTGAGCACCTTCATAATTAATTGGTCTTTGTCAGGAATCTTGATTGTGTTCCATAGTTGTGCATACAACCTTGTATCTGCTGTGATAACATGGATTATTACAATTCCCCGCCCACACCAATATTTTGTTATATCATAGCATCATAGACAGTTAAAAATCTCTGGTTTTCATTCAAGATTGATTGAGAGTTTGTGAGATGAAGCCTGATTATAATGGGGGACTTCAAGTACCCTCACATAGACTGGATGAACTGTTCACCACATGATAAAGAGATCAAGTTCCTAGATATGCTAAATGATTGTTCCCTGGAACAGATGGTTGAAGAACCAACTAGAAGTACAAGAATCCTTGACGTGAACCTGAGTAATATACAGGACCTGGTGCAAAATTTTAATGTGACTGATCCAATAGGGAAGAGTGAGCACAACACAATTACTTTTAACTTAATCTTAAGACTGCAACTCACTGATAAAATCTAACACAGAGTCCTTAAATTTTCGAAAAGGAAATTTCACAAAGATGAGGAAACTAGTTTTTAAAAGCTGAAAGGGAAAACTGAGAGAGTCCAAACACTCCAACAGGCATCGAGGCTGTTCACAGAAACAATTTAAAAAGGCCCAATTGGAATGCATACCCAAAAGGAAAAAGGGCACTGCCAGGTCCAAGAGGACTCCGATGTGGCTTACAGGAGCTGTTTGTGAAGTAATCAAAAGTAAGAAAAGCTCATTTAGAAGATGGAAGGCTTGTCCAAATGAGGACAACAGGTAGAAACAGAAATTCTGGCAGAACAAATGCAAGGCAAATATCAGGAAATTAAAGCAAGACTTGGAGGATCCAGAAGTTACCCAGGAAATTAGCAACCGGTCAGTTTCCGTGTGTCCGAGGTAAAGTGATGGAAAACATCCTAAAAGATAAAAGAGAAGGTGCTGCTGAAGGGTAAATCATGTCTTACTAATCTGTTGGAATTTTTTGAGACTGTCAACAAACATGCTGATAAGGGAGATCCAGGTGACATTTTTTTTCTGGACTTTTAGAAGGCTTTTGGCAAGGTCCTGCTCCAAAGGCTGTTGAATAAACTTGACGGTCATGGAATCAAGGGACAGGTCTTGTCCTGGATCAGCAACTGGCTAAGGGACAGGAAACAGGGTAGCACTAAATGGATACTTACTTACTTACTTACTTACTTACTTACTTACTTACTTATTTATTTATTTATTATTGAATTTGTACCCCACCCATCTTCCGGAGGGAACTCTGGGCGGCTTACAGCAAGCTGAGCAATACAGCAATATACAATATAATAGACAAATACAGTAGCAGAATAGATTTAAGTAAAATAAAATAAGACAAGACAAGCTGCACCCTTGTCCTAAGAGTAGTGTGGCTGAGCAACCAAACATCTCAATAATAAGAAATTAACAGATGGCGGGGGGGGGACTTTAAATTAGGCTTGTTCACCAAAGGCCTCTCGGTAGAAGCAAGGTTTTCAAAGATCAGCGGAAGGCCAGCAGGGACTCTGCAGACGCACTTCGCTAGGGAGGCTGTTCCACAACGAAGGGGCAGCCACCGAGAAGGCCTGGTTACGGGTGGTAGTTTTCCGGGCCTCTCTAGGGGTGGCAATCCGAAGCGAGTGGACTCGCGACTGCCGGACTGGTCGGGCTGAAGTTGACCGCTGGGCGATCCGCTCTGCCAGGTAGTCCGGGCCCAAGCCATGGAGGGTTTTATAAACTAAAACCAGGACCTTGAATCTGATCCGGGATGCAACGGGCAACCAGTGCAGGCGAGCCAGGACTGGGGTGATGTGTTCATGACGACGCACACCAGCTACCAGCCTCGCTGCCACATTCTGTATCCGCTGCAGACACCGGAGGAGAGTCAAAGTGTTCTGCTAATATACCGCCCAAGACTACTACAAGTAGTCTCTGGGCGGTTTACAATTTTAATTACAGAGTGCAGGCTACACATTCCCCCCCCCCCCCCCCCAGCAAGCTGGGTACTCATTTTACCGACCTAGGAAGGATGGAAGGCTGAGTGAACCTTGAGCCTGCTACCGGGAGCACAGTTTTACCTGCAATACAGGCATTTAACCACTGCGCTACAAGGCTCCCCCATGTAGAGAGCGTTGCAGTAGTCCAGCCTCGAGATCACCAGCGCTTGCACTACTGTTCTCAAGGAGTTGCCGTCTAGGTATGGTCGGAACTGAAGGTGGTAAAAGGCAGTTCTGGTCACGGCAGCCACCTGGGCATCCAGAGATAGTACTGGATCCAGAACTACGCCCAGATTCCGAACCCTATCCGCCAGTTGGAGTGAGGTAAAGA
This sequence comes from Phrynocephalus guinanensis, assembly GCA_037367245.1. NCBI lineage: Eukaryota > Metazoa > Chordata > Lepidosauria > Squamata > Agamidae > Phrynocephalus > Phrynocephalus guinanensis. The sequence goes on along the minus strand of CM074744.1, from coordinate 3,244,720 downwards.
GTGGGGTCCCCCAAAGTTCAGTACTGGGACCCCTGCTTTTCAACCTCTTCATAAATGATCTAGAAGTAGGAGTAAATAGCAAGGTAGCCAAATTTGCCGATGACACTAAATTATACAGGGCAGTAAAAACTGAGAGAGATTGTGAGGAGCTTCAGAGGGATCTTTTGCCACTGGAGAAGTGGGCAAACCAGTGGCAAATGAGCTTCAGCATTAGCAAGGGTAGAGTGATCTACTTTTGGGGCAACACCCCCCGATTACATTTATAAACTGATGGAGTCTGAACTCTGCAAAAAAACACACACACAAAAACAAAAACAGGAAAGGGACGTTGGTGTCTTGATGGACAACTTAAGGAAGGTTTCAACCCAGTGTGCCACAGCAGTGAAAAAAGCAAACTCAATGCTAGGGATCATAAGGAAGGGTACAGAAAATAAGTTAGCAAGTGTGATATTGCCTCTTTATAAATCTATGGTCACCATCCCTCCCAAAAAATATTATAGAAATGGAAAAAGTGGAGAGGGCAACCAGAATGATTGGGGGAGTGGAACACCTTCCTTACCATCTGAGGCTGCAATGGCTGGGCCTCTTCACTCTCGAATGAAGGCGTCTAAGAGGTGACCTGATAGAAGTTTATAAAATCATACACGGTGTACACAAAGGAGATAAGGAAAAACTGTTTTCTGTATCGCACAACACTAAAACTGGGGGGGGGGGGGGGCAATCCATGAAACTTTTGGGTGCTAGATCTCAAACAAATAAGAGACGCAAATAAGAGAAAGTACTTTTTCACCCCGAGGATAACTAGTCTATGGAATTTTCTGCCAGAAGAGGTGGTGACAGCTGTCAGTCTTGACAGCTTTCAGAACGAATTGGACAAGTTCATGGAGAAAAGGGGTATCAATGGCTATCATGATGGATGCCTAAGGACAACCTCCAGGTTGGAGAGATAGGTAGGATATCTCTCAATGCCATTTGCAGGGAATCGTAAGCAGGTGAAGACATCTGCTTGGGAATACCCTGAAGCAAATTGTGGGCCACTGTGTGAGACAGAATGCTGGACTGGATGGGCTGTGGCCTCTTCCAGCAAGGCTGTTTTTATGTTCTTGAGTTCTTTGTAACTCAGGGTACTGCTGTATTCAGGTCAAATGTCTGTATTAGCACTCTGTGAAAAATAGGTTTTGAATTGCAGTTAGGCCACTCAGTCTCTAAAAGGTTCACCATCATTTATGCAACAGCCTGTCCTGAGCCTTCTACTGGTTGGTATGGAAGGATAAGTGCCATACTGGCTCCCCTCATGCCTTCTAAAATGGCCACATGGGTTTTCCACTGGCCCTGAATGAGTGAGCCTCTACGGACATTACTGGATTCCTATTTCAATCGGCACTAGCTGGACTTGGTTTTTCCCCCTCCACAACTGTGGATTATAATCTGAGGTTTGGGAATATTGTTGTCTAGTTCCTGCCCTGGTCAGACCATTAACTGCCGACTTTCTCCCTGTTGGTTGCTCCCCCCTCATGGAGAACTTGGACCTGGACCTTCTATCAGGTCCTCTGTCCCAGGAGGCTCCTTGACCCTATCAGGTGTTGAAGCCAAAACCCATGCAGTTGATCATTGCCAGGTGATGTCCAGTTTTTGACTCTTTGCACTCTCTTGGTGATCATGGCAGGAGTTATGTAAGAGCTATTAAGAGTGGCTAAGAAAGGCTATTTCTCTCAGAGAATGGGTGCGGCCATGGACCACTAGGCAGAATTGTTCCAAGTGGTTTTTCACCTCACCAGTCCTGGTCAGCCAGGGTCTCCTCCCAGTGGTTTCACTAATTAATCATTTGCAGACCATTTTAGATCAAATATTGAGGCCTTCCAATTGGATCTGGACTCCGGGTGTGGTGGTTCATTCCTGGACAGCCAGTGCAGTACCCTCCTCGGTCTCATGGATTTCTTCAAGTTGGACCTGTACCATCGAAGTGGGTGGATGCCATCGGGTCCTGATCATTTGCTACCTTTTCGGGTCTATTGATTTGTTAGCCCTTTAAGACAAAAAACTCGTCAGATGATTGAAATTTTATAAGCCAAATTTTGCCTATGGGATACAATGCATTCGTACGGGAAAGCATGTTACACCACATTATGTAGGATGAATTTTTTGTAAAACTCATTGTCATATACAACAAATTAAATTGGTTTTAAGAGGTCCCACTGTAGTAGGTGACAATGTTCCTACTGTCAGAAAAGTCCTGAGACATGAACAGTGCCTTTCATTTTGAATTCTATTTCCATTTTCAGCTGTCGGTGTCCTCTGAAGAGGTGAGCCCCAGAGTGAGATCTTCCGGGTCCAGTCTGGAGATTTGTGCATGAGGAGACCCCTTTGGGACTCTGGGAAAGAGGTCTGTCCAGGTAAGGAGCACTTTTCCCCCTGGGCATAGAGTATTTTTGATTGCCCCTGCTGGGATGCCCCTGTTGAAAGAAAGCCCCTCCCCTCCCCCAGCCTGTGTCATGAAAAGGGCTGTCAAGTCGGTAGATAAATGTTCCGACTCCTAAGTTTTTTGTACTTCCGACTCCGACTCCAGGTACCCAAAATTTCCTCCGACTCCTCGACTCCGACTCCACAGCCCTGGTCATGAAGAAGGCTTTTAAAAAACTTGCTTGACTTATTTTATGCATTCATATACTGTGACTGCTCTGGGTCACTTAAAGAAGTTAAAGCACCTCCCCCCGCCAAGGCATAAACTTCCATGAAAATAAAATGATAATCAATGGGACAGATCAGTTATCAAATGGAGGATGCTGTTCGGTGGTACCCTCCTGGATCCCAGTACAAATTTTAGAAAATATTTTCTTCTGTTATGGAGTGACTGCACAGGGAGAGCCTCTTTTGAGTGATTGGAGAAAATAAGACTTTTTGCTATTCTGGTTCTCCATCGTGGCCTTCGTGAAGCCACACAGATGGGTTTCCCAGGCGCCCCTGCACCAGAGGTCAGAACTTCCCTAGCAATAGGAAAGTTCGTTAGTCTCCGCCCCCGTACCATGCGCATGTGCGCAGGTGTTCCCGCCTAAACACCTCAGTTCCTCTTAACCACCAACGGCTAGAGGTGCTTCTTGGTTAGTCTCCGCGTTTTCGCTAGTCCTTTAGAAGTTTTTCCTTCCATTCGGCTTTTGACTCGGACTGATCTACGGCTAATGTCTTTCGCGCCTCCCTTTAAACGTTGTTCGAATTGCCAGGCGAAGATCCCGCTCACGGACGGACACGAGCTCTGCTTAATCTGCCTCGGTGAGCACCACCGCACAGACTCGTGTACGATCTGTAAGGGATTTAGCTCTCAGGCTCTTAAAAATTGCCGGAACCGCCGATGGAGCAAAAATCTTCAGACCCGTCTCGCAAGTCGGAAGCTCCGGTTCGAGCTGATAAATCGAGGGAGAAGCCGAAGAAAATTCCAGTTCTACAGGGACTTTTTTCTTCGAAGTTGAAACCGGCCTCGAGCCCTTCTCGACCGGTTCCGATGAAGTCTTCATCCTCACATTCGAAACTGTCGAAACCGACCAAGATGCCTGTTTCCTCCACTCCGACTGCACCATCTTCGACTCTGGCTTCTCCATCCCTTACCGTCGAAACGGAGTTCTCCGGTTCGGCAGCGACATTGGTTTCGAGGGTGCCTACTTCGAGGTACCAACAGCTCCTTCCCTCGGATCCTTCGAAGTTGTCATCCGACGATGACAGAGATCCAGCTTCCATCCCAATGGCTTCTGGCGGTTCCGAAGCTTCCGTTCTTAAGCCTCCTACGGATTCGATGGCTGAGTCTCTACCAGTAGAAGTTACCCTGGCTTTAACCCAGCCGAAACGGTCCGCCGCCGTCTAGGATTTGACGGAGCCACCAAAGAAGAAGAGCCGTAAGGAGCGTCACATCCAGGCTGATGTATCGGTTCCTCCGATCCCGGCCTTCTCCCTCCGTTTCGACGGGCGGCAATGGTCGATTCACTCTGCTGAACCCATCGAATCCGACCAAACGGCTGTAGTCCTTTCCTCTTCGGGTTCAAACAAGGAAGATGAAATGGAATCTGAGGTTGAATCCATCAACTCAGAAGTCTCGGATTCGACATCTCTGCAACTCGTCACTTGAGTGGATTCAGAAGTTGATGAGAAATCTCCTCCTTCCTCTTCAAACAACATGAGGAATTATACCAATTTCCTTATTAGGATGTCTAAGACTATTGAGCTGCCCATCCATCAGCCTCAACCCAAGAGGGTGTGCCATATCTTCGGAAGAATTGCAAACAATGAGACGTCCCCGGTTCATCTCACTCTGATCCCTTCCTTCTTAACTATGAGCGAGGACTCTTTCCAGGTGCTTTCATCAACGGTCATTATTAGGAAGCTGGAAGCTTTTTATAGAGTCCATGATGACAAGGTGCCATATCTTAATAAACATCCCACACCAAATTCTGTGGTGGTCGTCTCCTCTCAAGTACAATCCCGTACTAAACAGACTCCGATTCCCCCTTCGAAAGAAGGACGGAAGTTGGCTACTGCAGGAAGGCACTTGTATTCCTATGCTGTACTCCAGCACAAAATAGCGAACTACCAGGGTGCTATGGGCGCTTACCAACGGGATCTTCTTACCCACCTGCATCCGTTGCTGGAACTGATTCCTGAAGAAAAACGTGCTGAAGCTTCTGCCCTCTATGAAGAATCCATGTGTGTCGCCGCTCAACAGATGAGGGCTTCTAAACATTCCTTCGACGCAGCTTCCAGAGTTCTCAACGCGTCTATCTCCCTTCGTAGACATGCTTGGCTGCGGACTACAGGCCTCTCTGATGATCACAAAGCACAGATAGAGTCTTTATTCTTTGATGGCTCCGGCCTCTTCAACACGGCCACAGACGACCTCATGGAAGACAGGCATAAGAAGCAAGACACCGCTGAAAAGCTCAATGTTATACCATCTCGCCAAAAGCCTTCCTTTCGCGACCAAGCAAGAAGACGTTTATGGCCTCCCGCAGCCCAATCCTCTTCTAAACAACAACAGAGAGACCACCCGACAAGATCCTCCGCTCTCTCCACCTTCTCCAAGTCTAAGAAGTCCAAACCCTCCACCATTACATCTAAGTCCAGGGATAGAAGACCCCGAGATGAGTATTGACAATCATCCCATCCATCTCAGGCCATTCCTGGCAGCGTGGCAGCGCATCACCAATGGGTCCTGTCAATAGTTCAAAACAGTGACCTGTTGGAGTTAAGTTCTCTTCCCCCATTGGGGAATTTGGTTCACACGTCTCCATCTCTTTGCCTTGTCCAAGAGATCTCTTCGTTACTGCTGAAGAATTCTATAGAAGTCGTGCCAAGACACTCCGCTCGCCTCGGCTTATTTTCTCGTTACTTCACAGTGCCGAAGGACGGAGGTCTTCGACCAATTCTCGATCTGCGATTCTTGAACAAGTTCTTGGTATACAAGAAATTCTGGATGGTTACCTTGGAGAAGGTCATCCCTCTTCTGCGCAGGGGCGATTGGTTTGGTGTTGTGGATCTCAAAGATGCTTACTTCCACATCTCAATCCACCTGTCTCATCGTCATCTACTGCGCTTCACTGTGGGGGAAGACATCTATCAATACGCCGCCTTACCTTTCGGTCTGGCCACAGCTCCAAAAGTCTTCACCAAATGTATGGCACCAGTAGTGGCCTACCTACGCACTCTTGGAATAGTTCTCTTTCCGTACTTAGACGACTGGTTGATCGTGGCCGACTCTCAGGACAAAGCTCGTCAGGACATTGCCACCGTCCTAAACACCCTGGGGTCGCTGGGTCTATGGGTCAACTACAAGAAGTCACATCTAGACCCTTCGCCAGTCGTCAACTTCATTGGTGCCATCCTAGACTCAACCAGGGCTATGGCCTTTCCTCCAAGATCCAGAATCGCAGGTATGCTCCATCTGCTCCAGCAATTTCGAAGTCTTCAGGTCATTCCAGCGCTAGAGGCTCAAAGACTGTTAGGCTTTATGGCCTCCATGACGTCCGTCTTGGTCCACGCGAGGCTGCGACTCAGACCTCTCCAGGCTTGGTTTCTCCAAAACTTTGATGCTCTTCGGGACCCCCCCCCCCCGACAAGCTCCTCCAGATCCCACCAGACTTACCTTCTCAACTCAGCTGGTGGTCATGCCGGTCCAACATCCTCTCCGGACATCCCTTCCGGAATCCGTTCCCTACCATCCAAGTGACGACGGACGCCAGCAACACCAGCTGGGGTGCTGTTTGCCTATCGCACTACATCCACGACACCTGGACCCCCCCAGGAACAACAACTTCACATCAATGAGTTGGAGTTGCTGGCGATTTTCAAGGCGTTCAGGGCGTTCATCCGTCACCTCTCCAGCAATGTAGTGCTGGCGGTCACCGACAACACGACCTCCATGTACTACATCAACAAACAGGGCAGAACACACTTGCAGCATCTCCTGGAGCTCACGATCCACTTCTGGGACTGGTGCATCGCCAACAAAATCCATCCATTTGCAATGCACTTACCTGGAGAAGAGAATGTGGACGCAGACGACCTCAGTCGGCGACTTCAAGCGAACCACGAATGGGAATTACATCCCGGGACGTTCACTCACCTCTGCAACAGGTGGGGCTCCCCTTAAGTGGACTTGTTCGCCTCCCAGACCAACGCCAAATGTCATCTGTATTGTTCCAGAGCGGGGAAGAGACTTCGTTCCTTAGGGGACGCTCTTCTCCTTCCCTTGTCGGGATACCTTCTTTATACTTTCCCTCCCATTCCTCTGATTCACAAGGTTGTCATAAAGACTCTTCAGGAGAGGGCCAACCTCTTCCTGATCACACCTTGGTTTGCCTCCCTTCTGCGGATGTCCACAGACCATCTACGCCTGGCTCATATTCCGGAGCTTCTCTCCCTGGACAACGGCCAGGTCCTCCATCCGGATCTGGGCTGCCTTCATTTAACAGCCTGGAGGATTCTGCATTGATTGAAGTCATCCTTGATTCCTGCCGCAAGCCTTCCACTGAAAAACAATATTTTTATAAGTGGAAAAGATTCTCCAGTTTTGCGGCTGACAACGGGTTTGATCCTCTCAACCCCTCACTCACCTGGGTCTTGCAATACCTTTTGCACTTGAAGTGCTCAGGTCTGACTTCTGCGTCCCTCCGGGTGCATTTGTTGGCCATTGTGGCCCACCAGCCACAATTTTCAGAGGCGGCCGCTTTCTTCAGACATCCTAGACTGAAGGGCTTTCTCAGGGGCATCAAGAACATTTTCCCTGATCGGAAGCCAATTCCGCCACAGTGGTCCCTATCCTTGGTCCTGCAAGCCCTGCAGCGCTCACCTTTTGAGCCTATGGCTACAGCTGACTTTAGACTGCTCACCTTAAAGACTGCCTTTTTGGTGGCAATCACTTTGGCTAGAAGGGCCAGTGAACTTTATGCCCTTAGGTGTGACTCCCCTTATTTACGCTTCCACCCTGACAGGGTGGTAGCTTATCCTGACGTTACCTTCCTTCCCAAGGTTGTCTCATCTTTCCATGTCTCACAACCTGTTGTGTTGCCGAGCTTCTTCCCTAATCCTACTACCAGGATTGAGAGGGACATGCATACGCTCGACGTCAGGAGGGCATTATCCTTTTACGTCTCAAGGACCAAGAGTATTAGAAAGACTAATAAACTGTTTGTCTGCCATGACACTGCGGTGCAGGGTAATCCTGTCTCTCCCCAACGGTTTGCCCGTTGGATAGTGCAGGCTATAAGACTCTCTTATGAGCTGTCTAAGGTGCCCTTACCAGTGGGTATCCGAGCTCATTCTACTAGAGCTATGGCCTCCTCCACGGCATTCCTGAAAGCTGTACCCCTTGATGATATCTGCCAGGCAGCCACCTGGTCTACACCTGACACCTTCGTGACCCACTACAGAGTGGATGCCCGCGTGAGGTCAGCTACTTCCTTTGGGAGGGCGGTGCTTTCCTTTGTGATGGCGTGACTACCCTCCTGCCAGTGAGTACTGCTTTCAATCACCCATCTGTGTGGCTTCATGAAGGCCACGATGGAGAAGAACCAGTTACTTACCTGTAAAGTTGGTTCTTCGAGTGGACCTTCGTGAAGCCACACAGCACCCGCCCGCCTACCCTTGGACCGTCATGCCCTGACCGGTACATTCATTACCTGTCATCCTGGCGGTCAAGAGGAACTGAGGCGTTTAGGGGGAACACCTGCGCACATGCGCAGGGTGAGGGGGCGGAGAGAAAGGAACTTTCCTATTGCTAGGGAAGTTCCGACCTCTGGCGCAGGGGCGCCTAGGAAACCCATCTGTGTGGCTTCACGAAGGTCCACTCAAAGAACCACTTTTACAGGTAAGTAACTGGTTCTTTTCATGTGGGTTTTTTTCTGAGGTTGGTAAAATGGTTACCAATCTCATGGTGGGGGCAGGGCAGTGTGCAGCCTGCATAATTAAATTGTAACCAGCCCAGAGAGTGCTTTAAGCATAACGGGGCAATATATAACCAGGGCATTTTGCTTCTTGTTTGTTATTACTTTGAAGCTCTCTGTATCAAATTAAATATATCCATCTGGTTTTTGCTGCCGGTAAAGGACAATGTTCCCTTAAAATAACCAAAGTGTCTACGTGGTTGCTTAGAAGGTAATCCTAAGCACCATGATTTCATATGGAAGAGGTATGATCAACCAATGCAACTTTCTGTGCATTACATCCAAAATGATATGTAAACATTAGATGAAGGCTGTGGGACAAGTTCCTTCCATTTCTTACCCTGGACCCCACAAGGCCTTTCCCAGCATGGAAGCAAAAACCATTTCACAGGAGAAGTGTGATAAAACCCCTGGTTTTCCACAGGATATTAACTGGTGTCACAATGGGCCTCCTCATTTAGGTGGGTGGATGTGGGACCACACTGGAGGTGTGTCTCATTCTCCTGCCTCCTCCACGGCAGTGCATCGGGTTTGTTACTTGATTTAAAACTCTGTTTTTTCTGGTCGCTTATATTTTGCAGGTAAGATGCTGTAGAGAAGAAATAAAAGAGGAGGACATCAAGCATCAGAGGCAGAGGTTAAATATTCTGATGCAAAAGAGGGTGTGGAGAATCAAACCAGAAGGAATAAGCTTAAAGGAAACCAGATAGATGAAAAGATGGACAAATCTGTTACTTATCAGGAGTAAGACCAAGCGGTTCCCAAAACATCAAAAGGAGAAGAAAAGAATGTGTACTCCAAGTGTGTAAAATCTTTCACTAGCACCTCAACAACTTGTCCCCATAGGAAAATCTACAAGGGGAGAATCCATTGATATGCTTAGAGTGTGAAAATATGTTTAATCGTACTTGAGACCTAACTATATACCTGAGAACACACACACAGGCAAGAATCCATTTGAATATCTATTGTGTGGAAAGAGGTTCAGTCAAGCTGTAAAGCTTGCTAGACCTCACATGACCCGCACAGGCGAGAAGCCATTTGAATGTCTGGTGTGTGGAAAGATGTTAAGTGATTCTGGAAGCCATGCTAGCCATCCCAGGAACCACACTGATGAGAAGCCATTTGAATGTCTGGAGTGTGGAAAGAGGTTTAGTGAAGCTGGAAGCCTTGCTAGCCATCACAGGACCCACACGGGTGAGAAGCCATTTGTATGTCTGGAGTGTGGAAAGAGATTCAGTCAAGCTACAAACCTTGCTACCCATCGCAGGACCCACACAGGTGAGAAGCGATTTAAATGTCTGGAATGTGGAAAGAGATTCAGTCGTTCTGAAAACCTTGCTAGCCATCACAGGACCCACACAGGCGAGAAGCCATTTGAATGTCTGGAGTGTGGAAAGAGGTTCAGGCACTCTGGAAGCCTTGCTAACCATCGCAGGACCCACACAGGCGAGAAGCCATTTGAATGTTTGGAGTGTGGAAAGAGTTTAAGTGATTCTGGAAGCTTTGCTAAGCATCGCAGGACCCACACGGGCGAGAAGCCATTTGAATGTCTGGAGTGTGGAAAGAGGTTCAGTCAAGCTGGAAACCTTGCTAGCCATCACAGGACCCACACAGGCGAGAAGCCATTTGAATGTTTGGAGTGTGGAAAGAGGTTCAGGCACTCTACAAGCCTTGCTATCCATCGCAGGACCCACACAGGCGAGAAGCCATTTGAATGTCTGGAGTGTGGAAAGAGGTTCAGGCACTCTACAAGCCTTGCTATCCATCACAGGACCCACACAGGCGTGAAGCCATTTGAATGTTTGGAGTGTGGAAAGAGTTTAAGTGATTCTGGAAGCCTTGCTAAGCATCGCAGGACCCACACGGGCGAGAAGCCATTTGAATGTCTGGAGTGTGGAAAGAGATTCAGTCAAGCTGCAAACCTTGCTAGCCATCACAGGACCCACACAGGCGAGAAGCCACTTGAATGTCTGGAGTGTGGAAAGAGGTTAAGTGATTCTGGAAGCCTTGCTAAGCATCACAGTACCCACACGGGTGAGAAGCCATTTGAATGTCTGGAGTGTGGAAAGAGATTCAATAATTCTGGAAACCTTGCTAGCCATTGCAGGACCCACACAGGCGAGAAGCCATTTGAATGTCTGGAGTGTGGAAAGAGGTTCAGTCAATCTCAAAACCTTGCTAGCCATCACAGGACCCACACGGGTGAGAAGCCATTTGAATGTCTGGAGTGTGGAAAGAGATTCAATCATTCTGGAAACCTTGCTAGCCATCACAGGACGCACACGGGTGAGAAGCCATTTGAATGTCTGGAGCGTGGAAAGATGTTCCGTCATGCTGGAAGCCTTGCTAGGCATCACACAACCCACACAGGAGCCACATGAATTTCTGGAATGTGGAAAGAGTTTCAGATGCAGAAAGAGGCTCCCTCTAAGCCTCACCCATTCTCTCCCTCCTTCTCACCCCGAATCTCCCCCTCTTCCCCCTGGAGGAGGGTGTAGGATGGAGAAGAGCCGAATACCCCCCCACACACAAACCTTTGGATGAACCAGGGCCGTTCTGGGAGGAGTAGGAGGGTTGTGCAGTGGGAGGGGGGGAAACGGTGGGGTCTTGAATGCAACCCCCCCCACACACACAAGATTAAAATGATGCAAGAAGCAGCTTTTAGTGCCAAACCAGGACAGGGAATGGGGAGGGGGAGAAAGAAGGCCAAAATCCCTCCCCCCCCCCAAAAAAATCAGGCCTTCTCTGGGGGCAGGGCCAGAGGGGAGGGCCAGAGGTGGAGACGGTCCATGCTGTTGCATTGCATGGAGGGGAGGGAGGGAGTGAGTGAAGGAAGCTCCATCCTGCAGAACTTCTGCTGCTGCTCTATGTCTGAAGAAGTGGACGTGTCCCTGAAACTACATTAAAATAAACCCAAACCCTTGAGTTTTCCAGAAGGGGCATCTGTGGCCAGATCCTGCCTGGGCCAAGAGCAGGAAGAAAGCAGAGGAAGGGGGAGTCTTTGGTCCTCCAATGGGGTAGGGCAGCGAGTTCCTCTTCCTAAAGTGGCAGGAAACTGAAAACCTCTTCCTTGGTTTGGACAAACTGATAAGAAGGACAAAGAAGAACTAATTTTGAGTCTCCTCTGTGGCTTAAGATCTTCTCTTGCTTTTGCTATTTAGAACCTAAAAATCGCTTGCTACATATAGACAGCGTGTAACTTGGGTAACAAAAGTGAAGTAACTTGTTCCAATTTGAGCTAAAATGAGAAACTGTACGTGCTCGGTGCACACGCATGCTATACGTGTGTAGAGTTGTGTGCATGTCTGAGGCTGCCTGTCTTGAAATCTATGACACTGTGGAAATAATGAGACATATATTGCCTTACTCAAATTGAAATGGATGAATGACTCTTGTTGGGTCTCAGAAAGGGTCCTTCTCTGCTTATCAGGGAAGCACCATTCAGTGCATTGATTCCATTTTTGCAATACTTTTTCTATTAGTAGTAGATATAAATATCTCGTATGATCAGAAATACGTACTTCATCATGTAATAGTTGCCGCAAGGATACTATATGGGAAATTTTGGAAACAACTAGAAGCGACCAGAGAGAAACCTTCATGAAAAGATAAGAGAATGTATCGAAATCAAAAGACTGTCCAGATTTCTGAAGGGAGACTACGAAGAGATCTCCAAAACAAGATGGCAAGAAGTAACAAGCTTACTGGTATTGTGATATTATTTTGTGATTCTTTAACATGTACTATCGTTATTTTTGACTTGATATATTCAATGTAATTTTTATAGTGTATCCCCCCTTCTTCCTTCCCCCTTATCCCCTCTTTCTCCTCAAAAACCAATAAAATTCTTTAATCGATTCCATTTTTGCAATAAAAAGTCTTTTCTCGAGAACCTGTGTCTTTTTCTATGGAAATTTGCCAATTGCCAATCTCATTGTGGTTCATTCCTGTTTGTGAGATAACAGAGGAGAAGGCTGTGGCAGTGTGGAAAGCTGGATCAGCCCCCTTCCTCTTCTCCCTCCTCCTCTTCCTTCTCCTCTCTCCCCCCCCTCCTTTGTTGAACAACTAAGCAAGAGGGTTAAGCCGCAAAAGCCCAAGTGGAGGGAGGTCAAGAGTGGGGTCCCCCAAGGCTCAGTACTGGGACCCCCTGCTTTTCAACCTCTTCATAAATGATCTAGAATTTAGAGTAAATAGCAAGGTAGCCCATTTATACAGTAAATTATATTATTCAGGGTAGTAAAAAACAAGAGATTGTGAGGAGCTTCAGAGGGATATCTCAACACTGGTAAGATCAGAGTGATGCACGTTGAGGCAAAGCAACAACACCCAATTACATTTATAGACTGATGTGGTCTGAACTAGACATGGGCACGGAGCGGCGAAATTGTCGTTTGTTTTCGGTTTCCGTTTCCGTTATGTAACGGAAACCATAACTATAATTACGCCGCTCCAGCTCGAACCCAACCCCAAAAACGAAAAATTGGGTCGGGTTTTTCGTTGTTGTTAATGGCATTGCGGTAATCGCCCGATGCCATTGCCAAGCAGCACAGAAAAAAGTTTTTAAAAAGTTAAAAAAAAAAAAACCCGACTCCCGGCCAAAAAAGCAGGCAAAAATATGCCTGCCTGAGGACACCTACCAGAGGGGTGGTTTCTGGGGGGGGGGTCCCTGGCCTTCCCCCCATCTCCTGTCCTGGGCTGCGTGCACCAGGCTTGGGGGGGGGTCATCCTCGGCGTCTGTCTCGCATGCCATGCGGTGGGGGGATCCAAAATGGCGACCACAATTTTTCTTTTGAAATTGTGGTCAAAAAACACACTAAATCACCACAGAAACATGTGGAATTTATTTATTTTAAATGCCTGATTTTTAATAGTAGCAGCAGTGGGTTTTTATAGCAGTAAAATGATGCATTGATTTTATTTTATTTTTTTAGACCTGCCCATGTGGGCTGGGCATGGGATGGGACCATGCAAATTTTTTGAACCATTCCACCAATGGCATGGCCAGGTTTTGACTGACACTTCTGGATGTGCCAGAGGGCATAAAAAGCCGAGGCACCTTCCAGAAGTCGCAGTTGGGTCTTGGATGTGTGGAGGATGGAGGGCTGCGTGGCTGGCTACTCTGGCTATTCGAATCGAGATTGGAGGGAGGCTGGAGGCTTTAGATTTAAGTTAGGCAGGCAGGGAATTGAATTTAGAAAATAATTTATTTGATTCTCTGCAGCTTTGTCTGCTGAAGGGAATAGCAGTTTATTCTTTTTTTCCCCTCTGGCAGTTTGTGAGGATTTTTTTTTCTGATATTGGGTAAAGGGGGAGGTTTGACTGGGAGTGGGAGGTGTGGATTTATTTTAAAAATATATTATATACTACCATTTATTTTCTGTTTTCCCAACTTCAATTTGCTTGCACACACACACATTTGGGGTGCAAACCAAGAGCACCTCTATCTAGTGGAGAATATTTTACAATATTATTTATTTAGTTTACTATTACTTACTTCATTGTTTGTTTTTTAAACTTGTTGTGAGTGCACTGTGCACTTCAACAACACAGGCCCATTCCATTTAAGTGGATCAGAAGGATTTTGAATTTTATTGTCATTTTATTCCCTGAACAACTACTAGTAAACTATATTGTGTTTGTTTATTTGCACCCCAATATCTTTTTGTTGGGAGGCTGCTGCTGCTTCTGCTGCTGATATCAGCCTTACAATATTTTTGATTCAATCATTTATTACTCCACTGTTTGTTTGTTTATTATTACATTCCCTGAACAACTACTTGTGTTTGTTGATTTGCACCCCAATATCTTTCTTGTTGGGAGGCTGCCTCCCCTACTCTGGCCTTGTGGCCGCCCATACTCTGGCCCTGTGGTCTCCCGTACTCTGGCCCTGTGGCCTCCCGTACTCTGGCCCTGTGGCTGCCCGTACTCTGGCCCTGTGGCTGCCCGTACTCTGGCCTTGTGGCCTCCCATACTCTGGCCTTGTGGCCTCCCGTACTCTGGCCTTGTGGCCGCCCGTACTCTGGCCTTGTGGCCGCCCATACTCTTGCCCTGTGGCCGCCCGTACTCAGGCCTTGTGGCCTCCCCTACTCTGGCCTTGTGGCCTCCCATACTCTGGCCTTGTGGCCTCCTGTACTCTGGCCCTGTGGCCTCCCATACTCTGGCCCTGTGGCCTCCCAAACTCTAGCTCTATGGCCTCCCATATTCTGGCTCTGTGGCCACCCATACTCTGGCCCTGTGGCCTCCCATTCTCTGGCTTTGTGGCCTCCCATATTTATTTATTTATTTATTTATTTATTTATTTATTTATTTATTTATTTATTTATTTAGCTTGTATGCCGCCCACTACCCAAAGGTCTCTGGGCGGCTCACAATCAGAATAAACAGTTAAAACATCAAAATACAATAAAATTAGAACAATAAGAACAATTATTAGAACAATTATTGTATGGCTTGGTAGGCTGGCACTCTGGCTTCGTGGCTTCTTGCGTGGACTGTGTCTCCACTGGCCAGGCAAAACTCAGGCTTGGTGGCCTGCAGAACTCTGGCTTGGTGGCCTACAAACAATGTCCCTCCCTCAAGTTCCCTGCTGGTGCTCTGGCTTCGTGGCTTCCTGCGTGGACTGTCTCCACTGGGTAGGCAAAACTCTGACTTGGTGGCCTGCAAACAATGTCCCTCTCTCAAGTTCCCTGCTGGCGCTCTGGCTTCGTGGCTTCCCTGCGTGGACTGTGTCTCCACTGAATAGGCAAAACTCTGGCTTGGTGGGCTGCAGAACTCTGGCTTGGTGGGCTGCAAACAATGTCCCTTCCTCAATTTCCCTGCTGGCACTCTGGCTTCGTGGCTTCCCTGCATAGACTGTGTCTCCTAGTGGCCTCCAAAGTAGGCCGCTGAAACAATCCTTGCCCTGCTGGCGCTCTGGCTTCTCTTGGCTCTTCTGCGGCTGCCATCCCATCCCAGCAGCACAGCACTCAATTTTCCATGCCCAAAGAGTGGTAGACTGAACTCCAGGGTTTTCTGGAGGGCCTCCATTGGCTCCACTCCAGTCAGCTCCTTTGGATACTCGAGCTGGAAATGATACCCTAAGAGGTTGAGGGGCACTCAACAAGATGAGTGTGTGTGTGGGGGGGGACTCTCATGCCACTACCAGACTGAATCTCTGACGGCTAGTTGACCAGGATTGCATTTGCTTGGCTTTACAAGGAGTGACATTGGAGATGGGGAGGACATTTAGAGAGGTAGACCCTCATCCAGATTTGGGTAGGAACGGAATACTGTGTCTCCTGCTGCCTCTGAGAGGTGGAGGGGAGATGGGATGGATAAAGGCTTCAAAACAAAGCAACAAAAAGGTATAACAGGCAGCCAGACCAAGTAGGGTGGCCGGTTCAGTCAGCGTTGACCAAGAGAAAAAAAAATAATATTGCATTCTGCCCACTTTGTTTGCTTTATTGCATAGGATGCAGTCTTATGCAACGATATATTTATTAAATATCTTATTCATCACCCAGTTTAAAGTGTTTTCCGCCTGCTCTGGGTCATTACGGGACGCCCCCATGCTCTGGGACGTCAAATCGTGCTAAATCACGGTAGAAACGACAAACGAAACGACGAAACGACACATTTTTGAAAAATTTCGCGAAAAACGGAAACAACCCGAAACGGGCCCGTTCCGACAAACGAAAACTCAAAACGTCATTTTTCTGGTCATGCCCATGTCTAGTCTGAACTCTGCAGCAAACCAGGAAGGAATCCTTGGTGTCCTGATGGACAATTCAATGAAAGTATCAACCCAGTGTGTGGCAGCAGCGAAAAAAGCAAACTCTGTGCTGGGGATCCTTAGGAAGGGTATAGAAAATAAGTCAGCAAGTGTCGTTTTGCCTCTTTATAAATATATGGTGAGGCCCCATCTGGAGGAGTGTGTACAATTCTGGTCACCCTCCCTCCAGAAGCATATTATGGAAATGGAAAAAGTGTGAAGGAGGGCAACCATAATGATTCAGGGACTGGAACACTTTCCTTATCATCTGAGGCTGCAAGGGCTGGGCCTCTTCTCTTGAACGATGGTGCCTAAGAAATGACATGATTGAAGATGATAAAATCATACACAGTATGGGCAAATAGATTAAGGGGGAAATTGTTTTTCCTATTGCACAACACTAGAACTAGGGGGCACTCCATGAAAATTTTGGTTGCTAGATCTCAAACTAATAAGAAAAAGTATTTTTTCCACCCCGAGGATCCCTGGTCTGGGGTTGGGTGGCCAGCTAAGGAGCGGCTCTCCAGGCTGGATGGGACGAAAGGAAGCAAGCCGGTTGGGCCGGGGCAGGCAGCAGCGAGCGTAGCCCTTGCAGGGAGTTGGACCGAGCAAGTGTGCCAGCCTCCCTCCATCCCATTCTTGGTGGCTGATCCTCCGTTATGCACCTTGCCAGCGGGGTTTCCTCCTTCCTCGCTTCCTGGGTCCTCGGGGCTTTCTTTTCTCCCCTCCCCTCCTCCTCCTTTCAGGGCTTCTCCTCCCTCTTCCTCCCCTAAATTCCTGGGTCCCTTTCTGTCCCCTCCTCATCGTTGACATAGTACCCCTAAGGACTTATAAGATGATACATAATCCCCCAGTTATCGTGGGGATTAGGAACCCGACCCGATCCACGGGGGCCCTGTTTGGGGCCTCCTACACTTACCTTAGGCCTGGTAGTTCCCCAAACGAGACTCCAATGTGCTTCCCAGGCCTGTCAGAGGCCCCAGAAGTGGTTTTGGGTGATCCAGAAGGCACTTCCGGTTTTTCGGAAGCCACATCTGGTTCGCCATAAACCACTTCTTGGGCCTCCGACAGGCCTGGGTAGTCCATTGGAGGCCTGCTTGGGGCAGCACCAGGCCTGGAGGCTCCAGACAGGTCCGCACAGTTTGCCTCAGGGGGCCTTGCCTTCATATACTGCAGTCCTGTGATATACTGGGACCGCAGTATATGAACC
This sequence comes from Phrynocephalus guinanensis, assembly GCA_037367245.1. NCBI lineage: Eukaryota > Metazoa > Chordata > Lepidosauria > Squamata > Agamidae > Phrynocephalus > Phrynocephalus guinanensis. Next base: position 3,227,334 of record CM074744.1, on the reverse strand, counting down.
GCAAAATGGCAGGGGACCACTGTACTCTCTCAGTTATATCACTGCCACTCCCAATAAGTCTCTGTGTACCATTTTGTATTTTACTGATAACCATCCATTTTGTCTTGTACCCCTTTATGTCGCAATCCCATGTCATTGCTTTCTGCAACATCAGAATCCAGTCATCCTTGCAAATCTGCCAGACTACAGTGATACCTTGGTTTACGAGCATAATCCATTCTGGAAACATGCTTGTAAATCAAAACACTCATACATCAAAGCAAATTTCCCCATTAAAAATATGGATACTCAGACAATTCATTCAAGGCTCGATAGAACACGCACTGTATGCACAAAATGCTAAAACATGGAAGAAGTTGGCTAGAAGTCCATGTTCCACACCATAGTTTAGGCACCTACTTGAGGAATCTGTGGAATCTTGGGACTAAAAACTGGATTTTACTCCATGTTTTTAATATGACAATAAAAAATGCAATTTTGGGCCCCTTTGTGAACTTGACTCGTTGCCCCATTACTAGAAATGATTTGAAAAATAAGCCACAATTTGGAGGACCAAAGTTTGGACACCACTGCCTGAAGGGAAAGAAATAGGGAAGGAGGGGACCCAAAGATCCCTTTGGAGAAGCTCCCTGGTTGTTACTCTGACGCCCCCCCCCAAGTCCCAGACACAATCGCACCTAAACAAATCCCCCACAGCCATTGGAGAGCCTGGCCAGCTCTATGGGGCTTGGGGTGGATTTTTGCCAGTTCTACTCCATCACTGAATTTTCCTGACTGACCCAGGGGGCGGGAAGGATTCTCCTAATGGTTTTAACGCTGCCATTCAATCATTCGTTTTTCATGGATGTAAATCTTGTTTTAGTCACCTTTGGGCGCTTTTACATGACCCCTAAAATCCGAGGCAAAGCGTTCCCAGATCCGGAGCTTAAAAATGTTTTCCCACCAGCTCCGGACTTAAAAAAAAAATTAAGTACGACCATGCCCACCTAACCGCATCCCAGTGCACTTTTCAAGTACCTGGCTTCCTGGTGGTAAAAAAAATCTTCTGATGCGGATTGTAAAGCTGTGAATGCAGGGCTCCCCTCCCCTTCTGTTTTTTTTTTTTGTCCCCACTGTCCCTTTAAGAGACAGGAATCACTACGGGCTCGGGGCTGCTTCGAGTGGCAGACGGAGGTGAGCCTGCATTATTTTCTCCCTTTTTTCCTCCCTCCCCTCAGGCAGACAGGAACAATGGAGTGTGGAGGGGTGGGAACACAGGAAGAGTGACAAACCCCCAAGATCTCTGGTCTGAATTTAAGTTGCCACCGGATTTCAGAGGTAGTGTAAAAGTGCCCTTTGATCGCATTGTAGGAAAAGTACAATGACAATAAAGTTCATCCTATCTTGTCTTGCTCTCTCCATGACTTCTTGAGCTGCCTGGGACTCCATTCATAGGGAGAAAGGGTGATTAAAGAGGAAACGGTATATAAATAAATAAATAAATAAATAAATAAATAAATAAATAAATAAATAAGACAGAGTGAAGTGAGACAAACAAATGAAATCCCCCCGGTGTACTCCCCAAACTTTGCAAGCATGGTTGTTCCCGCTCTGCTTCCTCCCTGCTTTCTTCTGGTGCCAGAAGGATGATGGGTAGGAAGGGGGAGGCCCCAGGCATCCATTAATTTCAGATTTAAGATGATTTAAAGGTTCTGCTGTTGCAGGGTAGCTCAGCGGACTAGGGCACTGAAGCTGTTGGCTGCAAAATCAGCAGCTCAGGGTACTGGCGGCCACATGATCTGGACTTGCACAACACTGGCTCTTTGGCTTGAAAACAGATATGAGCACTACCCCTTGTGTTGGACACAACTAGCATGCATGTGTGTGTGGGGGGGGAACCTTTACCTTTGTTAGGCATTAGAAAGATTATAGAAATGGGGATATAGAATCATATATTTATATAGAGCTGGAAGAGACCTCAAGGGCTATTGAGCCCAACCCCACTGCCATGCAGGAACCCCCATATTTATTTATTTCAAAACTAGATTTTCTTTCTCCCTGTTTCTAAAGTAATAATCATTTTAGAGATTTGATGACGCATTGCCCGGCAGTCCTTCTGGTATCATTAAATGCCACCACGATTGTTGAAATCTCTCTCTTTCTCTTGCATATATTTATCGTTTTCAAACAAAAAACAGTTACAGTGTGGGAAGGAAAAAACATTGAATGATTTTACTCCTCTCAAACAAAATTTGCATCCCATCATAACAATATATATATATATATATGATCATTAACTATTTCAATTACAAATAAATTAAACAGGGAACTTGGTTTGACTTATAATATTGATCTAGAAATTGATAGAAATCATGCCATCTTTCATTGAAATCTTCAAAATGTCCAGTTGGTTTCAGTAATGCTGAGATCTTGTCCATTTCTGCACAGTTCAGCAGCTTCATAATTAATTGGTCTTTGTCAGGAATCTTGTTTGTGTTCCATAGTTGTGCATAGAACATTCTATCTGCTGTGATAACATGGATTATTACAATTTTTTGTTTTCCATCACCAGTATTTTGTTGTATCATAGACAGTATCACAGACAGTTAAAACATATCTGGTTTCCACTCAAGATTGATTAAGAGTTTGTGAGATGAATGTTTGTACCAGACACCAGTATTTTTAGCCCTCTCCCCCTTCCCTTTGTGACATTTCCAACAGGCACTGGATATTTTATACATTTTAGACAGCTTATCAGGCATTAAACACCACCTATAGAATATTTTAAGATCCTGTGCCCATCTTACTTATTTATTTATTTAGAATATTTTTACCCCACCTTTCTCCTTCATTAATTGCAGCTGTTGTTAGAAAACTCTGTAAAAATAATATTGTGGCTTCAACTCATGGCAACCGACACTTGTTTGTGTTGCTTCCAGTGTCCACCGTCTTTCTAGCTCCCGGTCTTAGCTGTCTGGTCAGACCTTCTTCAAAGCTGGTTAGTCTTCCTTTCTTTGCCACTCTGGTACAATCTTAACACAAAGATTGTTAGATTCATTCTGGCAAACATATTATACATACATCTCTGGTACCATGACCCTGACAGAATTTTGTGCTATTTAATCAGCCAGCGGAAGCAATACTTATTAAATAAATAGTTAGCCAGAGACAAGAGTTTTCTTAAAACCAAACAGCTATATTACATATGAACAAAAATATATTGCAGCGTCACAGAACTTATACAAAGCTCAACAGCATAACAGCATTCAGTACATATGACAGAATATACAGCAGAGAGACAAAGTGGGTGCCTTACTCACAGAAGGCCAACATTTTTATACATGTCTCTGCCCAATCATGAATGACATTACCTCACAGCTATTGCAACCCCTTGCATCCGCCAAAATCCATTATGCTCATTCTTAACATCTGTATTCACTTAGAAAAAACTATACATTGAGTCACTGTGACTTTGCACTTTTACAGACCCCCTCTTCAATCAATTAAATACATATCAGATATATACAGAACATTCTGTCTAATACATATATTTCACTAACTAATATCTGACAGGACCCAAGGTGGCTTACAATAGTGAGGGACAATATACAGCCCAGAACATTCAAAACATATTCAACAGTCAAAGGTAACATTAGAGCTACCAAGAACATGCAAAAAGAAAAAGAATCCATTGAGAAGGATGGAAACTAGCATGGAAAAGACTGGAGTTCTCAGGAGGTCAGTCAATGGAATCATGCAAGGTAATCCATCTAAAAGTCACATAGTAGGAAGTCCCTGATTCCGGGAAAGCTTGCCTGAAGAAGAAGGTCTTTTCCTCTGGGAAAAAAAGTACTTTCTCTTATTTGTTTGAGATCTAGCCCCCAAAAGTTTCATGGAGTGCCCTGCAGTTCTAGTGACTACCTAGGCCTTATCTTAACGTTCTCTGTCTCTACCGCAGTGACAAAAAAGGATCCGCATTAATTTCTGTGGCCATTAAAAACGAGTGTGTCGTGTGTGGGGAATAAATAAAAAATGACAGACGAAAGGACAACTAGTGTACCTTCCCTCAGTACAGGCCCCGCCCCCACGGCAGCCCTTCCTGAGGCGATAACGGTCAGTTGCGCATGCGCACAGGCCCCTAACGGTCGGCGCCCGTCCTCTCGCTGGTGACCCTTGGGCGCTTGGCGGGAAAAGGGCGGGTGGCGTCTGTGGCACGTATTCCGGGCTTTGTGGCTCTCGCCCGTCCTTCCACTTTCGCTGGGAAGGATAGAGGAGGGGGCAGGATTGGCTCTGAGGAGGGGAGGCCGACCTCGCTCATTTTGCCGTCTAAGGCCTGCCAAAAGAGGGGCCGAGCTCCCTCTCGCGCGCACAAAAACTCACGCTCCCCCCTGTCCTCACAGGGAGAGGTGCATAAGGCCTCTTTTGCGGGAGGGGATGTGTGAAACCCTCCTTGCGTGGGGAGGGGGGGAGAAGAGAATAAGGTGGGGAATCCTGACCATCTATAAGGGGGGGCGGACGCTCCTAACCGATGGAGCTTGTTGAGGGAACTGGCAAGCCATTCCAGCACGGGGTCGCGACTGTAAGGACACCACACAAACACACACACAAGCGCAGAGGGTGGGAGTGGGATACTTTAACTGTTCTTGCAACTCCCCAGAGCCTTCAGAGAGATTGGGAGGGTGGGGAGGAACAAGCCTTCCTTCCTTCCCCCCTTTAAAGTTCAGGCACGAAGGGAGAGCCATTGGTGGAGAGCCATTGGGATCCCTTCGTGGCTCTCGCCGCCTCCTCGGGATCCAAGGGTAAAGCATTCCGCTGGCCTGGCCTGGCCTGGCCGCGCCTCGCCTCGCCTGGACTGGGTTCCCTTATGGAGGAGGCAAAGGGGGCGTGATTACCTGTCCCTCCCCCTCTTCCCCCTCCCCCCTCTTTTGTCCTCCCCTCCCCCTTCATGGAAGCGTTGCTGGGGGGGAACAGGGGAGGCAGAACACAGAACTACGATGACCGTAGAGGAGACCCACGTACTGAGGGTTTCGCAGGGGAACCGGAAGCGACGCCTCCACCTTTCGGTTCCCAGTCTCCCGGGTTTCCATAGAGCCCCCGGCCAGAGCAGCTCCTTCCTGAGTCTACGGTGGGGAGACTGGGAGGAAGGTAGGCGCTGGTGGGGCTTCCCCTTGTGGTCCTTGTTGTTGGGCAGGTGTGTGTGTGTGTGGGGGGGGGAATGTGGGGCTTGAGAGACCGGGCGGCCAGGGACCTCCCCCTCCCTTGGCCTGCCTTGCACGAGGGGTCTCCTGGCCTGGAGCTCCTCCTTGGGTCCTGCTCAGGAGGGAGAGGGTGTCTTTTTTTGCGGGGGGATCCAGATTGCACCCCTTCGAAGCAAGGAGACCCACCCACCCGGGGGGGGGGACCCTTTCCTAGCAGGTGTGGGGGAGATGGGGTGGGGGGGAAATCGCCTTGGGTTTTCCTTCGAGGAGACCCCCCTCTCTGCCTCGCACCCCACCCCCCATAATCCATGGACGAAAGTGGGAGGGGGAATAAGGGAGGAGAGGGAGGGAGGGGCTGCCTTTTGCAGCGCAAGGCGCCCCTGGAAGGACACGCGCGCGCGCGCGCGCAGACGCGCACGTACGCACACGCGCGCGCGCGCGCACACAGCTTGGGAATAGAAAGGGGAGAGCTGGCAGGGGCAGGAAGAGCTGGAGGGAGAAAGTCAGTTGGGTTCCAGGGACTTGTATAGTAAAACCAGCAAATGAATTCAGTACTAAAAGCAGATTTAGAAGCATCACAGCATATTCAAACACCCCCACTCACTTAAAGCCAGTCACTTAAGAAAAAGGCCTGGCTGGAGAGAAAGGTCTTTGCCTGCATGTGGAAGGGTTACCTGAAATTTTATTACCCAACCCCAAAATCTCCCCCATTTCCCCTTCTCCTGCAGAACAGCCCACTGAGGTGCAACCCATTTTATCCCTTGAATACTTTGCATTACAGCAAGGACTGCTCTCAGCAAATCCCTAAAAGATCAGCCCCCCCCTCCCCCCCAGCTCCTGGGAGGGGTAAATATGAGCTCCGAAGGAAGAGGAAAACCTAAGCAGACCAGGCATTGGAAGAGAAGTGGCCGAATAACTCAGGGATTTAGGGATCTCATTGTGGAGCCAGAGTTTGGTGCGCTTCCTGTGAGAAGATCCAGCCTGTGTGGCCTTGGGAAAGTTGCACAGTCCCAGGGCACCCCCAGAAGAAGGGAAAGGGAAACCACATGTCAGTATGTTCTACTTGGAAAACCCAGAGGAGGGTGGCTGTAGCTCAGACTTGACTTTACGGCTGATGATAGTGATGGCAGTGGTGATTAAGTGGGATACTAGACCAGTGGTTCTCAACCTGTGGGTCCCCAGATGTTCCTGGGCTACAACTCCCAGAAGTCTTCATCACTAGCTGAGCTGGCCAGGATATGGCGATGAGGTCCATGGATTGTGAAAAGGGATATAATGCTGAGAAACTTTGTTTGTCACCATGTCCCAGAGAAGCCTTAAGAAGATTCCTTTTATTTTTCTCTCTGGGACATGGTGAAAAGGAGCTGATCTCCCCTTGTTTCTCTCTGGAACAAAAGAGAATAACTCAACTCCCAGGTCCTTCAACCATTTTCATGCTGAGTCAAAAGTTGCTCTTTATTTGTCTTCCTCCTGCGGTACTATAGAGCAGTGTTTTTCAACCACTGTTCCGCGGCACAGTAGTGTGCCGCGAGATGTTGCCTGGTGTGCCGTGGGAAAAATTCTCCCAACACCAGCAATGCCCCCGCCGCATCCCGCTCGCGACCAAGGCAGCGGTGCAGCGCCAGCGAGCTGGAGGAAGGCGGGGTGTCCAGAAAGAAGCCGGCTGCCGCAAGGCTTCCTTGGGAGATGTAGTTCCTCCCGCAGGTCTGAGACGCGGTCCTGAGGAGGAGCGCGGACTACCTTTCCCGGCGTGCTTTGCGCGCCGGCGAGGAAAGGCTGCTGGGCAGTCAAAAGTTGCTCTTTTATTTGGGGTTGGTTCCCCCTCCTTGCTCACCGAACCCCCCTCCTTCCCTCTCTCCCCCGCGCGCACTATTTGCCTCCCGATGGGCGCACGCCCCTGCCAGCCAGGTCTGTGCTTTTTAACGGCCGTTGACAATGGTCTTTTTTGTGGGGGGGTAAATAAAGGGGAGGACGTGGGAGGCTGAGGAGGGGATTCCTAGGACCTAGGGAGGAGACCGGGATCCCTTCCGGGCCCTGTGGCTGCCTGGCTGGAAGGAGGCGGGGGGGGGGACTTATAATGGGAGAAAAGTGGGGGTTGGGGGTGGGTCCCCCAGCCCCAGTGGGACAAAAGTGCCAGAGGAGGGAGGGGGAAGTTGAGGGCACACCTTGGGAGGGCCTGGGCCGGAGGATGGATTTGGGTGTGTGTTTGTGTGTGTCTGATCCTGTGGTGGTGTGCCTCGTGAAGACAAACACTGCAGCAGTCTTCAGTTTCTCTCTGTTCCAGGGTCACACCAGCAGCCTCTCTGTTCCAGGCATCCACCAGGCCTTCCACAGGGTAGCCCAAACTTTTTATAAGGGGGGCCAGATTTGGTGGCTGAGAATGTGTCAGGGGCCGGTTGCTCCCCGACCCTGCCACCCCACTGCAAGCCCCACCCACTGACCCATAAGCCCCACCCATTGACCCCTTGCAACCCACCCCCAAGAAGGAAGGCGGGGACCAAGGGAGGGAGGGAGGGAGGTGGGGACCAAGGGAGGGAGGAAAGAAGGTGGGGACCAAAGGAAGCACAGGGAGCCGTGGCCAAAGGTTGCCCCTTGGAAGAGGTGATCTGTGCGACCTTGCACCCCCCCCCAGCTCCCCAGCGGTGGCGACGGTTCACCCGCCAGCCCACCCAAAAGCTCCTTGGCGGTAGCAGAGGCCCGCTGGCCTGCCCATGCCCACACATTCCCCTGCAGACCGCCCGTCTGCCTAGCTGCACAAGCTTCCCAGCGGTGCCGGTGGCATCACTGCCCCACGCGTGCGCCCAGCCTCACAATGTTCCCGGCTATGCCGGTGACGGTGGCCTGCCCGTGTGCTGCCCTGCGCGAGCGCACCGAGCTTCTTCACAAGGTTCCCAGCGGTGCCAGTGGCAGCGGCCCGCCCAGCCCCACAAGCTTCCCAGCGGTGCTGCTGGTGATGGACCGCCCACCCAGCCCCACAAGCTTCTGCTTACCAGTGGGCCTGCCCGCCCAGCCCCTCAAGCTTCCTGGCGGTGCAGTGTTGGCGGAAAATTTAAAAAAAATGGGGGCGAAGGAGGGGGCGGGAGGGGTGGGCCAGCCAGCCGCGGGCCACTCAGAATGGCCTGACAGGCCGGATTTGCCCCCCCCCCCGGGCCAGACTTTGGGCAGGCCTGGTGTAGCAGATCCTGAGGTATCATTCCCAGCTCGCTTTGAAACCCCACTGGGTCCATCAGTGGCCGGGGGTGGACTAATTGAATGGGGTCCTGCCTCCCTGTAGAGTGAGTGAGGCAGTATAAATGAATCTCAAAGCTATCAGGGCTTGATCTGACCATGACATTGGGGGCAGGTGTAAGTTACCCCTCGGATCACTTTGGCAGTGCTCTGACAAGAAAACCAGGTCCAGTGTGAGGCCACTGTCTCGGGTTGGGTCCTGAATAATCTGGGACAGGTCCATGGCTGCCATGGTAGCCATGAACTCCCTACCTGCTCTTGAGGGAAGACCCAGCGACGGCAGATTGAAATCCCCCCAAAACCATAAGTCTGGGAGATTCCATTGCCAACCCCCAGATGGCCTCCAGCAGCTCAGGCAGGGGGTCACTCCACAGCAGGGAGGCTGGTTCGGTAGCAACACCCACAACTGTTCTGGGGAACCCAGCTTTTTAAAAAGGGTCTCACAATCAGCCACTTGTGGGACAGTGCGCCTGAAGGAAGAGATTCTCAAATGTCAACTGCCACCCATCCTCCCCTCCCCTGGTGTGTCGGTTGGTGCCATACCTGGAACCCAGACGGGCACATCCCCAAGAGAGGGACCCTTCCTTCTGGGCCCAACCAGATCTTAGTGATACATGTCCGGTCTGCCTCCTCCTCCTCTGTGATCAAATCACACGGGGGTTGTGTTGTTTACTGACCTGGCATTAAAAAGCAGCAGCCAGAGACCAGGGCCCTCAAGGATCTGCTGTCCAGTTCCTGGGTCTGAACCTGGAGGGCCAAAACACATCACCAGTGACATTTGAATCTGGGTGTAATCCCAAGCAGACCTGCTGCTGAGAAAGCCAAACAAACAGAAGGAAGTGAGCACTGGTGAATTTCTGGGCTGTGGCAGTTGAACTAGGGCTCCTTTGCCAGCCTCTGCTAACTTAAACTGCTCGTTTAAATAGCAAAGAGCAATTAGTCAAACAAACAAAAAATAGCTAGAAGCTTCCTCAAACAAAGGGAGCGGGGTGGTGGTGCCAGACTTATCCTTTCTCTGAGCTGGGGGATGGAGTCACACTAATTATATTCCCTCGAGGAAGGTCAGACTCAGCCATTTGAGCCTGGGTGTGATCATTTAATTTAATTTAATCATCAAAGGAAGAAAATATTACTAGATTAGTAGCTAGTAAAAGTGTAAATTTTTGAGGCCCACAATACGGCACTTGTTAAAATGGAGTCTGAGGGAACAGCTGTAGTTACCTGTAACACTTGTGCCATGTTTGTCATCTTGACAAAGCGCACAGAGAGCTACACTTGCTGCAAGTGCAAGCTGGTGGCACTACTAGAAGAGAAGGTACAGCAGTTAGAGGCCCACATATAGAACCAGTTCTTGGACAGAGCGGAACAGACTATACAGGACAAAGAAGAAAGAGGGCACACTTCTGGGGAAGAAGTCACTTCCCCAATTCAGGAGGTAGATGTGTGGAGGAATGTGACTCCAAGGAGTAGAAGGCCAAGGGATCACTCAGAAAGTCTCAAATTGCACGATCAGTTTGAGGCTCTTTCCCTCATCACAACTGATGAGATACAGCACCAGGTGCATGTAGATGAACAGGCTGCAGGAGAGAGGCTCCTTGTACTAAGGGATTATATTATTAGAAATACAGAGGGATGGATTTGTGATGGGCATGATAACCGTATGGTCACTTGCCTGCCAAGTGCAAAGGTTGCAGACATCACGAGAAATCTAGATAGCTTGTTAGAGAGAGCCGGGAAGGAGTCAGTGGTCATATTACACGTTGGTATCAATGATGTTGGGAAGGCCAAGCAGTCAGCATGGAAGCCAACTTCTGGTTGTTAGGAAGAAGATTGAAGTCTTGGACTTCCAAGGTAGCATTTTCAGAAGTGCTACTCCAGGCAGGCAGAGCTCAGAAGCCTCAATTAGAGATGGGCACGACCAGGAAAAATGACACTTCGAGTTGTCGTGTGTCGGAGCCGGCCCGTTTCGGCTCGTTTCCGTTTGTCGCGAAATTTTTCAAAAATTTGTCATTTCGTTTGTCGTTTGTCGTTAGTACTGGTTTAGGGGGGTAGGGTAGCGGGCTCCTGGAGGCACCTCTCTGGGGTGGATGCCTCCTCTGGCCCCCTACAAAGGGAAAAGGAAGGGTACATGACCGTGTAGCCATTGCGTACCAAGTGGCACTGGCAGAGGCACCTCTCTTTTGGGTGCCTCTAGCTCACCAAGGAGGACAGCATACTGGCGTACAGGTTTGGAGTTTTTTGGAACTTTGGACTGTGAGCGAGGTGAGAGAAGAATGCCTCTGCTGGGCGCCCTCTGACTCACTAAGGACAGTGTACTTGCGTGTAGTGCAATGCGAGTACAGATCTGGCTTAGGGTTGGTGTTAGGGCAAGGGCTAGGCTTAGGGTTATTACGGGTAAGGTTAGGGTGAGTTAGTGGGCTGCACCTCTGAGTGCCTCTGACCCGCTAAGAAGGACAGTGTACTGGCGTATGGGTTAGGGTTAGGGCTAGGGCTAGGGTTATAGTGGGCTTTTTATGCCCGACTGGCACATCCCAGAAGTCTCAGTCAAAACCTGGCCAAGTGGCCATGCGATTGGTGGAATGGCTCCAAAAATTTGCATGGTCCCATCCCATGGCCAGCCCATCATTGCGCAGGTGTAAAAAAATAAAAATAAAATAAAATAAAATCAATGGAGACATTTTATTGCTAGAAAACCCCACTGCTGCTACTGTAAAAATTCAAGCATTTAAAATAGCTAATTTTCGCATGTTTCTGTGGTGCTTAGGTGGGTTTTTGGACCACGATTTCAAAAAAAATATTGCGGTCGCCATTTTGGATCCCCCCGCACCGCATGGCAAATGGAGACAACAAGACTGATCCCCCCCCAGCCTGGTACCAGGTCCAGCAGCCCAGGACAGAAGAGGGGGGGAGGCTGGGGACACCCCCCCCCCAGAAACCACCCCTCTGGTAGGTGCCCTCAGACAGGCATATTTTCGCCTGCTTTTTTGGCCGGAAATTGGGATTTTTTTTATTTTTAAAACTTTTTTTCTGTGCCGCTTGGCATCGCGTGATTGTCGCGCGATGCCATGAACAACAACGACAAATCAGACCCAATTTATCGTTTATCGGTTCAAGTTCGAGTTCTGACGGCTTAATTGTCGTTTCCGTTTCCGTTGCGTAACGGAAATGAGGAACGAAAACGGAAACAAGAATTTCGCCAAGTTGTGCCCATGTCTAGCCTCAATGCGTGGATGAGGCAATGGTGTTGAGAGGAGGGCTTCAAATTTGTCAGGAACTGGAGAACATTTTGGGACAAGCCAAACCTGTACAGGAGGGATGGGTTGCACTTGAATCAGAATGGGACCAGATTGCTGGTACTCAACATCAAAAAGGCTGCAGAGCAGCTTTTAAACTGATAACTGGGGGAAAGCCAACAGGAGCTGAGTGGCATCCAGTTTGGAACACCTCACCCCTGTGGACTGAGGTTGGAGAGGGTAGAGAATCACATAGAGGTGACATAGCAGGTATTAGCACTGGGAGAATAATGGAATGTGGTACTTTGTCTAATGAAAATAAAAGCTAGGGGAGGGGGGAGAAAAGAAGCAGCTGTTGTTGGGGGACCCACTGTACAGGTGCTTTTACACAAATGTTCGAAGACTCTGAGCAAAGATTGGGGAAATTGAACATTTGGCAGCTAGGGATAACAATATAATAGCCATAACAGAAACCTGGTGGAATGCAGAGAACCAGTGGGACACAGCAGTCCCAGCCTATGATCTCTATAGAAGGGATAGAGAGAGGCGGGTTGGAGGGGGAGTGACCATCTATGTCAAAGAAGGGGTAAAATCCAGCAGAATGGAGATTGACAGTGGGTCGGACTCCACCATAGAATCACTGTGGGTTAAACTATCAGGTCCGAGCAATGTGATATTTGGGATATGCTATCATCCAACAGATCAAAAACTTGAGGGGGGCCTTGACAGGAGGAGACAAATCATGGAGCTGTCTAAGAGGGACAGAACAGTAGTCATGGGGACTACAATTATCCCCACATTGATTGGGCCAATGCGAGCTCGGGGCAAGAAAGAGAAACCGGGTTTCTTGACATGCAGAATGACTGTACTTTACAGCAACTTGTCATGGAGCCCACCCGAGAACAGATAACTCTGGATCTAATACTGTGTGATACTCAGGACCTGATCAGGGATGTGAATGTTACTGAGCCTCTGGGGAACAGTGACCATGCTGCAATCTCCTTTGCCATGCATGTCGGAGGAAGAGTGTCAACCAAATCAGACATAAAAACCCTTGATTTCCGAAGGGCACACTTCCCTCAGATGAGGAAACTAGTTAGAAAGAAATTGAAAGGGAAGGTAAAAAGAATCCATTCTCCCTAGAGTGCATGGAGCTTGTTTAAAAGAACGGTAATAGAGGCCCAGCACAAGTGCATACCACAAAGAAAGAAGAGCTCATCTAAGTCCAAGAGGGCACCAGCATAGTTAAGTTAGGGAGGCTCTAAAGTGCAAGGAGGGGTCTTTCCGTAATGGAAATCCTTCCTAAATCAGTAAAATAAAAAGTAGCACAAACTCTGGCAAAAGAAATGTAAGAAGTTGATAAGAGAGGCAAAGAAAGACTGAGGGATGCATGGCTAGCAATTTAAAGGGTAATAATAAAAGCTGCTTTAAATATGTTAGAAGTAAAAAACCTGCCAGAGAACCAGTTGGCCCTCTGGTTGGTGAGGGAGGTAAAGGGGAGGTAAAGGAAGACTTGGAAATTGCAGAGAAATTAAATGAGTTCTTTGTATCTGTCTTCACTAAATAATTAAATCAAATACAGGTTAAAAGAGAGGATGTTTTAGGACTAATTGATAAATTGAAGATCAACAAGTCACTTGGCCCAGATAGCATCCACTCAAGGGTTCTTAGGGAACTGAGAAATGAAATTGTGGATCTCTTAATGGTAATATGCAACCTGTCCCTTAAAACGGTCACAGTGCCAGAGGACTGGAGGATAGTGGATGTGACACCAATTTTTAAAAAAGGAAGGAGGCCGGTTAGCCTTATGTGTGTCCCAAGGAAGATGGTGGAAAGCCTCATTCAAGAGAAAATCTTAAAACACATAGAAGAACAAACCTTGCTGAGAGAAAATCAGCATGACTTCTGTAAGGGCATGTCTTGCCTGACAAATCTTTTAGAATTCTTTGAAAAGGTCAACAGGCATGTGGATTTGGGTGAACTGCTGGATATTGTCTATCTGGATATTCAGAAGGCCTTTGACACAGTCCCTCACCAAAGGGTGCTGAGAAAATTGCCATCCAAGATGGCGGGCGGCAGCAGCAGCTGTTCACGCCGGCTGCATTCTGTGTTCCTGACTATGCTGCCTTGCGCCGCTTTATTTTTGGACGGCCAGGGCTATGCGCCTGAAGACCACCTAGGGAGTCTCTAGATCTCTCCCCGACGAACAGGTTCGAGCGTCCCTCCCCCCCCTTAGTCCTCGGTGCCTTACCAGCTGAGTCGACCGCGGCGACCTGCCTGTCTCTTTCTGCCTCGAGGCCCCAGACGCTGCTGCTGCCGCATGCGGCCCGCCGCCCGTCATCTCCCCTGCGGGCCAGCTGGGGAGACCGCCGCCGCCTCCTCCTTCCATCTGCGGTCCGCCACTCTCCATCATGGCTGGCCTGCCCCGGGGGCCGCTGCAGCATGCGGCCCTTCCGCCCGTCATCTCCGCTGCGGGCCAGCTGGGGAGACCGCCCCCGCCTCCTCCTTCCATCTGCGGTCCGCCACTCTCCATCATGGCGGGCCTGCCCCGGGGGCCGCTGCTGCATGCGGCCCGCCGCCCGTCATCTCCGCTGCGGGCCAGCTGGGGAGACCGCCGCCGCCGCCTCCTTCCATCTGTGGCCCGCCACTCTCCATCATGGCGGGCCTGCCCCGGGGGCCGCTGCCTGCGTGCGGCTCGCCGCCTGTCTCCATCACAGCGGGCCATCCGAGGAGGTTGGGGAGGCCGCCGCCGCCGCCATAGCTGTCTGTAAGGGGTTCGCCGCCGACCGCTACAGCTGCGACCCTGAAGTGGAGGCACTGTCGGCGCGGAGCGCAAGCGGCCCGCTGCCTGTCATCATTGCGGCGGGCCAGCCGAGGAGATCGCCGTGGAGACCACTGCCGCCGCTGCTGCTTGCTTGCTGCGGGAACGCTACGGAGGCTGCTGGACCCGCCTCAGCTTCCATCGCGGTGGACCAGCTGCTGCGGCTGGTTCTGTCCCGGCGCCCCAGCCTACATCTTTGGGAGCCGGAGGGTTTCCCCGGGCAGCAACTCGGCCGCCGGCGTTGGCGGTGCCCATGGCCCCCACTCGGGTAGGGGGTTTGGGTGGCGTGTCGGCCACCGGCGCCCGACCCATCAACATCTGGGTTCCTCAGCCTGCAGTCCATGACCTCCTGCGAGTTCCAGCATTGGTCTCGGATGTTCGGGTGGCAGGTCGGCCACCATCGCTTGTCTGCCGAGACCGAAACTGGGGGATTTGGGGGGGGGGCGTTTGCGGGGATTTTGGGGACTCGAGAATCTCTTTTGGGACCAGTTGGGGTCTAGAGTTAGTAGATTAGCTGGGGTGGCTGGCATGATTATTCCATCCTTGCCCGCCCCCTCACTTGCGACCTTGCCGCTAATCAGTCCCTCCGACCTTATGGCTTTCCCTTCCCCCACTCCCAGGTGCATTTGATCTTCACTTGGCAGTCAGCCTTGTTCCTGCTATTTTAACCATATCCCTCCTGCCTTAGGCTCTCCTGTTATTTTGTTATATTATTTTGAATTGTACTTTTATTATTTGCTGTTGCATTGTATATTCATTTATTTTATTTTATTTTATTTTATTTTATTTTGGTGGAGGGGGAGGTTGATCTGCCATTTTGTTTATTTGGGCCCTGTTGCTGTTTTTTTTTTTTTTTTACCGTCTGTATTGCCATGTTTGCAGGGGCTCATATACCGACGGTGTCGGGCCGTGGGCAGTACGCTTGTAGCTGTTGGGTTCGTCAGACTAGAAGAACTAGGGTCAGGCAACTTGTGCCTGTCCCTCGTTCTGACCCCTCAGCTCCCTGCCACGTATCCGGGAGTCACTCCACCAGCGCCCCCAATCTTGCCTGTCTCCTGATGAACGCCAGGTTGGTGCATAACAAAATCCCCATTATCCATGATTCCATCGCGGATGACGACACCGACCTGGCGTTCATTACCGAGACCTGGGTGGGTACGGAGGGGGGGGGGGCTTCCCTCGCCCTGCTGTGTCCGCCCGGGTACTTGGTAGAGGGAGTGGGAAGGTTGGGGGGTCAAAAGGGAGGAGGGGCTGCGATCGTGTACAGGGACTCTTTTCACGTTAGCAGGGCCTCGACATTGGTTAGCCAGGGGCTTGAAGTACTTCACCTGACGGTGGGTCAGCGGGACAGATTTGGCATTGTGCTTGGTTACCGAGCTCCCCGCAACCCAGCACAATCCCTCCCAGAGCTCACGGAGTTCATCGCCGCTGCTCTGTTGAAGTCCCCGCGCCTTTTGGTGGTGGGCGACTTCAACGTGCATGCGGGCGGTGGACTTTCCGGTGCTGCCCTGGAGTTCATGGAATCCATGGCTTCCATGGGTCTGTCCCAGCATGTTTTATGCCCCACCCACAGGTCTGGTCACACCCTGGATCTGGTTTTTACCTCCATGTCGGGGGTCTCGTGTCTGGAGGTGGGGAACATTGTTTCCCTGCCTGTGTCATGGACAGACCACCACCTGCTCTCTTTCTCCCTGGCGATTCCGGCCCCTCCCCGCGGGGACCATCGGGCCTCTGTTTTGGCCCGCCCCCGGAGGCTCATGGACCCTCAGCGGTTTGGTGAGCTCTTCGGGGGGTTACCTGGTGGTATGACTGGCGCTCCGGCTGAGGATGTGGCTAACTTTTGGCATGAAACAGCTGTCCACACCATAGACCGGATCGCCCCTAAGCGCCTCCTCCGTTGCCGAGCCCGGCCCTCCCCTTGGTTCACCGGGGAGCTTAGGGCAATGAAGCAGGAGAGGAGGCGGCTAGAGCGCAGCTGGAGGAAAACCCGGACGGCGTTGAGTAAGGCTGCCGTTGATGCCCAGTCTAGTCGCTACACCAACGCGATAAGGGAGGCTAGAACATCTTTTAACTCCCTGAGAATTGCTGAGGCCTCGAACCGCCAGGCGGAGCTTTTCCGGGTGGTTCGGGACCTCAACAATCCTAGTCTGGCCAGGCCTCCTCCTACTGATTTCAGTAGTGAGCAGTTTGCAGCCTTTTTTCGAACTAAAATAGAGGCCATCCGTGCCGGCTTTGACTCCGGTTGCAGTGGTCCTGCCCCGCCATCCCCAGTTGCTGGTCTGCCTTCGTCGCCTCGGTTGGATGCGCTTGGGCCTGTTTCTGCTGTCGAGGTCTCCGGGGCCATGGCGCATTGCCGGCCTGCCTCCACTCCTTTCGACCCTTGCCCTGCCTGGCTAATTAGAGCTGCCAGAGGGACTATGGCCGAATGGGCTTCTGTCATCGCCACCGCCTCCTTCAGCGAGGGGTTTTTTCCCTCTCGCCTGAAGGAGACGGTGGTAAAGCCCATTCTGAAAAAAACCGGGCCTGGCGGTGGACGATTTAACAAACTATCGCCCAATCGCCAACGTCCCGTTTATGGGCAAGGTGATCGAGAGGGTGGCGGCGGTCCGGCTGCAGTCATACCTGGAGGATCGGCAGTGCCTCGACCCATGCCAGTCCGGCTTCAGGCCCCATCGGGGTACCGAAACAGCTTTGGTCGCCCTGCAAGATGACCTTGTCCGGGCGGCCGACAGGGGTTGCTCTACCCTGTTGGTCCTCCTGGATCTGTCAGCGGCCTTTGATACCGTCGACCACGGTATCCTGTTGGACCGGCTCTCTGAGGTCGGAATCGGAGGCTCTGCTCGCAGTTGGCTCCGTTCCTTCCTGGAGGGCCGGCCCCAGTACGTCCAGCATGGGGGGGGAGTTATCGGCCCCTTGGATTCTCCCTTGTGGGGTTCCACAGGGGTCGTCTCTGTCCCCCATGCTGTTCAACATCTACGTAAGGCCGTTTGCGGGGGTCATCAGGAGTTTTGGAGTCTGCTGTCATCAGTACGCTGATGACACGCAGCTCTATCTCTCCTTTTCCACCTCTGCAGTGGAAGCTGTGAGGATCCTCGACTGGTGCCTGGAGGCCGTGCTGGCTTGGACCGGGGCGAACAGGCTTAAGCTCAACACCGAGAAGACGGAGGTAATGTTCTTTGGGAGCTCGCCATCGGGGTTCGGTGGCCCCCTCCCCTGCCTGGGGGGAGTTTCCCTCCAGCTCGCGGAGAGGGTGCGGAATCTGGGCGTGCTCCTGGACCCGGCGCTCTCCTTGGAGTCCCAGGTGGCGTCGGTGACCAGGTCCGCCTATTACCATCTCCGTCGGATCACCCAGATCCGCCCGTACCTGGACGTGAACTCTCTGAGAACAGTGGTCCAAGCACTGGTGATCTCGAGGCTGGACTACTGTAATGCCCTCTACATGGGGTTGCCCTTGACTCTTCTCCGGCGTCTGCAGCGGGTACAGAATGCGGCGGCCAGGCTGGTGGCTGGTGTGCGTCGTCATGATCACATCACGCCAGTTCTGGCCCGCCTGCATTGGTTGCCCGTTGCAGCCCGGATTAGATTCAAGGTCCTGGTTTTAGTTTATAAAACCCTCCATGGCTTGGGACCGGATTACCTGACAGAGCGTATCGCTCAGCGATCCACCTCGGCCCGTCCCGTTCGGCAGGCGCGAGCGCACTTGCTGCGGGTCGCCACTCCCCGAGAAGCCCGGAAGTCGAGTACTCAGACCCGGGCATTCTCAGTGGCGGCCCCTAGCCTTTGGAATTCCATCCCTTCTGAAGTGCGCTCTGCAGAGTCCCTGCAGGCCTTCCGGAAGGCTTTAAAAACCTACCTTTTCCGGGAGGCCTTTGGCGATTCTTAAGCCTTTTTTTTTTTACTCTCCCGCCATCGCCATGTTTTGAATTATAATTTTATTGGATAGCTTCAGGAACGCTATCAGGTTTTAATTGTATTAGTTGATGTGTGTATTGTGTATTGTGTGTCTTCTAACTGTGTTTATGTGTGCCGATTGTGGCTCTGTAAGCCGCTTAGAGATCTTGACGATAATAAGCGGGGTATAAATATAATAAATAAATAAATAGTCAGGGGATAAGCAGGCAGGTCCTCTTATGGACTCAGAACTGGTTGAGATCCAGGAAACAAAGAGTAGGTGTCAATGGGAAATTTTCACAATGGAGAGAAGTGAAAAGTGGTGTGCCCCAGGGATCTGTTCTGGGACCGGTGTTTTTCAATCTGTTCATTGATGATCTGGAGACTGGGATAAGCCAAATGTAAAGTAATTCATATTGGGGCAAAAAATCAAAACTTTATATATCAACTCATGGGCTCTGAGCTATCCGTGACGGACCAGGAAAGAGATCTTGGTGTGTTGGTGGACAGCTCCATGAAGGTGTCTCCCCAATGTGTGGCAGCAGTGAAGAAGGCCAATTCCATGCTAGGGATTATCAAAAAGGGGATTGGAAATAAAACAGCCAACATTATAATGCCATTATAGAAAATGATAGTAAGGCCGCACCTGGAGTATTGTGTACAATTCTGGTCACCACATCTCAGAAAAGACATAGTGGAACTGGAAAAGGTGCAAAAGAGAGCAACTAAAATGATTACTGGGCTGGGGCACCTCCCTTATGAGGAAAAGCTAAAATAATTGGGGCTCTTTAGTCTGGAAATAGGCAACTGAGGGGGGATGCCTTCAGAAGGGGATTGGGCAGATTCCTGGAGGAAAAGTGCATCACAGGTTACAAACCATGATGGAGATGTGTAATCTCCAGGCTTAAAACCGGGGTACTTCAAGAGCCAGATGCAGGGGAGTGGTAGCAGAAGACAGATATCTAGTCTTGTGCGCTCCCAGACGCATCTGGTGGGGCCACTGTGAGATACAGGAAGCTGGACTAGATGGGCCTTTGTCCTGATCCAGCATGGCTCTTCTTATGTTCTTCAATGTTCTTAACCACTGGGAGCACCCTCCCCGATGATGGCCCACCCTCCGGTTCTCACTGTAACATCTGCGGCCCATCACCACCTCAATGGGATGGCCTAGCCTACATCTCCCAGGGTTTCCAGGCCCATTTCCTGCCTCTAGGCTTCCAGAATCCTTCAGTTCAAGGAATGATCCTCCACAAACACACACATGCACACACACATCCTCCCACACCTTCTTTCAGGGTGGTGGTCAGAAATCCCAGCATACCAGCTCATGCTTTCAGCGCTGGGGGAGCCTAACCATCACCCCTTCATTCTCTTTGCCCCCCTCTCTGTTTCTCTCACCGAGTAGACGGGTAGGTGCACACCTACCCACCCCTTTTCTCTTACTCAAGGGGTGAGTACTCTTACACCCAATCATACAATCCTGACCACCTCCCTGTGTTTCTCACACACCGGGAGAAGTAACCCAGGCTCACTGGGGGGATTCTAATGGTCTGCAGTTTGTTCCAAGTTTACAAGCTTGTCCTCCCTACCAGAGGTTGGATGATGGGCCTGTCGTGTCTATTATGTCCTGGTAGCTGGTTGTCAAGTCCACAATCATCTTCCCTCTGTTCCCCAGCCTCAATGCAATGCCCAAGTATATGTCACTCAGGAACAGGAACATGCCAGGTCTAATGCTGCTGAGTTGATGCCATTCCTCAGCGTCACTGCAAACTCGATCTCAAAGCAAGTTTCACTCTGTGTGCAGTGGTACCTTGTATAAAGGAATTAATTCATTCCAAATCAAATTGTGTTAAGTAAATTTTCGTTTATACAAATTCCCCATAGGAATGCATTGAAAACAGAGTAATCCCTAATCGCGACCATTTTTATGTTGTATGGATTCTCCCCATAGACAAGTCTGTTAAGCAAATTTCCCCTATCCGGAATTTTTTATGTTGTACAGATTTTATGTTGCACAAACTGTTTGTTATACTGCATTTGTGAATATGTTTATTTAGTTTACTCAGGAGTAAGCTTGCCCAGTTTACTCACAGGTATATAAAAAGAAAAATTTAAAATTAGAGTAATACAGTAATACCTCGGTTTAAGAGCATTTTGCAAGACAAGCAAATATTCTAAATTTTGCCTTGATCAACAACCAGTGTCTTGCAATACAGCACTGGAGCATGTCTCATGATCACGTGAGCCAATGGTTGCTCTCTTCCCCCCACTTCCCCCTGCTCAATTGTGGATGATAGTCTGGAGTGTTCCATCTCAGGCAGCTACCAAAGCAGAGGGAGTATAGAAGAAAGGAGGTCTCCCTTGCACCAGGCAGGAACATCTTCAAAGAAGAGTGCAGATTAAGGTTTTATTTTAATTTATAATTATATTTTATTTGTTTTAAGCACCATTTCTTTTCTTTTCTTTTCTGAAAGCAGCCTTTGATACCGTCGACCACGGTAACCTTCTGGCCCGGCTCGCTGAGGCGGGAATTCGTGGTCAGGCCTTGGCCTGGCTCCGTTCCTTCCTCTGCGGCCGGTCTCAGCGGGTACAGCTGGGGGATGTTTTGTCGGCTCCTTGGACTCTCCCTTGTGGGGTGCCCCAGGGGTCGGCAACCTCCCCCGTGCTGTTCAACGTTTATATGAGGCCGCTGGGGGAGGTCATCAGGAGATATGGAGTTCGCTGTCATCAGTACGCTGATGACACGCAGCTCTATATCTCCTTTTCTACGTCTGCAGAGGAGGTGGTTCGCTCCCTCGATCTGTGCCTGGAGGCCGTACTGGAATGGACCAGAGATAACTGGCTCAAGCTTAATCCGGAGAAGACGGAGGTTCTGTTCTTCGGGGCACCCTCGTCTCGGTACAATGGCCCCCTCCCTAGTCTGGGGGGTATTTCCCTCCAGCCTACAGACAGGGCCAGGAATCTGGGCGTGGTCCTGGATTCGGCCCTCTCCCTGGAAGCCCAGGTGACGGCCGTCTCCAGGGCCGCTTTTTTCCATCTCCGCAGGATCGCCCAGATCCGCCAGTACCTTGATGAGTCCTCCCTGAGGACAGTCGTGCAGGCCCTGGTGGTCTCGAGGATCGACTATTGCAATGCCCTCTACGTGGGGTTGCCCTTGACCCTGGTCCGGAGGTTACAGCGGGTGCAAAGTGCGGCGGCCAGGCTGGTGGTGGGTGCCCGTAGATACGAGCACAACACCCCAGTCCTGGTCCGCCTGCATTGGCTTCCCGTTGTCTTCCGGATCAGGTTCAAGGTCCTGGTTTTGGTTTTCAAAGCCCTCCACGGCTTGGGACCAGGATACCTGGCGGAGCGCATCTCCCAGAGGGCATCCGGATCCAGACCCATGAGATCGTCGCAGGCGCACTCATTGAGAGTGGCCACACCCAGAGAGGCGCGGAAAACGCGTATGCGGGACCGCGCCTTCTCTGTGGTGGGGCCCTCGCTCTGGAACCATCTTCCTCCTGAGCTGCGCCTGCTGGAGTCCCTGCCCGCCTTTAAGAGGGCTCTGAAGACCTTCCTCTTCAAAGAAGCATATGGTGACCTTATTACTTAGTTGTTTTTTTTCCCTTCCTTTTCCCTGGTCCTCCGCTGCCCTTGCCTGGAGGTTTTGCTATTTTCAGCTTTTAAGCCTTTTATGCTTTTTTACGTTGTTAGCCGCCCAGAGTTCCCGTTGGGGAAGATGGTGCGGGATATAAGTACTTAAATAAATAAATAAATAAATTTTAAAAAATTCATTTCTAATCATTGCACTTTATTATTGTCACATTAAAAACTCAGAGTGAAATCCAGTTGTTAGTTCCAAGCAGAGCAGATTCTGCAGCCAGGGACCTAAACCATGGTGTTGACATGGACTTCTAGTCAACTTCTTTTGTGAGTTTTAGCATTTTGTGTGTACATTATGTGGTCTATGGGACACCAGAATGAATCATCTGAGTTTCTCTTATTTCTTATGGGAAATTTGCTTTCATATAAGAGTGTTTTTGGTTTGCAAGGATGTTTCCAGAACAAATTGTGCTCGTAAACCAAGGTATTATTGTGGTTAGAAGCCCACTCATTTAAGCTGTGAAAATGCTGATTTTTTTTCTTTGTGACTGGGGAAAAACTCAAAGCAAGCTTTACCTGGTTTACTTAGGAGTAAGTTTACCTGGCTTATTCATGAATAAGTTTGCCTCTTTTTATTCATGATTAAGGAGATAGCAGCTAACAACCACTGCAGCATGAAGGGAGAACCTTGGGGTTATGGTTAGGGAGACAAAAGGAAACTTTCCTCCATCCTTTTTCACTCTGTATGAGTTACTGACTTCCAAAATGACCTATTATTAAGTGCTCTGGACATATCTTCCGAACAAACATCTGTGGCTTCCTTTACTGAGTCAGCCCATTTCATATTAGATATTACTCCTTTTCTATTTTGGCCAATGTGTTCTAATATTTACTCCATGGAAGAAAGGGAATGGCGTCACAAGGAGCCTCGTGGCAAAAGGGTTAAATGCCTGTCCTGCAGCTGTGCTCACAGCCTGGGGTTCAATTCCAGGTAGCATGCTCGTGGCTGACTCAGCCTTCCATCCTTCTGAGGTCAGTAAAATGAGTACCCAGCTTGCTTGGGGGGAGGGCAATTTGTTGCCTGCGTAATTAAATTGTAAACCACCCAGAGAGTGCTCAAAGCGCTATGGGGCGGTACACAGCAGAACACTTTTTTTCTTTTCCTTCTGCTGGCTCTGGTGCATATATTGGATTCCTCCCTTTTTGTGATATTTAAAGAATAAGCAAATACCTTGATATTACATCACTGCTTCACTTTTGTTTCTCTTTTTTCTCCATTAGGTAACAATTGGGGCAAGCAAAATACTATGGCCCCACTTATTCTGTCACGGAAAACAGCCAAGTGAGAAACAGGAAGAGGATATTCAATGATGGGGGAAAATACATCTTCACGTTGTGTTCATGTGACCATCCAAAAATCAAGCATAAGTAAAGAGAATGTGTCCCGTCTAGAGAAATGCATTCAAATGTATCTCACTTTTGAGCATAGCTGAGTCCATCTGAAGGAGAAATAATATCAATTTATGGAACATAAAGACAGCATCACAATGAACAGTAAATGTATTTCACGTGAAAAATCTCTGCTAGGGGGGAAACAATATAAGTGTCTGGAGTGTGGAAAGAGCTTCAGCCAAAGCAGTACCCTAAGTACTCATCAAAGAATTCATACAGGAGAGAAACCATATACATGCATGGAATGTGGGGAAAGCTTCAATCAAAGCAGTAACCTTACTTGCCATCAACGAACGCACACTGGGGAAAAACCATATCAATGCATGGAATGTGGATTAAGCTTCAGTCGGAATGATAGTCTTCAATCACATCAAAGAACTCACACAGGGGAAAAACCATATAAATGCACAGAATGTGGAAAGAGCTTTAGTCAGAGTGGCCGCCTTAGTTCACATCAAAGAATGCACACAGGAGAGAAACCGTATATATGTATGGAATGTGGAAAGAGCTTCAGTCAAAGCAGTAATCTTGCATTACATCTAAGAACTCACACTGGTGAGAAACCATATAAATGCATGGAATGTGGCTTGCACTTCAGTCGCAGTGATAGTCTTAGATCACATCAAAGAACGCACACAGGAGAGAAACCCTATAAATGCATGGAGTGTGGAAAGAGCTTTAGTCAAAGTAGTAATCTTAAATCACATGAAAGAACACACAAAGTGGAGAAAATACATAAATGCATCAAATGTGGATTGAGATTCACTGATAGCATTCATCTAAGTTCACATCGAATAACACACATGGGGGAGAAACCATATAAATGCATGGAATGTGGAAAGAGCTTCATTAACAGCAGTCACTTAGGTGCACACCAAAGGACTCATACTGGGGAGAAACCATATCAATGCAGAGAATGTGGAAAGAGCTTCAATCACAGCAGTCACCTAAGTTCACATCAAAGGACTCATACAGGGGAGAAACCATATAAATGTTTGGAATGTGGAAAGAGCTACTGTCACAGCAGTCAATTAGGTTCACATCAAAGAATCCACACAGGGGAGAAACCATATCAATGCACTAGATGTGGAAAGAGTTTTAGTCAAAGCAATCAGTTAAGTTCACATCAAATTACTCACATGGGAGACAAACCATATCAATGCATAGAATGTGGAAAGAACTTTGGTCAAAGCAGTCAGCTATGTTTACATCAAAGAACTCACACTGGGGAGAAACCTTATCAGTGCATACAATGTGGAAAGAGCTTTAATCGGAGTGATAGTCTGAATTCACATCAGCGAACTCACACAGGGGAGAAACCATATAAATGCATGGAATGTGGGAAGAGCTTCAGTAATAGCAGTCAATTTAGTTCCCATCAGCGAACTCACACAGGGGAGAAACCATATCAATGCATGGACTGTGGAAAGAGTTTCATTAACAGCAGTCAACTTCATTCACATCAAATAATCCACATAGGGAAGAAACCGTATAAGTGCATTGAATGTGGAAAGAGCTTCAGTCGAAGCAGTAATCTTAGTTCACACCAACGAACTCACACAGGTGAGAAGCCATATACGTGCATGGAATGTGGAAAGAGCTTCTGTCAGAACAGCACCCTTTGTTCACATCAGAGAATGCACACAGGGGAGAAACCATATGCATGTATGGAATGTGGAAAGTGCTTCAGTAACAGTAGTCACCTCCGTTCACATCAAAAAACACACACAGGAGAAGACACATAAATGCATGGAATGTGGAAATAGTTTCAGTGGCAATTGGAGCCTTAGTTCATATTCAAGATCACTGAAGTTGGTGGAAGGTTGGAAATCATTTAGTTCACGGAGAACATGTAATTGTCCCCTCAGAAATGCAAGAATCTTGATAGATGTATGTACAGTAATACCTTGTATAAAGATGGAGGACTCACACTAGTTGTGTTCAGACTGATGAAGCTCTTTGGATGAGCAGTGAAAACGTTTCTATCTCTCAAAAAAGAAGTCCAGTAGCCATGACTCAACTTCCAGATAAACTCACCTGGATGACTGAGAATCTTCACAGACATATTGCTGTGCAATTTGGGACAGATGCCCTGAAGTTGGTGCGAGAATATGAAAGAACAGCAAGAAAAGTAGCAGACTACAAGAACGACTTGAGATGCAGAAAACAAAGTCTCTCCCCAACAAGCCTCTGCCTACTATCTACAGTAAGAAGCCATAGGGCTAAAGAGAGCTCAAAAACAACTGCTTAATAAGAGGATCAGACAAGTCCACTTGATCTTAGACACTTTGGAACACAGAAAAGACCACATTCACCAAGAACTACTCTCCACCCTATCCAAACCAGTAGTCATAGAATTAGTCCAGAAAGCACAACTGGCTCAGCATTGCAAAGGCAAAGAGAGGCAAATGAAGAAGTTCAGTCTTCTCCTCTCCTGGAAACAGTCAGTAAAAGAGTTTGGCAGGAGGAAGAAGGATGAGGGGACCATGACAGGAGATGTAAAGGACAAATGGGTGAAGAAACTCTCAAACAGGGAACTCACCCAGACAGAGAGAGAGAGGTCCTATTCAAAGGCCTAAATTTTGCCATCACACCCAAGCAGGTTCCTGTTGTGGATTTCATCACAGCTACAGAATTGGCCATTCACAGCAACAATTTGCCAGCAGCAGAAGCGGAACTAATCAGGGTAAAAGTCTCTGCCGCACTCTCCAGTGCTCAACCATCACCATCTAACCTCACCAGCCAAGAGAGAAGTGCTCTGACATCCCTCAGCAGGGATGAGAGCATCACAATTCTGCCTGCAGAGAAAGGACGGTGCACTGTCATCCTCAATACTGTGGACTACCACAAAAAGGTTATCACACTTTTAGATGACCAACACACATATGAAAAACTAAAAAGAGACCCCACCAGCAAATTACAGGAAGAAAGTAATAGAATGCTTAAAACTCTTGGAGAAGGATAACACAATTGACAGGGTGACCTACCACCAGTTATATCCCAGAGAGACCATCCCTTGCTTTTGCGGACTTCCCAAGATCCACAAGCAAGGAATTCCTCTCAGACCTTTCGTCAGCAGTATAAATTCAGTGACTTACAACATCGCAAAATACCTGGTGACTATCCTAGCCCCACTGGTTGGACTCATGAACCACCACGTACACAATTCAGAGGAGTTTGTTTCTAAAGTCAGGGAGCTGAAACTGGATACAGATGAAACCATGGTATCCTTTGATGTTACATCTCTCTTTCCCAGCATCCCCACCACTGATGCCCTTACAATGGTTAAGAGAAGACAGCACCCTCACCTCCAGAAGCCGCCTCAACCCAGACCAGATATGCCTGCTCTTGGACCTGTGTCTGAATACCACATATTTCATGTACAGAGGGGACTTCTACAGACAGAAGCATGGTTGTGCCATGAGTTCCCCATTGTCACCAATTGTTGCGAACCTATACATGGAAGAAGTGGAGAAAAAGGCACTCAACAGCTTCCCAGGGACAACACCATCCCACTGGTTCAGGTATGTAGATGATACCTGGGGGGAAATCAAGACGTAGGAAGTACAGGTCTTTACAGACCACATCAATGTGGTGCACCCTAATATTAGGTTCACTAAGGAAGACACCCAAGACAACAGGCTGGCTTTCCTGGATTGTGCAGTCATCATCAGACCTGACCGTGGCCTGGGAGAAGTTTACAGGAAACCCACCCACACAGATCAGTACTTACTGTTTGACTCTCACCATCCATGACAGAACAACTAGGAGTAATCAGGACCCTAAGCCACAGAGCAGAGAGCATCCCCACCTCCACAGAAGCCAAGAAGAAGGAAGACAGGCACCTGAAGACAGCACTTAAGGCCTGTGGATATCCAACGTGAGCCTTCAACAAAGCAGTGGGCCATCCCAGAAGAACAAGGGATCAGCCTGAGACCCAGACCTGACGGAAGAACCTGGTCATTCCTTACATGGCTGGAGTGTCTGAGAAGCTTAAAAGGATTTTTGGCAAACACCACATCCCTCTTTGTTTCAAACCCACAAACACACTAAGGCAAAGACTTGTCCACGCAAAGGATCCGATACCAAAACATAAAAGGAGCAATATAGTATATGCGGTCCAATGCAGTGAGGAGTGTTCAGGCCTCTACATTGGAGAAACTAAACAGCCATTAAAAAAAAGGATGGCCCAACATAGGAGGGGTAACAGCTCGGGACCAGAATCAGAGGTACACCTCCATTTGAAGGACAAAGGGCACTCTTTCAAAGATGAGGATGTACACATATTAGACAAAGAAAATAGGTAGTTTGAGAGAGGAGTAAGGAAAGCCATTCATGTGAGCATTGAAAACCCCTCCCTCAACAGAGGTGGTGGGCTCAGGCATAGTCTATCTGCTACTTATCAGGGTGTGCTTTCCAAAGTACCCAGACAAATCAGAAAGCCTTCACCACCAAGGCCATAGCTAACGACCCATTCTTGATAGGTTTCAGCACCTTAGGCCATTGTTCACCTTAAGGCTATGGATACTATTGTCTCCCTAACGAGCCTTTTCAGGCCATTGTTCATATTATGAGCCTAATTCAGACCATGGTGACAAGAGGTCAAAGCTGACTATAAGATGGAGGACTCGCACTAGCTGTATTCAGACTGATGAAGCTGTTTGGATGAGCTGCGAAACGTTTCTATCTCTCAAAAAAGAAGTCCAGTAGCCATGACTCAACTTCCAGATAAACTCACCTGGATGACAGAATCTTCACAGGCATACCTTGTATAAAGGAATTAATTCGTTCCAAATGAAATTATGTTAAACAAATTTTCCTTTATACAAATTTCCCTTAGGAATGCATTGAAAAACAGAGTAATCCCATTTTTATGTTTTACGGATTCGCCCCATAGGCAATTTTGTTAAGCAAATTTTCCCCTATCTCTGGAATATTTTATGTTGTACAGATTTTATGTTATACAAACTGTTATACAAGGGTCCACTGTATGTGGTTTGTGTATGTTGGAAGAACTATGGTTTCACTTTCTCTTTTGTCCTTCATGGAAAATCAAAGTCCTAATCTAGGTTGGAAATAGCACATCTTTTGTTAGAGCTGTTTTTTTTTCCTGTTCAGGATTGTATTGGCCTAATTAATTTTGGTGGTGGGGGGGAATAAGCAACAGAATATCTGTATATTTTAGTGTTTTTGAAATAGATAGGACAACAAGCTTATGTGTCTGAAGTCAATGACTATCGTTAAAAGTGGCTGAAATCCTCTTGGACTCAGTTTGGTGCAAAGTTACATCAGGATATGTTCATGGAGGGGATGTACCCAAGCATCTTGTGAGCCTCAATGTGCCACAGGTTGTGCAATGAATTGCACATTGTTTTTCATACTGAGCCGCATGAGAACCTCACACAATTCACATAGCTGAACTTGCAAATGTGCCCATGGAACTGCTTCCTGAATATGACTTTCACTTCAGTGCAACTTTCATAACATGCTGCACAACTCCAAGGTATACAAATGCAACAAAAAGATTATGATCCATTGAGGGCCTTTTTACACGACCCCTAAAATCTGAGGCAAAGGGCTCCCAAATGCAGAGCTTAAAATTGTTTTCCCACCAGCTGCGAACCTTAAACAAAATAAAGTATGACCACACCCACCTGAGCGTGCCCCAGTACACTGTAGAAGTACCTGGTCTCCAGAGGTAAAAAAAATCTTCCGATGCGGATTGTAAAGCTGTGGACGCCGGGCTTCTGTTGTTGTTGTTTTTTGTCCCCACTGCCCCTTTAAGAGACAGGAATCACTACGGGGCTGCTCAGGGCTGCTCGGAAGGCAGACAGAGGTGAGGCTGCATTCTTTTCCCGCTTTTTTTTCTCCCTCCCCTTGCGCAGACAGGAGCAATGGAGGGCGGAAGAGTGGGAACACAGGAAGAGGAGCAACGCCCCACGATCTCTGGTCCAAATTTAATTTGCCAGCGGATTTTAGAGGTCGTGTAAAAGTGCCCTGAGTGACTGAATCACAGTGATAAATAGAAGAAAGTGTGATTTATAAGGAGCTTTGATAACAAAAATGGTTGACCTAATGCTAAAACTTAGTAGTCACTTAGGTCTGATTGGATATAAGTTAGATCAAATTAGAGACAGTAACTGTGAGAAATGACTGCTTATTTAGAATATAGTAACAAAGAGATACCAACTCCAGACTTTGTTGGTACCACAGTCTCTCGCACTCAGCAGGGCCCTATTCTTACCCCCATTCTTACCCCCATAACACCAATTCATGGTGACATGTTATAGTGCTTCAAAGAGATGTTTGAAGAGATAGGTTGGAAGCTGAAGGACCTAGATGGACATCTCTCTCTCCTCCATGTTGAAGGATGTGGTCATAGCTGATGATCCATACTTTATAGTTTTAGCACCTTAGGCCATTGTTCACCTTAAGGCTATGGACACTATTGTCTAGCTAACAAGCCTGTTCAGGCCATTGTTCATCTTATGAGCCTATTTTGGACCAGGGTGACAAGAGGTCAAAGCTGATTATAAGATGGAGGACTCACACTTGCTGTATTCAGATTGAGGAAGCTGTTTGGATGAGCAGCAAAACGTTTCTATCAAGAAAAAGAAGTCCAGTTGCCATGACTCAACTTCCAGATTTTGGTCATGTTAAACTAAAACATTCCATAATCATTTTTTCCTTTTTCTTTTTGTGTTTTTTTGTGTGTCTTTTTGTTTTTTCAGAAAAACACAAAAAGGCTTCAGGAAAAAAATGGGGGGGGGGACAGTTTTTTTCTGGCCCTTCAAATCTCTACACCAATGTGCAGAGCATGGGAAACAAATAGAGGGTGCTGGAACTCCTAATACAGCAAAATAAATATGATATAATTGGCATTACTCAAACCTGGTGGGATGAGACTGATGATTGGAATGTAGTCATTGGAGGGTACAACCTGTCTCAGAGGAACAGACCTAGTAAAAAAGGAGGAGGAACAGCCTTGTATAATAAGGACGTTTATGCTGCTGAAGAAATCCAGGACACACAACTGGGAAGTCAGGTTGAGAGTGTTTGGGTGAGAATTAAGGGAGAGAATAATGGAAGGAATGTCACTGTGGGGGGTATATTATACACCCCCAAACCAGCCAGAGGGTTGGATGATGCCTTTTGTGAGCAGATGGCCACACACTCCCAAGGGAGAGATGTAATACTAATGGGAGATTTTAAATATCCTGATATTTGTTGGCAGTCTAACTCGGGTAAGAACACAAGGGTCAATAAATTACTTACTGTCCTTGCAGGCAATATGGCCCAGAAGGTCACAGAAGCAACAAGAGGAACAGCTATTTTAGACCTGATCTTAACCAATAGGGAGGGCCTTGTAAATGGGGTCGAAGTGGTGGGATCTTTAGGTAGAAGTGACAATGCTGTTTTGGAATTTGTTATACAGTCAGTGGGAAGGGGAAGCTACTGGTAAGTACTGTATAGCCAGACAAGTATCCTAGACATAAGAAAGCTATTTTTTGTAAACTTAGGGAACTATTGGCTGTAATTCCATGGGCTGAGGCACTGTAAGGGAGGGGTGTCCAAGATGGATGGGAATTCCTTAAAAGTGAGATATTAAAGGTACAATCTAAACAGTTCCAACAAGAAGCGAAAATGGGAGGTGTCCAAGGAAACTGCAATGGTTGACTAAAGAACTTTCGAGTCAACTAAATTAAAAAATGTTAAGGAAATGGAAAAATGGGGAATGTGCCAAAGAGGAATAAAAGCAAATAGCCAGTATAGGCAGGGGATGGTAAGAAAGGCTAAAGAACAGAATGAACCTAGATGTGCCAGAGAGATTATAGTAAAAAGGTTTTTTTAAGTAATATCCGCAGTAAAAGGAAAATAAGGAAATGATAGGGTCTCTGAGTGGTGATGATAGTCAGTTACTAACAAGAGACAAGAAAAAGGCAGAATTACTCAACACCCTCTTTGCCTCAGTTTTCTCCAGAAAGGAAAAAAGTGTTCAGTCAAGTCGAAGTGCAAATGACATAGGGTGGAAATTGTAGCATAGAATAGGTAGGAAGGTAGTACAGGAATACCTGGAAACCCTAAATCAGTGGTTCTCAACCTTCCTAATGTCGCAACCCTTTAATATAGTTCCTCATATTGTGGTGGCAATCATCCACAGGGATTCCTTTAATGTCAGCAAAGCCGTAACGTTGGTGCGTCCAGGGTTGGAATGCCTGCACCTATTGGTGGGAAAACAAGACAGGTTTGGGATCTTGCTGGGTTACCAGGCTCTCCGCGACCCAGCATCATCCCTACCAAAGCTTTTGGAGTTCACCTCAGCGGCATTATTGAGGTCTCCCAGCCTGTTGGTGGGTGACTTCAATGTGCATGCTGGGGTGGGGCTTTCCGAAGTAGCTCTGGACTTCATGGAGTCCATGGCATCCATGAACCTGTCCAAAGATGTCATTGGGCCCACTCTTAGACCTGGGCATACCCTGGACCTGGTGTTTGCCTATACGTTGGTGGAGTCTCATCTTAGGGTTGGGAAGCTCTGCTCCCTTCCCGTGTCATGGTCCGATCATCATTTGCTGACTTTGTCCCTGTGTGTTGCCGCCCCTCATCACGGGGAGCTTGGCCCTACTCCTGGAGCCTGTTCGGTTTTCGGAGGCCTTCGGGGATTTCCCGGACAGCCTGGTCGACAATTCGGTTGACGCCCTGGTGGAGAAATGGTTTGATGATGTCACCAGGGCTGTTGCCCAGTTCTCCCCCAAGCACCTTTTACGCTGCTGAGCCCGCCCTTCACCGTGGAGACTCCCCATCCTAGCTCACCTGCATTGGCTGCCCGTTGCATACTGAATAAATTTCAAGGTAATGGTTTTGGTTTACAAAACCCTCCACGGTTTGGGACCTGTCTATCTGGTGGAGCGGATCTCCCAGAGGGCAATTTCATCCAGACCCACCAGAGCTTCACTTTCCCTCTCGCTTCGGGTGGCCACACCTAGAGAGGCCCGAAGGGTCTCTACTCAGAATTGGGCATTCTCGGTGGCCACCCCAACACAATGAAATAAATTGTCGGTGGAGATCAGGCTGTTGGATTCACTGCTGGCATTTAGAAAGGCATTGAAGACCTTGCCCTTTAGGTATTGTTTTGGGTAGTCTTTGAGCATCCAGTGGCTTGTTATTAGTTTGTATGTCTGCTGGCTCCTGATCTGCCTTGTGGGAGTTTGTTTGTTTGTTGCTGTGTTATGCTCCTTGTTATTTTCCCCTATTATTTGTTTTTCTTTATATTATCATAGCCATTATGTTTTTATTATTGTTATTATTGTCATGTATGGTGTCTGTATGTTTGGGCAAGTTGTGTTGTAACATGCTGTACACTGCCAAGAGTTCCTTCGGGAAAATCGGGTGGTTAAAAAAATACAAAAATAAATAAATTAATAAATTAATCATTGACATGGGAGACATTGTTTTTACAGAGGTTCTGCAGTCTATTAACATGGAAAATAAACTGTTGTTTTTGTCTTGGATAAAGTGTCTTTGTGGTTATATTTGTAGAATCCTTCCTTAGGTCACTTTGAATCTAAAAAACCCTTCCTATTGCTTTTAGCTGCCCTCAAGCACTCATTCCTAGAGATCAGTGATGGAGAATCATTTAGAGACCAGTGTCCAAATAGCTGTGGCCGCACAAATCTCAAAAACCTGCTTTTTGATCCTTGCTGTGGCTGCAGAAATTAAAAAAAAACAGCTCTTCAATCCTCACTTTCCCAAATAATAGCACCCTGGGCAGAGAGGTGGATGGGGTGCTACACCATCAGGAAAGCCAGCAAAGAGTGGTGTCAGCTTATGGGCCTGTTTGTAGCCACAGTTTACTCTCCAGCCACTGTACTTTGGAGTACATCCCAAAAACAGCACGGCTGGGGAGTAAATGGGGGCTATGAACGAGCCCAGAAACTGTTGCCTTCCCTTCATAAGAAGAGCCATGCTGGATCAGGCCAAAGGCCCATCTAATCTGGGTTCCTGTATCTCACAGTGGCCCCACCAAATGCATCTTGGAGTGCACAAGACTAGATCTCTGCCTCCTGATACCACTCCCCTGCATCTGGCCCTTGAAGTACCCTGGTTTTAAGCCTGGAGATGACACATCCCCATAATGGTTTGTAACCTATGATGGACTTTTCCCACAGGAATCTGTCCAATTCCCTTTTGAAGGTATCCAGGCCAGATGCCATCACCACATCCTGTGGCAGAGAGTTCAACAGATTAACAACACACGTTGGGTGAAAAAACCTTTTCTTTTGTCTGTTCTCACTCTCCCAGCCCTTATTTTGAGTGGATGCCCCCTAGTTCTGGTATTTTGGGAGAGGGAGAAGAGTGTCCCTCTATGCACTTTACTCATGCCCTGCATTATTATTCAGTTATATTCTGCCGAGACTGCTAAAATGGGTCTGTGAAGAGAGCCGGGTAAAGGGGAGGCAGTGGTTTGTGGGTTCCTTCATAGCCCGTTTACTCTCCATCTACGCTGTTTCTGGGATGCCCAGAGTGGCCTGGCTGGATACTAAACAGACTATGAAGGAGCCCACAAACTGCTGCCTCCCCTTTGCCCAGTTGTCTGCACATAGCACAGTGGCATGCTCCGAGTGGAGGGGGAAGTGCGGTGGCTGTGAGAGGGTGATGTTGCATGCCTGCAGAAAGGACTCCAGTGCCACCTTTGGCACCCATGACATAGATTTGCTAACACTGCTTTGGACTTATATATCCACATCCACCAATCATATTACTGTACACAGGTGGTAGCTTAATTAATCACCATTAAGCTTGGATGGGAGACCACCAAGGAATACCAGGTGCTGTAGGCGCCTGGAGTAGGAACTGGCAAACCACTCCAGTATTCCTGCCAAGAAAACTCCATGGATATGGAGTCATGAAGAGTCGGTCACGACTGTAACGACACAACACACACACACACACACACACACACACACACACACACACACACACACACACACACACACACACACACACACACACACAAGCTCACAGGTGTGTCTGCTACTGTACTTCTCTGTATCTCCGTGCAGAACAAATTGAACTCTTTACAGACAGTAACAATTCCCCTCCAATTTGTTCTGTACTTCATAACTCACATCTTTATCCATAAGCCATTTTCCTGTTTGCTTTACGGTCTTATGTGCACCTTTCACTACATTTCTGCTTGGTTTTAGTGTATTATGTTTGCACCTTTTATTTTGAGCATTGTTCTGATATGTATCAGGCTCATAACAGACACTATTTATGCAAACCTGTGCTTGATATCTGTCAGGTCGTTTTTTCAAGATTGGCTTTCTCGGATCTTCACAACTGTGGCATTTCTCCCTTTGGACTTAAGTTGCCTGCTTCTTTGACCCCTTCCTCTGGAGGTTCTGGTGGCTCATCCTCCATATCTTGTGGCTCAGCTCACAAGACAACCTTGAAGATGTTTCCCCATTTGTGTGTATTCGCACCCACATTTCATGATTAGCGTCTTAACTCATGCCACCTGGTATGCTCTGCAAAACTTGCTGAATGTGAAATATTACCTTTTGTGTCAGCAAAATCTATACGGTCTGCATCCTGGATGATATTTTATGAAGATCAGCTTAGGGTGAGACTTTTCCCTTAATTTCTTAGGAATATGTACCCAAGCCCATGATCCCCACATTCTTAGGTAGCCTAATGTTGGCTGTCTGCTATGGGATAAAGTGTAAGGCACCTCATTAATCTTTGAGTGAAACATCCTGTTCAATAAGTAACAAGCTGTCAGGTATGCGTCACCCCAGTAACCTGTTTCTAAACCAATATCTTTTAACAAAGCTTTATATGTTTCTTGCAGAGTTTGGTTGAATTCCTTTGCAACACCAGCTTGGCCAGGCATTGCTTTTCTTTGTTTCACTCCCTTGTTATTTAACCACCTTTGCAAGTTTTCAGGTAAAACTTCTATCCCTTGGCCTATCTCTATTTCACTCAATGAACCCTGGAACTTTTTCTCCATCCACAAGATCCATTCTTTGATTTTACCGGCTGCTACCCTTTGGGAAAGAGAGGATCGAAGAGGAGGGGTGCTACCTTTCAGGAAAGCAAGGATCAGACAGCAGTTTTTTGAATTTTCCACAACAATAGCACCCTCGCTGTGGCCACGTAAAATTCAAAATTCTGATTTTGACCCTCACTTTCCCAAAGGGTAGCACTCCTGTGCTTTGATCCTTGCTTTGGGAAAGCAAGAATCAAAGAGCAGGCTTTTGAATTACCCACGGCCACAGTGAGGGTGCTGTGACCATGGGAAATTCAAAAGTCTGCTCTTCAGTCCTCACTTCCCCAAAAGGTAGTACCCAAAGCATTTGTAACTCAGGTACAACTGTATTCAGGTTAAATAGCCATATTGGCACTTTGTGAATAAGTGGGTCTGAATCGCAGTTTGGGCACTTTGTCTCTAAAAGGTTCACCATCACTATCCTATAGTCTCAGAGTATTTTCTCTCTCAATGTATATTGTAACAAGATTAGAAACTCTTGTCGGTTTGTATTCCTGTATATAATGTAAATGTGTGTGTGTGTGTGTGTTGTGTCGTTACAGTTGTGAACGACTCTTCGTGACTCCATATCCATGGAGTTTTCTTGGCAGGAATAATGGAGTGGTTTGCCAGTTCCTACTCCAGGCGCTTACAGCACCTGGTATTCCTTGGAGGTCTCCCACCCAAGTACTAACCAGGGCCGACCCTGCTTAGCTTCCGAAATCAGGCGAGATTGGAGGTGCTTAGGGCATCTAGGCAGTGCATTGCAAGAATGAAGTGTTGCTGCTGGTGCTGTCTCTGGACTGTAAATCAGTACCATAATACCAACATAGGCTCATCCAGTTTGGTGTCACAGCCATGGTTCTGGGTCAACTAAAGTCTACCCAGGCCTCCATTGGCCAGGCAAACCACTGTGCATAAGTGGTCCCACAGGTCTATAACCTCTTGACCCAGGAATTTGTAGGGCCCTCCTCTCATGGATCTTTGATCAGATCCCACAGAATCCTACATCAGCTCAAATGAGAAGCCTGTGGAGGCT
The DNA here is from genome assembly GCA_037367245.1 of Phrynocephalus guinanensis. Classification (NCBI taxonomy): domain Eukaryota; kingdom Metazoa; phylum Chordata; class Lepidosauria; order Squamata; family Agamidae; genus Phrynocephalus; species Phrynocephalus guinanensis. The sequence goes on along the minus strand of CM074744.1, from coordinate 3,190,883 downwards.
TGAGGAATCTCTTGGAATGTCAGCATGAGCAGGGCTCAGGGGAGGAGCCAGGGCTCTGATGATCTACCTATGGAGGAAACCCTGAGGTCTTTAGTGGTCATATGCTAAGCAGGCAATGGGTTGTAGCATATGGGTCAACAGGTTAGTGCCCTTATCTGTCATCACCTCCTGGGGAAAACCCACTCTGAAAAATAGGGCAACTAATTCTCTAGCCAATGTTTTGGCAAAGGTGGAATGCAAGGGCACTGCTTTGGGGTTGCAAATATTGTAATATATGATCATTAAAATCTGGTATGCCCGTTGGATAATTTACCCAGAGGCCCTATCTCCAAGACTATGCTCTCAGGAGTGGTGGCCTACAAAGGTATGGGGGTTAGTATACCTCTGGGGTCGAGGTTGGCTGCACCTGCTGGCATTCCAGACAAGAGTTGCAAGCACTTACCCCATCTTGGATGCCAGTGTGGGGACTGCCAACTTCTGGCCTGGCTCACTTTCAGGACTGAAGCATGTCGAAGGAGCTTTATTTCCTGTTATATCACTGAATGCAATCCTCCCCTGAAATTCCTGCTCCCCTGAGAGCCAAGGGGGACTTGCCTTTCCAAACAATGCTGCTCCTTGGCTCTCCTCAGTGACAGGATCAAGTAAATGGTGTTTGGGGAAACAGAAAGGAAAGAGAGCTTGAGCAGGTGAAGTAAGGACAAAGACGTCATGGAGTCCAAATCAGAATCATTTATTACAGAGAGTCTTAAGAAACTGTTAACAAAATCCTCAATATCCAATTTCTCCTCCTCAAACAATGGCATGAGAAAGGGGTTAAACTCTTGACCAACAAAGGAGTTTTCTCTCAAGCATTCAAAAAGTGTCTGTGAAGATTCTCAGTCAGCCAGGTGAGTTTATCTGGAAGCTGAGTCATGGCAACTGGAGTTCTTTTCTTGAGAGACTGAAACGTTTCGCTGTTCATCCAAACAGCTTCATCAGTTTAAGTAAAGCTGGTTGCGACTCTTCCATTTTATAGTTCACTTTGACTTCATGTCACCCTGATCTGGAGTAGGCTCATAAAATGAACAATGGCCTGAATAGGCTTGTTAGGTGGACAATAGGCTCATTAGGTGGACAATGGCCTAAGATGTGTGAAAGTCCCACCTTTATTTATTTTGAATATATTTACCCCACATTTCACCTTGGAAAGGGATTCAAGGTGGCTTACAATAATGATGTATAATATACAGCCCAAAATATTTAACATATATTCAAGTTAAGAACAGGAAATTAGGAGAGACATCTTAGAACATGAAAATGCAACATTAAAGCTACAAAGAGAACACAAAAAGAAAAAATCCATTATGAGTGGTGGAGACTAACAGGGAAATCACTGGTATTCTTATTAAATCAGTCAATGCAATCATGTATGGTAAACCATATCCTCATTCAGGGAAAGCTTGTCTGAAGAGGAAGGTCTTTGACTGCTTCCAGAAAGACTGCAAAGATGGGGCAGTTCTGGCCTTCAGGGGGAGGGAGTTCCAAAGTCTGGGAGCAGCAACAGAGAAGGCCCTTTCATGTGCTCTTCTGGGACACACCTGTGAAGGTGATGGGATGGAGAGCTAGGCCTCTCCTGATGACCTAAGCACCCAAACCAGTTCATACTGTGAGATTCGATCTTTGAGGTAGCTTGGACCCAGTCCATGTTGCTTTGTAGGTCAAAGTCAGCACCTTGAATTGTCCCCAATAGCTGATTGGCAGCCAGTGGAGCCGCTTCAGGAGGGGTGTAATGTGATCTCTGTAACCTGCTTCAGTCAACAATCTGGCTGCTGTGTTCTGGGCCCGTTGAAGTTTCCCGAGACTTTCCATCGGTAATCCCACATAGAGCACATTACAGTAGTCCAACCAGGATGTCACTAGGGCATTTGTCACAATGGCCAGAGCAGATGTCTCAAGAAATGGGCATAACTGGTGTACTCGGTGCACTGCTTTCCTGTACATGCTAGGTTTAAGGTGCTGACTCTCACCTATAAAGCCCTAAATGGTTTGGGACCTTGCTACCTCAGAATGCCTGCTTCCAGCAAGAGCTGCCCATGATACATGTTCTTCCCAGTCTGGGCGCCTAAGACCTGCCATCCCAAGAGAGACAGGCAAAGAAAAAAACAAGATTTTGTGCCTTCTCAGTGATCATTCCCTATTTGTAGAATGAGCTTCTGCCAGAGATTTGTCAAGTCCCTGGTTTCATTTAAAAGAGCCTTGAAAACCTGGCTCTTTCAACAGGCATTTCCGGGTTTTTACTTATACCATATTAGTAGCAGTGTCACCATCTCAATTTTAGAATCATTAAACCATAGAGTTGGAAGAGACCTCAAGGGCCATCTTGTCCAATCCCCTACCATGCAGAAACCCCCATCACAGGACTCCTGACAGATGGCCATCCAGCCTCTGCTTAAAAACCTCCAAAGGAGACTCCACCACCCTCCATGGCAGCATATTCCATTGCCAAACAGCTCTGTCATGAAATTCCTGTTTTGTCCTCAATCACTCCTATCATATTATTTGCTCTTCTAACATGGGATAAACTCACTAAAACTTAAGATACTTTATTACTATATTCAAAAAAGTTATCTTAAAATACATCAAATCTTTCTTTTTCTAGTTCTATGCTTTCTATCTCCTTTATCTTGAATGTAGTAATTTCCTATTATCTGTCTATAAAATATCTACTTTCTAAATATTTTATTGTCTACAATAATTTTCTTATAAATTTCTTATATATACATAGAAAAACATAAACACAGATTAAACAAATCAAACCACTATCCCTACACAACCACCCTGCGACTATCCTTCCCTCCCCTTCCCACGCTGTAGTCCAGCATGGGTTTAGGAGGGATGTTGATACCACAAATCCCAGCCAGAACCACATCCACTCTTTTGCTCTCACTCAGCACTATTTTACAATTTTATTTCCTCCTCTTCATCATTCTATTTCCTATTTTTATCCTTCTCACCATCTTTATCCAACTATCAGTCTATCTGAGAAAACAACACAACAAAAAGAAAAGAAAAGAAAAGTATAAAATATGGGGCGGGGGGACATAAATAAGAGAAGTAGAGCCAAGGAAGAAAAAAAGGGGGAGGACAGGAATAGGAAGGGGAAGAGAGCAATAGGGTGGAAAGGGGATTGGGGAAGAGAAGGCAAGAAAGAATGAAGTCGACTGATCAAGTCAGGCTTCTCCTTTCCCTTTTACTTCTACTTCTTGCTGCTAGGTATAAGTGCTCCTTGGTCTTCTTGCCAGAGGCCCCGAGCAGCTAACAGTTCCTTTCTTTCTCTTATGGAGGAAATTCAGAAAAGACCATTTTTTGTATCTTGATAAAAATTTTGGTGACCCAAGTTATACTTCAGACTAATCCCAATTAAGACTGATTGTAACAGGTTTCATCATTTCCCCCCACTGAATTGATTCGTTACACAAATCCTGGTACATCTGAATTGATGTGAAAGCATTTCCCAGATTCCATGCATTCGTATGGTTTCTCCCCAGTGTGAATTCTTTGATGTGTATGAAGGCTACTGCTGTCACTGAAACTCTTTCCACATTCCAAGCAGTCATCTAGTTTCTCCCCTGTGTCTTCTTTGATGGGAATGAAGGCTACTTCATTCATATGGATTCCCCCAGTACGAGTTCTCTGATGTGAACTAAGGAGAGTTTTCTGGCAGAAGCTCTTTCCACATTCCAGCCATTCATATGGTTTATCCCCAGTGTGAATTCTTTTGTGTAAACAAAGGCTACTGCTAGAACTGAAGCTCTTTCCACATTCCATGCATTCATAGCATTTTTCCCTAGCGTGAATGGTTTGATGTTTTCGAAGGCTACCACTTTCACTGAAACACTTTCCACATTCCATGCATTCATATGGTTTCTCCCCAGTGTGAATTCTTTGATGTGAACTGAGGTTAGTTTTTTGACTGAAGCTCTTTCCACATTCCATGCATTCAAAGGGTTTCTCCCCAGTGTGAATAAATTGATGTGAACAAAGGTTACTGCTACAACTGAAGCTCTTTCCACATTCCATGCATTCATAGGGTTTCTCCCCTCTGTGTCCTCTTTGATGGGAATGAAGACTACTGCTGAAATGGAAGCTCTTTCCACATTCTTTGCATTCATATGGTTTCTCCCCAGTGTGAATTCTTTGATGTGAACAAAGGCTACTACTAGAACTGAAGCTCCTTCCACATTCCATGCATTCATATGGTTTCTCCCCAGTGTGAATTCTCTGATGTGAACAAAGGTTACTGCTAGAACTGAAGCTCTTTCCACATTGCATGCATTTATATGGTTTCTCCCCAGTGTGAATGCTTTGATGTTTTCGAAGGCTACCATTTTCACTGAAACACTTTCCACATTCCATGCATTCATATGGTTTCTCCCCAGTGTGAATTCTTTGATGCGAACAAAGGGTACTGCTAGAACGGAAGCTCTTTCCACATTCCATGCATTTATATGGTTTCTCCCCAGTATGAGTTCTTTGATGCGAAGTAAGGTTAATTTTCTGGCTGAAGCTCTTTCCACATTCCATGCATTCATATGGTTTCTCCCCAGTGTGAATTCTTTGATGTGAACGAAGGTTACAGATGTGACTGAAGCTCTTTTCACATTCTGTGCATTTGTATGGTTTCTCCCCACTGTGCGTTCTTTGATGTAAACGTAAAAGACTGCTGACAGTGAAACTCTTTCCACATTCCATGCATTCATATGTTTTCTTCCCAGTATGAATGCTCTGATGTGAACTAAGGTCAGTTTTTGTACTGAAGCTCTTTCCACATTCCATGCATTTATATGGTTTCTCCTCAGTGTGAATTCTTTGATGTGAAAGAAGGCTACTTCTCTCACTGAAACCCTTTGCACATTCCATGTGTTCATATGGTTTCTCCCCACTATGAGTTCTCTGATGCGAATGAAGGTTAGAACTCTGACTGAAGCTCTTTCCACATTTCATGCATTCATATGGTTTCTCCCCAGTGTGAGTTCTCTGATGTGAACGAAGGCTACTTCTGTCACTGAAGCTCTTTCCACATTCCATGCATTTGTATGGTTTCTCGCCAGTGTGAGTTCTCTGATGTGAACGAAGGCTACTTCTGTCACTGAAGCTCTTTCCACATTCCATGCATTTATATGGTTTCTCCCCAGTGTGAATTCTTTGATGTAAACGAAGGCTGCTGCTGACACTGAAGCTTTTTCCGCATTCCATGCATTTATATGGTTTCTCCCCAGTGTGAGTTCTTTGATGTGAACGTAAATGACTGCTGACACTGAAGCTCTTTCCACATTCCATGCATTCATATGGTTTCTCCCCAGTGTGAGTTTTCTGATGTGAACGTAAATTATTGCTGACAGTGAAGCTCTTTCCACATTCCATGCATTTATATGGTTTCTCCCCAGTGTGAGTTCTCTGGTGTGAATGAAGATTACTAGTGTTAGTGAATCTCTTTCCACATTCCTTGCATGCATGTGGCTTCTCCCCTTTGTGTATTCTTTGATGTGAATGAAGGCTACCCTTTTCACTGAAGCTCTTTTCCCATTCCATGCCTTCATATGGTTTCTCTCCAGTGAGAGCTTGTTATCACCCAAGATTATCAATGCAATTGATTCTCTTTCCACATTAAATGCATTGATGTGGTTTCACTTGACTGGAGTTTTTCATGTGAAATATGATTCCTCTCCTCTCTTTTGACATTCTGCCCGTTTTCACATTCCATGAAATAGTTTGGTTTCCTTGTGTCTCTGCTATTTATTCAAGGTAGTTTTAAATGCATTTCTGCTGATAAATCAATTTCTCCTTGCATCGATGCCATGTGAAGCTGACAGTATATTTTTCTGACTTCCCTCCTGCATGTTTTCTTCTTATGGTGGTTAATCTTTCCTTTTCCTGCTTCAGTGGAAGAACAAGGGTCTCTTCAAGTTACCTAATGGAGAAGAAAGAGAAGAGGCAGAATTGCAGGACCACTGCAGGGACATATTTGATTCTCAGAAATATATATTAATTTTATTACATTTTTGGTTAGAAGTTTCTACATTTTTGGAGCAATAATTTCCGTATCAATGATAGATTAAATTAAAGCACAACAGCATAAAGAATAGGATTTTAGGCAGTGGATACTTGTTTCCCTGATGCTCAAACTTGTTGGTGTTCACAGTCTCCCATCTTTGCTCCATCTGAGTCTCTTGCAGAACCTCTCTTGGTTATAAAGCTGTGCTTCATTACTCATAGCCTTCACAGCCTGGTCCATGTCTTTCTGAGAAGGGCAGGTATTTATCCCAGGTGAATCAAGTCACAGCCAGCAATAAGAGTCTTATCTTATGCCACAATCAAATTAGATCCACTGGAACTGGGAGAACATTTTATTATTTAAGTGCTTTAGAAATATGTCATCTACACAGAACCATCCGCAGGTATTATCCAGGAGATTGTCAAAGAATCTGTAGTTTTGTCCCTTTGGAGTGCCTATTTATTTATTATTTATTTATTGTATTTATATACTGCCAATCTGACAGCAAGGCCACTTGGGGTGGTTACTTAATGCAGCACTTGCTTACCTAATACAACATATTAGTTGTATTTTGTCAGGAAAAATACACATTGGGAAGATATGCCTTTGGTTACAAGAGCAACCACATTCTGACCTACCATTCCTGTGGTCACCAGCTGTGCTGAACCTTTGATCTGACTCTCAAGCTGATTAATGTCTGCCAATTCAAAATCTTACCTCATTTATGATGAGGCAGCTAGAGAGACTGGCGAGATCAACACTGGGCTGCAGTCAAGGCCATGACCAGTAAGGTGGGCCAACACCCTAAGAGTGGCACGAAAATAGCTTTTAATATCAGGGCCATTGGTGAAGCAGCAAACTGTCAAGGAGAATTGATGTGTGTGTGTGTGTGTGTAGGAGTTCATGACATGACCAATCCAGGTCAGTTTTGGCATCATTTTTCAGGTTTTACCAGTGATCACTTTCCAGCCATTTTAAAAATCTAAAATCTAGGTGCATTTCATAGGATCAAAATTACATACTACAACATATAATTGTAACAGCTAGGATCCTGTATGCACAGTTTTGGAAGCAAGCTGAAATTCCAGCAGAGGAAAATCTGTGTGGCAAGATAAGAGACTCTATGGAAATGGATAAACTTGCCGGTTATTTGAAAGGAGACTACGAAGCACTCCTTGCAAGAAAATGGCAAGGCGTGGCAGCTGTATTTGAAAACTGTTAAGCTAGTTATATTCAATGATATATAGCAGTGATGGCGAACCTATGGCAGGGGTGCTAAAGGTGGCACTCGGAGCCCTTTCTTTGGCCACCCAATATTGCCCCTTCATAGCCACTTGTATACAGGTTAAATTGCTATAGTGGCACTTTGCAAAAAAAATCAGTGGGTTCTGAATTGCTGTTTGGGCACTTGGTCTCTAAAAGGTTCGCCATCACTGATATATAGCATTAGTAGTATACAATGGTATCTGGTCTTTGTTTTTGAACTGTACCCATTGTATCCATTTCCCCCCTACTTCCCTTCCCCCTTTTCCCATTCCTTCTTTCCTTTCCTTCCTATCTTAAAACCTATAAAAATTAAAATCTAAAATCAAGGCCATCTGATCTGATCTCTATTAACAGTATCCATCAGGGAGCAGAGCAGCACCCTCTCCCTCTGCTTAGATTCATAGAATCATAGAATCATAGAGTTGGAAGAGACCTCAAGGGCCATCTAGTCCAACCCCCTGCCATGCAGGAACCCCATTACAATATTTTCGACAGATGGCCATCCAGCCTCTGCTTAAAAATCTCCAAAGAAGGAGACACAACCACCCTTTGTGGCAGCATATTCCACTGCCGAACAGCTCTAACTGTCATGAAGTTCTTCCTAATGTTCAAATGGAATCTCTTTTCCTGTAGTTTGAAACCATTGCCCCGAGTCCTAGTTTCTGAAGCCATGGAAAACAAACCTGTTCCCTCTTCAATATGACATCCTTTCAAATATTTCAACATAGCTATCACATCCCCCCTCAGCCTTCTTTTAGAGAGGCTAAACGTTCCCAGTTCCCTAAGCCGTTCCTCATAAGACATTTCCTCCAGACCCTCAACCATCCTGGTCACCCTCCTCTGCACCCGCTTGAGGTTGTCAACATCCTTTTTAAATTGAGGCACACAGAACTGGACACAGTACTCTAGGTGGGGTCTGACCAGAGCAGAATAGAGTGGCACTATCACTTCCCTTGATCTAGACACTATGGTTCTGTTGATGCAACCAAGAATCACATTGGCTTTCCTGGCCGCCGCATCACACTGCTGACTCATGTTCAATTTGTGGTCCACCAAGACTCCCAGATCCCTTTCACAGGTACTATTCTCCAGCCAAGTGTCCCCCATCCTATATCTGTGCAATTCATTCTTTTTACCTAGATGTAGCACCCTACATTTCCCTCTGTTGAAATCCATTCCGTTACCTTTGGCCCAGCATTCTAATCTGTCAAAGTCCTTTTGGATTTTCATCCTATCCTCTTGGGAATTAGCAACCCCTCCCAATTTGGTATCATCTGCAAATTTAATTAGCATACTCTCTATTCCTTCCTCAAAGTCATTAATAAAGATATTGAACAGCACTGGACCCAGAACAGAACCCTGGGGCACCCCACTGGTCATGCCTCTCCAAGCTGAAGAGAGGCCATTTATGATCACCCTTTGGGTGCGATCAATAAACCAATTACAAATCCACCTAACAGTTGCACTATCTATCCCACTTTCTATTAACTTCTTAGCAAGAATACCATGGTGAACCTTATCAAACGCCTTATAATCCAGATAAGCAATATCCACAGCATTCCCCTCATCCACCAGGCCTGTAATTCTATCAAAGAAAGAGATCAAATTAGTCTGGCATGACTTGTTTTTAAGAAATCCGTGTTTACTTCTTGTAATGACAGCATTGTTTGTTAAATAATTGCAGACTGACTGTTTAATAATCTGCTCTAGGATCTTTCCAGGAATTGAAGTCAAGCTGACTGGGCGGTAATTATTTGGGTCCTCTTTTTCCCCCTTTTTCAAGATGGCGAAAACATTAGCCCTCCTCCAATCGATGGGGACTTCCCCTGTTCTCCAGGACTTCTCAAAGATTATTGCCAATTGTTCTGAAATTACTTCTGCCAGTTCTTTTAATATCCTTGGGTGTAATTCATCTGGCCCAGGAGACTTAAATTCATTTAATGTTTCCAGGTGTTCCTGTACTACCTCTCTGCCTATTCTATGTTGCACTTCCCATCCTACTCATCTACTCTTTGTCCCAGCGGATCTCTTTCTACCTTTTTGGAGAATTCAGAGGCAAAGAAGGTGTTGAGTAGTTCTGCCTTTTCCTTGTCTCCTGTTAGTAACTGGTTATTATCGCCACACAGAGAGCCTATCATTTCCTTATTTTTCCTTTTGCTGCGGACATAACTAAAGAAACCCTTTTTACTATCTTTAATCTCTCTGGCAAGTCTAAGTTCGTTTTGCGCTTTAGCTTTTTTTTTACCATCCCCCTGCATATATTAGCTGTTTGCTTATATTCCTCTTTGGTGAATTTCCCATTTTTCCATTCCTTGTACTTGTTTTTCTTTATAGTTAGCTGAGTTGAAAGTTCTTTAGTAAACCATTGTGGCTTCTTTAGATCTCTCCCATTTTTTCTTTTTGTTGGAACAGTTTTAAATTGTGCCTTTAATAGTTCACTTTTAAGGCACTCCCATCCATCTTGGACTCCCTTCTCTTTCAGTGTTTCAGTCCATGGAATCACAGCCAATAATTCTCTAAGTTTACAAAAATTGGCTTTCTTAAAGTCCAGGATTCTTGTCTGACTATGCTTAACTTCACCTTCCAACTGTATAACAAATTCCAAAAAGGCATGGTCACTTTTACCTAATGATCCCACCACTTCGACCCCAGTTACAAGGTCCTCCTTATTGGTTAAGACCAGATCTAAAATGGTTTTGCCTCTTGTTGCCTCCTCTACCTTCTGGACCATGAAATGGTCTGCAAGGGCAGTAAGGAATTTGTTAGACCTTGCATTCCTAGCTGAGTAGGACTGCCAGCATATATCAGGATAGTTAAAATCCCCCATTACTACTACATCTCTCCCTTTTGACTGTGTGGCCATCTGTTCACTGAAGGCATCATCCCACTCCTCCAGCTGGCTTGGGGGTCTATAATATACCCCCGCAGTGACATCCCTCCTAGTTTTTTCACCCCTGATTTTACCCAAATACTCTCAATATGGTTACCCTGCTGTTTATCTTGTATTTCTTCAGCAGTATAAATGTCCTTAATATACAAAGCTACACCTTCTCCTTTCTTACTTGACCTGCTCCTTTGAAACAGGTTATACCCTCCAATGACTACATTCCAGTCATACGTCTCATCCCACCATTTTTCAGTGATGCCAATTATGTCATATTTATTTTGCTGTATTAGGAGTTCCAGCTCCTCTTGTTTGTTCCCCATGCTCTATGCATTGGTGTAGAGACATTTTAGGCTGTGTGTGCTTCTTACATGTCCTTTGCTTAACCTGTTTTTCCTTGCACTGATGGTCTGCACTACTTCTTGTCCTGCTCCTATTTCAACATTTGGGCTAGTCCTCACAACCCGTTCTGGATCTCTACCATTAAGAGAATTTTCTCCCTCCCCCTGCAAACTCAGTTTAAAGCTCTCCTTATTAAATCTGCAATCTTCTTGGCAAAAAGATTCCTACCAGCAGTGGTGAGGTGCACCCCATCCTGGCCCAATATCCCATCTGAATGAAAAAGCAAACCATGGTCCAAGAATCTGAATCGTTTCTGCCGGCACCATCTCCAAAGCCAATTGTTCACCTCCACTATTGTTCTTTCCCTTCGTGGGCCACATCATTCTACAGGGAGGAGAGAGGAGATTACCACCTGTCCACCCAGGTCCTTCAGCTTTCTAGCCATCTCTTCATATGCCTTTGTGATATCTGGAAAGCTGCATTTTGAAGTATCATTAGTTCCTACATGGACCAAAAGAAATGGGTTAGAATCAGTGGGCTTGATGAGTCTCGTCAGACTCTCTGCTACATCCCGAATCTTGGCTCCAGGGAGATAGCAGACCTCTCGATTCATTTTTCAGGCCTGCAGATGACCGTTTCTGTTCCACTAAGCAAGGAGTCTCCAATCACCACCACTCGCCTCCTTCGAGGCTTGGTAGTTGCCCCGTGTTGTATTGTTGGATTCCTCTGTGCAGGGTCTTCAAGCTGCCCTTGCTGTTCTAGGTGCAGTTCCTGTTCCTGGCTGATAGTTGGAATCTATTGTGCAGTTGCAAGTTCTCTGTCTGTTTCCTAATTCTTCCTTTTCTGACTGTGACATTCCTCCAAGTATCTGCTTCCTGTATTTGTGAAATGCCCTCACCCCGATTGAGATTCTCTCTGTCACTTGTTTTGACAATTTTTTCTCTGCTTCCTGCAACAACCCCTCCTGCTCCTTAAGGTTGCGAAGACTGTAAACACAGGCCTCCAGCTGCCTGACCTTGTCTTCCAAGAGGACTACCAGCTTGCACTTTGAGCAAATGTATCCCGGCACCTGGTTTGGCAAAAAACGAACATGCCACAGGTGTTGCAAGTAACTACATCTGCCCCCTGCCCCTCCATCCTGACTAACTGGTCAGTTACTTGAAATGGAAAAAAAAAGGGAAAAAGATAATAAGAAAACCCTCTTTTTTTTAAAATTCACGCTTGTTTGCATCCACTTGACTGTGCCAGAGTGGAGGAAGCATCCAGGGTGTGGCTAGTAGCAGGTCTATCTCTGTATTGCATGGCTTATAAAAGCTCCTATTGTACCCTTTATGGGCAAGGTAATTGAGTGGGTGGTAAAAAAAAGCAGCTCCAAACATACCTAGAAGGGGAGAACAAGCTCAACCCACTCTACTCTGGGTTCAGGCCATGGCAAAGAACTGAGATGACACTGTTTATGCTGCATGGTAACCTTTTAAAGAAGAATTCCATATGGGTCCTCCTCGATCTCTCAGCTGATTCCAAGACCATCCACCATGGTATCCTCTTGGACATGCTCTCAGAGGTGTGGGTTGGAGAACTGACCTTAAGCTGGTTCTAGTCCTTACTTGAAAGCTATGTAGGGGGTGTTCAGCTAGGGGATGACTTGTCAAACATTTGGGCCTGCAATTGTGGGGTACCTCAGGAGTCATTTCTGCCCCTATGTTAAATGCCCCAATGTTAAATGACTTAGGACCTAGATACCTGAAGGACCGCCTCCTTCCATACGAACCTACCCGGCGATTAAGATCGAGCCAGGGGGGCCTTTTGAAAGAGCCATCCCTCAAGGAGGTGAGAGGGATGGCTTGTAGACAAAGGGCCTTCTCGGCAGCTGCTCCCAAGTTATGGAATGCCCTCCCTATTGAGATCCGCCTGGCGCCAACATTGATTACATTTCGGCGCCAGGTAAAAACCTTCCTGTTCCAGAAGGTTTTTAATTGATACAATATAGATTGTGGGTCTGCTGATGACAATTTTAGGATGATGATTTTAAAGAAGGTTTTTATTACTGTTTGATGATTTACTGATATTTTATTTATAACTATTTTAAATTGTTTTAATTCTTTGATTGTAAGCCGCCCAGAGACCTTTGGGTAGTGGGGCGGCATATAAGTTGAATAAATAAATAAATAAATAAGTTGAATAAATAAATAAATTAATCTCTTTTAATCTCTTCGGATGGTTGTGCAGGTGCTAGTGATCTCGTGGATCGACTACTGCAACGCCCTCTACATGGGGTTGCCTTTGACCCTCGTCTGGCGTTTGCAGCGGGTGCAGAATGCGGCGGCCAAGCTGGTGGTAGGTGCAAGCAGGTATGCCTGTATCACCCCCATCCTGGCTCACCTGCATTGATTACCCGTTGCTTCTCGGATAAGATTCAAGGTAATGGTTTTGGTTTACAAAACCATCCATGGCTTGGGGCCTGTCTATCTGGCGGAGCGGATCTCCCAGAGGACTATCTCATCCTCCCTTTCTCTCCGAGTGGCTACACCGAGAGAGGCCCGTAGGGCTTCGACCTGGAATCGGGCCTTCTCAGCGGTGGGCCCGGCCCAGTGGAACAAACTGCCCCTGGAGATTAGGCAGGCCAAGTTGCTGTCGGCCTTCAGAAGGGCCTTAAAGACCTGACTCTTCAGGCAATGCTTTGGGGACCTCTGATCGCACTGTGACAAGTTTTTTTCTTTTTCTTCTTGCCCGATCTTACCCGTTGGTGGGTGGTACGAGGTCTATTTTTTTTTTTTTGCCTCTTTGGTACTGGTATATGGTACTCCCATATCAGTGTGTATTTTCCCATGTTTGTATTTTCCATGATGTATTGTGTTTGTTTATGTATTGGGGTTTATTGTTGGGTAGTTATTTTGGTGATCTGCTGTACACCGCCCAGAGTTCCCTATGGGAAAATTGGGCAGTTAATAAGTACAAAAATAAATAAATAAATAAATAAATAAATAAATAAATAAATAAATAAATATGTTAAGCTGCTAGGACAGTTCATCAAGGGCTTCAGAATAAGGTGCCATGAGTAAGCTGATGACACACAACTCTATCCCTCTTTTTCATCCTCTGCAGTGGATGCTGTCTGGATGCTAGCAAGCTGCCTAGCTTCAGTTTGGAAACAGACCAGGATTAACGAGCTCAAACGGGATCTAGCCAAGTGAGAGATCTTTGGCAGCCTTCAATCAACCTGCAGTAGTACAGTAATGCCTTGGTTTATGAGAGCCTTAGTTTAAGTGTTTTAGAAGATGAGCAACTATTTCTGATCAATTTTGTCTTGATCAATGAGCAATGTCTCTCAATACCAGCACTGGAGCAGGTCACATGATCACGTTAGCCAATGGTGGCTCCCCCTCTCTCCCTGCTGGATTGTGGTGGATTATCTGTAATGTTCCTTCTCAGGCAAGCCTCCAAAACAGAAGGAGGGGAGAGGAACAAAGATTTCCCTTGCACCAGCCATGAAAGTTTTCAAAGGAGAGTGCAGGTTAGGGGTTTGTTTTTCTTCATATTTAAATTTGTTTCCAACATCACTTATTTTTCAAACCATTTCTAGTCATGGGGCAGGTAACCAAATCTGTATATGGCTACCAATTACACTTTATCATTGCTTTCAACTGGTTGTTTTTTAATACCTCTCCTTTTATTTTGTTATCTAATATGGAAATGGGATTGTCTCCCAATATACAGTAGTCCCCCTGCCACATTTCACTTCATATAATGTGGTCCTGGTATATCGCAGATTTACTAGGACCGCAGGCAAGGCCGGCTGGAATTCACTTCCAGTCTGCTGGAAGCCACTTCTGGGCCCTGTACAGGCCCATGAAGACCGCTGGAGGCCTGTTTCAGGCAGCATCAGGCCTGGAGGGAGTACAGGAGGCCCCACACAGGCCTGCCGGTCCCTGCCTGACCCACGGATAAAGGCACCTGCAAACTGCAGATTTTCCTTTATCCCGTGTGGTCTCTAAAAGCTAACCCCCATGATAAGTGGGAAAGTGCTGTATCATTATGTCCACAGGAGTGGTAACAGCTCAGGACCAGAATCAACAGCACACCTCCATTTGAATGACAAAGGGCACTCATTCAGTGTTGAGGATGTAAACATATTAGACAGAGAAGAGAGGTGGTTTGAGAGAGGGGTCAGGAAAGCCATTCATGGGCATATTGAAAACCCCTCTCTCAACAGATGTGGGGGCCTCAGGCATAGTCTATCTGCTACTTATCAGGGAGTGCTTTCAACAATAGCCAGACAAATCAAAAAGCCTTCAGCATCAAGGCCATAGTTAACAACCCATACTTTATAGGTTTCAGCACCTTAGGCAATTGTTCACTTTAAGGCTATGGATACTACTGTCTACCCAACGAGCCTATTCAGGCTATTGTTCATCTTATGAGCCTATTTCAGACCAGGGTGACAAGAGGTCAAAGCTGGCTATAAGATAGAGGACTCGCACTAGCTGTATTCAGACTGATGAAGCTGTTTGGATGAGCAGCGAAACATTTCTATCTTTCAAGAAAAAGAAGTCCAGTTGCCATGACTCAACTTCCAGATAAGCTCACATGAATGAATGAAATTTTATTTACGGTCAACGACCAAAAACAAGCTCACATGGATGACGGAGAACCTTCACAGACATTATGTCCAAAAGTACAACAACAACAAATAAATTAATTAATAATAGCAGAACAACAACAACTTAATTAATTAATTAATTAATTAAAGGCGTTTTGGGAGCAATCCCAAAAGACCTGCATCAACCTCTGAAAACTCTTGGCATTGACAAGATCAACACTGCTCCAGACATACTTCCAACTACACAGGAACAGCATATACTGTATACTACGAAGATATTTCCAGTCATCTTAGGCTCTTGGAAAGAGCTTGATCATTGGAGAAGGCCAACTCCAGCAACACACCTGGCAGCTGTGTTCAGAAGATAATAAAAATGAAAAAAGTTGTTAGGGGATTCCTCTTGACCTCCTTGTTGAACTCCCCTGTGAAACTCCTGTTTTCTTTTCTTAGTCACAAGCTCCCTGGCTCTCCCTTGGCTTTATTCCTCAGCTGTGCTATATCCGAATTAAAAGGGCCCCTCAGAACTCACAGCTGATACTTATAGCTCTCAGCCGTAATCAGGACACTCCCCTTTCTGGTAGGCTATTCCAAGGCCACACCTCTTCCCCTTAAAGCATCTATCTGGCATTTCTATCTGGACAGTTCCTGTTGTTGTTGTTGTTGTTGTTGTTGTTGTTCAGTCGTTCAGTCATGTCCGACTCTTCGTGACCCCATGGACCAGAGCTCGCCAGGCCTTCCTATCCTCCACTGCCTCCCGGAGTTTGGTCAAATCCATATTGGTTGCATCGATGACACCGTCCAACCATCTCATTCTCTGTCGTCCTCTTTTCCTTTTGCCTTCGATTTTTCCCAGCATCAGGGACTTTTCCAGGGAGTCCTCTCTGCTCATGAGGTGGCCAAAGTACTGGAGCCTCAGCTTCAAAATCTGTCCTTCCAGTGAACATTTGGGGTTGATTTCTTTCAGAATGGATAGGTTTGATCTCCTTGCAGTCCAGGGGACTCTCAAGACTCTCCTCCAGCACCACAGCTCAAAAGCATCGATTCTGCGGCGATCAGCCTTCTTTATAGTCCAGCTCTCACTTCCATACATCACTACTGGAAAAACCATAGCTTTAACCATCCTGACCTTAGATGGCAAAGTGATGTCTCTGCTCTTTATGATGCTACCTAGGTTTGCCATTGCTTTCCTCCCAAGAAGCAGGCGTCTTTTTATTTCGTTGCTGCAGTCGCCATCTGCAGTGATCAAGGAGCCCAAGAAAATAAACTCTGTCATTGCCTCCATTTCTTCCCCTTCTATTTGCCAGGAGGTGATGGGACCAGTGGCCATGATCTTAGTTTTTTTTTATGTTGAGCTTCAGCCCATTTTTTCACTCAGTTCCTAGGGTTTATTTTATGTCTATTCATGGTATATCTTGGGGGGTGGGGACCTCTATTTTAACATCCATTAGTGCTCCTATGAGGTCCTGGGAAGTTATAGTGTCATCTATTGTTGAGGCACCAATGGTACAATGCAGGTACATTCTCCAGGACTGTCACCCTGCCTAACCCCATTTAGGAGAACCAAGTCAAAGTTATTTATCATTTGTATAAGTCTTATAAGACATAACCCTACATACTTACAACCTGAGACACTCTGTCAGGAAGAGGGTGGCAAATATTGGTCTCAAGTGGCAACCTATGAAAACAAGTGAAAAGGGTCTGTTTACCATAACAATGATGCACTATTTAATGCCAAATAGAAAATGTCTAATTTCCCCTAGATAAGTCTGATTATGATCTCAACAAGAATTTGTGCTACATAAATTTAATAATTTATCTACCCTCGTGCTCTTTATGTTTGGCTACTCATGAAACTAATACAGAGACTTTATCAGGTGCAGAATAAAGACAGAGCTTGTAAATACCATGGTACTTCGGCTTACAAAATTAATTTGATTGAGCCATTTCCTATTGCAAAAATTTCGTAATCCAAAACATAAGTTTCCCATAAGAATGCACTGGTAACCAACGAATCCATTCCAGAGGGATGGTCAGAAAAAGCCCTTCATCTGTTGAAAACTCTTTATAAAGTGCACTTTAAAGGCATGCAGAGCAGGAGCCACCACCGCAATGCAAATGCACAAAAAAGCATGGATACAACAAAGATCAACACAGTCCCCTCCATAATGCAATGCAATTGAAAGCATGCAGGAAAAAAGCATTTCCACCACTTGAGAAATGCACCCCAAAAGTTCAAAAACTCCCAAAACCGCTGCAAAAAAATGTCCAGAATGGCTCCAAAACTTGACAAACAGCTCCCACTCCTCCACAAACTATAGAAGTGCAATGCATCCTGGGTACACTTCCCCCCCCCAAATGCCTTACCAAAAAACTCAATTGAAAATTTTCTTAAAGCGATCCATCCCCATTTCCAATCATTTCTTTTCGTCACACAAGTTTTCTATAAACCGAGGTGTATATAAACCGGGGTACCACTGTATAGTGGTCCCCCACCCTTTTGCAGTTCATATACTGCGGTCCCGCTATATTGCGGGACCACAGTATATGAAAAAAAGGCTCCCTGGGTTAAGGGGGGGGGAGGCCTGTTTCAGGCCTCCCATACTTACCTCCAACCTTGCGCTGTCCTGAATGGGCCTGCGAGGGCCTTCCCAGGCTTTCTGGAGGCCCCCCAAAGGGCCTCCCTGCGAACCAGGTGACTTCAGAGAAACCAGAAGTGACTTCTGGATTGCTGAAAATCATTTCTGAGGCCTCCGGTAAGTACAAGAGCCACCCAACTAGGAGCCCCAGGGCCGACCTGACTTGCATCCACATATCGCGGGTTTTCAATTATCGTGGGTCGGGTTGGGTCCCTAACCCCTGCAATAGGCAGGGGGTCACTGTAACAACATAGATTCCAATGACAGCCACCTTACCTGTCCCATTTCTGTGCCACCTTTATAAGCTTCTACGTTAGATGGGCACGAATAAAAAAAATGGTGTTTCGTTTGTCGTTAAGAGGTCCGTTTCATTTTGTTTCTGTTCACAATTTGTTTTTACAAAAAAAATCATTTCATTTCGTTTCTATTTGTTGGGATTTTTCTAACATTTGAAACAGCTCACTTCATTGCACACTACTACTAACGAAAACGGAATGCAACGGACGTAGTTTTTCATTTCATTTTTGTTTCATTTCAGTTTTAAGACAAATTTCATTTGTCGTTTCATTACGTAACAAAATTCAAAACGAAAAACGAAAACGAAAAATTGTTCATTTTATGCCCATCTCTAGTCTACGTTATAAAGCCCTAGAAAGTTTGGGACCTTGGAATGGTTTGGGACAGGCAGAATGCCTACTTCCAACTAGATCTGCACAACCTACCCATACAGAAAACAAGGAAATAGGCCTTATCAGCAACTCATCCTCAGCTATGGACCCAGCAGCCTCTTTCCTAACAATTCCCCCAAAAAACAGACTCCATGGAATCCAACAACAGAATCTACAGAAAGCATTAGTCTTTAATATGATTGACTACTGTCATTTTAAATATTTAATATCTTTGTGTTTTATATTCATTGCACTTTTAATTTTATTTATTTATTTATTTATTTATTTGTTTGTTTGTTTGTTTATTATTTTTATACCGCCCGTCTTCCCAAAGGAACTCCGGGCTGTTAACAAAAAAGAGTAAAACAAACAATATAAAATAAGTGCAACAATCAAAACACACACACACACACACACACACACACAGAAAGACAGAAAAAAATAGTCAAAAGAATCATCGGCAAGACGGCAGCTCTGAGAGAAGAGAGGATTAAAAAAAAACAAGAAACTGCTAAAGGTCACCAAATGCCTCTCTAAAAAGCAAGGTTTTATGATTATTTTGAAGCTTTTATTGTGTAGTTTGTTAAGTTTTTTGTTGCTTTAGGTTGAAAACCATCCAAAGTGTCCTTTAGGGCAGATGGTCAGTGTACAAATCAAATCAATCAATCTGATCAGTCAATCCACCATCTTGATATGTGCATTAGGGAGAGGGCCTTCTCCGCTGCTCCTCTCAAGCTTTGAAACTCTCTCCCATCAAAAGCTGTGTTGGACCAGCTTTCCTTTAATGGGTGGCTGCCTGAGTCAGTTTTTAATGGATTCTTGTGCCTTATGGCTTCAATGTCTTCTGGTGTTCCTTATCTATTTTAGTATGTTATTTATTTGACTCGTGTTTTTTGTTGTTGTTGCTTAGCTTTAAGTACTGTCATTTTATGATGTAAGCTGCCATGAGTTCTTTATAAGTAAATGATTGAAATGAAATAAATATTAAAGCAGTGACAACAGGAAGTGAAAAATGTAGTGATTCAGTAAGGATTTCAATTATTTTCTTAGGCAGTTCTCAAACTTACCACCGCTATAGCTCCGTCTACAAAACCCAACAATTTGCTTATGCCCTTCCGTATGTTGATGATCATTTAGTTGATAAAGATAGCAAACAAGAATATAAAGAAGTACTAAGAAAGTTTCACACAAAAGTAGAGATCTAAGCCTTGGGTGATTTCCAGTACAGTGGTGCCCTGACTTAAGAGCAGCTCGACTTAAGAACAATTTGACTTAAGAGCGGAAAACTGTTGGCATTTTAACTGCTGCCTTACACATTTTAGATATGGTCTGCTCAACTTATGATTATTTTTTTCATTTTTTTATTTTTTAACTTAATTTTTTCAGTTTTTTAGATAGGCACCCTGACTTAAGAGTACAATGATACCTTGTATAAAGGAATCAATTAGTTCCAAATGAAATTATGTTAAGCAAAATTTCCTTTATACAAATTCCCATAGGAATGCATTGAAAATGGAGTAATCCCATTTTTATGTTGTACAGCAGGCATATCCATACTTCGGCCCTCCAGATGTTTTGGACTGCAACTCCCACAGTCCTTTGCCATTGGCAATCTAAACTTAGAATTCTGGGAGTTGTGGTCGAAAACATCAGGAGGGCCGAAGTTTGGGCATGCCTGTTGTACAGATTCTCCCCATAGGCAATTATGTTAAGCAAATTTCCCCTATCTCCGGAATTTTTTATGTTGTACAGATTTTATGTTATACAAACTGTTTGTTATACAAGGGTCCACTGTAGTTCGACTTAAGAGCATGCACTTGGAATGGATTAAATTCCTAAGTTGAGGTACCACTGTATTTAGGTACAAAACTTTAAAAGGACGCAGAGGTTCCATATTTGCTATTAAGTTGTTGGGCACCTTAGAAATGAAAGAGAATCATAAATGGAATGCAGAAAGCAACATTTTATTTATATTTATTCTACTTATATTTATTTTATTGATATATTTATTTTATTTTTTATTAATATTTATATTTATTTTCTTTATATTTATTCCATTGTTCATTTTGTTGGTTTTTCGGCCGTTTACTTTTTTCCCCCCATGCGGCCAAACTCTGCTCTCAGTTGTTTACAACATTTTCAGGGGCTTTCCACATTTCATTCCCAGCCCACTTCCTAGCTGACCGGGATCCTTCGTTTCCCAATGTGGCAGTGGGGTCCTGCTGCTACTGCTCTGTCAGAGGCTTCCAAAGATATTACCAAATAATACTAGGCATTATTGAGTGGGACGTGGTGGCTCAGCAAGCTAAGGCTCCGAAAACTGTTGGCTGCAAAGTTGGCAGCTCGGTGGTTCAAATCCCGGTGTACGAAGCAGAAGAGCGAGCTCCCGCTTGATAACCCCAGCTCCTGCCAACCTAGCAGTTCGAAAGCATGTAAATCAGGCATGTCCAAACTTCATCCCTCCTAATGTTTTGGACTATTACTCCCAGAATTCCAAGCTTGTATTTCCAATGGCAATGGACTGTGGGAGTTGTGGTCCAAAAACATCTGGAAGGCTGAAGTTTGGGCATGCCTGATGTAAATGTAAGTAGATAAATAGGTACCGCCATAAAAAGTAGGAAGGTAAAGCAATGTTTCCTTGCAGCCATGCCGGCCACGTGGCCATGGACTTACACAACACTGGCTCTTTGGCTTGAATATGAAGAGAAGCACCACCCCTAGAGTTGGACACGACTAGCACACATGTGCGGGGGGGGGACTTTTACCTTTACCTTACTAGGTACTGAGCAGCAATAGCTCAGTTATCATATATTCGTCCACCTACCAGGTCAGATATAGCTACTGCGGTTGATATTTTAAGTAGGAAAGTAAATGCACCAATAAACAAGTGATTGGGAGGTAGTTGAGAAAGTAGCCACGTAGCTGAAAGGACAGGGGGGGGCTCCCTTGCAACATTTCCCGCTCCGAAAACACCCCATGCAAGAGCAATGGCTTCCGTCTGACTGGATCCCCCAGGAGAAAAGAGAGATTTGATCGAGCTCCACAGCACGGTGGTGGGTTTTGTCAAGCTCACCAACAGCACCTGCCTTTCGTGAGTGTGTGGCTGGGAACAGCCACATTGGAAGCCAAAAGAATTTTTTTTTGCAGATGCTCCAAAAGGCTCTGCAGGAGAGAGTCAGTCCGACCCAGGCGGTGCAGGTTCAAATCCTACCTCAGCCAAAGGAGGGTGGGGTTTGGAAATGCTCTGCGATCC
This sequence comes from Phrynocephalus guinanensis, assembly GCA_037367245.1. Taxonomy (NCBI): domain Eukaryota; kingdom Metazoa; phylum Chordata; class Lepidosauria; order Squamata; family Agamidae; genus Phrynocephalus; species Phrynocephalus guinanensis. Next base: position 3,169,200 of record CM074744.1, on the reverse strand, counting down.
ACTCTTCGGACACGTCCCCTGGGCTTGGAGCGTGTGGGGCTCTGTGCTTCTACAAGCCAAGAGCCTCTAAGGAAGGCATGTCCAAACTTTGGCCCTCCAGATGTTTTGGACCACAACTCCCACAGTCCTTTGCTATTGACAATCTTAGCTTAGAATTCTGGGAGTTGTGGTCCAAAACATCAGGAGGGCTGAAGTTTGGACATGCCTGCTCTAAGGTGCACCAGCCTGTTCCAAGGGATACCAGGAGCCAGCTAAGAACATCCACTTTTGCCCCAGGCATTGCTTCTTTGTTTACTTTGCCGGCGAATCTGCCAGCCCTGGGTGCGGGTCTAGCCCAGCCCATGCAACGCAGAGAGAGAGCGGACACAAGGAAAATGGAGGAATCATTCCTGCAGGCCTGAATTTATCCTCTCTCCATCATGGATTGTTGCTTAGCAGGTACTGCAACCACGGATAGAGGAGGAGGAAGCAGCCAGCAGAGAGAAGCTCAAAGGCCCAGATGCAGGGGAGTGGGATCAGGAGACAGAGATCTAGTCTCGTGCGCTCCCAGAATAATTTGGCGGGGCCACGGTGAGATACAGGAAACTGGACTAGATGGGCCTTTTGGCCTACTCCAGCAGGGCTTTTCTGATGTTCTAAAGCACCCACCACTAAACTGCCTCTCCTCTTTGCTTCCCTCTCCTGCTTTTCACAGAACAAAATCCAGGAAAGCCTTTTGGTTTTTTAAAGTGAATCTTGACCGGAAAACAGAAAAAGCCAGGACCCCAATGCTCTTGAGTTTACCGACAACTGGGCATGAATCTCTCTCTACAAGTATCATAACCCATTAAATGCGTGGTGAGGCTTCCGATACCAAAGGAAGAAAAGAAGAGCTCTCACCTGCTTTGCGCAGACTGGAGGGATATGGGGTTTGAGTCTCTACTCTGGGTCCATAGAAAAGCGACAGGTGGTCAGAAGAGTCTTGCCTGATCCTTTGGAGGAAAAGAAGGGGGTAGAAATCAGTCCAGAGGCTCCTTGGATTGAGGAAATCAAAGTACAGTACAGGAGGCACCTTTGAGGGGGGGTTGTATCTTGTGGAGCTGCATCTGTATTTCTCTCCCTTCTTTCAAGAATAAAAAAAGGGAACAATGTGAATGAAAAATACGACAGAGAAGCAGGGAAGGAGGTGGAGGAGGAGGAGGAGGAGCCACCTTGGGTCCCTTTAAGGCAGTGGTTCTCAACCTAGGGGTCACGACCCCTTTGGGGGTTGAACTGACCATTTCACAGGGGTCGCCATGAGCCAGTGAAAAGGCACAAACAGCTTGGGTCTAGAGGGTGGGGAAGGGGAGGAAACATTGAGTTACCGCTGGATAGGTTGGACGGGATATCAGCCAATGGTACCGGAGGCTGTGATTGGCTAAGGGTGCCTGTAGAGGGAAGCTCTCTCTGGCCCCTGCGACAGTGGCCTGGGTCACGGCATTAGGAAGGTTGAGAACCACTGCTTTAAGGAGAAAGGCAGGTTAAAAATATTTTAAACAAATATATCTGACAACAGTCTGGGACAAAACCTTGGCCATTATAATGAGTTGGGGGTAGGAAGGAATTTCCCCCCAAAGGAAGCCCTTTCAAGGGAGCCAGTGTGGTGGAGGTTGTATGTGTGTGCGTCCTGTTGTCTTACTCAGCTGGGTGTGATACTCTCAAACAGGAGATGCAATCACACCAGGGCTTTCCCTCCGTCTGTACTCCTTAGAATCCTAGAGTTGGAAGAGACCTCAAGGGCCATCTAGTCCAACTCCCCTGCCATGCAGAGGAACCCCCATCACAGGACTCCCCACAGATGGCCACCCAGCCTCTGCTTTATTCTGTTAGAAAATAAATGAGTGTTTTGACTTAAGGATAAAGCCACATATTTTAACCTGAGATCCCCTTTTGCCGGGAAGTAAAGAGGAGCAGCAGCCTGGGGTGGAAGGTGTGTGTGTGTGTGTGTGTGCAAAATCTGTGTCCATAAATAAATATGCCTTAAATCCACCAGGGCCCTTGAGCACCATGGGGTGGTCTATGGGGCATAACAGCAACCTGGACCGCCCTGAATCAGGCACTGGGGGCGGCCAGGCCAGGGTTACCGCCAGGGGTGGGTGGGTTTCCCTCTCCATGTCTGAGCCATAGAGCAGCAATGGCCAAACTTCAGCCCTCTAGATGTTTTGGACCACAACTCCCAGAATTCCAAGCCTGTATTGCCAACGACAAAGGACTGTGGGAATTGTGGTCCAAAACTTCTGGAGGGCCAAAGTTTGGCCACCACTGCCATAGAGGGTGGGAGGGAGAGAGGGTGGGAGGGAGAGAGGAGAGAAACCAGCTGGCAAGCAGGCAGGCAGATGGGGGAGCAGCCACTGATAATAGAATCCTAGAGTTGGAAGAGACCTCAAGGGCCATCTAGTCCAACCCCGTGCCATGCAGGAACCCCAATCCCAATACGTCTGACAGATGGCCATCCAGCCTCTGCTTAAAAACCTCCAAAGAAGGAGACTCCACCACCCTCCTTTGTGGCGGCAGCATCTTCCACTGCCACTGGATCGCCTACCTGGGATCTGCCCTGCCTGGGGAATCTCCAGATCCTCCAGGCAGGCGGGAATGTGCTCCTGAATAATAATAATAATAATAATAATAATAATAATAATAATAATAATAATAATAATAATAATAATAATAATAATAATAATCCCAAAAAAAGGCAGAGAGGGGAGGGGGGTCTGCAGAAGAACGAAGCCACTTGGCAACCCCTTCCCGATCCCAACCCTGACGCAGTCTTCTCCTCCTCCCCACCCCACCCCCACTTCTCAGCCCCCTTCCTACCCCGCCGTTGGAAACCCCACCCCAGCCACTCCTCCTCCTCCTCCTCCTCCTCCTCCTTGCATCTCCCAGGACCGATTCCTCCCCACCCCCAAAGACTTCTCTTCGCCCCCCCCCCTTAGCCGCAGAAAGGGGCCACGGTGGTGGTGGGGGTCTGGTTGTGGGAAGCTACCCAATAGACGAGGGGGGGGGGACCCGTTGCTTACACGATGGGGAAGGGTCGCCGCTTCCAGAAACGGGACCTCCCCCCCCAACCCCAGATCCCCGTAGAGGAGGAGGAGGAAGAGGGAGCGCTCTTCCACTTCCCCCAATCAGAGCAAGAGGGGACGGTGGAAAGGGAGGGCGGTGAGGAATCCGGATTGCAAGGAGAAGCCCCACCACCGCCGCCACCAGAGCCACCGACCTCCCCCCACCCTTGCAGGCACCTTCCGTGTCAGGAGGGAATGTTGCGCCCCCGCCCCCAAGGATCATAGAGGCGGCGGAAGGAGAGGCCGGCACTGCCTCTGCTTCCGCCTCCGGTCTGGTCTGACCACAATCCCAGGGGTGCCTCTTGGGAACTTCCTAGCCCTCTGCTCCCGCCTCCTCCCTCTTTTGGACTACAGCTCCCAGAATCCCAAGCCTCTGCTGCCAGCATCGGAGGACGGTAGGAGTTGTAGTCCTGGGGGGGGGAAACACCATCAGGCGAGCCGATGGTTGCTGATCTGCTTCTGAGCTATGCTGGAGGTGCGGGTTTTAACCTATAAAAGCGTAAATGTTCTGCCTAAGAGGTGACCTTGATTGAAGTTTATAAAATCATACACGGTTTGGGCAAAGTAGATAAGGGAAAAGCTGTTTTCCCTCTGGCATAACACTAGAACTGGGGGGAGGGCAATTCCATGAAACGTTGGGGAGCTAGATCTCAGACAAATAAGAGAAAGCACTTTTTCCACCTAGAGGGTCCCTGGTCAGGAACTCCCTGCCAGAAAATGTGGTGACAGCTGTCAGCCTGGACAGCTTTAAGAAAGAATTAGACAAGTTCATGGAGAACAAGGGTATCCATGGCTATCAAGGACAACCTCTGGATTGGACAGAGAGGCAGGCTATTTCTCAATACCATTTGCAGGGAATCGTAAGCCAGTGAAGACATCTGCTTGGGAATGCCCTGAAGCAAATGGTGAGCCACCTCTGTGTGAGACAGATGTGGCTGGACTGGATGTGCCCCTGGCCTGTTCCAGCAAGGCTGTTCTTATGTCCCCCCCCACCTGCCTGAGAGTTTGGGGTGGGGAGAGAAGGCAGGAAAGAAAGGCAGCAGGGGAAACGTTGGGGGTGGGGTGGAGACAGGGGATGGACGGAGCCCCAGGCATGGAGGGAAAGAGGACGTGTTCTGTGGGCCCATAAGTTTTCCCCACCACCACCTTCCCCGAGGAAGCCTTTGCAGTGATCCTAGTGGGGAAGTCCAAGAGGTATGAAGAAGAGCCTTTGCGAGGGAACGCCTTGGAGGGGGCAAGCGGTTTCATAGAATCATAGAGTTGGAAGAGACCTCAAAGGCCACCTAGTCCAACCCCCTGCCATGCAGGAACCCCATCACAATATTTTCGACAGATGTCCATCCAGCCTCTGCTTAAAAACCTCCAAAGGAGACCCCACCACCCTCCTTTGGGGCAGCATCTTCCACTGCCAAACAGCTCTAACTGTCATGAAGTTCTTCCTAATGTTCAAATGGAATCTCTTTTCCTGTACAGTAGTTTGAAACCATTGCCCCGAGTCCTAGTCTCTGAAGCCATGGAAAACAAACCTGTTCCCTCTTCAATATGACATCCTTTCAAATATTTCAACATAGCTATCATATCCCCCCTCAGCCTTCTTTTAGAGAGGCTTAAAAAAAACTCGGTTTTTTTTTTAAAAAAATCCTGTAATCCAAACCCGAAGTGCTGCCTAGATGCCCTAAAACACATCCAATCTCGCCTGATTTTGGAAGCTAAGCAGGGTCAGCCCTGGTTAGTACTTGGATGGGAGACCACCAGGGAATACCAAGTGCTGTAGGCGCCTGGAGTAGGAACTGGCAAGCCACTCCAGTACTCCTGCCAAGAAAACTCTATGGATGTGGAGTCACGAAGGGTCGGTCACAACTGTAACGACACAACACACACACAATCCAAACCCGTGGACATACATGCGGGCGGCTGCGTTCTCAAAAGTGTGTGGGGGGGCGGAGGGGGTTTGACAGAAAACGCCACAAGTTTCTCTTCCTTTTATTCGTAGAGGTACGTGAGGAGAAAATCAGAAGTGGACGAAGAGCGGGGCGGGGAGGGAGGCGGGTGAAGCTCCAACCCGAGAGAAAGAGAGAGACCCGAACACTTCCCGCCCATCGCCGCCACCCGGTCGCCTCCCGCCACTAACGGTCGCTCCTCCTCCTCCCTGCGCCTGAGGCACTGCCTCCAAGCCGAGTTTGGGGCGCGAGCCTCCCGCCTGGAACCTTGGGCGCATGCGCGTCGCCTATGAATATATTTTTTCCGTTACCCCTCACCCCCACGCCAACCCGTAACGGCCGTTGGCTGGGGCCGGGCGGGCGCGCGCCAGGAAGGAGGGAGGGAGGGGCTTGAGCCTCCTGTTCCTGAGGCCGTTCTGCCCCCCCCACACACACACACCTCCACCCGCGTCCATTGGGAGCCCCGGAGCAGGTGAGGGAGGAGGGGGAGAAAATAGCGGCCGTTGCTGCGGTGGTTGGCGGTTGATAGCGTCCTCTTCGGAGGTTGAGGTGGGGGAGGGGAAATAAAGAAGGCGGGAAAACTCCCTCACTCGCCCAGGTGCTTTAAGGGAGAAGCCCTCCTCACAACCTTTCCTCTGGGGTGGGGGAGGGGGGTTGCCAGGAATTTTGAGGGGGTTTACCTCAATAAGCAGAATTGCAGGATGTCCTAAATAGTTTTCCTTTAGAGGAGCATAGGAAAGAACAGCATGTGAATTTTACTACCTATTCCTCTCAATTCACTCATTTTTAACACCTTTTTTTTAGCACTTACGAATTTAATCCGTTCTGAATGCATGCTCTTAAGTCAAACTACTCTTAAGTCGGGGTACCTATCTTAAAAATTAAAAAAAATAAGTTAAAAATGAAAAAAATATTTGTAAATCGAGCAGACCATATATAAAATTTGTAAAGCAGCAGTTAAAACACCAACAATTTTCTGCTCTTAAGTCGAGCTGCTGTTAAGTTGGGGTACCACTGTATTATTTGCTTTATGGGATCAGTGGACCTATGCCTAAACCAGTGTTGGCGAACCTATGCCACAGGTGCCAAAGGTGGCCCTCGGAGCCCTTTCTGTGGGCACCTGACATCTCCCCTTTCACATCCATCTGTATTCAGGTTAAATTGTTTTCTTAGTTGATTTTTTTTATTATTGTTGAATTATGATTGCTATAAATCGCCCAGAGTTCCTTATACATTTTTTAAAAAATGCTATATTGGCACTTTGCGAAAAATTACTAGGTTTTGAATTGTAGTTTTGGCACTCAGTTTCTAAAAGGTTTGCTGTCACTGCCCCGAACACATCTGATCTCTCACCTGATCTTGGAAGCTAAGCAGAGTCGGCCCTGGTTAGGACTTGGATGGACAGCCACCAGGGAATACCAGGTGCTGTAGGTGTCTGGAGTAGGAACTAGCAAGCCACTCCAGTATCCCTGCCAAGAAAACTCCATGGGCATGGAGTCATGAAGAGTCGGTCACGATTAACAATACAGCATCCACAGCCTAAATAAATAGAGTTGCAGCAATGTCAAGGATTAGAGGCAAAAATATGATAGATTCCGCTGCTGGTTTGCAGTCTATTTACAAAATATTTAGAGGTTCCATTCATTTCCAGAAACGTACATCCAGTAGTACAAATTTATTTATTTATTTATTTATTTATTTATTTATTTATTTAGAGTACATTTACCCCACCTTTTTCCTTGGAAGGTAGTTTATAGTAATGAGGGATAATATACAGTCCAGTACAATTAAGACATGTTCAAGTATTTGAGAATAAGGAATTGAGGGACATAGCCAATATTACATTAAAGCTACATGGTTATAAGTAGTTATAAACACAAAGTCTATGTGAACTTGTAGATTCATATACAGTAACCCCCTGTCGACCCACCCCACCTGTGATCCACGAAAATCCGCGATATGCGGAAGCAGGTGGGGGGGGCTGGGGGTGGGGGGGGATTGTGCGCCTTTCCCAAAAGCCTCGGAGGAGTGTGCGGGGGGGGGCTCCAAGGCCTTTTGGAGGCGCCCGGGAGGGCGACGAAGAGGGATGCCAGCCCTCCCTGCAGCCCTCCCGCGCGGCTCCAAGGCCTTTCGGAGGCGCCACAGAGAGGTACTGCAGCCCTCCCGTGCGGCGGCGCCCAGGGGGGCACGGAAAGCGACGCTATCCCCCCCGCCCCCAGGCTTCTCGGTGGTGCAGGAGGGGTGCACGGAGCAACCAGATGCCCCCCCCCCCGCGCGGTGCAGGTACTGCAATCCCGCGATGTAGCGTGACGGCTGGACCTGAACCGCAAAATGGCAGGAGGTGACTGTAAAAGACACATAATGGTAGGCCTTCATTCAGGGAAAGCTTACCTGAAGAGAAAGGTGTTTGCTAGTTTCTGGAAGGACAACAGAGAAGATGGAGTCCTTGCCTCTAGTGGGACGGAGTTCCAGAGTCTGGGCGCAGCTACTCTTGTTCATCACAGCCAACACATCAGGCTTACAGCAAACTGGCCAAACAGCCCTCTCTAAACAGCAAGAACATATTGCAATGCATATGGTATATATAACATCTATTTCTAATAATTTCTTTACTTTCACATCATATGTCACAGTGCTTCTCTCATCCAACTTCTGAGCTCTGCTACGCTTTCCTTGGACACTAGCCTTCCTGTCAAGGCCACCTTATCGAGCTTGCTTCAGTCCACAGCTGGCCTCCATACCTCTAATTGTAAGTTGAAAAAAACCTCACAGAACATTATTATAAGAATGTTTTTGATGGGTGAGCGGGGCTGGAAGGGAGGTGGGGGAAGAAGCCCGAGAAGGCAAAGTGTGTTTTGGTGAGGAGGAGGCCGCTGTTTCCCTTTGGGTCCTCTACTCCGAAGTGCTCCCTCCCCGCCCCACTTCCTCCAGGGACCGGCCAGATCCTTCTCCGCCCCCTTCGGAGAAGGGAACGATGGGCTTGAGTTGAGGGAGAGGAAGTGGATCCGAATAGAAATGGATGGGGAGAAAGCAAGAGACAAAAGGATGGATGGATGGAGCACCCCCCTTTCCTCTCCGGAACAGCTAGAGAATTTTTTTTAAAAAGCACCTTGAATTTTTATACCCCTCTGCCCCCCCACCCCGAAAAGTAGCCCAAAGATCCCTTGAAATCCACCCAATCCTTCTGAGGGGGCTCCCTTGAGCCTCCCCCTGTCTATCTGCATGAGGAGGGGACGGTGCTGCCCTCATCTTCCTGGATTGTTAGGGTTCTCTGGGGAGAGGACTGGTGGTAGTGTTGAATAATGATGATGGTGGTGATCATACCGTAGTAGCGAATGGGCAGATTGGGCCAGCCAGTTTTACCTATGAGCATGTGCTCGGAACGTATAAAATTCGTAAGTAGAGGTTTTAGTGTAGTAGCCCTCAGGCACTTTGGGCTGGAAAAAGTAGACCTTGGCCTGTTCAAAGTTGAACAGCCCTGTACTAGGGGATTCAATTATTAGAAATAGAGAGGGATGGATTTGTGATGCACATGATAACCATATAGTGACTTGCCTGCCAGGTGCAAAGGTTGCAAACATAACCAGACATCTTCTAGATAGTTTGTTAGAGAGAACTGGGAAGGAGCCAGTGGTCATGGTACATGTTGGTACCAATGGAAGGCCAAGACATCAGTCCTGGAAGCCAAATTCAGGTTGTTAGGAAGTGATGCCTGTTCCTTGTGCAGGACCTGCCAGGCAGGCAGAACTGAGAAGCCTCAATGCATGGATGAGGCGATGGTGTCGAGAGGAGGGCTTCAGATTTGTCAGGAATGGGAGAATATTTTGGGACAAGCCAAACCTGTACAGGAGGGACGGGTTGCACTTGAACCAAGGTGGCACCAGATTGCTGGCATTCAACATTTAAAAGGCTGCAGAACAGCTTTTAAACTGATACTTGGGGGAAAGCTGACAGGAGCTGAGTGACATCTGGTTCGGACCACCTCATCCCCGTGGAATGAGGTTGGAGAGGATAGAGAACCACAGAGTGATGGCATAATAGGTATTACCATTGGGAGAATAATGGAATATTGTAGTTTGTCTATTGGAATTAAAAGTTGCAGGGGGAAGAAAAAAGAAGCAGCCCTTCTACGGGTGCTGCTATGCCAATGCTAGAAGCCTCCGAGCAAAGATGGGAGAACTTGAACATTTGGCAGTTAGATATAACATTGATATAATAGCCATAACAGAAACCTGGTGGAATGCAGAGAAGCAGTGGGACACAGCAATCCCAGACTATAAGCACCATAGAAGGGATATAGAGAGGGGCGGGTTGGAGGGGGAGTGACCATCTACAGTATATCAAAGAAGGGGTAAAATCCAGCAGAATGGACTGACTCCACCATAGAATCACTGTGGGTTAAACTACCAGGTCCAAGGAGCGATGTGATAGTGGTGGTGTGCCATCACCCACCAAATCAAAAACTTGAGTGGGATCTTGAAATGAGACAAATCATGGAGGTGTCTAAGAGGGACAGGATAGTAATCATGGGGGACTTCAATTATCTCCACATTGACTCGGCCAATGCGAGCTTGGGGCAAGAAAGAGAAACCAGCTTTCTCGACTTGCTGAATGACTGTGCCTTAGAGCAACTTGTCATGGAGCCCATCTGAGAACAGGCAACTCTGGATCTAATACTGTGGGATACCCAAGACTTGGTCAGGGATGTGAATGTCACTGAGCCTCTGCGGAACAGTGACCATGCTGCAATTTCCTTTCCCATGCATGTTGGAGGAAGACTGTCAAGGAAATTAAACAAAACCCTTGATTTCCGAAGGACAGATTTCCTTCAGATGAGGAAACTAGTTAGAAAGAAATTGAAAGGGAAGGTAAAAAGAATCCAATCTCTTCAAAGTGCATGGAGCCTGTTTAAAACAACGGTCGTAGCGGCCCAGCACAAGTGCATACCACAAAGAAAGAAGAGCTCATCGATGTCCAAGAGGGCACTGGCGTAGTTAATGAGTGGAGTTAGAGAGGCTCTAAAGCGAAAGGAGAGGTCTTTCCATAAATCGAAATCCTCCCCAAATGAGGAAAATAAAAAGGAAAAGAAATGAAAGAAGATAAGAGAGACAAAGAAAGGTTTTGAGGAACGCATGGCTAGCAATGTAAAGGGTAATAATAAAAGCTTATTTAAATATGTTAGAAGTAAAAAAAAACTGCCAGAGAACCGGTTGGCCCCCTGGATGGTGAGGAAGGAAAAGGAGAGATAAAGGAGGACTTGGAAACTGCAGAGAAATTAAATGAGTTCTTTGCACCTGTCTTGGGCAGATTCCGCTGCCTGAACAGCCCCTCTTGAGTCTTGACTAAAGAATTAAATCAGATACAGGTTAAAAGACAAGATGTTTTAGGTTTAATTGATAAATTGAAGATGAACAAGGTGCCGGGCCCGGATGGCATAGACCCAAGGGTTATTAGGGAACTGAGGAATGAAATTGCAGGTCTCTTAACGGTAATAGGCAACTTGTCTCTTAAAACGGAGGACTGGAGGATAGAGGATGTCACACCAATTTTTTAAAAAGGAACGAGGGGGAACCCGGGAAACTTCAGGCTGGTTAGCCTTACATCTGTCCCAGGGAAGATGGTGGAAAGCCTCATCCAAGAGAAAATCTTAAAACACATAGAACAAACCTTGCTGAGAGAAAATCAGCATGGCTTCTGTAAGGGTAAGTCTTGCCTGACAAACCTTTTAGAATTCTTTGAAAAGGTCAACAGCCATGTAGATTTGGGTGAACCAGTGGATATTATCTATCTTGATTTTCAGAAGGCTTTTGACACAGTCCCTCACCAAAGGCTGCTGAGAAAATTGCACAGTCAGGGGATAAGAGGGCAGGTCCTCTTAGGGCAGGCCTGCCCAAAGTCTGGCCTGGGGGCCAAATCCACCACGTCAGGCCATTCTGAGTGGCCTGCAGCTGGCTGGCCCGCTCCTCCCTCCCCCTCCTTCGCCCCATTTTAAAAAATATCTTCTGCCAACACTGATACCGCTGGGAAGCTTGGGTGGCTGGGCAGTCTGCCGCCACCGGCACTGCAGGGGAAAGTGTGGGGGTGGGCAGTCCAGTGGGCCTCTCCGCACCGCCAAGGAGCTTTGGGGTGGGCTAGCGAGCGCCTGTGGCCACGGCTCCCTGTGCTTCCTTTGGTCCCCACGTTCCTTCTTTCCTCCCTCCCTTCCTTGTTCCCCACCTTCCTTCCTTTCTCTCTTGGTTTCCACCTCCCTCCCTCCCTCCCTTGGTCCCTGCCTTCCTTCCTGTGGGTGGGGTTGCAAGGGGCCAGTGGGTGGGGCTTATGGGCCAGTGGGTGGGGCTTGCAGTGGGGTGGCAGGGTCGGGGAGCAACCGGTCCCTGACATATTCTCAGCCACCAAATCTGGCCCTCCTTACAAAAAGTTTGGGCACCCCTGTCTTAGGGATTGAGAACTGGTTCAGATCCAGGAAACAAAGAGTAGGTGTCATTGGCGATTTTAACAATGGACTCAGGTGAAAAGCGGTGTGCCCCAGGGATCTGTCCTGGGTATGGTGCTTTTCAATCTGTTCATAAATGATCTGGAGACAGGGATAAGCAGTGAGGTGGCCAAGTTTGCAGATGACACAAAACTTTTCCATGTGGTAAAAACTAGGGAATATTCTGAAGAGCTCCAGAAGGATCTCTCCAAACTGGGGGAATGGGCTGCAAAATGGCAAATGCGTTTCAGTGTATGGCAGCGGTGAAGAAGGCCAATTCCATGTTAGGGATTATCAAAAAGGGTATTGAAAATAAAACAGTCAACATTTTAATGCCATTGTACAAAACGATAGTAAGGCTGCACCTGGAGTATTGTTTATAATTCTGGTCACCACATCTCAAAAAAGACATAGTGGAACTGGAAAAGGTGCAGAAGAGAGTGACTAAAATGAATACTGGGCTGGGGGACTTCCCTTATGAGGAAAGGCTAAAATATTTGGGACTCCGTAGTCTGGAAAAAAGGCACCTGAGGGGGGATATGATTGAGACGTACAAAATAATGCAGGGTATGAGTAAAGTGGATAGAGGGACACTCTTCTTCCTCTCACCAAATACCAAAACTAGAGGACATCCACTCAAACTGTGGTTTGGGACTGTGAGAAGAGACAAAAAAATATTTTTTACCCAGCGTGTTGTTACTCTGTGGAACTCCCTCCCACAAGATGTGGTGATGGCATCTGGCCTGGATGCCTTCAAAAGGGGATTGGACAGATTTCTGGAGGAAAAATCCATCACAGGTTACAAACCATGGTGGAGATATGTAATCTCCAGGATTAAAACCAGGGTACTTCAAAGGCCAGATGCAGGGGAGTGGTAGCAGGAGACAGATACCTATTCTCATGCGCTCCCAGAGGCATTTAGTGCGGCCACTGTGAGATACAGGAAGATGGACTAAATGGGCCTTTGGCCTGATCCAGCATGACTCTTCTTATGTTCTTAGGTAGCATACTGTCCTGGACAAAGAAAACACACAGAACTCTTCTGAGGAAGAAGTCACTTCACTATCTCAAAAGTTAGGTGCATGGAGGAATCTGACTCGAATAAGTAGAAGGCCAAGGGATTCTGAAATTACTTCTGTCAGTTCTTTTAATATCCTTGGGTGTAATTCGTCCGGCCCAGGAGACTTAAATTCATTTAATGTTTCCAGGTGTTTCTGTACTACCCCTCTACCTATTCTATGTTGCAATTCCCATCCTGCCTCATCTACTCTTTGTCCCAGCAGATCCCTTTCTTCTTCTTTGGAGAAAACGGAGGCAAAGAAGGTGTTGAGTAGTTCTGCCTTTTCCTTGTCTCCAGTTAGTAACTGGTTATCATCACCACACAGAGAGCCTATCATTTCCTTATTTTTCCTTTTTCTGTGCATATAACTTAAAAAACCCTTTTTACTATCTTTAATCTCTCTGGCAAGTCTAAGTTCATTTTGCGCTTTAGCTTTTTTTTTTTTTACCACCCCCCTGCATATATGATCACTGTTCTGTATTGGATCACATTTTGCACAACATCCTGTGTATTACTCAGGATCAGGTCAAGGATTCATGTACCTCTAGTTGGGTCTTCAAACCCCATATCTAGGAACTTTATATCTTTATCATGTGCTGAATAACAGTTCACCCAGTCTGTGTGAGGGTAAATGAAGTCCTCCATTAAAATCAGGCTTCCCTTCTTGGGTGCACAGAATCATAGAGCTGGAAGAGACCTCAAGTGCCATCCATTCCAACTCCCTGCCATGCAGGAACACCCATAAAAGTATTTCTGACAGATGGCCACCCAGTCTCTGCTTAGAATCCTCCAAAGAAGGAGAGTCTACCGCTCTCCCTGGCAGCATATTCCACTGGCAAACAGCTCTAATCATCATGAAGTTCTCCCTAATGTTTAAATGAAATCTCTTTTCCTATAGTTTGAAATCATTGCCCTGAGTCTCTGAAGCCATGGAAAACAAATCTGTTCCCTCTTCAATGTGACATCCTTTCACATAATTAAACATAGCTATCACATCATGTCTCAGCCTTCTTTTTGAAAGGATAAAGATGTCCAGCTCATTAAGCCGTTTCTCATAAGACATTTCTTCTAGAACTTCAATCATCCTGGTCGCCCTTCTCTGGACCCGATTGAGCTCAACATCCTTTTTAAATTGAGGTGTGCAAAACTGGATACAGTACTCCAGGTGGGATCTGACCAGGGCATAATAGAGTGGTACTGTCACTCCCCTTGATCTAGACACTATGGTTCTGTTTATGCAACCAAGAATTGCGTTGGCTGTCTTGGCCGCCATGTCATACTGCTGACTTTGTGGTCCACCAAGACACCCAGATCCCTTTCACAGGTACTATTTTCCAGCCAGGTGTCCCATCCTATATCTCTGCAATTCATTCCTTTTACCTAGATGCACCACCCTACATTCCCTCTTTTGAAATCCATTCCGTAAGCTTTGGCCCAGCACACTAGTCTGTCAAGGTCATTTTGGATTTTCATCTTATCTTGTAGGGAATTAGCAACCTGTCCCAATTTGGTATCATCTGCAAATTTAATTAGCATACTGTCTATTTCTTCCACCATATAATTAATAAAGATATTGAACAGCTCTGGACCTAGAACAGAACCCTGGGGCACTCTGAACAGCACTGGACCCAGAACAGAACCCTGGGGCACCCCACTGGTCACGTCTCTCCAAGCTGAAGAGAGGCAATTTATGATCACCCTTTGGGTGAGATCAGTCAACCAATTAACAAGTCTACCTAAGAGTAGTCCTATCTATCCCACTTTCCAGTTGCTAACAGGTGACAAGGAAAAGGCAGAACTACTCAATACCTTCTTTGCCTCAGTTTTCTCCAAGAAGGATAAAACAGTTCCCTTGGCACAAAGAGTAGATGAGGTAGGACGGAAGTTTCTCGTCCGGCTATGGAGGCCCTCTCCCCAGTCTGGAGGGTGTTTCCCTCCAGCTGGCAGACAGGGTTCGGAATCTGGGCGTGGTTCTGGATCTGGCCCTTTCTGTGGATGCCCAAGTGGCTGCCGTGATCCGAACCACTTTTTACCATCTTCGCCAAATTGCCCAGATTCGCCCTTACCTGGACGGTGACTCCTTGAGAACGGTAGTGCAAGCGCTGGTGATCTCAAGGCTGGACTACTGCAACACACGTTACATGGGTTTGCCCATGACTCTCCTCTGGCATCTGCAGCGGGTGCAAAATGTGGCAGCCAGGCTGGTGGCGGGTGCGCGCCGTCACGACCACATCACCCCAGTCCTGGTTCGCTTGCATTGGCTTCCCGTTGTGTCCCGGATCAGATTTAAGGTCTTGGTTTTAGTTTATAAAACCCTCCATGGCTTAGGACCAGACTACCTGCCAGAGTGGATCGCCAAGCGATCAACCTCGGCTTGTCCAATCCAGTCGGCGCCGGCGCACTCTCTTCAGGTGGCCACCCCCCAGAGAAGCCCGGAAAACTTCCACCAGGAACTAGGCCTTCTCGGTGGCCGGCCCGACTTTGTGGAATCATCTACCTAGTGAAGTGCACTCTGCAGAATCCATGACGGCCTTTCATAAAGCTTTAAAAACCTTGCTCTTTCGAGAGGCATTTGGTGACCTGGTTTAGGTTTTGTTTCCCCCCCCCCTCCGCCATCTGCTTAAGTCTAACTCCAGTTCTTTTATGCCAAGGGTGCACATCTTGTTTCTAAATTGTTGTTGTCTTTGCTTGTTGTCTATTGTTATTCTGGCCAAATTGAATGGCCCGTTGTTAGCCACCCAGAGTTCCATGGGAAGATGGGCGGGATAGAAATTCTATAATAAATAAATAAATAAATAAATAAATAAATAAATAAATAAATAAATAAATAACATAGAATAGGTAGAGAGGTATTACAGAAACACCTGGAAACATTAAATGAATTTAAATATCCTTGGCCACATGAATTATACCCGAATATATTAAAAGAACTGGCAGAAGTAATTTCAAAATGATTGGCAATAATCTTTGAGAAGATCTGGAGAACAGGGGAAGTCCGGATAGATTGAAGGAGGGCGAATTTTGTCCCTGTCTTCAAAAAGGGGAAAAAAGAGGACCCAAATAATTTGTTTGTTTGTAAACCGCCCAGAGTAGCCATGTAGCTAGATATTAAATAAATAAATAAATAAATAAATAAATAAATAAATACTGCCCAGTCAGCTTGACTTATTAATGGCTTGGAGGAAGGAATAGAGAGTAGGCTGATCACATTTGCAGATGATACCAAATTGGGAGGGGTTGCTAATTCCCTAGAGGATAGGATGAAAATCCAAAATGACCTTGACATATTAGAGTCCTGGGCCAAAGCTAACAGAATGAGTTTCAACAGAGGGAAATGTAAGGTGGTGCAACTAGGTAAAAAGAATGAATTGCACAGATATAGGATTGGAGACACCTGGCTGGAAAATAGTACGTGTGTCAAAGGGATCTGGGTGTCTTGGTGGAGCACAAATTGAACATGAGTCAGCAGTGTTATGTGGCGGCCAAGAAAGCCACACAATTCTTGGTTGCATCAACAGAAACATAGTGTCTAGATCAGTAGTGCCCAAACTTTAGCTCTCTAGATGTTTTAGACCGCAACTCCCAGAATTCCAACCCTGTACTGCCAATGACAAAGGACTGTGGGAGTTGTGGCTCAAAACTTCTGGAGGGCCGGAGTTTGGCTACCACTGGTCTAGATCAAGGGAAGTGATAGTACCACTCTATTCTGCTCTGGTCAGTCTGGAAGAAATGTCTTACGAGGATCAGCTTAGGGAGCTGGAATGTTCAACCTTACAAAAAGAAGGCTGAGATGGAATATGATAGCTGTGTTTAAATATTTAAGGAGATGTCACATTGAGGATGGGACTGGTTTGTTTTTCATGGCTTCAGAGACTAGGACACAAGGCAATCGTCACAAACTACAGGAAAAGAGATTCCATTGAAACATTAGGAAGAAGTTAATGACAGAGTTGTCCCACAGTGGAATATACTGCCACAGAGGGTGGTGGAGGCTCCTTCGTTGAAGGTTTTTAAGCAGAGTCTGGATGGGGATATGTCATTGGCACTGTGATGTGGGTTCCTGCACGGCAGTCGTGGAATCAAAGGACAGGACTTATCCCGGAACAGCAACTGGCTAAGGGACATGAAACAGGTTAGTACTAAATGGACACTTCTCTAAGTGGTGAAAGGTAAAGAGTGGGCTCTTCTGTATTGGGACCCTTGCTTTTCAAGCACTTCATAAATGATCTAGAAGTAGGATTAAATAGCAAAGTAGTCAAATTTGCCAACAATAAATTATACAGGGTTAGTGAAAACAGAGATTTTGAGGAGCTCCAGAGTGATCTCTTGACACCAGGAAAGTGGGCAAACCAGTGGCTAGTGAGCTTCAACACTGGTAAGTACAGAGTGATGTACGCTGGGGCAAAACATCCAATTATGTGTATAAACTGATGGGCTCTGAACTCTCTGCAACAAATCAGGAAACAGACCTTGGTGTCCTGGTGGTGGACAGCCCAATGAAGGTGTCACCCCAGGGTGTTGCAGCAGCAAAAAAAGCAAACTCAATGATAGCGAATAATTAGGAAGGGAACAGATTATAAGCAATTGTTCTTTACCTCCATCTGGTACAGTTCAGGTCACCATCCCTCCAGAAAGATATTATGGAAATGGAAAAAGTGCAGAGGGGGGCAACCAGAATGAATAGAGGATTGGATCACCTTCCTTACCATTTGAGGCTGAAATGGCTGAGCCTCTTTACGTTTGAACGATGGCGCCTAAGAGGTGACCTGGTTGAAGTTTATAAAATCATACATGATGTGGACAAAGTAGATAAGGAAAAACTGTTTTCCCCATTGCACAGCACTAGAACTAGGGGTTACTCCATGACACTTTTGGGTGCTAGATCTCAAACAAATAAGAGAAAGCACTTTTTCACCCTAAGGATCGCTGGTCTGTGGAACTCCCTGCCAAAAGAAGTGGTGACAGCTGTCAGCCCTGACAGGTTTAAGAAAGGGTTGGACAAGTTTATGGAGAACAAGGGTCTCAAGGGCTATCATTATGGATGCCTAAGGACAACCTCCAGGTTGGAGAGATAGACAGGATATCTCTCAATGCTATTTGCAGGGAATCGTAAGCAGGTGAAGACATCTGCTTGGAAATACCCTGAAAAAAAGGTGAGCTGCTGTGTGAGATGAAATGCTGGACTGGATGGGCTGTGGCCTGTTCCTGCAAGGCTGTTCTTATGTTCTTATCCATAAAAGACATAGTCCAGAATAATTATAGACTTGGCCCTTGGACTTCCTGTCAGGGATTTGATTCATTTGTGTATTTTGCTGTAGTTACATTGCCCATAGTCTTCTCTAGCTTCCTTATAATTCCCATTAGATAATCCCCTCATTTGATTCACATAAATTAGATCCACAGAAACCATTTCCTTCTTTATCTGCTGATTTTGCTTCCACTATAGAATTCTTTCTTTTCCATTACTTTTCAAGACAAAGCAAATGCCTTGTCAGATGCCCAGTTTGTATGTTCATTCTTACTCCCTCTCTTTTTCCTCTATCAGGTAATACAGGAATATCAGAATTGGGAAAACCTACTACACTTGCCACTGGAAAAAACCAAGCAAATAGGAAATGGAAAAATAGACCCTGAAAAGGAAGGAAAGGGAGTAAGGAAGGAAGCCACGGACACAGGAAAAATTCACCTCAGAGTACTCATTTTATGAACCCTTGATGATCAGGGTGAAAAAAAATGACAGGATCAAGGAAGGTAACAGTATTCCATTGGCCTGAATATATTGAAATGTACCTTTGTTTTACTGAAAGAAAGCAGAATCAATCTGCAGAAAAAACAAAATGAATGAATGAAACAAGGAAAGGCAGTAAGAATGAAGAATAATATTTACTGTGAAAACCTTATGAGAGTAGAGAAATATAAATGAAAGCAGAGTATAAATTCACCCAAAAGAGCAACCTTCATTCACATCTAAAAACTCACATGAGAAAAATCATTGAAAAGAATGCAAAATATAAAGAGCTGTCATCAGAAAAATCACCTTGGTTTTCATTAAAAAAGTGGACAGAGTGGAGAAACCCAATAAGTGATAAGAATGTAGGAAAAAACTTCACTCAGAGAGCAGTATCCTTCATTCACATAAAAGAACGCAGAAGTGAAAAAGCATTCAGAAGCATAGAATGTGGAAAGAACTTCAACCTAATCAGTAGTATCAGTATACATGAGAAATCTCCACATGGGAGAAAACGTACAAAGACACAGAATGTGGAAAAAGCTTTATTAAAAGCATTCACCTGAGTTCCCATGAAAGAACTCCCACCTGAGAAACCATATAAATGTATGGAATGTGGAAAGGGTTTTGGTAAGAGCAGTAGCCTTAGTTACCATCAAAGAACACATACAGGGGAGAAACTATATAAATGCATGGAATGTGGAAAGAGCTTCAGTAAGAAAATTTCCCTTTTTGTCATAAAAGGACTCACACTGGGAATAAACCATATAATTGCACAGAATGTGGAATGAGGTTTTGTCAGAGAGGTGCCCTTAATTTCCATCAAAGAACACATATAGTAGAGAAACCATATGAATGGGCAGAATGTGGAAAGAGCTTCAGTAAGAGGAGTGGCCTTAGTTCCTATCAAAGAACACATACAGGGGAGAAACCATTTAAATGCATGGAATGTGGAAAGAGCTTTAGTCATAGTGGTTCCCTTAGTTTCCATCAAAGAACACAAACTGGGGAGAAACCATATAAATGCATGGAATGTGGAAAGAGCTTCAGTCAGATGAGTCTCCTTACTTAATAATACATACAGGGGAGAAACCATATGAATGCATGGAATGTGGAAGAAGCTTCAGTCATAGCAGTGGCCTTCTCTCCCATCAAAGAACCCATACAGGGGAGAAACCATATGAATGCATGGAATGTGGAAAAAGCTTCAGTCAGAGCAGTGCCCTAAGTTCCCATCAAAGAACACATACTGGGGAGAAACCGTATGAATGCATGGAATGTGGCAAGAGATTCTGTCAAAGCGGTGGCCTTACTTCCCATCAAAGAATACATACAGGTGATAAACCATTTAAATGCATAGAATGTGGAAAGAGCTTTAGTTCAAGCAGTACCCTTAGTTCCCATCAAAGAACCCATACAGGGGAGAAACCATATGAATGCATGGAATGTGGAAAGAGCTTCCGTCAGAGCAGTGCCCTTAGTTCCCATCAAAGAGCCCATTCAGGGGGAAAACCATATGAATGCATGGAATGTGGAAAGAGCTTCAGTCGGAGCAATGCCCTTTGTGTTCATAAAAGGACTCACACTGGAGAAAAACCATATAAATGCATGGAATGTGGAAAGAGCTTTAGTCAGAGCAGTGGCCTTAATTTCCATCAAAGAAAACATATAGAAGAGAAACCATATGAATGTGTGGAATGTGGAAAAAACTTCAGTAAGAGCAATTCCCTTTGTGTTCATAAAAGGACTCACACTGAGGAGAAACCATATAAATGCACAGAATGTGGAAAGAACTTTAGTCAAAGTGGTTCTCTTAATTTCCACCAAAGAACACATACTGGGGAGAAACCATATGAATGCACAGAATGTGGAAAGAGCTTCAGTAAGAGTAGCGGCCTTAGTTCCCATCGAAGAACTCACACAGGGGAGAAACCACATAAATGCATGGAATGTGGAAAGAGCTTTATTCAAAGTGGTTCTCTTAGATCCCATCAAAGAACACATACTGGTGAGAAACCATATGAATGCCTAGAATGTGGAAAGAGCTTCAGTCAGGGCAGTCACCTTGCTTACCATCAAATAATACATACAGGGGAGAAACCACATGAATGCATGGAATGTGGAAAATGCTTTGGTCATAGCAGTGGCCTACGTTCCCATCAAAGAACCCATACAAGGGAGAAATCCATATGAATGCATTGAATGTGGAAAGAGCTTCAATAAGAGCAGTGCTCTTAGTTTCCATCAAAGAGCACATACTGGGGAGAAACCGCATGAATGCATGGAATGTGGAAAGAGCTTCAATACAAGCACTCACCTTAATTCCCATAAAAGAACTCATACAGGGGAGAAACCGTATGAGTGCATGCAATGTGGAAAGAGCTTCAGTCAGAGAGGTACACTTCGTTCCCATGAAAGAACTCACACAGGCGAGAAACCGTTTAAATGCATTGAATGTGGAAAGAGGTTCAGTACAAGCACTCACCTTAATTCCCATAAAAGAACTCATACAGGGGAAAAACCATATGAATGCATGATATGTGGAAAGCGCTTCAGTCAGAGTAGTGCCCTTAGATCTCATCAAAGAATACATACAGGGGAGAAACCATATGAATGCATGGAATGTGGAAAGAGCTTCATTCAGAGTAGTGCCCTCAGATCCCATCAAAGAACTCATACATGGGAGAAACCATTTAAATGCATGGAATGTGGAAGGAGCTTCAAGGGTGGCAATGCCCTTAGTTTCCATCATAGAACACATACTGGGGAGAAACCATTTAAATGCTCAGAATGTGGAAAGAGTTTCAGCCAGAGCAATCATCTTAGTTGCCATCAAATAACACATACAGGGGAGAAACCATTTAAATTCATGGAATGTGGAAAGAGCTTCAGTCAAAGCAGTCACCTTAGTTCACATCAAAAAAGCTCACACTGGGGAGAAACTGTAAACATGTCAGGAATGTACTATATAGTTAGTTTCCTTGGGGTTGTCAATAATTTACATTAAGGAACACATGAGAGATTTCATAAAGTTCCTATAAAGAGCTTCACCAAGGCCATCAGACTGAACTCTACCTGAAAGAGCCCATCCAGCAGCAAAACTGGACATAGCAAAAATGGAATACAGAATGTGATAGAACACTTGTGAAATCCTGATGAACTGTCAAAGGAGTAACTGTTTAATTCTGGTTTTAGGCAAGGTAGATGTGTTATTCTGTGCAAGTATATCAAACAAAATGCAAACAAAACAAGAGAATAAATGCACGTGGGATGATAAGATTATTATATATTTGGACTTATGGGGGAGTGCCGTAGTGGAAGCCATGCTTGTTGTGAGCTCCGCTTCATGTGGGGAAACTGCTTTCATGGGGCCCCCATTTGGATTCAATTTGGGGCAGAGATTGCCTGGCGGGCCATCAGATATGAAGACGTATTTCCTAAAATTGCAAATTGGGGGCAACTTGATTTTGCTGGATCCAAGGCTAGTCTTCTTCACAGGGAAGGAAAAGGGTGTGTGTTTTCATCTCCAGAAGTTGCCAGCTCCTCGAAGAACAAAGCTTTGATCAAGCCAGTATATACATACATACACCTTTATTGGCATTAAAACAGAGAAATATAACACAACCAAAACGAGTGATGGGAGAACATTGTCAAATAAAACAATAGCTAAAAGACCAAAGGGGGGTGTACTCTCATTTCTTATTAATAATGGCTACTAGAAAATCTGCAACTTGTAAGGTGGCCCATTCAAAATTGTCACGAAGAGGCTTGTGTATTCCTCTGGGGAGCCAGGAAACTCAGACATAATTGGATCTAAAAACTCTTTGCGTAACCCAGTATGGGCAGGGCAACGGCACAGTATATGAGGGACTGTGTCCGGTTCGAGATGGCAAAACTTACAAAGCCTATGGGATAATGGGATAATGGTATAGCCAGTGTATATAATCATAATGTTGGGTGAGAACTGTATTTTTCTTCAGTCCATTAAAATAAAATAATCAGACTTGCTGGGTCAAGAAGAAATTAGAATGTAATTAATTAAAGCCTTGGTGTTTAATTAAAGTGCGGCACTGGGTGAGAGCTGTGAAGGAGGTTGATTTTTTAAAACATTATAGACACTTAAGACGGAGATACTACAGACTGAAAATACTTTGGAAATAGTTGAAATGTTTTGGAGAAGAAAGCTGACTTTTTAAAAGTGCTCCTTTTTTCTGTTTCTTTTTGGGTAATTTTACCCCTCCCAATGGAAAAGGGAAAAAAGCAGTGTTTAAAACCAGAATGTTGTCATCTGACCGTGAATTATATTGCACCAATATTTTGACAAGCCTGAACCTATTACCCACACCCATAAGACTATCTTTAAGGGCAAGGCATCTTTCATGCCTCCAGATAACCCAGACCCCTCTGTTATTACAGAAGAAAGACTTGTTTTACAGGACCTAGAAAAACTAGAAAAATCCAATAAGAATCCATGGTGTAATATAAACAAAATGGAAATCTGTAGCCTAAAAGCCCTCTCTCAAGATCCCTCCATCATTATTAAACGGGCAGATAAAGGTGGAGCTACTGTAATTCAAAATAAAGCAGATTATAAACTAGAAGTCCTGACGCAATTGGCGGACACCACCACTTATAAAAGGTGTAAAAAAATTCTACACCTGACATTTCTAAAGAAATCAAATTTACACTAGAAGAAGGGTTGGATCTAGGCTACATTAGTACATCCGAATATAATTTTTATTTAACAGTAACCCAAGGACACCTTTATTTTATACTCTCCCAAAGATTCAGAAGCAGCCTATCTCTGAATTTGTTGATTACTTTTTAAAACCTTTCTTTATGTTTGTACTATCGCTGTTCCTGTTCTTTGTCCTGCTGTTTTACAGAATTGGGTCATATAACCATAATAAACGTATTTGTTTGATTACTTTTTAAAACCTTTCATTCCCTCTCTATACCATCTTTTGTCCAAGATTCAAGAGATTTCATCAATAAAATTGAACCCATTCAAATAGAAGACCATGATCTCCTGATTACCATGCATATCAACTCTCTTTACACCAGCGTACCCTTAGAAGAGGCACTGACCACTGTTTACGACACTTTACAAAAAAAGAACAGAGAAATATCTTCCTTCTTTTCTGCATTCCTTAGCAGAAATATCCCTTATTAGAAACTATTTCAAATTTGATAATCATTTTACTGGCAGGTCAAAGGAGTAATCATGGGTTGCCCCATGGCCCCAGAAATAGCAAATTTATATATGGAAAACTTTAAAAAACATGTTTCATCTCCTTTAAACCCTTTTCTGAAATATTTGGTAAAATGGTTCAGATACATTGATGATATATTCATAATTTGGAGAGGACCAGAAAACTCTATAAAACCCTTTGCTGAATGGATTAACAGTTTAGATACAAAACTTAAGTTTGATTAAGAATACCATTACACAGAGATTCATTTTTAGACCTAACAATTAAAAACATTCTGGCCATTTACACACTAGTCTTTATAGAAAACCTACAGACTGCAATTCCCTTCTCAGACTTGACAGCTCCCATCCAAAACCTTTGAGATCTAATTTACCATATGGACAATTCCTCAGAATCAAAAGGAACTGTAGCAAAACAGAAGACGTTTTAGCAGAATCTCTTCATTTAAAGAAACAATAACAAATTAGGAACTCAGAAAAAGATTTAAAATTCTGGGCCTTAGAAATGGTCCCTAAAAACAAAAAACTGTGCTTAAAAAAAAAAAATAGACTGGATAATTAAACTTACTAGCTCCTATGGGTTTCAATGAAGAGATAAATTTCTTACCACTTCTGTAATGTATCATGTATTTTCTTACAGTCTCTGAGTTTAAAGTAATCAGCCCTATAAACTTTACATACCTTCTTCACCATTGTTATCAGCTGGGTAACCTAGCTATATAATCACCATCGCCTTTGCCTGTACTTAGTCAGCAGTGATTTTAGAAGCAGGAAGGTTGTTTCAAGATTATAAGTGATACTCTCTGTGGTGTGTACTTTTATGTATTACAAACCCATTTTTTAGATTATGCATGTAATGTTTTTAAATATTTGTTTATTGTTTGCACTTAGAATATAATATTTTATTGAAAATCTAAATTACAAACATCTCAGTAACCAGCCTACTGGGCCCATATAAAGAAAAAATATATCTTGTTTATGTACTTAGAGTATAATACCTTACTTACATTTTAAACTGTGAATATCTTAACAATAGTCCTACTGGGTTTGAATCATCAAAGTTAGCGCAATATGTCCGGGTCAATCTCTAACTGGGTTACTGCTCTGCAAAAACACTTTTTTTTAAAAAATTATATTTGTCTATCCAACCTTTTTTTTTCCTCTGTTAAATCAGGATTGCGGTGACCAATGGTTTTTAGCAAATAACTATTACCTTTTACCTACCTACCTACCTACCTACCTACCTACCTACCTACTGGGTTTTACCAAAAGGAAAATATCTACTAACCTAATTACAATTTATAATATTTTTTGCGTCTATAAGCTTTTTATAGAATATGCTTATTTTATAGTATTTGTTGTCCCCTTTGTTTTAATGCAGTTTAACATAGCCCCTGAAGAAGGCTTCCCAAGCAGAAATGTGTTGGGCTTTTGTTTCAATAAAGCACCTTTTTGCTTAGCATCCTAAAACTTTGTCTCTTTTGAGTTGTTGGTTCCTTTGGATGCTCCAGTTCTTTTGGCTCTTTGCTCTCTCCGTGGATTATAAGTGAACTTGGCAGTTATCCAAGAACCTGTTTAAGAACATATAATCTATTAGAACAAAACACTATTATAATTACAAAAACAATTATTGAATATTAGAACACAGTTTCTCTTCTCTCCTCATCTCATCACTTTCCCTATTGGAAATACCCTCTATTGGATATTTAACACTGGATTGGATTATAAACCAATTGCACTATAAAGTCTTTTTTTTTTTTTGAATACCAACACTTTCTTCTGTGGTGGATTATATTTTTCATTGGATATTTTATTTTCTATTCGATATTACACTCTTTATTTGACAACACAGCCTTTTGTTTTTCTTTGATTGACTTGTTCTTGGATTACAAACTCAAGCATAAACCTGAATGACATTATTGGACCTGAATATCCTTTGTTTGGACAGGAGCAGACTTGGATTAAACAATTTTTATTTCTTGAACAACACTAATGGGCATGGAATATAACATCCCACAGTTTTTTTCTCTTCCCTCCCCCCCTTTTTTTCCGTTCTAAAAATTCCCTATTTTCTCCTACCTGTTACTTAGTTTACCCCTTAGAGTACCCCTCTTGGGCTTATTGATTGAACTTGGTTTTTCTCTTATAGCCTTTTTTACTTGGAACTATAAATTTGAATACTATCTGGGCATTGAAATGAACAAACTGATTACTGGGAGGTGGTGATATATGGACTACTGTACTTGTGTATATGTGTGCTGGAGTTTATTGGTTCAAATAATTTAGGTTGGAATAAGATAAAATACAGGAGAAATAGATAAAATGTAATCTAAGATGATCTTTACCAATCAAGACAAAACTTGGAAAAAATATTTCTCTGCACCACCGTGTAGAGCTAAATCTACAAATGTTAGTCCTGCACAACATAAAACTCTTGATGCCTACTTACAACCAGACAAACCTAACATAGATCTGCAAGATATGATAAAGATTGTCCAAGAAATTTTTACCAGAAATAAGAACAAACCAACAGAAGACAGAGGAAGGGATGCAATTAACACAACAAAAATGGAGGAGAACCAGCAAAAACTAGAACAAAATAGATCAGATTGACACACATATTACACAATTGAGAATCCAGATAACTGAAGCCTAACAAAAGGTCAAGGAAAACAAGGAACAGAGTGGGAAAATTGAGGAGAAGACCTTGTAGATAGAAGAAGAGGTGCAAGAATTGAGAGAAGAGAGAAAGAGGCCCACAAAGCAAGTAAAGGCTACAAGGAATCTATGTTGACAACGAAAATGGACAGAGCCTCATATATCTTGAGACTCTGAAATATACCAGAAGATAAATAATCAGAATTATTTGTTCAAGTTAATGAAGCCCTTGTGGAAGCAATAGGTTTAGAATTCCCAGAGATGGCAAAAGAAACAGAGCAAGTTTATGGGGTTAACTTGAGATTCGCAAGGGAAAATAAAGTTCCCTGTGAAGTACATGTGAAATTCGTTAGAAGGACAGTCAGAGACATAATATTAGCATCCAGTTATAAACCCCTGAAATGTAAAGTACAGTGGTACCTTGTATAACATAATTAATTCGTTCCAAATCAAATTATGTTATACAAATTTTCCGTTGTACAAATTGTAATTTCCCATAGGAATGCATTGAAAGTGGATTTAATCCGTTCCAATGCATAGTCACCCCCTCCGTGTCTGCCGCCCCTCCTCTCCCCTCCCTCCTTCCCTCTTTCTCCGGGCGGCCGCAGGTGGTCGGGCGGAGGTGGTCGCAGGGGTGGGGGGAGGGAGTGGGGTGCGCTGCTTGGCCTGGGTGCCCCTCCTCTCCCCTCCTCTCCCCTCCCTCCTTCCCTCTTTCCCCGGGCGGCTGCAGGTGGTCGGGTGGAGGTGGCCGTGGGGGTGGGGGGAGGGAGTGGGGTACGCTGCTTGGCCTGGGTGCCCCTCCTCTCCCCTCCCTCCTTCCCTCTTTCCCCGGGCGGCCGCAGTTGATCAGGCGGAGGTGGCCGCGGGGGTGGGGGGAGGGAGTGGGGTGCGCTGCTTGCCCTGGGTGCCCCTCCTCTCCCCTCCCTCCTTCTCTCCTTCCCCGGGCGGGCGGAGGTGGCCACGGGGGTGGGGGGAGGGAGTGGGGTGCGCTGCTTGGCCCGGGCGCCCCTCCTCTCCCCTCCCTCCTTCCCTCTTTCCCCGGGAGGCCGCAGATGGTCGGGCGGAAGTGGCTGCGGAGGTGGGGGGAGGGAGTGGGGTGCGCTGCTTGGCCTGGGCGGGACCATGGCCGGAATTCCCCCGCTCGCCTCCTGCCGGAGCTCTGGAGACAACCAGCCAGCAGGAGGGCGCAGCAGCAGCCGGCTTTGTTTCGAGGGGCTCGGGGCAGAGGGGATGGCCGTACCCCGCCAGCCAGCCGCCCCGACACCGCTCTCACCCGAGTTTCGCAGGCGGAGCGGGAGCTTTGACCTCTGAATGGGTGAAGAGCCTCCACCTCGTTCCCAGCCAGGCCTCCGGTTCCGCAGCTTGGGGGGCGGGGCGGGGCTGGGGTCGGCAAGATCCAGGGCGCTAGGACCGCACGGCACCTGGAGTCACCCTTCGCCTTCGGCTGAGCTGCGGCGGCGGGAGCAGCATCGCTCGCCGCCCGGGCTGCCCCAGCAGCAGCAGCAGCAGCAGCCTCGCCTGACCGAGGGGCTGGCGGCGCGTGGTAGTGGCCAGGGCAGAGCCCGCCGCTGCCCGGCATGAGCCACCGCTTCACCGTCACCGCCGGCGAGGAGCCACAACCCGAGCAACGCTGCCCTGCCGGGAGGAAACCCAGCATCCGCGGTGGCGGCAAGCGGAGGACCCCCCGCGCAGGTGCCAGGTAAGGGCGCCCCTCCCCGGCTCGCTCCCCTCCATGCCTGCCGCCCCTCCCCTCCCCGACCGCCCTGCGTCCTCTTCCCAGGCAGCCGCAGGTGGTGGGCGGAGGTGGCCGCGGGGGGGAGGGGGCACGGTGCGCCACTTGGCCTGGAGCTGGGGGCTTGCGCGGGATCGCGCCGGGAATTCCCCCCTGCTCCCTCTTGCCGGAGCCCCGGATGCGGCCGGCAGGCAGGAGGGGACACCGGCGGAGCCCTTTGTTCCGAAGGGCTCATGGGGGGGAGGGAGGCGGATTTTTTTTACGTTGTACGGATTTTTCGTTAAACAAACCCTCCGTTATACGAGGTACCACTGTACAAGAAATATTGGTATTGAAACAAATACCATGAAAAGTAAGGGATGTGAGAAAACATTACCAATTTCTAACAGTCAAATTAAATAAGAAGAGAATAAGCTCCAGATGGCTAGTCCCAGAAGGAATTCTGGTTAATTGGGATGGTTGCTGTTGTTGTTGTTGCTCAGTCGTTCAGTCGTGTCCGACTCTTCGTGACCCCATGGACCAGAGCTCGCCAGGCCTTCCTCTCCTCCACTGCCTCCCGAAGTTTTGTCAAATCCATATTGGTTGCATCGATGACACCGTCCAACCATCTCATTCTCTGCTAAAGACTTGTATACCAGATATATTGAAACAACTGGAGAACAATCCACTTCTGAGGAGAGGAAGAACATAATTTGAGTTTACAGACCAAAGTGACAGGACTCAAAACAAAAATCAAGGAAACATTGAAAGACAGATGGAAGAGACAGGTCTAGAGCCCTGCTGGCCCTTGGTATAATTTTCTAAATTTGGAATTCAACTTGATCCACTGAAATGGAGGAAAAACTAGAAAACAAATGGTAGTATTTGAAATGAAACGAAATCCAGACCGGAAGTCCAGAAGAACTTCTCGTCCCTTCTTCAGCACTCAGTCAGCAAAACTGCTGTGCATGCAGGCACAGTCAGAGAATAAAATAAAAATAGTTTTCTAAATTCTGAATTCAACTTGATGCACTGAAATGGAATGTGCCTGCCTTTGTGTTCAAGTGCACACACAACACAACAAACAAACAATGAGCTGGAGTAATGAATAAATAATATTGTAAGGCAGATATCAGCAGGAGCAGCAGCTGGACAGGTGGCTTCAGCCACACGAGTAGTAGCACTGTGCCTCCCAAGAAAGATATCGGGGTGCAAATAAATACAATATAGTTTAGTAGTAGTTGTAGTCAGGGAATAAAGTAGAAATAATTTTCTGAATTCAACTTGATGCACTGAAATGGAATGTGCCTGCCTGTGTGTTCAACTACACACACAACACAAGTGTATGTATGTAAACAAACAAAGCAGTGGAGTAATGAGTCAATAATATTGTGTAAGGCTGATATCAGCAGCAGCAGACTCCCAAAAAAGATATTGGGGTGTAAATAAAAACAATATAGCTTAGTAGTAGTTGTAGTCAGGGAATAAAATGAAAATAATTTTCTGAATTAAACTTGATGCACTGAAATGGAATGTGCCTGCCTGTGTGTTCAACTGCACACACAACACAACAAGTGTATATGTATGTAAACAAACAAACAGTAGAGTAATGAAGCAATAATATTGTGTAAGGCTGATATCAGCAGCACCCTCCCAAAAAGATATTGGGGTGTAAATAAAAACAATATAGTTTTGTAGTAGTTGTAGTCAGGGAATAAAGTAGAAATAATTTTCTGAATTCAACTTGATGCACTGAAATGGAATGTGCCTGCCTGTGTGTTCAACTGCACACACAACTGCAACAAGTGTATGTATGTAAACAAACAAACAATTGAGTAATGAATCAGTAGTATTGTGTAAGGCTGATATTAGCAGCAGCACCCTCCCAAGAAAGATATTGGGGTGTAAATAAAAACAATATAGTTTAGTAGTAGTTGTAGTCAGGGAATAAAATGAAAATAATTTTCTGAATTCAACTTGATGCACTGAAATGGAATGTGCCTGCCTGTGTGTTCAACAGCACACACAACACAAGTGTACATATGTAAACAAACAAACAGTGGAGTTATGAATCAATAATATTGTGTAAGGCTGATATCAGCAGCAGCACCCTCCCAAAAAGATATTGGGGTGTAAATAAATACAATATAGTTTAGTAGTTGTAGTCAGGGAATAAAATCAAAATAATTTTCTAAATTCTTCTCATCCACTTAAATGGAATGTGTCTGTGTATTCAAGTGCACACACAACACAACAAGCTTAAAAACAAACAATGAAGTAATTAATTAGTAAACTAAATAAATAATATTGTAAAATATTCTCTACTTAGGATAGAGGTTCTGTTCTTGGCTTGCAACCCAAATATTTGTGTGTGCAAGCAAATTGAAGTTGGTAAAATAGAAAATAAATGGTAGTATATAATATATTTTTAAAATAAATCCACACCTCCCACTCCCAGTCGAACCTCCCCCTCTATCCAATATCAGAAAAAAAATCCTCACAAACTGCCAGAGAACAAATAAAGAATAAACTGCTATTCCCTTCAGCAGACAAAGCTGCAGGAAATCAAAGAAATTATTTTCTAATAAAATCAATTCCCTCCCTGCCTGCCTAACTTAAAAGCCTAAAGCCTCCACCCAGGCCTCCCACCTCCAATATTAATCTCAGTCGGATACCCAGCAGCAGCCACAGCCCTCCACCCTCAACCACATCCAAGACCCGACTGCGATTTTTGGAAGGTGCCTCGGCTTTTTATGCCCTCCGAGACATCCAGAAGGGTCAGTCAAAACCTGGCCATGCCATTGGTGGAATTGTTCAGAAAATTTGCGTGGTCCCATCCCATGCCCAGCCCAAATGGGCAGGTCTAAAAAAAAAACAAATAAAATAAAATAAAATAAAATAAAATCAATGCAACGTATTATTGCTATAAAAAAACCCACTGCTGCTACTATTGAAATTCAGGCATTTAAAATAAATAAATTTCACATGTTTCTGTGGCGATTTGGTGTGTTTTTTGACCACGATTTCAAAATAAAAAATGCAGTTTCCATTTTGGATCCCCCCCACCGCGTGGCATGGCGAGATGACAAGGATGACCCCCCCCCAGCCTGGTGCAAGCAGCCCAGGACAGGAGAGGGGGGGAAAGGCCGGGGACCCCCCCCCAAAAACAACCCCTCTGGTAGGTGGCAAAGCCTCAGGTAGGCATATCTTCGCCTGCTTTTTTTGGCCAGGAGTCAGGTTTTTTAAAAAAAAAACTTTTAAAAACTTTTTCTGTGATTCGCATCGCGCGATGCCACAAACAGAAACGAAAAACCCGACCAAATTTTTCTTTTTTCAGTTCGGAAACGAAAACCGAAAATGGAAACGATAATTTCGCCGCTCCGTGCCCATGTCTAATGCCATTATACTGTTGGCTGTTTTATTTTCAAGCCACTTTTTGATAATCCCTAGCATGGAATTGGCTTTCTTCACCGCTGCCACACATTGGGTAGACACCTTCATGGACCTGTCCACCAACACACCAAGATCTCTTTCCTGATCTGTCACAGATAACTCAGAGCCCATGAATTGATAGATAAAGTTTTGATTTTTTGCCCCAGTATGCATTACTTTACATTTGGCTACATTAAATCGCATTTGCCATTTCGCAGCCCATTCCCCCAGTTTGGAGAGATCCTTCTGGAGTTCTTCACAATCTTCTCTGGTTTTTATCACACAGAAAAGTTTTGTGTCATCTGCAAACTTGGCCACCTCACTGTTTATCCCTGTCTCCAGTTCGTTTATGAACAGATTGAAAAGCACCGGTTCCAGGACAGATCCCTGTAGCACACCGCTTTTCACTTCTCTCCATTGTGAAAATTTCCCATTGACACCTCCTCTTTGTTTCCTGGATCTCAACCAGTTCTCAGTCCATAAGAGGACCTGCCCTCTTATCCCTTGACTGTGCAATTTTCTCAGCAGCCTTTGGTGAGGGACTGTGTCAAAAGCCTTTTGAAAATCCAGATAGACAATATCCACCACTTCACCCAAAACCGCATGCCTGTTCACCTTATCAAAGAATTCTAAAAGATTTGAAAGGCAAGACTTACCCTTACAGAAGCCATGCTGATTTTCTCTCAGCAAGATTTGTTCTTCTATGTGTTTTAAGAGTTTCTCTTGGATGAGGCTTTCCACCATCTTCCCTGGGACAGATGTAAGGCTAACCGGCCTGAAGTTTCCCAGGTCCCCCCTCCTTCATGTTTTAAAAATTGGTGTAACATCTGCTATCCTCCAGTCCACCGGCACTGTGGCCATTTTAAGAGACAAGTTGCATATTACCGTTAAGAGATCTACAATTTCATTTCTCAGTTCCCTAATAACCCTTGGATGGATGCCATCTGGGCCTGGTGACTTGTTGATCTTTTATTTGTTAATTAGTTCTAAAACATCCTCTCTTTTATCCTCTGTGTGATTTAATTCTTTAGTCAAGACAGGCCGTTCGGGGAGTGGAATCTGCCCAAGGCCTTCTGCCGTGAAGACAGATGCAAAGAATTAATTTAATTTCTCTGCAATTTCCAAGTCCTCCTTAACCTCCCCTTAACCTCCCTTACCATCCAGAGGGCCAACTGGTTATCTAGCAGGTTTTCTACTTCTAACATATTTAAATAAGCTTTTTTTATAACCCTTTATATTGCTAGACATGCATTCCTCAAAGTCTTCCTTTGGCTCTCTTATCATCTTACATTTCTTTTGCCAGAGTTTGTGTTCCTTTTTATTTTCCTCATTTGGGGAGGATTTCCATTTACGGAAAGACCTCTCCTTGCACTTTAGAGCCTCTCTAACTCCACTCCTTAACCATGTTGGTGCCCTATTAGACTTACATGAGCTTTCTTTCTTTGTGGTATGCACTTCTACTGGACCTCTATTTCCAATGTTTTAAACAGGCTCCATGCACTCTGGAGAACATAAGAACATAAGAACATAAGAAGAGAAAGAGCCATGCTGGATCAGGCCAAAGGCCCATCTAGTCCAGCTTCCTGTATCTCACAGTGGCCCCACCAGATGCGTTTGGGAGCGCATGAGACTAGATATGTCTCCTGATACCACTACCCTGCATCTGGCCCTTGAAGTACCCCGGTTTCAAGCCTGGAGATTACACATCTCCATCATGGTTTGTAACCTGTGATGGACTTTTCCTCCAGGAATCTGTCCAATCCCCTTTTGAAGGCATCCAGGCCAGATGCCATCACCACATCCTGTGGCAGAGAGTTCCATAGACTAACAACGCGCTGGGTGAAAAATTATTTTCTTTTATCAGTTCTTACTCTCCCAGCCCTCAATTTGAGTGAATGTCCCCTAGTTCTGTTATTTTGGGAGAGAGAGAAGAGATTCCCTCTATCCACTTGACTCATGCCCTGCATTATTTTGTATGTTTCAATCATATCCGCGCTCAGACGCCTTTTTTCAAAACTAAAGAGCCCCAAATGTTTTAGCCTTTCCTCATAAGGGAGGTGCCCCAGCCCAGTAATCATTTTAATCGCTCTCTTCTGCACCTTTTCCAGTTCCACTATGTCTTTTTTGAGATGCGGTGACCCGAATGGAGAGATTGGATTCTTTTAATCTTCCTTTTCAATTTCTTTCTAACTACTTTCCTCATCTGAGGGAAGTTTGCCCTTGAGAAATCAAGGGTTTTTATGTCTGATTTGCTTCACACTCTTCCTCCAACCTGCATGACAAAGGAAATTGCAGCATGGTCACTGTTCCCCAGAGACCCAGTGACATTCACATTGCTGACCAGGTCCTGAGTATCACTCAGTCTTAGATCCAGAGTTGCCTGTACTCCATGACAAGTTGCTCTAAGGCAGTGTTTTTCAACCACTGTTCCGCGGCACACTAGTGTGCCGCGAGATGTTGCCTGGTGTGCCGTGGGAAAAATTCTCCCCACACCAGCAATGCCCCCCCCCCGCATCCCGCTCGCGACCAAGGCAGCGGTGCGGCGCCGGCGAGCCGGAGGAAGGTGGGGCGTTTAGAAAGAAGCCGGCTGCCGCAAGGCTTCCTTGGGAGATGTAGTTCCTCCCGCAGGTCTGAGACGCGGTCCTGGGGAGGAGAGCGGACTACCTTTCCCGGCGTGCTTTGTGCGCCGGCGAGGAAAGGCTGGCCATGGGCAGGGAAGGAGAAGAAATAAGGGAGGAGGAGGAGGAGGAGGAGATGAGAGAGTGAGAGCCGGGAGACCTGCGCAGGCGCATTGCGGCGAAGGGCGCTCCAGAAGCCGCTCTTAAAGGTTCTTGGGGTTGCTTCCCCCTCCTCGCTCACTGAACCCCCCTCCCTCCCTCCCCCGCCTCGCGCACTCACTGTTTGCCTCCCGAGGGTGGGCGTGCGCCCCTGCCAAGCCAGGTAGGAGCGAGCGTGCACACCCCTCTTTTAAGGGTGGGGAGCGGGCGGCCGTTGACAATGGTCATTTTTTTGTGGGGGGGTAAATAAAGGGGAGGATGTGGGAGGCTGAGGAGGGGATTCCTAGGACCTAGGGAGGAGACGGGGATGGGGGGGTCCCTTCCGGGCCCTGTGGCTGCCTGGCTGGAAGGAGGTGGGGGGGGGAGAGAAGGGAGGCTTATACTGGAAGGGGTAAAAGATGGGGGTTGGGGGGTCGTATATGAAGAGCCTCCCCCAGCCCCACCTTCCTGGGTTTGCAAGTTCCTCTGAAAAAAGTGCCAGGAGGAGGGAGGGGGAAGATGAGTGGAGGCGGACATTTTGATAGGGATGCCTTGGGAGGGCCTGGGCTGGAGGATGGATTTGTTGTTGTTTTTTTGGGGGGGTGAGAAGTGTGCTTGTGTGTGTCTGATAGGCACAGAGTTAAAATTTTTAACATTTTCTAATGGTGGTGTGCCTCGTGATTTTTTTCATGAAACAAGTGTGCCTTTGCCCAAAAAAGGTTGAAAAACACTGCTCTAAGGCACAGTCATTCAGCATGTCAAGAAACCTGGTTTCTCTTTCTTGCCCCAAGCTCACATTGGCCCAGTCAATGTGGGGATAATTAAAGTCCCCCATGATTACTATCCTATCCCTCTTAGCCACCTCAAGTTTTTGATCTGGTGGACAATAGTATACCCCAACTATCACATCGCTCCTTGGACCTGATAGTTTAACCCACAGTGATTCTATGGTGGAGTCAGACCCTGTGGCAATCTCCACTCTGCTGGATTTTACCCCTTCTTTGCCATAGATGGCCACACACCCCTAACCCGCCCCTCTCTATCCCTTCTATAGAGTTGATAGCCTGGGATTGCTGTATCCCACTGGTTCTCCACATTCCACCAGGTTTCCGTTATGGCTATTATATCAATGTCATCCCTAGCTGCCAAATGTTCAAGTTCTCCCATCTTTGCTCGGAGGCTTCGAGTATTGGTGTAGAAGCACCTCTACAGTGGGGCCCCCAACAACGGCTGCTGCTTTGTTCTTTCCCCCACCACAGCTTTTATTTTCAGAAGACAAACTATCACATTCCATTATTCTCCCAGTATTAATACCTGCTATCTCATCTCTACGTGATTCTCTCCCCTCTCCAACCACATTCCACGGGGATGAGGTGTTCCGAACCGGATGCCCCTCAGCTCCTGTCGGTTTTCCCCGTTATCAGTTTAAAAGGGGCTCTGCAGCCTTTTTGACGTTGAGTGCCAGCAATCTGGTCCCATAATGATTCAAGTGCAACCCATCCCTCCTGAACATTTTTGCTTGTCCCAAAATGTTCTCCAGTTCCTCACAAATCTGAAGCCTTCCTCTCAACACCATCAGTTCACCCACGCATTGAGGCTTCTGAGCTCTGCCTGCCTGGCGCGTACTGCACAAGGAACAGGCATCACTGCTGAAAATGCTACTTTAGAAGTGCGGGACTTCAATCTTCTTCCTAACTTCAATCTTGACTTCCAGGACTGACCACTTTGCCTTCCCAACATCATTGGTACCAATGTGTACAATGACCACTAGCTCCTTCCCCGTTCTCTCTAACAAGCTATCTAGATTTGTCGTGATGTCTGCAAACTTTGCACCTGGCAGGCAAGTGACCATACGGTTATCATGCTAATCACAAATCCACCCCTCTGTATTTCTAATAATAGAATCCCCTAGTACAAGGAGTCTCTCTCCTGCAGCCTGTTCATCTACATGCACCTGATCCTGTGTCTCATCAATTGCGATGAGGGAGAGATCCTCAGGTGGAACCAGTTGTTCCTCTGTGCATGCCTCATGAGGTGTGATGAGCGAGAGAGCCTCAAATTGATTTTGCAATTTGGCCTTCTACTCCTTTGAGTTACATTCCTCCACACATCCACCTCCTGAGTTGGGGAAGTGACTTCTTCCTCAGAAGTGTGCCCTGTCTCTTCTTTGTCCTGGGTAGTCCGTTGCACTCTGTCCAGGATCAGCTCAAGCTCCTTTATTTGTTGTTGTTTTGATATGCGGGCCTCCAGCTGCTGGACCTTCTCTTCTAGTAGTGCAACCAGCTTGCACTCGCAGGAAGTGTAGCTCTCCATGCTCTTTGTCAAGATGACAAACATGGTACAAGTGTTACAGGTAACTACAGCTGCTCCCTCAGACTCCATTTTAATGAGTGCAGTATTCTGGGCCTTGAAAATTTACAGTTTTACTAGCTACTAATCTAGAAATAATCTAGTATTATTTTCTTCCTTTGATGTCTAAATGAAATCTGGCACCACTCTCCCTGCTTCCTTTGTTTGAGGAAGCTTCTAACTATTTCCTTTGGTTGACTGACTAATGGCTCTTTCTATTTAAAGGAGCCATTTAAGTTAGCAGAGGCAGAGGTAAAACAGTCCTAGTTGAACTGCTAGTGCCCAGAAACTTACCAGTGCTCACTTTTTTCTGTTTTGCTCTCTCAGCAGCAGGTCTCAAAAATGCTGTACAGAACAAATAAAAGAGGACACCAAGCGCCAGAGGAAGAAATTGAATATTCAGATGAAAAAGAGGGTGATGAGAATCAAACCAGAAGGAAGACGCTTAGAGGAAAACAGAGAAATGTAAAGATGAACAAATCTATTACTTGTCAGGAGGAAGACCAAGTAGTTCCAAAAACATCCAAAGCAGAGGAAAAGACTGAGCATGCCAAGTGTGGAAAATCCCACACTACTTCCTCAGCAATTGGTTCCCATAGGAAATTTGACCAAGGCGAGAAGCCATTTGAATGTCTGGAGTGCGGAAAGAGGTTCAGTCATGTTGGACACCTTGCTAGCCATCACAGTATCCACACAGGTGAGAAGCCATTTGAATGTCTGGAGTGTGGATAGAGGTTCAGTCATGCTGGACACCTTGCTAGCCATCACAGAATCCACACAGGCGAGAAGCCATTTGAATGTCTGGAGTGCGGAAAGAGGTTCAGTCATGCTGGACACACCTTGCTAGCCATCACAGAATCCACACAGGTGAGAAGCCTTTTGAATGTCTGGAGTGTGGAAAGAGGTTCAGTCAACATAAGAACATAAGAACATAAGAAGAGCCATGCTGGATCAGGCCAAAGGCCCATCTAGTCCAGCTTCCTGTATCTCACAGCGGCCCCACCAGATGCATTTGGGAGCGCATGAGACTAGATATCTGTCTCCTGATACCACTCCCCTGCATCTGGCCCTTGAAGTACCCTGGTTTAAAGCCTAGAGATTACACATCTCCATCATGGTTTGTAACCCGTGATGGACTTTTCCTCTAGGAATCTGTCCAATCCCCTTTTGAAGGCATCCAGGCCAGATGCCATCACCACATCCTGTGGCAGGGAGTTCCATAGACTTACAACACGCTGGGTGAAAAAATATTTTCTTTTGTCAGTTCTTACTCTCCCAGCACTCAATTTGAGTGTATGTCCCCTAGTTCTGGTATTTTGAGAGAGGGAGAAGAGCTTCCCTCTATCCACTTTACTCATGTCCTGCATTATTTTGTATGTCTCAATCATATCCCCCCTCAAGCGCCTTTTTTCCAGACTAAAGAGGCCCAATTGTTTTAGCCTTTCTTCATAAGGGAGGTGCCCCAGCCCAGTAATCATTTTAGTCGCTCTCTTCTGCACCTTTTCCAGTTCCACTATGTCTTTCTTGAGATGCGGTGACCAGAATTGTACACAATACTCCAGGTGGGGCCTTACTATTGTTTTATATAACGGCATTATAATGTTGGCTGTTTTATTTTCAATCCCCTTTTTGATAATCCCTAGCATGGAATTGGCCTTCTTCACTGCTGCCACACATTGGGGAGACACCTTCATGGAGCTGTCCACCAACACACCAAGATCTCTTTCCTGATCCGTCACGGATAACTCAGAGCCCATGAGTTGATAGATGAAGTTTGGATTTTTTGCGCCCCAATATGCATTACTTTACATTTGGTTACATTAAAACGCATTTGCCATTTCTCAGCCCACTCCCCCAGTTTGGAGAGATCCTTCTGGAGCTCTTCACAATCTTCTCTGGTTTTTACCACATGGAAAAGTTTTGTGTCATCAGCAAACTTGGCCACCTCACTGTTTATCCCTGTCTCCAGGTCATTTATGAACAGATTGAAAAGCACCGGTCCCAGGACCGAGCCCTGGGGCACACCGCTTTTCACTTCTCTCCATTGTGAAAATTTCCCATTGACACCTACTCTTTGTTTCCGGGATCTCAACCAGTTCTCAATCCATAAGAGGACCTGCCCTCTTATCCCCTGACTATGCAATTTTCTCAGCAGCCTTTGGTGAGGGACTGTGTCAAAAGCCTTTTGAAAATCCAGATAGACTATATCCACCGGTTCACCCAAATCCACGTGCCTGTTGACCTTTTCAAAAAATTCTAAAAGGTTTGTAAGACAAGATTTACCCTTACAGAAGCCATGCTGATTTTCTCTCAGCAAGGTTTGTTCTTTTATGTGTTTTAAGATTTTCTCTTGGATGAGGCCTTCCACCATCTTCCCTGGGACAGATGTAAGGCTAACCGGCCTGTAGTTTCCTGGGTCCCCCCTCCTTCCTTTTTAAAAAATTGGTGTGACATCTGCTATCCTCCAGTCCTCCGGCACTGTGGCCGTTTTAAGAGACAAGTTGCATATAACCGTTAAGAGATCTGCAATTTCATTTCTCAGTTCCCTAATAACCCTTGGGTGGATGCCATCTGGGCCCGGTGACTTGTTAATCCTCAATTTATCAATTAGTCCTAAAACCTCCTCTCTTTTAACCTGTATTTGATTTAATTCTTTAGTCAAGAGGGGCGGCTCAGGCAGCGGAATCCGCTCAAGGTCCTCTGTCGTGAAGACAGACGCAAAGAACTCGTTCAATTTCTCTGCAATGTCCAAGTCCTCCTTAACCTCCCCTTTTCCTCCCTCACCATCCAGAGGCCCAATTGGTTCTCTGGCAGGTTTTCTACTTCTAACATATTTGAAGAAGCTTTTATTATTACCCTTTATATTGCTAGCCATGCGTTCCTCAAAGTCTTTCTTTGCCTCCCTTATCATCTTTTTACATTTCTTTTGCCAGAGTTTGTGTTCCTTTTTATTTTCCTCATTTGGGGAGGATTTCCATTTACAGAAGGACCTCTCCTTGTGCTTTAGAGCCTCTCTAACTCCACTCGTTAACCATGCCGGTGTCCTCTTGGACTTTAATGAGCTCTTCTTTCTTTGTGGTATGCACTTGTGCTGGGCTTCTATTATTGTTGTTTTAAACAGGCTCCATGAACACTGAAGAGATTGGATTCTTCTAACCCTCCCCTTCAGTTTCTCTCTAACTAGTTTCCTCATCTGAGGGAAGTTTGCCCTTCGAAAATCAAGGGTTTTTATGTCTGATTTGGTTGACACTCTTCCTCCGACATGCATGGCAAAGGTAATTGCAGCATGGTCACTGTTCCCCAGAGGCTCAGTGACATTCACATCCCTGACGAGGTCCTGAGTATCACACAATATTAGATCTAGAGTTGCCTGTTCTCGGGTGGGCTCCATGACAAGTTGCTCTAAGGCACAGTCATTCAGCAAGTCGAGAAACCCAGTTTCTCTTTCTTGCCCAGAGCTCGCATTGGCCCAGTCAATGTGGGGATAATTAAAGTCCCCCATGATTACTATCCTATCCCTCTTAGCCACCTCCATGATTTCTCTCCTCATTTCAAGGTCCCCCTCAAGTTTTTGATCTGGTGGACGATAGAATACTCCAACTATCACATCACTCTTTGGACCTGGTAGTTTAACCCACAGTGATTCTATGGCGGAGTCAGACCCTCTGTCAATCTCCATTCTGCTGGATTTTATGCCTTCTTTGACATAGATGGCCACTCCTCCTCCAACCCGCCCCTCTCTATCCCTTCTATAGAGTTTATAGCCTGGGATTGCTGTGTCCCACTGGTTCTCCACATTCCACCAGGTTTCTGTTATGGCTATTATATCAATGTTATCCCTAGCTGCCAGATGTTCAAGTTCTCCCATCTTTGCTCGGAGGCTTCGAGCATTGGCGTAGAAGCACTTGTACAGTGGGTCCCGCAACAGCTGCTGCCTTGTTCTTCTCCCCCCACAACTTTTATTTTCAGTAGACGAACTGTCACATTCCGCTATTCTGCCAGTGTTAATACTTGCTATGTCATCACTATGTGATTCTCTACCCTCTCCAACCTCATTCCCCGAGGATGAGGTGTTCCGAACCGGATGCCACACAGCTCCTGTCGGCTTTCCACCAGTTATCAGTTTAAAAGCTGCTCTGCTGCCTTTTTGAGGTTGAGTGCCAGCAATCTGGTCCCATCATGATTCAATTGCAACCTATCCCTCCTGAACAGGTTTGGCTTGTCCCAAAATGTTCTCCAGTTCCTGACAAATCTAAAGCCCTCCTCTCGACACCATCGCCTCATCCACGCATTGAGGCTTCTGAGTTCTGCCTGCCTGGCGGGACCTGCACGAGGAACAGGTAGCACTTCTGAAAATGCTACCTTGGAAGCCCGGGACTTCAATCTTCTACCTAGCAACCTGAATTTGGCTTCCAAGACTGACCGCTTGGCCTTCCCGACATTGTTGGTACCGACGTGTACCATGATCACTGGCTCCTTCCCAGTTCTCTCTAACAAGCTATCTATATTTCTGGTGATGTCTGCAACCTTTGCACCCGGCAGGCAAGTGACCATACGGTTATCATGCTCCTCACAAATCCATCCCTCCGTATTTCTGATGATAGAATCCCCTAGCACAATGAGCTTCTCTCCTGCAGTCTGGTCATCAACATGTACCTGATCTTGTATCTCATCAATAGTGATGAGGGAGAGATCCTCCGGTGGAACCACTTCTTCCTCTATGTGTGCCTCATGAGGTGTGCTGAGGGAAAGAGCTTCAAATTGATTGTGCAAGATGAGACTCTCTGAGCGATGCCTTGGCCTTCTACTCCTTTGAGTCACATTCCTCCACCCATCCACCTCCTGAGTTGGGGGAGTGACTTCCTCCTCTGAAGTGTGCCCTGTCTCTTCTTGGACCTGGATAGTCTCTTCCGCTCTGTCCAGGAACTGCTCAAGCTCCTTAATATGTTGCTGGTCCACTATGCGAGCCTCTAGCTGCTGGACCTTCTCTTCCAATAGCGCTACCAGCTTGCACTTGCAGCAGATGTAGTTCTGCACATGCTCTGTCAAGATAACAAACATAGCACAAGTACTGCAGGTAACTACAGCTGCTCCCTCCAACTCCATTTTAACTATTACAATAAAATGTATTCAAGGTCTAAAAAATGTAAACTTGCACTTTTTTTTTAATCTAGTAAGACTCTTTACTTCTTTTATTGTTTAGTCAAAATCTAACAGTGTAGGGGCTGCTAAAGCACCTCTACTCCAACTGCAAGCACGTCAGGAAGTGTAGGACCTCCTGAGGAGTTGCTTGGCTTGGGAACTCAATTAAACCCAGATTTTTTTTTTTTAGTTTGCACGCGCCGTAATGCGCGTGCTGCTGGTAGCAGCTATTTAAAGCTAAAACTCCGCCCCTTGCTCCTGCAAAAAGAAGAAGTTAGCTCTGCCCTTTGGCCGTGTGCTCCTCTGACCAGCTCCTTCCTCTCTGCTGCTATGCCAGAAAAGGACTGAGAGACTGCTGGTAGCAGCTATTTAAAGCTAAAACTCCGCCCCTTGCTCCTGCAAAAAGAAGAAGTTAGCTCTGTCCTTTGGCCGTGTGCTCCTCTGACCAGCTCCTTCCTCTCTGCTGCTCTGCCAGAAAAGTACTGAGAGACTGCTGGTAGCAGCTATTTAAAGCTAAAACTCCGCCCCTTGCTCCTGCAAAAAGAAGAAGTTAGCTCTGCCCTTTGGCCGTGTGCTCCTCTGACCAGCTCCTTCCTCTCTGCTGCTCTGCCAGAAAAGGACTGAGAGACTGCTGGTAGCAGCTATTTAAAGCTAAAACTCCGCCCCTTGCTCCTGCAAAAAGAAGAAGTTAGCTCTGCCCTTTGGCCGTGTGCTCCTCTGACCAGCTCCTTCCTCTCTGCTGCTCTGCCAGAAAAGGACTGAGAGACTGCTGGTAGCAGCTATTTAAAGCTAAAACTCCGCCCCTTGCTCCTGCAAAAAGAAGAAGTTCGCTCTGCCCTTTGGCCGTGTGCTCCTCTGACCAGCTCCTTCCTCTCTGCTGCTCTGCCAGAAAAGGACTGAGAGACTGCTGGTAGCAGCTATTTAAAGCTAAAACTCCGCCCCTTGCTCCTGCAAAAAGAAGAAGTTAGCTCTGCCCTTTGGCCGTGTGCTCCTCTCACAGCCTGCTTCCTCTCTGCTGCTCTGCCAGAAAAGGACTGAGAGACTGCTGGTAGCAGCTATTTAAAGCTAAAACTCCGCCCCTTGCTCCTGCAAAAAGAAGAAGTTAGCTCTGCCCTTTGGCCGTGTGCTCCTCTGACCAGCTCCTTCCTCTCTGCTGCTCTGCCAGAAAAGGACACCTCGCTAGCCATCACAGGATCCACACAGGCAAGAAGACATTTGAATGTCTGGAGTGCGGAAAGAGGTTTAGTCATGCTGGAGACCTTGCTAGCCATCACAGAATCCACACAGGCGAGAAGCCATTTGAATGTCTGGAGTGTGAAAAGAGGTTCAGTAGGGCTGGACACCTCGCTATCCATCACAGAATCCACACAGGCAAGAAGACATTTGAATGTCTGGAGTACGAAAAGAGGTTCAGTCATGGTGGACACCTTGCTAGCCATCACAGAATCCACACAGGCGAGAAGCCATTTGAATGTCTGGAGTGCGGAAAGAGGTTCAGTCAAGCTGGACACCTCACTAGCCATCACAGAATCCACACAGGTGAGAAGCCGTTTGAATGTCTGGAGTGTGGAAAGAGGTTTAGTCAAGCTGGACACCTTGCTAGTCATCACAGGATCCACACAGGCGAGAAGCCATTTCAATGTCTGGAGTGTGGAAAGAGGGTTGGTCAAGCAGGACACCTTGGTATCCATCACAGCATCCACACCGGTGAAAAGCCATTTGAATGTCTGCAATGTGGAAAGAGGTTTATTGATTCTGGAAGCCTTGCTAAGCATCACATTACCCACACAGGTTAGAAGCAGTTTGAATGTCTGCAGTGTGGAACGAGGTTCCGTCATGCTGGACACCTTGCTAGCCATCAAAGAACCCACACAGGCGAGAAGCCATTTAAATGGCTGGAGTGTGGAAAGAGGTTTGGTCAAGCTGGACACCTTGGTATCCATCACAGAATCCACACAGGTGGAAAGCCAGTTGAATGTCTGGAATGTGGAAAGAGGTTCATTGATTCTGGAAGCCTTGTTAACCATCACAGGATTCACACGGGAGAGAAGCCATTTGAATGAACTGAGAAGCCTGTTTCTGTCATTCTGTTTGCCCTTTCTATACACCTTATGACCCCCCTCATTCAAAAAGCCTTTGGAAAATCTGGAGTGTGGTAAAAGCCACACAATCCTTTTTCAGCAACCCGTGTTAAGATTTCATACTATGTATGTATAGGTTAAAATGTAATATTTTTAATTGGCTGAAAGGTTTTGCATGAAGGACTAAGGTTCAAGGTACCAGTTTTGACTTACAAAACCCTTCACGGCTTGGGACCTGAGTATCTG
Source organism: Phrynocephalus guinanensis (assembly GCA_037367245.1). Lineage (NCBI taxonomy): Eukaryota > Metazoa > Chordata > Lepidosauria > Squamata > Agamidae > Phrynocephalus > Phrynocephalus guinanensis. The sequence continues at coordinate 3,125,336 of CM074744.1, read as the reverse complement.
TCAGAGCGGGTCTTCCAGAGGCCAACTGAGGCCCAACCCAGCAGAATGTCACAGGCGCACTCCCTTCATGTGGCCGCTCCCAGGGAGGCAAGGAAATCCATTACTAGAACCCGGTCCTTCTCTGTGTCCGCCCCTATATTTGGAAGAAACTGCTGAGTGAGATTCACCTTGCACAGTCCCTGCCAGCCTTCAAAAAAGAACTTCAGATCTTGCTTTTCAGAGAGGCATTTGGCGGCCATTAGGGTTTTTTTTTTGTTCTGTTCCATCATCTTGCAAATTATTATTGTCATTTTTAATTGGCTCATTTGCTTGATATTTGGGTTTATTTTTCTGTAATTGTTGTATACCACCCATAATTCAATTGGGAAGACAGGCAGTATAGAAATATACAATATATACCAGTTATTGATTGGACACATATGAATTTATCTGATATAATGTGTGTAATAATATAATTTGGTACAGCTGGTCTATGCTGATGTAACTTGATGTAATGTCCAACGATGTAATGTATTCCGTGACTGATGCAAGAGTTGTATACAAGGGAGTTGTTACAAGTTGAAGTCAGATCACTTTGCACTGTCTATTGCCATGTTAAACTGTCTTCCTGATGTAATTCTGTGTTGGATGCTTTGTATATATTGCAACTGAATTTCTAATACACTGCCATATGATTTTTCTGGATACTCTGTGTGTGCGCGAGCGATATATATATTGAAGTTCTCTTCCGGACATGATAAATCTCATAAGAACATAAGAACATAAGAAGAGCCATGCTGGATCAGGCCAAAGGCCCATCTAGTCCAGCTTCCTGTATCTCACAGCGGCCCCACCAGATGCGTTTGGGAGCGCATGAGACTAGATATCTGTCTCCTGATACCACTCCCCTGTATCTGGCCCTTGAAGTACCCTGGTTTAAAGCCTAGAGATTACACATCTCCATCATGGTTTGTAACCCGTGATGGACTTTTCCTCTAGGAATCTGTCCAATCCCCTTTTGAAGGCATCCAGGCCAGATGCCATCACCACATTCTGTGGCAGGGAGTTCCATAGACTTACAACACGCTGGGTGAAAAAATATTTTCTTTTGTCAGTTCTTACTCTCCCAGCACTCAATTTGAGTGTATGTCCCCTAGTTCTGGTATTTTGAGAGAGGGAGAAGAGCTTCCCTCTATCCACTTTACTCATACCCTGCATTATTTTGTATGTCTCAATCATATCCCCCCTCAAGCGCCTTTTTTCCAGACTAAAGAGGCCCAATTGTTTTAGCCTTTCTTCATAAGGGAGGTGCCCCAGCCCAGTAATCATTTTAGTCGCTCTCTTCTGCACCTTTTCCAGTTCCACTATGTCTTTCTTGAGATGCGGTGACCAGAATTGTACACAATACTCCAGGTGGGGCCTTACTATTGTTTTATATAACGGCATTATAATGTTGGCTGTTTTATTTTCAATCCCCTTTTTGATAATCCCTAGCATGGAATTGGCCTTCTTCACTGCTGCCACACATTGGGGAGACACCTTCATGGAGCTGTCCACCAACACACCAAGATCTCTTTCCTGATCCGTCACGGATAACTCAGAGCCCATGAGTTGATAGATGAAGTTTGGATTTTTTGCCCCAATATGCATTACTTTACATTTGGTTACATTAAAACGCATTTGCCATTTCTCAGCCCACTCCCCCAGTTTGGAAAGATCCTTCTGGAGCTCTTCACAATCTTCTCTGGTTTTTACCACATGGAAAAGTTTTGTGTCATCTGCAAACTTGGCCACCTCACTGTTTATCCCTGTCTCCAGGTCATTTATGAACAGATTGAAAAGCACCGGTCCCAGGACCGAGCCCTGGGGCACACCGCTTTTCACTTCTCTCCATTGTGAAAATTTCCCATTGACACCTACTCTTTGTTTCCGGGATCTCAATGATAGCTCTCATAGGAAAAGCCTTCCGAATGCCTGGAGTGTGGAAAATGTTTGGGGAGAGAACACATCTTATATACCCTGGCAGCACAAAGGCCTTCCTTCACTCATCCATGGTGTAACAGAGTTACAGAGATCACATTACAGCCCCTTTCTCTCCATCCCGCCACCCTGACAGGTGTGTCTCATGGGTACACATGAAAGGGACTTCTCGGCTGCTGCATTCTCTTGTGATGTTGATGTTTTCTTTTAATGCTGAAAGATCTCCCTCAATTCTCTGCTCTCAAACTTGAATGTGTCTTGATTGCAGTGGACTGGATATCGCCCCTCATAACTGGAAGCCACCTTGGGTCCTTTTTGAAAGAGAAAAGGGGGGGGGGGTGTTGAAATACTCTAAAATAAAATAAATTAATCAATAAATGTTGGCAACGTTAACAAGGGGACTAGATTCATCCCGGGCTAAATTGTGTGCACTCCCATGGCTCTCCTTTCTCTCTGACCGATCTTTTGGTACCAGATCCAATCTGCTCTTTCTCTCCATTCTCCCTCTCTATTCGTAGCCTTACTTCTCCGATCTTCCTCCTCCACTCCCGGGTCTCTCTTTCACCCCAGTTCTCTATCCCCCTTCTCTTACCTGCCTCCTTGGGCATCATGAGTCTTTCCGATGTGGGCGTCCAGGGGTTCTCTAACCAGATCCATTCCCAGCTGGGGAGGTAGGATCCTTCAGTCATCTTTAAACCTCCTCCTCCTCCTCCTCCTCCCTTGAGAGGCCAATTCCCGCCAAACCTAACCCCCCTAACCCTTCCCCTGCCTTACTCTTTGAACCAATCCACTCACTCTCTGAGTTTGCTTCCTGGGATGATGGTTCGGATTTCTTCCCTGTCCACCCCATGGTTTCCAGGTTCACTCCTGCAACTGTCCCCTTTCATGGATGAGACACCCGCCGAGTGTCCCCAACTACACTGTCAACTAGGGTTGGAGCCAGAGGGCACTCTTGGTGGAGAAGTCCTCCAATCCGCCTTGACGTCCACAGTTACCCAAGAAGCAACTGGAGTGGTTATGCTTGGTTGCTGGTGGCTGGGGTTGATCTCCTGGCCCTCGACCCTCTGAGGAGCCACTTGGGGTGGGATCCTGGCTCCAAGGAAGATGTCCCAGGCTCCAGCTTTTCCGTCCCCCTTTGCCTCCTCCCTGCTTCCTCTTGGGATGATGGGTGGTAGGACCAGAACTATGATTGGGGGGAGGGGAGACCCCAGGCATACTTCCATCTAAGGTGTGGATTCAGAAGGAGGGAGGGAGGGAGGGCTCCCAAGGGAAGGGAAGGGATTCCCTCCTCCCCACTCAAATGGGGCAGAAGGAGGGAATTTAAAGGAGAGGAAGAAGAGGAGAAGGAGGGGTGAAAGGGTTGTGGGCTCCCCTTTCTGGGTACTGAGGAGGAGGAGGAGGAGGAGGAGGAAGGCCTGCACATCCATCCCACCCACCCCAAACCCTTGAGTTTCCCGGAAGGGGTGTCTATGGCTTTGATTGAGGGCCAGATTCTGCCTGAGCCAAGAGGAGGAGGAGGAGGAGGACGAGGACGATCCCTTCTTCCCTCCACCCATCCCTGCCTGCCTTTTGGGGACTGGGCTCCCTGAAACGGTGGGCTGCAAAGTGTCTGCAGCTCAGTGGTTCAAATCCCGGGTGCTGCCGCTCAGCGGACTGAGCTCCTGTGGTTCAACCCTCAGCTCCTGCCTAAATTAGCCTCGTTCGAAAACCATGTAAAAATGCAAGTAGATCAATAGGGGAAAACACTGTAAAATAAATAAAAGCGAGAAAAAAATAAAATAAAAGCGGGGAAAATAAATGAAAGGGAAAAAATTATGCCCGCCACGTGGCCCTGGCCTTGCACAACACTGGCTCTTTGGCTTGAAAAAAGGAGATGAGCACGCATGTGTGGCAGGGGGAACCTTTCCCTTTACTTAACCCTCCCCCTCCAGCGCAGAGCCAGAAGGGAGGCAGAGAAAGGAGGCGGGGTCATTCGGATTCCTCCAAGGCAGCGAGTTCCACTTCCTAGAGTGGCAGGAAACCAATGCTCCCAGGGAGGGGGGGCACCTTCTTTCTGCGTGGCTTTCCACCCCCCCCCTCCAAAAGGCTCTCTGGTTCCTGAAAGGAGAAGGAAAGAGACTCCCCCAGGAGGAGGAGGAGGAGGAGGAGGAGGAGGAGGAGCGTTGTGCAATGGGGGGGAGATGATATGGGGGAGTGCAGTGGGGGGGAGAGAGGTTGCAAGGGGGGAGGTGGGGCCGTTGGAGATGCAATGGGGAGAGTCCAGGAGGGAAGGGTCCCCCCCCCACTCCTTTGGGTCCGGAGGCAGGAGGAGTCCACTCAGGGGGTCATTTGGGGGGAAATGGGAGGGGGGTCCCATGGGAGAGAAAAGGCACCGAGTGCGGCTTCCTAGAGTGGCAGGAAAAAATGAAGCTAGATATATATAGGGAGGGGGGAACAGAAAGATGTCCCCTCCTTTGGGTCGGGATGTATTTATTTATTTATTTAGGTCCAAAATACAAACTACAAAAAAGACAAAACATCAACAACAGTCAGCATTTTGAAGGAATTCCGCCCCCTCTGTTTCCAGCGTAGGGGGAGATGGCAAAAAAGGAAAGGGGTTCTCTGTGTCCCGCTGCTTCTCTGCCCATGTGCAGAGGGCTTTCCCCCCTAAGGTCCCTTCTTTCTTTCTCCAGCCCTTTTCTCAGAAGCACCGTGGGGCAGTTGACGGGCGAGGAAGCCAGCAAGGAGGAGGCTGGAGAGGGGCCTTTGGAAATGGGCCTTGACGGAATTACAATCAGTCATCACACAATTATACAATATTAAACTAATACCAGGTGCTGTAGGCGTCTGGAGTAGGAATTGGCAAACCACTCCAGGATTCCTGCCAAGAAAAACTCCAAGGACGTTCGGTCAGAAAGAGTCGGTCGCGACTGTAAAAACACAGCACACACACACACACACACACACACAATTATACAATAAGAGGGTAGTAAAAACTGAAAGAGATTGTGAGGAGCTCCAGAGGGATCTCTTGACACTGGGGGAGTGGGCGAACCAGTGGCAAATGAGCTTCAGTGTTAGTAAAGACCGAGTTATGTACAGTGGGTCAAAAATCCCCAGTTATACTGATGAACTCAAAAAGATGTTAAAGTGTACATTCCCAAAACGACCTGAACTTTTTCTGTTAGGGTTGGTGGATAATGAAATTAAAGGAGCAGACAGGACGTTATTTTTATATGCAACAGCAGCGGCACGAATGCTCCTGGCTCAGAACTGGAAGACAACGTATATACCGTCCTTGGATGAATGGAGGGCGAAATTACTGGACTTTGCAGAGATGGCCAGACTGACTTGCAGACTGAGGGATCAAGACAACCAGAGGTTCCAAAATGACTGGCAAAAATTTAAGAACTACATGGAGATCAACTGTAATGAATTAAAGACTCTTTCCGGATTAGGATAGAACTCGAAGGACTATTGTCTACTTTTAGAACCTTTTCTATAAGTATATAGAATGGGTTCGTTGGAAAGGAAGGCTGGGAGATGAGCAACGTTAAAACCGCGCGAAGAACAGAGGGAAGCCGAACTTTAGTGATAGATTGACTTTATATGGTTAATGTTTTGAATATGTTCTTTTTTTTTTGTACTTTAAATTCTCTAATAAAAATGTTATAAAAAAAATCCCCAGTTACATTTATAAACTGATGGGGTCAGAACTCTGCAACAAACCAGAAAAGGGACCTTGGTGTCCTGGTGGACAGCTCAAGGAAGGTGTCAACCCAGTGTGCCGGAGCAGTGAAAAAAAAGCCAACTCATTCCTAGGGATCCTGAGGAAAGGTATAAAAATAATTTAGCAAATGTTCTTTTGCCTCTTTATAAATCTATGGTGAGGCCCCATCTGGAGTACTGTGTACAGTTCTGGTCACCATCCCTCCAGAAGGATATTATGGAAATGGGAAAATGCAGAGGAGGGCAACCAGAATGATTTGGGGACTGGAACACCTTCCTTGCCATCTGAGGCTGCACCGGCTGGCCCTCTTTACTCTTGAACAACGGCGCCTAAGAGGTGACCTGATTGAAGTTTATGAAATCATACAGGGTGTGGACAAAGTAGGTAAGGGAAAAACTGTTTTCCCTGTCGCACAACACTAGAACTAGGGGGCACTCCATGAAACTTTTGGGTGCTAGATCTCACACAACTCGCTGGGGGGCAATGTGTAGCCTGCACACTGTAATCAAAATTGTAAACCGCCCAGAGACTACTTGTAGTGGTATGGGGCGGTATATAAGCAGAACACTTTGCTTTGCTTTCACTCCAAAGATCACTGGCCTGTGGAACCCCCTGACACAAAAGTGGTGACAGCTGTCAGCCTTGACAGTTTTAAGAAAGGCTTGGACAAGGGTATAAATGGCTATCATTATGGATACCTAAGGACAACCAATTGTGGAAAATATTTTACTACTTCTTCAACTATTTCTTCCCATAGGAAAATTCACCAAGGAGAGAAGCCACTTGAATGCCTGGAGTGTGGGAAGAGGTTCAGTCAATCTGGAAGCCTTGCTAATCATTACAGAACCCACACAGGCGAGAAGCCATTTGAATGCATGGAGTGTGGAAAGAGGTTTATTCAAGCTGGACACCTTGCTAGCCATCACAGGATCCACACAGGTGAGAAACCGTTTGAATGTCTGGAGTGTAGAAAGAGGTTTAGTCAAGCTGGACACCTTGCTAGCCATCACAGAATCCACACAGGTGAGAAACCGTTTGAATGTCTGGAGTGTGGAAAGAGTTTCAGTGATTCTGGAAGCCTTGCTAAGCATAATAGGATCCACACTGGTGAGAAGCCATTTGATTGTCTGCAGTGTGGAAAGAGGTTCAGTCATTCTGGAAGCCTTACAAAGCATCATAGAATCCACACAAGAGATAAGCTGTTTGAATGACTGGAGTGTGGAAAGAGGTTCAGTCATTCTGGAAGACTTGCTATGCATCACCGAATCCACACAGGCAACAAACCATTTGAATGTCTGGAATGTAAAAAGAGGTTCAGTCATTCTGGAAACCTTGCTAAGCATCACAGAATCCACACAGGCGAGAAGCCATTTGAATGTCTGGAGTGCGGAAAAAGGTTCAGTCAAGCTGGACACCTTGTTAGCCATCACAGAATCCACACAGGTGAGAAGCCGTTTGAATGTCTGGAGTGTGGAAAGAGGTTCAGTGATTCTGGAAGCCTTGCTAAGCATCACAGGACCCACACAGGTGAGAAGCCATTTGAATGTGTGGAGTGTGGAAAGAGGTTCAGTCGTGCTGGACACCTTGCTAGCCATCGCAGAATCTACACAGGCGAGAAGCCATTTGAATGTCTGGAGTGTGGAAAGAGATTCAGGCATGCTAGACACCTTGCTAAACATCACAGAATCCACACAGGCGAGAAGCCATTTAAATGCCTAGAGTAGTGTCATCAAACTAATGCTCATGGGCTGTATATGGCCCCCAGTGTCCTGAATCTGGCCCCGGAGACCAAATGCACCCTCACCTACTCCCTGCTTCGCGAGCAAGCCACCCTCCACAGCTGCTTCTATTGCTGAGACAGTTCAAAGTGGTGGGCTATGTCATTTCCCCCACTCCTCCTACCCACCACCCAGATGATCGGCATGCTTGCTAGTGGGGCAGTTCAAAGTGGGAGGGCCACGGCAAGGTGCCCCGCTCCTCTCACCCGCCACCCAGATGGTCAGGGCATCGGCTGCCGCCAAGCGGGGCAATTTAAAATGGGAGGGCTGCGGCAATGTCTCCCACTCCCTCCATGACCTCGAGGCCCCATCCCTGCGCCTCCTCCACCCTGCCCGCCTGCCTTCTTTGTGTGACCGCCGCCTGTGTTATTGTGGTTGTGAGGAAGGAAGGGGGCAAGCCGAGGCAGCACCAGCCAGCCTTCCGAGCTGGAGCAGCCATGGCAGTGCACCAATTGATGGATGGATGGCGGGCGACTGAAGGGGAAACGGAGCTACTTCCTGCCGACCCAGATGCCTCTGGGCTGCTGCTTTTCTCCGTGGAGTGAGGGAGTGGAGGTGGGAGCCCATCCATGGCCGGAGGCTGAGGCTGTTCCACCTCCTCCTCATTGGTCTCTAAGCTGGAAAGAAGGGAAGAGAAGGGAAGGGAAAACGGTGGACCGGGATCATGGGAGGCTGGTGGGGCTGCATTTGTCCCCAGTTGGTGATGGGCGGGCTGAGTTTGCCAGGGCTGCTGCCTCCTTCCCAACACAATTAAGGAAGGAAGGAGAGCAGGAGGCATTGCTCCACCCATTTGCCCCTCCCTCTTCTTTTTTCCATGTTGGCCTTTGGGGGGGGACTGTGGCCTGGCCCCCAGTGGTGTCTGGGGGGAGGTATACAGTTCCACTGTGTGAAAAGTTTGAGGACCCCTGGTTGAGGGGTTGAGCTGGAAGCCTTGCTAACCATCACAGGAGTCACACGGGCGAGAAGCTTTTTGAATGCAAGGACTGAGAAGCCTGTTTCTGTCATTCTGGTTGCCCTTTGTATACATCTTAGGACCCACTTATTCAAAAAGACTGAAAAGTCTGGAGCGTGGGGGGGGAAACAGACAATCCTTGTTCAACAACCCGTGTTAAGATTTCATATTATGCATGTATATATGAAAATGTAATATTTCAAATTGGCTGAAATATTCTGAGCCAAGGCCTATCTCTCGGAGTTAACTGATTACAGATTTTGAACACGTGGTGTATACTAGGCATAATCAAAGAAAAACAAATTAAAACATATGGCAGGTGCTTGTGATCTCAAGGATAGATTGTTGCAGTAACCCCTACGTGGGGTTGCCCTTGATCCTTATTGGGAGACTACATCAGGTACAAAATGTGGCCAGACTGGTGGTTGGTGTGGTCAGGTATCATCCCAGTTTTGACTCATTTGCATTGGCTGCCTCTTGTGTCCCGAATAAGGTTCAAGGATTTTTACTTACAAAACCCTCCATGGCTTGGGACCTGACTACCTGACAGAGTGCATCTTCCAGAAGTCAACTGAGGCCTGACCCACCAGAATGTTGCAGGCGCTCTCACTTCAGGTGGCAACTGCCCAGGGAGGCCAGTAAATCCATTACTTGAAACTTGACCTTCTCTGTGTCTACCCTTACATTTGGAATAAACTGTCAAGTGAGATTGCACAGTCCCTGCCAGCCTTCAAAAAAGCGCTTAAGACCTTGGTATTCAGAGAGGCATTTGGCAGCCATTAGGGTTGTTGTTTGGTTTTTCTTTTTTCTTTTCTTTTCTTTTTTTGGTTTTTCGTTCTGTTCCGCCATCTTGCAAATTATTATTGTCATTTTAATTGGCTGACTTTTTCAGTAATTGTTGTATACCACCCGGAGTTCAATTGGGAAGAGGGGTGGTATAGAAATAAATAAATATAGTTATTGATTGGACACATATGAATTGATCTGATCCAATGCATCCACCCAAGAGTTATTAGGGTGCTGAGAAATGAAATTACAGATCTTTTAACGGTAATATGCAACTTGTCTCTTAAAACGGCCACAGTGCCGCAGGACTGGAGGATAGCGGATGTCACACCAATTTTTTAAAAAGAAAGGACGGGGGACCCAGGAAACTACAGGCCAGTTAGCCTTACATCTGTCCCAGGGAAGATGGTGGAAAGCCTCATCCAGGAGAAAATCTTAAAATGCATAGAAGAACAAACCTTGCTGAGAGAAAAATCAGCATGGCTTCTGTCAGGGTAAGTCTTGTCTGACAAATATTTTAGAATTTTTTGAAAAGGGCAACAGGCATGTGGATTTGGGTGAACCGGTGGATAGTGTATCTGGATTTTCAAAAGGCTTTTGACACAGTCCCTCACCAAAGGCTGCTGAGAAAATTGCACAGTCAGGGGATAAGAGGGCATTGAGAACTGGTTGAGATCCAGGAAACAAAGAGGAGGTGTCAATGGGAAATTTTCACAATGGAGAGAGGTGAAAAGCGGTGTGCCCCAGGGCTCTGTCCTGGGACCGGTGCTTTTCAATCTGTTTATAAATGACCTGGAGCCAGGGATAAGCAGTGAGGTGGCCAAGTTTGCAGATGACACAAAACTTTTCCGTGTGGTAAAAACCAGAGAAGGTTATGAAAAGCTCCAGAAGGATCTCTGCAAATTGGAAGAATGGGCTACGAAATGGCAAATGTGTTTTAATGTAGCCAAATGTAAAGTAATGCATATTGGGGCAAAAAATCAAAACTTTATCTATCAACTCATGGGCTCTAAGTTATCCGTGACAGATCAGGAAAGAGATCTTGGTGTGTTGGTGGACAGCTCCATGAAGGTGTCTTCCTAATGTGGGGCAGCAGTGAAGAAGACCAATTCCATGCTAGGGATTATCAAAGAGGGAATTGAAAATTAAACAATCAACATTATAAGGCCATTATACAAAACGATAGCAAGGCCGCACCTGGAATATTGTGTACAATTCTGGTCACCGCATCTCAAGAAAGACATAGTGGAACTGGAAAAGGTGCAGAAGAGAGCGACTAAAATAATTACTGGGCTGGGGCACCTCCCTTATGAGGAAAGGCTAAAACATTTGGGGCTCTTTAGTCTGGAAAAAAGGCGCCTGAGGGGGGATATGATTGAGACGTACAAAATAATGCAGGGCATGAGTAAAGTGGATAGAGGGAAGCTCTTCTCCCTCTCACAAAATACCAGAAGTAGGAGACATACACTCAAATTGAGGGCTGGGAGAGTAAGAACTGACAAAAGAAAATATTTTTTTACCCAGCGTGTTGTTAGTCTATGAAACTCCCTGCCACAGGATGTGAGGATGGCATCTGGCTTGGATGCCTTTAAAAGGGGATTGGACAGATTCCTGGAGAAAAAGTCCATCATAGGTTACAAACCATGATGAAAAGATATGTAATGTCCAGGCTTAAAACTGGGGTACTTCAAGGGCCAGATGTGAGTGCTATCAGGGGACAGATACCTAGTCTCATGCACTCCCAAATGCATCTGGTGGGGCCACTGTGAAATACAGGAAGCTGGACTAGATGGGCCTTTGGCCTGAACCAACATGGCTCTTCTTATGTTCTTAATGTTGTGTAAAAATGATATAATTTAGTACAGCTGATCTATGCTGATGTAAATGTAATGTCCAATGATGTAATGTATTCTGTGACTGCTGCAAGCGTTGTATACAAGGGAGTTGTTACAAGTGAGGTTCATCTGCTGTAAGTCAGATCACTTTACAGTCTATTGCCATGTTAAACTGTCTTGCTGACGTAATTCTGTGTTGGATGCTTTGTTCATATTGCAACTGAATTTCTAATACACTGCCATATGAGTTTTACATATAACTTCAGCCGTCCATGGTGTAAGGGAGCCAAATTGCTGACTGGGAAGGCAGCTAGATTGCTGACTGGGGCAGATTACAGAGATCACATTACACCCCCTACTAAAGGAGCTCCACCGCCTGCCAAGCAGCTACCGGGCACAATAGAAAAGGCTGACCTTGACCCACAAAGCCCAATATGGCCTGATGCATCCCGGGCTAAGTTCTGTGCACTCCCATGGCCCCCCTTGCTCTCTGACCCATCTTCTGGTACCAGATCCAATCTGCTCTTTCTCTCCGTTCACTCTCTATTCGTAGCCTTACTTCTCCAATCTTCCTCCTCCACTCCCAGGTCTCTCATTCACCCCAGTTGTCTTTCTGATCTGGGTCTCCAGGGGTTCTCTAACCAGATCCATTCCCAGCTGGGGAGGTAGGATCCTTCAGTCACCCTTTTATCCTCCTCCTCCACCTCCCTTGAGAGTCCAATTCCCCCCAAACCTAAACCCCCCTTCCCCTGTCTTATTCTTTGAACCAATCCGCTTCCTGGGTTGGCTTCCTGGGAGGATGGTTCGGATTTCTTCTCTGTCCACCGAATGGTTTCCAGGTTCATTCCTGCAACTTTGTCCCCTTTCATGGGCGAGACACGCGCCGAGTGTCCCCAACTACCCTGCCAACTAGGGTTGGAGCCAGAGGGCACTCTCCAATCGGCCTTGACCTCCACAGTTGCCCAAGAAGCAACTGGAGTGGTTATGCTTGGCTGCTGGTGGCTGGGGTTGGTCTCCTGGCCCTCGACCCTCTGAGGAGCCACTTGGGATGGGATTCTGGCTCCAATGCTTCCTCTTGGGATGATGGGTGGTGGGACCAGAAGGATGATTGGGGGGAGGAGGGGAGACCATAGGCATCCTTCAATCTAAGGTGTGGATTCAGAAAAAGGGGGGTGGAGGTCTCCCAAGGGAAAGGAAGGGATTCCCTCCTCCCCACTCAAATGGGGCAGAAGGAGGGAATTTAAAGGAGAGGAAGAAGAGGAGGGGGTGCAAGGTGGGGGATCCCCTTTCTGGGTACTGGGGAGGAGGAGGAGGAGGAGGAAGGCCTGTACATCCATCCCACCCACCCCAAACCCTTGAGTTTCCCAGAAGGGGTGTCTATGGCTCTGATTGAGGGCCGGATTCTGCCTGGGCCAAGAAGAGGAGGAGGAGGAAGGCGGATCCCTTCTTCCCTCCACCCATCCCTACCTGCCTTTGGGGGACTGGGCTCCCTGAAACGGTGGGCTGCAAAGTGTCTGCAACTCAGCAGTTCAAATCCCGGGTGCTGCTGCTCAGCGGAGTGAGCTCCTGTGGTTCAACCCCAAGCTCCTGCCTTACCAAGCCTCGTTCGAAAAGCATGTAAAAATTCAAGCAGATGAATAGGGGAAAACACTAATGTGAAGTCACGGTGAAGAGATAAAATTTTAGGACCTTTGGACCGGTTCCGAAAGTCAACAATACGGCCCAATTGGTCCCCATACTGAGAAAAGCAAGCTGCTTTTCACCCCGTTTAAAAATACCCAGCCGTTCCCGAGATATGGGCAGAAAGCGAGCCCCCCCCGTATTAACCCTTTCCTCTCCCTTCCCCCTCTCCTGCTCACCAAGCAGAACCCCAAAAGGACTGCAGCCAGGGACTCAGCCTGGGCAAAATAAGTCTTAGACCAATTTCTATATTCTCTACTCAGGCTGAAGGGGGGGGTGACTACCCATCTCACCCTTTGGGCCAAGAAACACCCTTAAAACATTGGTCCTCTTGCCTACCTCTGGCACCAACCAAAAATACAAAAGGCTTTTTCCTTCCTTCCACCTCTCTATTCTCTTCTCCTGTTTAACCTCCCCTCATCCCACGACCCTGAGGTACCCTCTCCCCTGACCCCCATCTCTCATCAACTGGGGCTGAAGGAAGGCAAGGTACCAAGAAGAAAATGGCCACTTCGCAGGCTGGCAGAGGCATCTGGAAACCACCATAATCACCAGGTATCTTCAACACGTATCCCAGTAGCTGCTCTTCAGAAAATCAACATTCCTGTCTGCCAACCCAGATTGTCATCAAAGCCTGAGGACACCCTCCATTGTCCTCCATTGTTTCATTCACACACCTGGAAAGGACTCTTATTCTCATGTTCCTAGTTTCTGTAAACACTCAAATACCCATATGTAATCCTGTAAGAACTCACATTCTTGCGCCTCCAAATTCTTGTATCTTTCAATGTAACCCTACAATGGCTTGTATCTCTTGTATCTCTGTGCATTCAAATAATTGTGTTTCCCCAAATGCTTGTGTGTGATCCCATCAGCCCTTCCTGCCCCCCCACTGGTTTTGATAATTGCTCCCTCTCACCCACTATTGACTTACTGATCTCTTCTGTTTACCAACATCTGGGAAACAAAACCACACTCCCCTGCCTATTGTGTCACCTTACTCAAACCCATTAACATTTGCTTAAGCCCCTGGCAGCTGCCAGGGACCACCCAGAACTGCCCCCAACCAACCCCCAACCCCTTCTGATTGGGTCATTTGAACTGCCCCTGACCAATCCTCTGAGCTGCCGCCACCCAGAGAGGGGAGGGGGGAAGGATCAATAAAGGTTTGGGATTTCCATGTGCTCGCTGCGGAACGACTCACTTCTGTCTTGAGTGATCCGTTCGCCTTACCATCTTTATTAGGCCTAATAAACTGGTAATATTGCCTGGATCTCTCTGTGTTGGATTTTTTTATTGGCTCTTGTGAAATCCAACAGCTTGCAGCAGGATTAGCTTGCTGTGGTCTCAACATTGGCGTCCCTGGGTGGGCAAAGGAAGGAGCTTATCTCCCTGAACTCTCCAGGGGCTGCCCCAAATTCTTTTTAGCCCCGTTTTTGGGAGCTGCCCTTCCTAGCAGCTGAAAGGCGAAACTGGGAGTTGTTCAGCCACCCCCTCTTGGCGCCACCAGCCATTTGCTGGAGAGAGGGCAGTTGAACTTCACCTGGCAGATCCTTTTCCAGCTCCGAACGAGGGGTGAGAGACATCCTTTGTTAGGGTTTTTCCTTTTCAGCAGAACACACATCGCAGCATCGAGAAGGTCGAGGCTTGGAGCCTGGACTGGAAACAGAAGATTGGTAAGAGTGTGGGACGCCCCTGACCCCCTTTAGGTGTGCCCCCAAGAGCTGGGTTGGACTCAGATTGGGGGGTAGAGGTTGCTGTAGGAGCAGGACTATCACACTGATAAGGCTTTCGTTCGTGCCACAAGCAGGAGCTGGGTTGGACTTAGGCTTGCTTGGGGAGAGCTCTGCTGGGCAGGCTCCTCACGAACGAAAGGGGGGGCGCGATCTCGAGAGAGAAGGGGATTGACGAATCCCCGACAGTCGTGCTGGACCCAAAAGCATCCAGACGCTGCCGAGCAACTTCTCCCGGATCGATTGGGTTAACTGGTCAAGAAGGTCAGACCAGCGTAACCCGTGAATTGGCTTTTTCCAAAAGCTTGTAAGTCTTGTTGTGGGTTTTTTGAAGTTAGCTGCGAGGATGGGTACCCCTTTTGTGTTTTTTGGTAAAGAGTTTGGTCCCCGTTTAGCTGTGAGAATGGGGAATGAACTTTCCACTGCTGGGAGTGCTAATACTCCCCTTAAGAGCGCCCTGGACCACTTCTCTGCTGTGGTGGATCCAGAGACTGGAAAAAATATATTAAAAAAAAATAAATAAATAAAAAAGGTAAAAAGGACTAAGCTAGCGAAACTCTGCAGAGAAACATTGGCTTTTATACCACCTTGGCCAGGACCCTTCCCGAAGGCCACGGGAGGGGATTTTCTTTTTCCAATCTGGGCGGAGAGGCAGGCATTTGCCGGCAAGGCGGCCTCAGAACCCCAGTTTGTCAAGGGTTGGGAAAACTTGCATCCTTAGCACCACCAAATGCAAGCCCAACCACCTAGCAGATCCTGTTCGAATGGGGAGGGCTTTCTCCATCTGACCCTCTCCTGTGCCAGCCTCATGGCTGACTCATCACCAGCCGATCACATCCCCATCATCTCTAGAAGGGGGTGCTAGCAGAGCACCAGCCTTCTTCATCCTCCTATCTCAGTCCCAAGGGAATTCAAATGCTAGCCCCCTTGGGGAGACTCACCTCTGTCTTTAGAACTGACCAGACGGTCAGAATGCCAAAAAGCCCCTCTTTTCAGGAAACCCAGGCACCTTCACGTGGGGACCCCCCCCCACAAGACAATATTCCTCTGGGGCTACTTATGTACATAAACTAACCTCCTTGCTCTAGCAAAAGTATGTGGACCTGGTTATTCTGAAGATATCCAAACCCCCCAGATGCCAAGCACATGTGGAGCTCGATTGATTTTCCTCTCCTACAGAGGAAAAATCATTCAGCTCCAATCCAAAAGGGAAGGTGAGGCTTCTTCACCTCCTCTCTCTCTCTTTCTCTCTCTCTCACCCTCCCTTGCTCTCTGCCTACCTATCTATCTATCTATCTATCTATCTATCTATCTATCTATCTATCTATCTGTCTGCCTATATTTGATGAAAGTAAGGGAGGCACAATGCCTGCCTAACTGAGTTTTTCCTAGAGTAGTTGTTGAGATGCTCAGGAGCTGCCTTTACTGTTTTTGTCTTTTTGAAGAAAAAAGGAGGGGGGCACGTTACCTGCCCCCCCCTTTGAGGGGAGGGCGTTGAATGAATGTCTTTTGAATCTGGGTCACGTGGTCTTGCAATTATTGCATGTGCTAATGTATGCCTGTGATCTCTGCTCTCTCCCTTACTTTGGCTGTTATAACCCCTCGTTTTGTTGTGTGTAAGTGTGGAGAGAGAGCATGGAAGTGTGTGTGCCTGTGTGGATATGCCCTCCTCCTCTTCCCAAAACCAGGGGGGGTTGACACCTTCCCCCTTTCTCCCCTCCTTTTTTTTTCTCCCCGGGGGCAGAGAGTGAGGGTGCCTCTGAGCTTCTGCAGAGTGCACTCTCTGTCTGAGCAGCAAGCACTGTGTATGTATATGTATGTGTGTGTGCCCATGCGAGATGCCCCCTCACTCCCTCTGTGTGCTGGATGGTTTTGAGCTGCACATGGGTGGTAGGGGTGCCCCCCCTTTCTAGCCTGCAGTAATTCCAGGCTGGAATCCTAAACATCCCCCTTGTGTCCCGGTTGCCAGGTGTGTGTATTTACTGTTTAGTGTTTTAATGTTTTCCCTTCCCACCACCAGCTTGAGGGAAAAAGCCTATTGCACAAAGAGGCAATTCCCCCCCCCATAACGGGTGGGCTGGCTCTGGGGAGGACCACCCTTTAGCTCCTCAATTTTAAAAGATGGCTGGATTAATCCTAGCCTGGCATGGCCCTGAAAAAAAGTGGCCCTAATGTTTATTTGTCCTCTCCATTCTAAGAAGAGAAGGCATGTGTTTTCCCCTGTCTACCCCCTTTTAAGGGGGGGGCGACCCCCTCCACTGACGCATGTGCCAAGCACACTATCATATCCGAAAAGGGGGGAGCCTGGGATATGCCTGGCAGAACCTACCCCCCCTATCCCTTAGGAGAGTAGGAGCCCCCTTACCCCCGCCCCCCGAACAAAGAACCGCCCCTCTGTACTCTTTTCCAGGTTCTCTACAGTCTGGCAGGAAATGGGAGAATGGCTGGTGGGTGATCAATGGGCTTGGGCAGTTCCTCTCAGCAATACTGTCCTATTAAGTCAAACGGTTCCATGAGGGGCTCATATTCCTCAGGGAAACCTTTACACAATTGGCTAAGACATCGATACTTCCACCCTGAAGTGGTGGTGGCTACGGTGGCTCTGGTAGTGGCAGTAGCTATGGTGGTGGAAGGCGGTTCTAATTCCTAGAAAACAAAGCTTTAGCAGGAGAGGAGAGCCAGAGAAGTGACAGGGAAGCTACAGGTTACTACAGTTGTGAACTCAGCCAAACACAGTTGTGGCAGGGTAGAACTGCCTCATGAAGACATGTGTTAGACAAGCGCTTGTTTGCAAGCATCAGGACTGTATTTGTGACTAACTGTATAACAGGATATTTTAGTTTTTTGTGTTCCGTGGAAAGTGCAAAGCATTCCAACAAGGGTTTTTATGTAGATTATTTTTTCCACACCCATACTGTTGATTGCTGACTGTAATAGACTGATCATGATGCTGAATAAATGTGTCTCTTTTTAAGGTACTGTGTAAAGTTAGTTTACTGTAAGTTTAACATGCACTGGTTTTAGCTGCGTAGTTGGCGTGCATAGTTAGTTTAAAATCTGCCAACACTTTGGGACAAATGGGTCCTCAGTATACCGGGTGAAAGACATTTCCAGAGGCTTAGACGTTTTAGCCTATTTTGGGGAAAGCAATAAAGAGTCTTGTGGCAGCTTAAAACAGTGTTTTCATTTGGTATGAACACCTGTGGACTGCAACTAACTTCATCAGATGTAAGCTTTAGTACCCGTGGTTTATTTCTGTGAAGATTCTCAGTCCTCCAGGTGAGTTTATCTGGAGGTTGAGTCATGGTAACTGGACTTATTTGGGAGATTGGGGTGTATTGCTGCTCGTCCAAACAGCTTCGTCAGTTGCTGTAAATTCATAAGTGAACTATAAAATGGAGGACTCCCAACTAGCTTTTCTCAGACTGGCGGGGTTGTTTGGATGAGCGGCGAAGCGTTTCTATCTCTCAAGAAAAGGAAGTCCGGTTGCTATGACTCAACTTCCAGATACCTGAGGTTTAAGTTGGCTGCTGTGTAAAACTGCTTGTGCCAAATAAAACTGGTTAGTCTTTTAACTGCCACAAGAGTCTTATGCACCAATTCAGATGGTCCACACCTGCATAACTGATGCAGCAGTCAGTTCTCAGAGTTGTACCTTTGAGATGCACTTGGCAAGTAAACATGTAGTGCATTGCTTGCTTGAGTAGACAGCTCTGTACAACCTAATCCATTTGTGTTTTTTTCCTGCTTTTTTCCCTAAGTGGCACTGTTGCCAATTTTATTAATTGGGTTTAAACCCTGTGTTACTAAGTTTTTCAGAAATAGTTACCTAATTATCAAGCATTGCAGAGTTCAAATAAGGGAGAAGCTACACATATGGCTTCAGTTCATTCAAATCTCTACCCTAATGATAATTGGGAAATAAGCTGCAATTGGTTTGCAAAGGCATGGTTGCTTCCTGCCTCATCTGCCTACAGAACAACCCATGGGGGATTAAACCTATACCCCGGGGGGGGGGGGGTTCTTGTGCAGGCCTGTTACCCAGGGGAGGCATGGCAGCCGAATTCGCAGAAATGCCCAAGGCCAGGGCTAAGTGGGATCTTTTGGGGTTTCCTTGTGAATTTATTCGATGATGGCCACTTACCTCCAAATTAAAAGGTCCCTACATTCGACTTATTGGCCACCAGCCTACGAAAAAGTTGAGAGGCTCAAACTTTGAACAACAGTTGGCTCAAAATCTGCCGAGAAAACGGGACCCGAACGGCCAAAAGCCCTGCCCATTGCTGCTCATCTGAGCCACCCCCACCGCCTGCCTAGAACTGCCTCCACTCAGACCCCCGCATGGTCACCCCCTTTTGCTGCCCTAGCCCGAAAGCCTGACCCAGGGAACCAGCCCCTGCCGTCCTCTTCCAGGGAGTCGGGAGGGGGTCTCTCTCTCTCTTCCCCCCCCCCTCTCTGCAGGTGTTACGACTGTCACTCTTCAAGGAGACCTCCCAGTCTGGTGGTGATGGAGGGGCCACAGCCCAGCTGCTTGAACATGAGGGTGGAAGACAAATCCTGGATCCATTTTCCCCAGGTCAACACAGCCCCCCCCCAACACCGGAGGAGGGGGCGTGCCAACAGCTGGAGCCCCTCCGTCTTGAGATCATCTGGCGGAGAGCAAAGGAGGCCCCTTACCCAACCCTGATCCAACTGACTTTCTGCAGCCTCTCTTGGACGAGGAACTCACTGCTGTTTTCCACACCTAACCGCAGGAGTAAACCTCATCCCATTGGACTTTCCCTTAGACCTTTCTTGGACTTCCTCTGGACCTTTCCCTGGACTCTGTTCAATCTTCACCCAGATTTACATCGAGTGGACCTGCCCCCCCATGTGTTCCTGCTTTGCTTGGACTTGTTTTGGGACTCCCACCTTCACTACCAGCCCTGGACTCTCAATTTGCCAATGCTGCCAGCCGCCTGCCTGCCCAGTCTGCCAAGAACTCCGGAGACTGCTCGCGACGCTTGCTAAACCCCTGAGCCCTTTGGTGAGTGCTGGGTCTCTCTCTCTCTCTCCCCTCCCTCACTCACACACTCTCTTGCTCTCTCTAAAGCCCTCCTCTTACGCGCTCTCAGAGAGCTACTGCTGAACAGTAAGCCTTTCAATCCAGGAAATGTAGAGCCTCCAGCTGCAGGACTGGTCTACCTGGAATTTGAATTTGGTTCAAAAACTTAACATTGTTTCATCCCTGAAATGGCTGACTGAGTCCCATAACACTACTGAACTGGGTGCCCAGATACTAAAAGTGTTTTTGTTTCCCCAAATCAGAGTAGAACCACAGGAATCAGTTCCCAACTGAAGAGTTATCCAGGGAGTTCTCTGCCTCTATAGAAACAATGGGATTGTTATTTGGTTTTCACCTATTGGCAATGTTTCCTAAGCAATGCATACAGCGTGCAGACTGAGGTCTTATATCTCAGCTTATTTCAACCTAAAAGGAAATGGAGGACCTTCTTAGGAATGGCTGGTTATCGTTGTATTTGGATTCCTAATTTTGCACAATTGGCTAAACCCCTATTTTGTGGGACTAAAACAGAGGGGTGAAAGGGTTGAGTCAAGTAAAGAGATGCGGAAGGCATTCCAGAACCTAAAGCTCAAGCTTATCGAAGCTCTGGCTTGAGGTCTACATGACCCATATTAAAGGGAGCTGGTGGAGACCAGCAGCCTATCTGGCCAAACAACTGGACCAGAATGTCAGGGGCTGGACAGCGTGCCCTAGATAACACAGGCAGCTGCAGACCCAAGTCGAGAAGCAAGTAAGCTGACTTTGGGGACATCACTGACTCTTTATGCCCCATGTGCTGTTAGCGCTTTATTGGAGCAGAAGGGAGGCCACTGGATGTCGAATGCTAGAATTGCCCAGTACCAGGCTGCCTTACTGGACTCTCCAGGACTGCGGTTGGTAACATGTAATGTCTTAAACCCTGCCACCCTGCTCCTCATGAGAGACATTAATTCAAACAGTGTGCTTCTAGCAAGCACACAATGCATTGAAACAATTGATTCAGAGTACACAAACCAGCCAGATCCTAAATTGGCTATTTCCCTCTATCTAAATTCAGAGAATTGGGTGCATTTTGTGGCAGAAACCATCCAGAGGTTGCACAATATTTAGACATATAAAATGGTCCCTGCATGCACCCTGGCAGCCAAAAAAATCCAATGAAAAATGTCACTCAGATGTTGAAGTCTCACTTCCCATTGGCTTGCTCCCCCATGCCTTGCCTCAGATAAGAATACCTCTTAGGAGTAAACTGGCCATGTGTAGCTCCTAATGGACAACCATGTCCTATTGGAAAATTTCCCTCCAATCCCGTTGAACGCGGAAAGGCACCCCCCAGACCCTTCTAATTAAGCAGGTGGCTGGACCCTAGGATATATGGAGCAGATCCACGTGGGAGGTGATCCTGTCGGACACCTTCAACCCGAAAAGGGGGGAAATGTGAAGTCACGGTGAAGAGATAAAATTTTAGGACCTTTGGACCGGTTCCGAAAGTCAACAATACGGCCCAATTGGTCCCCATACTGAGAAAAGCAAGCTGCTTTTCACCCCGTTTAAAAATACCCAGCCGTTCCCGAGATATGGGCAGAAAGCGAGCCCCCCCCCGTATTAACCCTTTCCTCTCCCTTCCCCCTCTCCTGCTCACCAAGCAGAACCCCAAAAGGACTGCAGCCAGGGACTCAGCCTGGGCAAAATAAGTCTTAGACCAATTTCTATATTCTCTACTCAGGCTGAAGGGGGGGGTGACTACCCATCTCACCCCCTTTGGGCCAAGAAACACCCTTAAAACATTGGTCCTCTTGCCTACCTCTGGCACCAACCAAAAATACAAAAGGCTTTTTCCTTCCTTCCACCTCTCTATTCTCTTCTCCTGTTTAACCTCCCCTCATCCCACGACCCTGAGGTACCCTCTCCCCTGACCCCCATCTCTCATCAACTGGGGCTGAAGGAAGGCAAGGTACCAAGAAGAAAATGGCCCACTTCGCAGGCTGGCAGAGGCATCTGGAAACCACCATAATCACCAGGTATCTTCAACACGTATCCCAGTAGCTGCTCTTCAGAAAATCAACATTCCTGTCTGCCAACCCAGATTGTCATCAAAGCCTGAGGACACCCTCCATTGTCCTCCATTGTTTCATTCACACACCTGGAAAGGACTCTTATTCTCATGTTCCTAGTTTCTGTAAACACTCAAATACCCATATGTAATCCTGTAAGAACTCACATTCTTGCGCCTCCAAATTCTTGTATCTTTCAATGTAACCCTACAATGGCTTGTATCTCTTGTATCTCTGTGCATTCAAATAATTGTGTTTCCCCAAATGCTTGTGTGTGATCCCATCAGCCCTTCCTGCCCCCCCACTGGTTTTGATAATTGCTCCCTCTCACCCACTATTGACTTACTGATCTCTTCTGTTTACCAACATCTGGGAAACAAAACCACACTCCCCTGCCTATTGTGTCACCTTACTCAAACCCATTAACATTTGCTTAAGCCCCTGGCAGCTGCCAGGGACCACCCAGAACTGCCCCCAACCAACCCCCAACCCCTTCTGATTGGGTCATTTGAACTGCCCCTGACCAATCCTCTGAGCTGCCGCCACCCAGAGAGGGGAGGGGGGAAGGATCAATAAAGGTTTGGGATTTCCATGTGCTCGCTGCGGAACGACTCACTTCTGTCTTGAGTGATCCGTTCGCCTTACCATCTTTATTAGGCCTAATAAACTGGTAATATTGCCTGGATCTCTCTGTGTTGGATTTTTTTATTGGCTCTTGTGAAATCCAACAGCTTGCAGCAGGATTAGCTTGCTGTGGTCTCAACACTAAAATAAATAAAAGCGAGAAAAAAATAAAAGCGGGAAAAATAAATCAAAGGGAAAAAAATTAAATAAAAGAGGGAAGGTAAAACAAGTGTTCCCTTGCAGCCATGCCCGCCACGTGGCCCTGGACTTGCACAACACTGGCTCTTCGGCTTGAAAAAAGGAGATGAGCACGCATGTGTGGCAGGGGGAACCTTTCCCTTTACTTAACCCTCCCCCTCCCGCGCAGAGCCAGAAGGGAGGCAGAGAAAGGAGGCGGGGTCATTCGGATTCCTCCAAGGCAGCGAGTTCCACTTCCTAGAGTGGCAGGAAACCAATGCTCCCAGGGAGGGGGGGCACCTTCTCTCTGCGTGGCTTTCCACCCCCCCCTCCAAAAGGCTCTCTGTGGTTCCTGGAAGGAGAAGGAAAGGGACCCCCCCAGGAGGAGGAGGAGGAGGAGGAGGAGGAGGTGCGTTGTGCAATGGGGGGGATGATATGGGGGAGTGCGGGGGGGGGAGAGGTTGCAAGGGGGGGAGGGGGCCGTTGGAGATGCAATGGGGAGAGTCCAGGAGGGAAGGGTCCCCCTCCACTCCTTTGGGTCCGGAGGCAGGAGGAGTCCACTCAGGGGGTCATTTGGGGGGAAATGGGAGGGGGGTCCCATGGGAGAGAAAAGGCACCGAGTGCGGCTTCCTAGAGTGGCAGGAAAAAATGAAGCTAGATATATATAGGGAGGGGGGAACAGAAAGATTTCCCCTCCTTTGGGTCGGGATGTATTTATTTATTTATTTAGGTCCAAAATACAAATTACAAAAAAGACAAAACATCAACAACAGTCAGCATTTTGAAGGAATTCCGCCCCCTCTGTTTCCAGCGTAGGGGGAGATGGCAAAAAAGGAAAGGGGTTCTCTGTGTCCCGCTGCTTCTCTGCCCATGTGCAGAGGGCTTTCCCATCTAAGGTCCCTTCTCTCTTTCTCCAGCCCTTCTCTCAAAAGCACCGTGGGGCAGTTGACGGGCGAGGAAGCCAGCAAGGAGGAGGCTGGAGAGGGGCCTTTGGAAATGGGCCTTGACGGAATTACAATCAGTCATCACACAATTATACAATATTAAACTAATACCAGGTGCTGTAGGCGTCTGGAGTAGGAATTGGCAAACCACTCCAGGATTCCTGCCAAGAAAAACTCCAAGGACGTTCAGTCAGAAAGAGTCGGTCGCGACTGTAAAAACACAGCACACACACACACACACACACACACACACACACACACACACAATTATACAATAAGAGGGTAGTAAAAACTGAAAGAGATTGTGAGGAGCTCCAGAGGGATCTCTTGACACTGGGGGAGTGGGCGAACCAGTGGCAAATGAGCTTCAGTGTTAGTAAAGACCGAGGTATGTACAGTGGGTCAAAAATCCCCAGTTACAATTATAAACTGATGAGGTCAGAACTCTGCAACAAACCAGAAAAGGGACCTTGGTGTCCTGGTGGACAGCTCAAGGAAGGTGTCAACCCAGTGTGCCGCAGCAGTGAAAAAAAAGCCAACTCATTCCTAGGGATCCTGAGGAAAGGTATAAAAATAATTTAGCAAATGTTCTTTTGCCTCTTTATAAATCTATGGTGAGGCCCCATCTGGAGTACTGTGTACAGTTCTGGTCACTCTCCCTTCAGAAGGATATTATGGAAATGGGAAAAGTGCAGAGGAGGGCAACCAGAATGATTTGGGGACTGGAGCACTTTCCTTGCCATCTGAGGATGCACCGGGTGGCCCTCTTTACTCTTGAACAATGGCGCCTAAGAGGTGACCTGATTGAAGTTTATGAAATCATACAGGGTGTGGACAAAGTAGGTAAGGGAAAAACTGTTTTCCCTGTCGCACAACACTAGAACTAGGGGGCACTCCATGAAACTTTTGGGTGCTAGATCTCACACAAATAAGAGAAAATACTTTTTCACTCCAAAGATCACTGGCCTGTGGAACCCCTTGACACAAAAGTGGTGACAGCTGTCAGCCTTGACAGTTTTAAGAAAGGCTTGGACAAGGGTATAAATGGCTATCATTATGGATACCTAAGGACAACCTCTGAGTTGGAGAGATAGCCAGGAGATCTCTCAATACAATTTGCAGGGAATCTTAAGCAGGTGAAGACAACTGCTTGGGAATACTCTGAAGGAAAAGGTAAGTCGCTGTTTGAGACAAAATGCTGGACTGGATGGGCTGGGGCCTGTTCCAGCAAGGCTTTTCTTATGTTCTTAATACATGAAAGCATTTATATAGTATTTTTATGCCTCCTAGAGAAGTGAGGCCCAAACCTCTAAGCAGACTTTAGCCATACCGGGTCTCTTGTAAGGTGAAATGCAGGGTAGCAATATTTGAAATAAATAGTTTGGAGGAATAAACTACAGGAGGCTGTGGAACAATTTGCATCCGTTTCTTACCCTGGACCTCACAAGACTTTTCCCAGCATGGAGAAGAACCATTTCCTCACAGATTGTCACAGGAGGAGTGTGAGAAATCCCTTGGTTTTCCTCAGGATATTAACTGGTGCCACAATGGGCCTCCTCACTGAGGTGGATGGAGGTGGGTCCACCCTGGAGCTGTGTCTCATTCTCCTGCCTCCATGGCAGTGCATTGGGTTCCTTACTTGATTTGAAACTCTGTTTTTTGTGGTCCCTTATGTTTTGCAGGTAAATTGCTGTAGAGAAGAAATAAAAGAGGAGGACACCAAGCGTCAGCGGAAGAGGTTGAATATTCAGATGCAAAAGAGGGTATCAACCCAGAAGGAGGAGGTTTAAGGAAAACAGAGAGCTGTAAAGATGAAGAAATCTATTACTTGTCAGGAGGAAGACAAAATAGTTCTGAAAACATCAAAAGGACAAGAAAGGAATGAGCATACCAAGTGTGGAAAATATTTTACTACTTCTTCAACTATTTCTTCCCATAGGAAAATTCACCAAGGAGAGAAGCCATTTGAATGCCTGGAGTGTGGGAAGAGGTTCAGTCAATCTGGAAGCCTTGCTAATCATTACAGAACCCACACAGGCGAGAAGCCATTTGAATGCATGGAGTGTGGAAAGAGGTTTATTCAAGCTGGACACCTTGCTAGCCATCACAGGATCCACACAGGTGAGAAACCGTTTGAATGTCTGGAGTGTAGAAAGAGGTTTAGTCAAGCTGGACACCTTGCTAGCCATCACAGGATCCACACAGGTGAGAAACCGTTTGAATGTCTGGAGTGTAGAAAGAGGTTTAGTCAAGCTGGACACCTTGCTAGCCATCACAGAATCCACACAGGTGAGAAACCATTTGAATGTCTGGAGTGTGGAAAGAGTTTCAGTGATTCTGGAAGCCTTGCTAAGCATAATAGGATCCACACAGGCGAGAAGCCATTTGAATGTCTGGAGTGCGGAAAAAGGTTCAGTCAAGCTGGACACCTTGCTAGCCATCACAGAATCCACACAGGTGAGAAGCCGTTTGAATGTCTGGAGTGTGGAAAGAGGTTCAGTGATTCTGGAAGCCTTGCTAAGCATCACAGGACCCACACAGGTGAGAAGCCATTTGGATGTGTGGAGTGTGGAAAGAGGTTCAGTCGTGCTGGACACCTTGCTAGCCATCGCAGAATCCACACAGGCGAGAAGCCATTTGAATGTCTGGAGTGTGGAAAGAGATTCAGGCATGCTAGACACCTTGCTAGGCATCACAGAACCCACACAGGCGAGAAGCCATTTGAATGCCTGGAGTGTGGAAAGAGGTTTAGTCTAGCTGGACACCTTGCGAGCCATCATGGAATCCACACAGGCAAGAAGCCATCTGAATGTCTGGAGTGTGGAAAGAGGTTCAGTGATTCTAGAAGCCTTGCTAAACATCACAGAATCCACACAGGCGAGAAGCCATTTAAATGCCTAGAGTAGTGTCATCAAACTAATGCTCATGGGCTGTATATGGCCCCCAGTGTCCTGAATCCGGCCCCGGAGACCAAATGCACCCCCACCTACTCCCTGCTTCGCGAGCAAGCCACCCTCCACAGCTGCTTCTATTGCTGAGACAGTTCAAAGTGTCGTTTCCCCCACTCCTCCTACCCACCACCCAGATGATCGGCATGCTGGCTAGTGGGGCAGTTCAAAGTGGGAGGGCCACAGCAAGGTGCCCCGCTCCTCTCACCCGCCACCCAGATGGTCAGGGCATCGGCTGCCGCCAAGCGGGGCAATTTAAAATGGGAGGGCTGCGGCAATGTCTCCCACTCCCTCCATGACCTCGAGGCCCCACCCCTGCGCCTCCTCCACCCTGTCCGCCTGCCTTCTTTGTGTGACCGCCACCTGTGTTATTGTGGTTGTGAGGAAGGAAGGGGGCAAGCCGAGGCAGCACCAGCCAGCCTTCCGAGCTGGAGCAGCCATGGCAGTGCACCAATTGAGGGATGGATGGCGGGCGACCGAAGGGGAAAAGGAGCTACTTCCTGCCGACCCAGCTGCCTCTGGGCTGCTGCTTTTCTCCGTGGAGTGAGGGAGTGGAGGTGGGAGCCCATCCATGGCCGGAGGCTGAGGCTGTTGCCACCTCCTCCTCATTGGTCTCTAAGCTGGAAAGAAGGGAAGGGAAGGGAAGGGGAAACGGTGGACCGGGATCATGGGAGGCTGGTGGGGCTGCATTTGTCCCCAGTTGGTGATGGGCGGGCTGAGTTTGCCAGGGCTGCTGCCTCCTTCCCAACACAATTAAGGAAGGAAGGAGAGCAGGAGGCATTGCTCCACCCATTTGCCCTTCCCTCTTCTTTTTTCCATGTTGGCCTTTGGGGGGGGGGACTGTGGCCTGGCCCCCAGTGGTGTCTGGGGGGAGGTATACAGTTCCATTGTGTGAAAAGTTTGAGGACCCCTGGTCGAGGGGTTGAGCTGGAAGCCTTGCTAACCATCACAGGAATCACACGGGCGAGAAGCTTTTTGAAAGCAAGGACTGAGAAGCCTGTTTCTGTCATTCTGGTTGCCCTTTGTATACATCTTAGGACCCACTTATTCAAAAAGACTGAAAAGTCTGGAGCGTGGGGGGGGGGGACAGACAATCCTTGTTCAACAACCCGTGTTAAGATTTCATATTATGCATGTATATATGAAAATGTAATATTTCAAATTGGCTGAAATATTCTGAGCCAAGGCCTATCTCTCGGAGTTAACTGATTACAGATTTTGAACACGTGGTGTATACTAGGCATAATCAAAGAAAAACAAATTAAAACATATGGCAGGTGCTTGTGATCTCAAGGATAGATTGTTGCAGTAACCCCTACGTGGGGTTGCCCTTGATCCTTATTGGGAGACTACATCAGGTACAAAATGTGGCCAGACTGGTGGTTGGTGTGGTCAGGTATCATCCCAGTTTTGACTCATTTGCATTGGCTGCCTCTTGTGTCCCGAATAAGGTTCAAGGATTTTTACTTACAAACCCCCCATGGCTTGGGACCTGACTACCTGACAGAGTGCATCTTCCAGAAGTCAACTGAGGCCTGACCCACCAGAATGTTGCAGGCGCTCTCACTTCAGGTAGCAACTGCCCAGGGAGGCCAGTAAATCCATTACTTGAAACTTGACCTTCTCTGTGTCTACCCTTACATTTGGAATAAACTGTCAAGTGAGATTGCACAGTCCCTGCCAGCCTTCAAAAAAGCGCTTAAGACCTTGGTTTTCAGAGAGGCATTTGGCAGCCATTAGGGTTGTTGTTTGGTTTTTCTTTTTTCTTTTCTTTTCTTTTCTTTTCTTTTTTTGGTTTTTCGTTCTGTTCCACCATCTTGCAAATTATTATTGTCATTTTAATTGGCTGACTTTTTCAGTAATTGTTGTATACCACCCGGAGTTCAATTGGGAAGAGGGGTGGTATAGAAATAAATAAATATAGTTATTGATTGGACACATATGAATTGATCTGATCCAATGCATCCACCCAAGAGTTATGAGGGAGCTGAGAAATGAAATTACAGATCTTTTAACGGTAATATGCAACTTGTCTCTTAAAACGGCCACAGTGCCGCAGGACTGGAGGATAGCGGATGTCACACCAATTTTTTAAAAAGAAAGGACGGGGGACCCGGGAAACTACAGGCCAGTTAGCCTTACATCTGTCCCAGGGAAGATGGTGGAAAGCCTCATCCAAGAAAAAATCTTAAAATGCATAGAAGAACAAACCTTGCTGAGAGAAAAATCAGCATGGCTTCTGTCAGGGTAAGTCTTATCTGACAAATACTGTATTTTAGAATTTTTTGAAAAGGGCAACAGGCATGTGGATTTGGGTGAACCGGTGGATATAGTCTATCTGGATTTTCAAAAGGCTTTTGACACAGTCCCTCACCAAAGGCTGCTGAGAAAATTGCACAGTCAGGGGATAAGAGGGCAGGTCCTCTTATGCATTGAGAACTGGTTGAGATCCAGGAAACAAAGAGGTGTCAATGGGAAATTTTCACAATGGAGAGAGGTGAAAAGCGGTGTCCCCCAGGGCTCTGTCCTGGGACCGGTGCTTTTCAATCTGTTTATAAATGACCTGGAGCCAGGGATAAGCAGTGAGGTGGCCAAGTTTGCAGATGACACAAAACTTTTCCGTGTGGTAAAAACCAGAGAAGGTTATGAAGAGCTCCAGAAGGATCTCTGCAAATTGGAGGAATGGGCTACGAAATGGCAAATGTGTTTTAATGTAGCCAAATGTAAAGTAATGCATATTGGGGCAAAAAATCAAAACTTTATCTATCAACTCATGGGCTCTAAGTTATCCGTGACAGATCAGGAAAGAGATCTTGGTGTGTTGGTGGACAGCTCCATGAAGGTGTCTTCCTAATGTGGGGCAGCAGTGAAGAAGACCAATTCCATGCTAGGGATTATCAAAGAGGGAATTGAAAATTAAACAATCAACATTATAAGGCCATTATACAAAACGATAGCAAGGCCGCACCTGGAATATTGTGTACAATTCTGGTCACCGCATCTCAAGAAAG
Organism: Phrynocephalus guinanensis; assembly: GCA_037367245.1. Classification (NCBI taxonomy): domain Eukaryota; kingdom Metazoa; phylum Chordata; class Lepidosauria; order Squamata; family Agamidae; genus Phrynocephalus; species Phrynocephalus guinanensis. The sequence goes on along the minus strand of CM074744.1, from coordinate 3,096,102 downwards.
ACATAGTGGAACTGGAAAAGGTGCAGAAGAGAGCGACTAAAATGATTACTGGGCTGGGGCACCTCCCTTATGAGGAAAGGTTAAAACATTTGGGGCTCTTTAGTCTGGAAAAAAGGCGCCTGAGGGGGGATATGATTGAGACGTACAAAATAATGCAGGGCATGAGTAAAGTGGATAGCGGGAAGCTCTTCTCCCTCTCCCAAAATACCAGAACTAGGAGACATACACTCAAATTGAGGGCTGGGAGAGTAAGAACTGACAAAAGAAAATATTTTTTCACCCAGCGTGTTGTTAGTCTATGAAACTCCCTGCCACAGGATGTGAGGATGGCATCTGGCTTGGATGCCTTTAAAAGGGGATTGGACAGATTCCTGGAGAAAAAGTCCATCATAGGTTACAAACCATGATGAAAAGATATGTAATGTCCAGGCTTAAAACTGGGGTACTTCAAGGGCCAGATGTGAGTGCTATCAGGGGACAGATACCTAGTCTCATGCACTCCCAAATGCATCTGGTGGGGCCACTGTGAAATACAGGAAGCTGGACTAGATGGGCCTTTGGCCTGAACCAACATGGCTCTTCTTATGTTCTTAATGTTGTGTAGAAATGATACAATTTAGTACAGCTGATCTATGCTGATGTAAATGTAATGTCCAATGATGTAATGTATTCTGTGACTGCTGCAAGCGTTGTATACAAGGGAGTTGTTACAAGTGAGGTTCATCTGCTGTAAGTCAGATCACTTTACAGTCTATTGCCATGTTAAACTGTCTTGCTGACGTAATTCTGTGTTGGATGCTTTGTACATATTGCAACTGAATTTCTAATACACTGCCATATGAGTTTTACATATAACTTCAGCCGTCCATGGTGTAAAGGAGCCAAATTGCTGACTGGGAAGGCAGCTAGATTGCTGACTGGGGCAGATTACAGAGATCACATTACACCCCCTACTAAAGGAGCTCCACCGCCTGCCAAGCAGCTACCGGGCACAATAGAAAAGGCTGACCTTGACCCACAAAGCCCAATATGGCCTGATTCATCCCGGGCTAAGTTCTGTGCACTCCCATGGCCCCCCTTGCTCTCTGACCCATCTTCTGGTACCAGATCCAATCTGCTCTTTCTCTCCGTTCACTCTCTATTCGTAGCCTTACTTCTCCAATCTTCCTCCTCCACTCCCAGGTCTCTCATTCACCCCAGTTGTCTTTCCGATCTAGGTCTCCAGGGGTTCTCTAACCAGATCCATTCCCAGCTGGGGAGGTAGGATCCTTCAGTCACCCTTTTATCCTCCTCCTCCACCTCCCTTGAGAGTCCAATTCCCCCCAAACCTAAACCCCCCTTCCCCTGTCTTATTCTTTGAACCAATCCGCTTCCTGGGTTGGCTTCCTGGGAGGATGGTTCGGATTTCTTCTCTGTCCACCGAATGGTTTCCAGGTTCATTCCTGCAACTCTGTCCCCTTTCATGGGCGAGACATGCGCCGAGTGTCCCCAACTACCCTGTCAACTAGGGTTGGAGCCAGAGGGCACTCTCCAATCGGCCTTGACCTCCACAGTTGCCCAAGAAGCAACTGGAGTGGTTATGCTTGGCTGCTGGTGGCTGGGGTTGGTCTCCTGGCCCTCGACCCTCTGAGGAGCCACTTGGGATGGGATTCTGGCTCCAATGTTTCCTCTTGGGATGATGGGTGGTGGGACCAGAAGGATGATTGGGGGGAGGAGGGGAGACCATAGTCATCCTTCAATCTAAGGTGTGGATTCAGAAAAAGGGGGGTGGAGGTCTCCCAAGGGAAGGGAAGGGATTCCCTCCTCCCCACTCAAATGGGGCAGAAAGAGGGAAATCAAAGGAGAGGAAGAAGAGGAGGAGGTGGTGCAAGGTGGGGGATCCCCTTTCTGGGTACTGGGGAGGAGGAGGAGGAGGAAGAAGGCCTGTACATCCATCCCACCCACCTCAAACCCTTGAGTTTCCCAGAAGGGGTGTCTATGGCTCTGATTGAGGGCCGGATTCCGCCTGGGCCAAGAGGAGGAGGAAGGCGGATCCCTTCTTCCCTCCACCAATCCCTCCCTGCCTTTGGGGGACTGGGCTCCCTGAAACGGTGGGCTGCAAAGTGTCTGCAACTCAGCAGTTCAAATCCCGGGTGCTGCTGCTCAGCGGAGTGAGCTCCTGTGGTTCAACCCCCAGCTCCTGCCTTACCAAGCCTCGTTCGAAAAGCATGTAAAAATTCAAGCAGATGAATAGGGGAAAACACTAAAATAAATAAAAGCGAGAAAAAATAAAAGCGGGAAAAATAAATCAAAGGGAAAAAAATTAAATAAAAGAGGGAAGGTAAAACAAGTGTTCCCTTGCAGCCATGCCCGCCACACGGCCCTGGACTTGCACAACACTGGCTCTTCGGCTTGAAAAAAGGACACCAGCACGCATATGTGGCGGGGGGGGACCTTTATCTTTACTTACCCCTCCCCCTCCCGCGCAGAGCCAGAAGGGAGGCAGAGAAAGGAGGCGGGGTCATTCGGATTCCTCCAAGGCAGCGAGTTCCGCTTCCTAGAGTGGTTTGAAACGAAGGCTCCCAGGGAGGGAGGGGCACCTTCTCTCCGCGTGGCTTTCCACCCCCCCTCTCCAAAAGGCTCTCTGTGGTTCCTGGAAGGAGAAGGAAAAGGTGCGTTGTGCAATGGGGGGTGATATGGGGGAGTGCAAGTGGGGGGAGAGGTTGCAAGGGAGGAGGAGGAGGAGGGGGCGTTGGAGATGCAATGGGGGGAGTCCAGGAGTGAAGGGTCCCCCCCCACTCCTTTGGGTCCGGAGGCAGGAAGAGGCTTCAAGAAGGCCATTCCACCATTTGGGGGAAATGGGAGGGGGGTCCCATGGGAGACAAAAGGCACCGAGTGCGGCTTCTAAGAGTTGCAGGAAAAATGAAGGTAGGAATAGGAATAGGAATCTTTATTGTCATTGCCCCCTTGCAGGAACAACGAAATTTTGTGGTTGTTATATTCAACTCATTTAAATTTCACATAGAATTAAAAACAGGTATGACACATAATAATATGACATATAAAATAAGCTGACTTCAAAGTCCAGAATTTCTGTTTAAGGCCAATATTGCTCTAAAAAAGAAGCTATTTTTGAGACGGTTTGTTCTTGCCCTCACTACTCTATATCTCCGTCCTGATGGCAGCAACTCGGAGAGGCAATGACCAGGATGTGATGGATTTCTTAATATATCTAATGCTTTACAGTGGCACCTGGTAGTATAAATTTGTTCTAGGGTGGGGAGTGAACAGCCCGCAATACTCTCTGCAATTCTTATGATTCTGTGCAACACTGTCCTATCCCGGTGGGTACAACTTCCATACCACACACATAACCCGTAAGTAAGTATACTCTCTCAATTGCACAATGATAAAAGGCCAGCAGCAGCTTTTGTGGAAGATGGTTTTTCCTTAAAGTTCTCAAGAAAAATAGTCTGCTGAGCCTTCTTTGCAAGCCCCCTTGTGTTGACACTCCAGGACAGATCCTCCTGTAACTCAATGCCCCAAAATCTAAAACCTGTAACCCTCTCCACACCAGTCCCATCAATCACCAGTGGTTGAATATCAGTTTTCTGCCTCCTAAAATCCACCACAAGCTCCTTTGTTTTCTTTATGTTCAGGTGCAAGTGATTTATTCTGCACCACCTGGTCAACCTCTCCAATTCATTTCTGTAAGCCATCTCACTCTCCTTGCCAGAGATGAGCCCAATCACAGTTGTGTCGTCTGCGAACTTAATGATCCTATTGCTAGGATAGGCATAGACACAATCAAACGTGTAAAGAATATAAAGGAGTGGGCTAAGTACACATTCCTGTGGTGTTCCAATGTTGGTACTAAGAGTATTAGAGGTCTAAAGGCCCAACCGGACCCTCTGAGAACGTTCTGACAGAAAATCCAAGATCCACCCACAAAGTGATGGTGGAAGCCCTAGAGAGATCGTGGAAGAATGGTGTTAAAAGCCGAGCTAAAATCCACAAAGAGCAATCTAGCATAGCCCCCCCTCTGCTCCAGTTGTTCAAAAACAGCATGAAGAGCACATGCCACAGCATCCTCTGTTGATCTCTTCTTTTTATAGGCGAATTGGAATGTGTCCAGTCCCTCTGGTAAACAGGCAATAACATAGTTCCGTACCAACTTTTCAAAGCACTTCATGATTATAGGTGTAAGTAAGTGCTACTGGACGAAAGTCATTCAAGTTTTCTGGATTTGGTTTTTTGTTTTTTTGTGTTTTTTTTTGTATCGGAACAATAGTGGCAGACTTTAGGCATGATGGCACAATAGCTTGGGATAGGGATTGATTCAAAATCCAGATCTCCCTCCCACTGAGGGGGTCATTTGGGGGGAAATGGGAGGGGGGTCCCATGGGAGGGAAAAGGCACCGAGTGCTGCTTCCTAGAGTGGCAGGAAAAATGAAGCTAGATATATATGGGGGGGGGAACAGAACGGACTCCCCTCCTTTGGCTCAGGATTTATTTATTTATTTATTTAGGTCCAAAATGCCTATTATTTTATACAAAATACAATAAATACAAAATATTTACAACAGTCAGGATTTTAAAGGAATCCCCCCCTTTTTTTCTATTATAGGGGGAGATGGCCAAGAAGGAAAGAGATTAAAGTTCCTCCACTTCCAGGTTTGCTTCTCCTGAGCAAAAATCTGAGCTCAGGTCTCCCGGGTCTCACTCAGGCTCTCTGTGTCCCCCTGCTTCTCTCCCCATGTGCAGAGGGCTTTCCCCCCCTAAGGGCCCTTCTTTCTCTCCAGCCCTTCTCTCAGAAGCACTGTGGGCAGAGAGGGGCCTTTGGAAATAAGTCCTGACAGAATTACAATCAGTCATCACACAATATGCAATTATGGATGGGCAACCACCAGGGAATACCAGGTACTATAGGCACCAAGAGTAGGAACTGACAAACCACTCCAGGATTCCTGCCAAAAAAACCTCTAAGGACATGGAGTCACTAAGGGCCTTTTCACATGACCCCTAAGATCCGCTGGGCACTTAAATTCGGACCAGAGATCTTAGGGGTTCGTTGCTCTTCCTTCCTCCCCACCACTCCGCACTTCCTTGCTCCTGTCTGCGTGAGGGGAGGGAGGAAGAAAGAGAGGAAAAAATGCAGGCTCACCTCTGAAGCTTGCCAGGTCCTCCTAATACCTTCTCCTCTGTTTGCTTTTTTTTCCCTCCCGCCCCTTCTCTTAAAGGGGCGGGAGGCAAAAAAACCAACAAACAGAAGCGAGGAGAGCCCCGCACTCACCAGATTAAATCCAGACCTGGTGATTTTCACCCTCCTCGAGCAGGTATAAGAAAAGTGCGCTGGGACACGCTTAGGTGGGCCTGGTCGCACTTAATTTCCTGCAAACTCTGGAGCTGGTGGGGAAACAATTTTAAGCTCCGGAGCTTGCAGCCATTTGCTGTGGAGTTTAGGGGTCCTGTACAAAGGCTCTAAGAGTCAGTCACGACTGTAAAAACACAACACACACACATACAATAATACAATTATACTATATATATATATATATATATATATATATATATATATATATATATATATATATATATATATATATATATATATATATATATATATGCATGTTAGGGTGGATTCGGGTTTCTTCCCGTGTAGAAATCTGGTTGTTTTGGCGACGTTTCGACGAGGTCTCACTCGTCATCTTCAGGCTGGTGTTCTGGCTTCTTTCTTCTTGAAGCAAAGTGTGATCTCAGTTGAAGTCCTTCTATAAATACTGCTGGGGGTGTGTGGTTTTCTTGCTCTGTTGCTGATTGTAGGTTCGTTTGTTCTTTTGTGATCTGCTGTGTGGCTGAGGCGATCGTTAAGGGCTTAACTGCTGGTGGGTTAGATGGCTGTTTAGAGACATCATGTGTGGGTGAGGTGCTGGATGTGTGTCTATTAGCCTTTTGTTTCTTAACGACCTTGGTGATGGGTGTTCTGGCAGCATCCTGGGCTTTGGTGGAGTGGGGTCCTGTGTCTTGTGAATTCATTTTGGTCTGGCTGCGTGTCTGTGGTCTCCCAATGTTTTTTTGGCGTGTGTAAGTGTGCTCCATGTGGTGGCTGGAGTGGGGAGTAGCGGTAGATGGTGCAGTCGTGGTTTTGTTATTGGATGGTGGTTTCGTTTCATCTGTGGGAAGGGTCTGGGTTTGTGTTTGGTGTGGATGGAAGGTGGTGGTATCTTGTGTCCTTTTGGACCTGGTGTCAGTCTTTGTGACAGAGGCTCGTCTGTTGACCAGGGCTAGTTTCCAGATGTCAGGCAAGCGGGAGGTGTCATCACGTTTATTCATGTTGTTTGGGTGTTTCTCTATTTCAATGGCTTCCATGATTATTCGACTGTTGAAGTGTTCAGTTTTGGAGATGAGTTTGGTTTTTTTAAAATCAATTTCATGACCTGTTGTTTTTATGTGTTGGAAGAGAGAGGAAGATTTTTCTTCTTTTTTGACTGCGTTCTTGTGTTCTGCGATGCGTGCGCTTATTCTCCTGTTTGTCTGTCCGATGTATGTGGCTGGGCAGACTTTGCATGGTATTTCGTAGACTCCTTGGTTTTCTAGCTCAATCTTGTCTTTGGGGTTTCTTAAAATGTTGGCTATTTTTTGTTCGGTGCAAAAGGCTGTCTTGATATTGTGTTTGTGGAGAATTTTGCTTATTTTGTCTGTGGTGCCTTTGATGTAAGGGAGGAGGGCAGTGCCGTTGTTCTCTTCTGTTTCTTGGTTCTTGGGGGGTGTTTCTTTTTGGATTAGTTTGGTGATGGTGTTTTTTTGGAATCCGTTCGCAATTAAAGCATTCGAGAGAGTGTGTAATTCAGTTTTTAGGTGGTCTTTGTCAGCGAGGCGTTTGGTTCTGGAGATGAGGGTTTTTGCTACGGAGTTGATCTGTGCAGGGTGGTGGTGTGATTGTGCATTTAAGTAGCGGTTTGTATGTGTTTTTTTTCGGTAGATGGTATGTCCTAAGGAGCCGTCGGGTTTTTTGTAGATTAGGACGTCCAGGAAGGGAAGTTGGTTGTTGGCTTCTATTTCCATAGTGAATTGTATTTTGGGGTGTAGGCTGTTGAGATGTGTGAGGAAGTTGTTCAGTTTGTTTTTCCTGTGTGGCCAGATAACAAAGGTGTCGTCAACATATCTGAGCCAGAGTTTGGGTTTATGTTCGGACTTCTGTAACGCGTTGGTTTCAAAGTGTTCCATATATAGGTTTGCGATGACCGGTGAGAGGGGTGATCCCATGGGTGCTCCTTCTATCTGTTTGTATCTTTGTCCATTGTGGATGAAGTATGTGTTGGTTAGGCAGTGGTTGGTCAGATCTAGGATGTGTTTGGGGGGGTTGTATTTGTTGTGGATAGCTGTCAAGGCTTCTTGAATGGGCACTTGTGTGAAGAGCGAAACAACATCGAAGCTCACGAGTAGGTCATTGGGTTGTAGGTCTTGTTTCTTTATAATTTCTATGAAGTGGAACGAGTTTTGTACGTATGAAGAGATGGATTCTGCATAGGGCTGGAGTTGTTTGGCAAGAAATTTGGCGAGGTTTTGTAGGGGTGAGCCTATGGAGCTGACTATGGGTCTGAGAGGTGTTCCTTCTTTGTGGATCTTGGGGAGGCCGTAGAGCTTGGGGCATCTGGATGATTTCTCTCTGGGGATGATGCTTGGCTTGATTTCTTCACTTAAGGGTGAGGCTTTTATTTTGGCTTTGGTGGTTTTTTCCAGGTAGGTGGTGGGGTCTGTGTTCAAAGGTATGTAAGCAGGGTCTTGTAGTAGGTTGGATAGTTTGGCTTGGTAGTCAGATGTGTTCATCACCACTGTGGCATTGCCTTTGTCTGCTGGGAGAATGATTATGTTGTTGTCTTTCCTCAGGTTGGTGAGGGCTTTTTGTTCTTCTTTGTGTAAATTGCTTCTGGGTGGTTTGCTGGAGCAGAGGATATTGGTGACTTCGAGTCTGATTTTGTTGGCTTCATCTGGGTTGATTTTGGTTAGGCTGGCTTCCACTCCGCATATGATGTTTTCAGTGGGGATGTGTCTGGGGGCGACTGCAAAGTTGAATCCTTTGGACAGGACTTTGGTCTCTGCGATGGTGAGTGTCCTGTCTGATATGTTGTGAACTGTTTGTTTCATGGGTTGCTGTGGGGGGTTGGGCTTCTGGCGTTTTTCCAGTTTGTGGAGTTTGTTGGTGTGTATGTCTGTCTTGTGGGAGGTCTCTGTTTCAGCTCTCCAGGCGGCGAGTTGCTTGGATTTGTTCCAGAGTGTTGGGTGGATTTTGTTGCTGAGTTTGAGGTGGAGACTGAGTAGGTCTCTGTTGGTTTGATGTAGTAGGTATCTTTTCTTGTGTAGTTCGTTTCTGATTAGGGCTAGTTCTGTTCTTTTCAGGATCCTTTCGCTGGATGGGGTTTTTGAGTGGAATTTCAGTTGGAAGCTTGTGGGGATCACATTTTTATCTCGGCAGTTGCGTAGGAATGCAATATATATATATATATATTTGTTTTCGTAGATTTTCACGGGTATAGGTATGCATGTTAGGGTGGATTCGGGTTTCTTCCCGTGTAGAAATCTGGTTGTTTTGGCGACGTTTCGACGAGGTCTTACTCGTCATCTTCAGGCTGGTGTTCTGGCTTATTTCTTCTTGAAGCAAAGCGTGGTCTCAGTTGAAGTCCTTCTATAAATACTGCTGGGGGGGTGTGGTTTGCTTGCTCTGTTGCTGATTGTAGGTTGGTTTGTTCTTTTGTGATCTGCTGTGTGGCTGAGGCGATCGTTAAGGGATTAACTGCTGGTGGGTTAGATGGCTGTTTAGAGACATCATGTGTGGGTGAGGTGTTGGATGTGTGTCTATTAGCCTTTTGTTTCTTAACGACCTTGGTGATGGGTGTTCTGGCAGCATCCTGGGCTTTGGTGGAGTGGGGTCCTGTGTCTTGTGAATTCATTTTGGTCTGGCTGCGTGTCTGTGGTCTCCCAATGTTTTTTTGGCGTGTGTAAGTGTGCTCCATGTGGTGGCTGGAGTGGGGAGTAGCGGTAGATGGTGCAGTCGTGGTTTTGTTATTGGATGGTGGTTTTGTTTCATCTGTGGGAAGGGTCTGGGTTTGTGTTTGGTGTGGATGGAAGGTGGTGGCATCTTGTGTTCTTTTGGACCTGGTGTCAGTCTTTGTGACAGAGGCTCGTCTGTTGACCAGGGCTAGTTTCCAGATGTCAGGCAAGCGGGAGGTGTCATCACGTTTATTCATGTTGTTTGGGTGTTTCTCTATTTCAATGGCTTCCATGATTATTCGACTGTTGAAGTGTTCAGTTTTGGAGATGAGTTTGGTTCTTTTAAAATCAATTTCATGACCTGTTGTTTTTATGTGCTGGAAGAGAGAGGAAGATTTTTCTTCTTTTTTGACTGTGTTCTTGTGTTCTGCGATGCGTGTGCTTATTCTCCTGTTTGTCTGTCCGATATATGTGGCTGGGCAGACTTTGCATGGTATTTCGTAGACTCCTTGGTTTTCTAGCTCAATCTTGTCTTTGGGGTTTCTTAAAATGTTGGCTATTTTTTGTTCGGTGCAAAAGGCTGTCTTGATATTGTGTTTGTGGAGAATTTTGCTTATTTTGTCTGTGGTGCCTTTGATGTAAGGGAGGAGGGCAGTGCTGTTGTTCTCTTCTGTTTTCTTGGTTCTTGGGGGGTGTTTCTTTTTGGATTAGTTTGGTGATGGTGTTTTTTTGGAATCCGTTCGCAATTAAAGCATTCGAGAGAGTGTGTAATTCAGTTTTTAGGTGGTCTTTGTCAGCGAGGCGTTTGGTTCTGGAGATGAGGGTTTTTGCTACGGAGTTGATCTGTGCAGGGTGGTGGTGTGATTGTGCATTTAAGTAGCGGTTTGTATGTGTTTTTTTCCGGTAGATGGTATGTCCTAAGGAGCCGTCGGGTTTTTTGTAGATTAGGACGTCCAGGAAGGGAAGTTGGTTGTTGGCTTCTATTTCCATAGTGAATTGTATTTTGGGGTGTAGGCTGTTGAGATGTGTGAGGAAGTTGTTCAGTTTGTCTTTCCCGTGTGGCCAGATAACAAAGGTGTCGTCAACATATCTGAGCCAGAGTTTGGGTTTATGTTCGGACTTCTGTAACGCGTTGGTTTCAAAGTGTTCCATACATAGGTTTGCGATGACCGGTGAGAGGGGTGATCCCATGGGTGCTCCTTCTATCTGTTTGTATCTTTGTCCATTGTGGATGAAGTATGTGTTGGTTAGGCAGTGGTTGGTCAGATCTAGGATGTGCTTGGGGGGGTTGTATTTGTTGTGGATAGCTGTCAAGGCTTCTTGAATGGGCACTTGTGTGAAGAGCGAAACAACATCGAAGCTCACGAGTAGGTCATTGGGTTGTAGGGCTTGTTTCTTTATAATTTCTATGAAGTGGAACGAGTTTTGTACGTATGAAGAGATGGATTCTGCATAGGGCTGGAGTTGTTTGGCAGCCTCCCCAAGATTCACAAAGAAGGAACACCTCTCAGACCCATAGTCAGCTCCATAGGCTCACCCCTACAAAACCTCGCCAAATTTCTTGCCAAACAACTCCAGCCCTATGCAGAATCCATCTCTTCATACGTACAAAACTCGTTCCACTTCATAGAAATTATAAAGAAACAAGACCTACAACCCAATGACCTACTCGTGAGCTTCGATGTTGTTTCGCTCTTCACACAAGTGCCCATTCAAGAAGCCTTGACAGCTATCCACAACAAATACAACCCCCCCAAACACATCCTAGATCTGACCAACCACTGCCTAACCAACACATACTTCATCCACAATGGACAAAGATACAAACAGATAGAAGGAGCACCCATGGGATCACCCCTCTCACCAGTCATCGCAAACCTATATATGGAACACTTTGAAACCAACGCGTTACAGAAGTCCGAACATAAACCCAAACTCTGGCTCAGATATGTTGACGACACCTTTGTTATCTGGCCACACGGGAAAGACAAACTGAACAACTTCCTCACACATCTCAACAGCCTACACCCCAAAATACAATTCACTATGGAAATAGAAGCCAACAACCAACTTCCCTTCCTGGACGTCCTAATCTACAAAAAACCCGACGGCTCCTTAGGACATACCATCTACCGGAAAAAAACACATACAAACCGCTACTTAAATGCACAATCACACCACCACCCTGCACAGATCAACTCCGTAGCAAAAACCCTCATCTCCAGAACCAAACGCCTCGCTGACAAAGACCACCTAAAAACTGAATTACACACTCTCTCGAATGCTTTAATTGCGAACGGATTCCAAAAAAACACCATCACCAAACTAATCCAAAAAGAAACACCCCCCAAGAACCAAGAAACAGAAGAGAACAACGGCACTGCCCTCCTCCCTTACATCAAAGGCACCACAGACAAAATAAGCAAAATTCTCCACAAACACAATATCAAGACAGCCTTTTGCACCGAACAAAAAATAGCCAACATTTTAAGAAACCCCAAAGACAAGATTGAGCTAGAAAACCAAGGAGTCTACGAAATACCATGCAAAGTCTGCCCAGCCACATACATCGGACAGACAAACAGGAGAATAAGCGCACGCATCGCAGAACACAAGAACGCAGTCAAAAAAGAAGAAAATCTTCCTCTCTCTTCCAACACATAAAAACAACAGGTCATGAAATTGATTTTAAAAGAACCAAACTCATCTCCAAAACTGAACACTTCAACAGTCGAATAATCATGGAAGCCATTGAAATAGAGAAACACCCAAACAACATGAATAAACGTGATGACACCTCCCGCTTGCCTGACATCTGGAAACTAGCCCTGGTCAACAGACGAGCCTCTGTCACAAAGACTGACACCAGGTCCAAAAGGACACAAGATACCACCACCTTCCATCCACACCAAACACAAACCCAGACCCTTCCCACAGATGAAACGAAACCACCATCCAATAACAAAACCACGACTGCACCATCTACAGCTACTCCCCACTCCAGCCACCACATGGAGCACACTTACACACGCCAAAAAAAACATTGGGAGACCACAGACACGCAGCCAGACCAAAATGAATTCACAAGACACAGGACCCCACTCCACCAAAGCCCAGGATGCTGCCAGAACACCCATCACCAAGGTCGTTAAGAAACAAAAGGCTAATAGACACACATCCAGCACCTCACCCACACATGATGTCTCTAAACAGCCATCTAACCCACCAGCAGTTAAGCCCTTAATGATCGCCTCAGCCACACAGCAGATCACAAAAGAACAAACGAACCTACAATCAGCAACAGAGCAAGCAAACCACACACCCCCAGCAGTATTTATAGAAGGACTTCAACTGAGATCACGCTTTGCTTCAAGAAGAAAGAAGCCAGAACACCAGCCTGAAGATGACGAGTGAGACCTCGTCGAAACGTCGCCAAAACAACCAGATTTCTACACGGGAAGAAACCCGAATCCACCCTAACATGCATACCTATACCCGTGAAAATCTACGAAAACAAATATCCGACCTCTACGGGGAGGAAACCTTCCAGCTGACCAGAACCTACGAGAAACTAGAAGTCCGAAGAGCCACCATCTTATGTGACATTGCATTCCTACGCAACTGCCGAGATAAAAATGTGATCCCCACAAGCTTCCAACTGAAATTCCACTCAAAAACCCCATCCAGCGAAAGGATCCTGAAAAGAACAGAACTAGCCCTAATCAGAAACGAACTACACAAGAAAAGATACCTACTAGATCAAACCAACAGAGACCTACTCAGTCTCCACCTCAAACTCAGCAACAAAATCCACCCAACACTCTGGAACAAATCCAAGCAACTCGCCGCCTGGAGAGCTGAAACAGAGACCTCCCACAAGACAGACATACACACCAACAAACTCCACAAACTGGAAAAACGCCAGAAGCCCAACCCCCCACAGCAGCCCATGAAACAAACAGTTCACAACATATCAGACAGGACACTCACCATCGCAGAGACCAAAGTCCTGTCCAAAGGATTCAACTTTGCAGTCGCCCCCAGACACATCCCCACTGAAAACATCATATGCGGAGTGGAAGCCAGCCTAACCAAAATCAACCCAGATGAAGCCAACAAAATCAGACTCGAAGTCACCAATATCCTCTGCTCCAGCAAACCACCCAGAAGCAATTTACACAAAGAAGAACAAAAAGCCCTCACCAACCTGAGGAAAGACAACAACATAATCATTCTCCCAGCAGACAAAGGCAATGCCACAGTGGTGATGAACACATCTGACTACCAAGCCAAACTATCCAACCTACTACAAGACCCTGCTTACATACCTTTGAACACAGACCCCACCACCTACCTGGAAAAAACCACCAAAGCCAAAATAAAAGCCTCACCCTTAAGTGAAGAAATCAAGCCAAGCATCATCCCCAGAGAGAAATCATCCAGATGCCCCAAGCTCTACGGCCTCCCCAAGATCCACAAAGAAGGAACACCTCTCAGACCCATAGTCAGCTCCATAGGCTCACCCCTACAAAACCTCGCCAAATTTCTTGCCAAACAACTCCAGCCCTATGCAGAATCCATCTCTTCATACGTACAAAACTCGTTCCACTTCATAGAAATTATAAAGAAACAAGACCTACAACCCAATGACCTACTCGTGAGCTTCGATGTTGTTTCGCTCTTCACACAAGTGCCCATTCAAGAAGCCTTGACAGCTATCCACAACAAATACAACCCCCCCAAACACATCCTAGATCTGACCAACCACTGCCTAACCAACACATACTTCATCCACAATGGACAAAGATACAAACAGATAGAAGGAGCACCCATGGGATCACCCCTCTCACCGGTCATCGCAAACCTATATATGGAACACTTTGAAACCAACGCGTTACAGAAGTCCGAACATAAACCCAAACTCTGGCTCAGATATGTTGACGACACCTTTGTTATCTGGCCACACGGGAAAGACAAACTGAACAACTTCCTCACACATCTCAACAGCCTACACCCCAAAATACAATTCACTATGGAAATAGAAGCCAACAACCAACTTCCCTTCCTGGACGTCCTAATCTACAAAAAAACCCGACGGCTCCTTAGGACATACCATCTACCGGAAAAAAAAACACATACAAACCGCTACTTAAATGCACAATCACACCACCACCCTGCACAGATCAACTCCGTAGCAAAAACCCTCATCTCCAGAACCAAACGCCTCGCTGACAAAGACCCCCTAAAAACTGAATTACACTCTCTCTCGAATGCTTTAATTGCGAACGGATTCCAAAAAAAACACCATCACCAAACTAATCCAAAAAGAAACACCCCCCAAGAACCAAGAAACAGAAGAGAACAACGGCACTGCCCTCCTCCCTTACATCAAAGGCACCACAGACAAAATAAGCAAAATTCTCCACAAACACAATATCAAGACAGCCTTTTGCACCGAACAAAAAATAGCCAACATTTTAAGAAACCCCAAAGACAAGATTGAGCTAGAAAACCAAGGAGTCTACGAAATACCATGCAAAGTCTGCCCAGCCACATACATCGGACAGACAAACAGGAGAATAAGCGCACGCATCGCAGAACACAAGAACGCAGTCAAAAAAGAAGAAAAATCTTCCTCTCTCTTCCAACACATAAAAACAACAGGTCATGAAATTGATTTTAAAAGAACCAAACTCATCTCCAAAACTGAACACTTCAACAGTCGAATAATCATGGAAGCCATTGAAATAGAGAAACACCCAAACAACATGAATAAACGTGATGACACCTCCCGCCTGCCTGACATCTGGAAACTAGCCCTGGTCAACAGACGAGCCTCTGTCACAAAGACTGACACCAGGTCCAAAAGGACACAAGATACCACCACCTTCCATCCACACCAAACACAAACCCAGACCCTTCCCACAGATGAAACGAAACCACCATCCAATAACAAAACCACGACTGCACCATCTACCGCTACTCCCCACTCCAGCCACCACATGGAGCACACTTACACATGCCAAAAAAACATTGAGAGACCACAGACACGCAGCCAGACCAAAATGAATTCACAAGACACAGGACCCCACTCCACCAAAGCCCAGGATGCTGCCAGAACACCCATCACCAAGGTCGTTAAGAAACAAAAGGCTAATAGACACACATCCAGCACCTCACCCACACATGATGTCTCTAAACAGCCATCTAACCCACCAGCAGTTAAGCCCTTAACGATCGCCTCAGCCACACAGCAGATCACAAAAGAACAAACGAACCTACAATCAGCAACAGAGCAAGCAAACCACACACCCCCAGCAGTATTTATAGAAGGACTTCAACTGAGATCACGCTTTGCTTCAAGAAGAAAGAAGCCAGAACACCAGCCTGAAGATGACGAGTGAGACCTCGTCGAAACGTCGCCAAAACAACCAGATTTCTACACGGGAAGAAACCCGAATCCACCCTAACATGCATATATATATATATATATATATATATATATATATATATATATATGTTTTCGTAGATTTTCACGGGCATAGGTATGCATGTTAGGGTGGATTCGGGTTTCTTCCCGTGTAGAAATCTGGTTGTTTTGGCGACGTTTCGACGAGGTCTCACTCGTCATCTTCAGGCTGGTGTTCTGGCTTCTTTCTTCTTGAAGCAGAGTGTGATCTCAGTTGAAGTCCTTCTATAAATACTGCTGGGGGGGTGTGGTTTGCTTGCTCTGTTGCTGATTGTAGGTTTGTTTGTTCTTTTGTGATTTGCTGTGTGGCTGAGGCGATCGTTAAGGGCTTAACTGCTGGTGGGTTAGATGGCTGTTTAGAGACATCCTGTGTGGGTGAGGTGCTGGATGTGTGTCTATTAGCCTTTTGTTTCTTAACGACCTTGGTGATGGGTGTTTCTGGCAGCATCCTGGGCTTTGGTAGAGTGGGGTCCTGTGTCTTGTGAATTCATTTTGGTCTGGCTGCGTGTCTGTGGTCTCCCAATGTTTTTTTTGGCGTGTGTAAGTGTGCTCCATGTGGTGGCTGGAGTGGGGAGTAGCGGTAGATGGTGCAGTCGTGGTTTTGTTATTGGATGGTGGTTTCGTTTCATCTGTGGGAAGGGTCTGGGTTTGTGTTTGGTGTGGATGGAGGGTGGTGGCATCTTGTGTCCTTTTGGACCTGGTGTCAGTCTTTGTGACAGAGGCTCGTCTGTTGACCAGGGCTAGTTTCCAGATGTCAGGCAAGCGGGAGGTGTCATCACGTTTATTCATGTTGTTTGGGTGTTTCTCTATTTCAATGGCTTCCATGATTATTCGACTGTTGAAGTGTTCAGTTTTGGAGATGAGTTTGGTTCTTTTAAAATCAATTTCATGACCTGTTGTTTTTTATGTGCTGGAAGAGAGAGGAAGATTTTTCTTCTTTTTTGACTGCGTTCTTGTGTTCTGCGATGCGTGCGCTTATTCTCCTGTTTGTCTGTCCGATGTATGTGGCTGGGCAGACTTTGCATGGTATTTCGTAGACTCCTTGGTTTTCTAGCTCAATCTTGTCTTTGGGGTTTCTTAAAATGTTGGCTATTTTTTGTTCGGTGCAAAAGGCTGTCTTGATATTGTGTTTGTGGAGAATTTTGCTTATTTTGTCTGTGGTGCCTTTGATGTAAGGGAGGAGGGCAGTGCCGTTGTTCTCTTCTGTTTCTTGGTTCTTGGGGGGTGTTTCTTTTTGGATTAGTTTGGTGATGGTGTTTTTTTGGAATCCGTTCGCAATTAAAGCATTCGAGAGAGTGTGTAATTCAGTTTTTAGGTGGTCTTTGT
Organism: Phrynocephalus guinanensis; assembly: GCA_037367245.1. Classification (NCBI taxonomy): domain Eukaryota; kingdom Metazoa; phylum Chordata; class Lepidosauria; order Squamata; family Agamidae; genus Phrynocephalus; species Phrynocephalus guinanensis. The sequence continues at coordinate 3,079,337 of CM074744.1, read as the reverse complement.
CAGCGAGGCGTTTGGTTCTGGAGATGAGGGTTTTTGCTACGGAGTTGATCTGTGCAGGGTGGTGGTGTGTGTGATTGAGCATTTAAGTAGCGGTTTGTATGTGTTTTTTTTCTGGTAGATGGTATGTCCTAAGGAGCCGTCGGGTTTTTTGTAGATTAGGACGTCCAGGAAGGGAAGTTGGTTGTTGGCTTCTATTTCCATAGTGAATTGTATTTTGGGGTGTAGGCTGTTGAGATGTGTGAGGAAGTTGTTCAGTTTGTCTTTCCCCGTGTGGCCAGATAACAAAGGTGTCGTCAACATATCTGAGCCAGAGTTTGGGTTTATGTTCGGACTTCTGTAATGCGTTGGTTTCAAAGTGTTCCATATATAGGTTTGCGATGACCGGTGAGAGGGGTGATCCCATGGGTGCTCCTTCTATCTGTTTGTATCTTTGTCCATTGTGGATGAAGTATGTGTTGGTTAGGCAGTGGTTGGTCAGATCTAGGATGTGCTTGGGGGGGTTGTATTTGTTGTGGATAGCTGTCAAGGCTTCTTGAATGGGAACTTGTGTGAAGAGCGAAACAACATCGAAGCTCACGAGTAGGTCATTGGGTTGTAGGTCTTGTTTCTTTATAATTTCTATGAAGTGGAACGAGTTTTGTACGTATGAAGAGATGGATTCTGCATAGGGCTGGAGTTGTTTGGCAAGAAATTTGGCGAGGTTTTGTAGGGGTGAGCCTATGGAGCTGACTATGGGTCTGAGAGGTGTTCCTTCTTTGTGAATCTTGGGGAGGCCGTAGAGCTTGGGGCATCTGGAAGATTTCTCTCTGGGGATGATGCTTGGCTTGATTTCTTCACTTAAGGGTGAGGCTTTTATTTTGGCTTTGGTGGTTTTTTCCAGGTAGGTGGTGGGGTCTGTGTTCAAAGGTATGTAAGCAGGGTCTTGTAGTAGGTTGGATAGTTTGGCTTGGTAGTCAGATGTGTTCATCACCACTGTGGCATTGCCTTTGTCTGCTGGGAGAATGATTATGTTGTTGTCTTTCCTCAGGTTGTTGAGGGCTTTTTGTTCTTCTTTGTGTAAATTGCTTCTGGGTGGTTTGCTGGAGCAGAGGATATTGGTGACTTCGAGTCTGATTTTGTTGGCTTCATCTGGGTTGATTTTGGTTAGGCTGGCTTCCACTCCGCATATGATGTTTTCAGTGGGGATGTGTCTGGGGGCGACTGCAAAGTTGAATCCTTTGGACAGGACTTTGGTCTCTGCGATGGTGAGTGTCCTGTCTGATATGTTGTGAACTGTTTGTTTCATGGGCTGCTGTGGGGGGTTGGGCTTCTGGCGTTTTTCCAGTTTGTGGAGTTTGTTGGTGTGTGTGTCTGTCTTGTGGGAGGTCTCTGTTTCAGCTCTCCAGGCGGCGAGTTGCTTGGATTTGTTCCAGAGTGTTGGGTGGATTTTGTTGCTGAGTTTGAGGTGGAGAGTGAGTAGGTCTCTGTTGGTTTGATCTAGTAGGTATCTTTTCTTGTGTAGTTCGTTTCTGATTAGGGCTAGTTCTGTTCTTTTCAGGATCCTTTCGCTGGATGGGGTTTTTGAGTGGAATTTCAGTTGGAAGCTTGTGGGGATCACATTTTTATCTCGGCAGTTGCGTAGGAATGCAATGTCACATAAGATGGTGGCTCTTCGGACTTCTAGTTTCTCGTAGGTTCTGGTCAGCTGGAAGGTTTCCTCCCCGTAGAGGTTGGATATTTGTTTTTCGTAGATTTTCACGGGTATAGGTATGCATGTTAGGGTGGATTCGGGTTTCTTCCCGTGTAGAAATCTGGTTGTTTTGGCGACGTTTCGACCTCGTCGAAACGTCGCCAAAACAACCAGATTTCTACACGGGAAGAAACCCGAATCCACCCTAACATGCATACCTATACCCGTGAAAATCTACGAAAACAAATATCCAACCTCTACGGGGAGGAAACCTTCCAGCTGACCAGAACCTACGAGAAACTAGAAGTCCGAAGAGCCACCATCTTATGTGACATTGCATTCCTACGCAACTGCCGAGATAAAAATGTGATCCCCACAAGCTTCCAACTGAAATTCCACTCAAAAACCCCATCCAGCGAAAGGATCCTGAAAAGAACAGAACTAGCCCTAATCAGAAACGAACTACACAAGAAAAGATACCTACTAGATCAAACCAACAGAGACCTACTCACTCTCCACCTCAAACTCAGCAACAAAATCCACCCAACACTCTGGAACAAATCCAAGCAACTCGCCGCCTGGAGAGCTGAAACAGAGACCTCCCACAAGACAGACACACACACCAACAAACTCCACAAACTGGAAAAACGCCAGAAGCCCAACCCCCCCCACAGCAGCCCATGAAACAAACAGTTCACAACATATCAGACAGGACACTCACCATCGCAGAGACCAAAGTCCTGTCCAAAGGATTCAACTTTGCAGTCGCCCCCAGACACATCCCCACTGAAAACATCATATGCGGAGTGGAAGCCAGCCTAACCAAAATCAACCCAGATGAAGCCAACAAAATCAGACTCGAAGTCACCAATATCCTCTGCTCCAGCAAACCACCCAGAAGCAATTTACACAAAGAAGAACAAAAAGCCCTCAACAACCTGAGGAAAGACAACAACATAATCATTCTCCCAGCAGACAAAGGCAATGCCACAGTGGTGATGAACACATCTGACTACCAAGCCAAACTATCCAACCTACTACAAGACCCTGCTTACATACCTTTGAACACAGACCCCACCACCTACCTGGAAAAAACCACCAAAGCCAAAATAAAAGCCTCACCCTTAAGTGAAGAAATCAAGCCAAGCATCATCCCCAGAGAGAAATCTTCCAGATGCCCCAAGCTCTACGGCCTCCCCAAGATTCACAAAGAAGGAACACCTCTCAGACCCATAGTCAGCTCCATAGGCTCACCCCTACAAAACCTCGCCAAATTTCTTGCCAAACAACTCCAGCCCTATGCAGAATCCATCTCTTCATACGTACAAAACTCGTTCCACTTCATAGAAATTATAAAGAAACAAGACCTACAACCCAATGACCTACTCGTGAGCTTCGATGTTGTTTCGCTCTTCACACAAGTTCCCATTCAAGAAGCCTTGACAGCTATCCACAACAAATACAACCCCCCCAAGCACATCCTAGATCTGACCAACCACTGCCTAACCAACACATACTTCATCCACAATGGACAAAGATACAAACAGATAGAAGGAGCACCCATGGGATCACCCCTCTCACCGGTCATCGCAAACCTATATATGGAACACTTTGAAACCAACGCATTACAGAAGTCCGAACATAAACCCAAACTCTGGCTCAGATATGTTGACGACACCTTTGTTATCTGGCCACACGGGAAAGACAAACTGAACAACTTCCTCACACATCTCAACAGCCTACACCCCAAAATACAATTCACTATGGAAATAGAAGCCAACAACCAACTTCCCTTCCTGGACGTCCTAATCTACAAAAAACCCGACGGCTCCTTAGGACATACCATCTACCAGAAAAAAACACATACAAACCGCTACTTAAATGCTCAATCACACCACCACCCTGCACAGATCAACTCCGTAGCAAAAACCCTCATCTCCAGAACCAAACGCCTCGCTGACAAAGACCACCTAAAAACTGAATTACACACTCTCTCGAATGCTTTAATTGCGAACGGATTCCAAAAAAACACCATCACCAAACTAATCCAAAAAAAAAACACCCCCCAAGAACCAAGAAACAGAAGAGAACAACGGCACTGCCCTCCTCCCTTACATCAAAGGCACCACAGACAAAATAAGCAAAATTCTCCACAAACACAATATCAAGACAGCCTTTTGCACCGAACAAAAAATAGCCAACATTTTAAGAAACCCCAAAGACAAGATTGAGCTAGAAAACCAAGGAGTCTACGAAATACCATGCAAAGTCTGCCCAGCCACATACATCGGACAGACAAACAGGAGAATAAGCGCACGCATCGCAGAACACAAGAACGCAGTCAAAAAAGAAGAAAAATCTTCCTCTCTCTTCCAGCACATAAAAACAACAGGTCATGAAATTGATTTTAAAAGAACCAAACTCATCTCCAAAACTGAACACTTCAACAGTCGAATAATCATGGAAGCCATTGAAATAGAGAAACACCCAAACAACATGAATAAACGTGATGACACCTCCCGCTTGCCTGACATCTGGAAACTAGCCCTGGTCAACAGACGAGCCTCTGTCACAAAGACTGACACCAGGTCCAAAAGGACACAAGATGCCACCACCCTCCATCCACACCAAACACAAACCCAGACCCTTCCCACAGATGAAACGAAACCACCATCCAATAACAAAACCACGACTGCACCATCTACCGCTACTCCCCACTCCAGCCACCACATGGAGCACACTTACACACGCCAAAAAAACATTGGGAGACCACAGACACGCAGCCAGACCAAAATGAATTCACAAGACACAGGACCCCACTCTACCAAAGCCCAGGATGCTGCCAGAACACCCATCACCAAGGTCGTTAAGAAACAAAAGGCTAATAGACACACATCCAGCACCTCACCCACACAGGATGTCTCTAAACAGCCATCTAACCCACCAGCAGTTAAGCCCTTAACGATCGCCTCAGCCACACAGCAAATCACAAAAGAACAAACAAACCTACAATCAGCAACAGAGCAAGCAAACCACACCCCCCCAGCAGTATTTATAGAAGGACTTCAACTGAGATCACACTCTGCTTCAAGAAGAAAGAAGCCAGAACACCAGCCTGAAGATGACGAGTGAGACCTCGTCGAAACGTCGCCAAAACAACCAGATTTCTACACGGGAAGAAACCCGAATCCACCCTAACATGCATATATATATATATATATATATATATATATATATATATATATATATATATATAAACTATACAGGGTGGTAAAAACTGAGAGAGAGAGATTAAGAGGAGCTCCAGAGGGATCTCTTGACACTGGGGGAGTGGGCGAACCAGTGGCACATGAACTTCAACATTAGTAAGGGCAGAATGATGCACAGTGGGGCAGAAATCTCAATTACATTTATAAACTGATGGGGTCTGAACTGTCTTCAGGACATCCAGAAAAGGGATGTTGGTGTCCTGGTGGACAGCTCAAGAAAGGTGTCAATGCAGTGTGCTGCAGCAGTGAAAAAAAGCCAACTCAATGCTAGTGATCCTTAGGAAGGGTATAGAAAATAAGACAGCAGGTGTCATTTTTGCCTTTTTATAAATCTATAGTGAGGCCCTATCTGGAGTGTTGTGTACAGTTCTGGTCACCCTCCCTCCAGAAGGATATTATGGAAATGGGTAAAGTGCAGAGGAGGGCAACCAGAATGATTTGGAGACTGGAACACTTTCCTTACCATCTGGAACAACTTACCATCTGAGGCTGCAACGGCTTGGGCCTCTCCAGTCTTAAACGACAGTGCCTTAAGTGACCTGACTGAAGTTTATAAAACCATACATGGTGTGGACAAAGTGTATAAAGAAAAGCTGTTTTGCCTATCGCAGAACACTAGAACTACTTATAGCCGTGTTGCTTTAATGCAATGTTGTCTATTAATCCTGTAAGATGTCCCTCAATTCCTTGTTCTCAAATACTTGAACATGTCTTAATTGTACCAGGCTGTATATTATCCCTCATTACTGTAAGCCGTCTTGGATGATTTTCCAAGGAGAAAGGCGGGTAAAACTACTCTGAAATAAATAAATAAATAATAAATAGGACTAGGGGGCACTCCATAAAACTTTTGGGTGATTGATCTCAAACAAATAAGAGAGTACTTCATTTCAAGGATCACTGGTCTCTGGAACCTTGACAGTTTTAAGAAAGGCTTGGGCAAGGGTATCAATGGCTATCATTATGGATACCTAAGGACAACCTCTGAGTTGGAGAGATAGGCAGGAGATCTCTCAATGCCAAATCTTACACAGGTGAAGAGATCTGCTTGGGAATACCATGGTGAGCCAATGTGTGAGACAGAATGCTGGACTGGATGGGCTGGGTCCTGTTCCAGCTAGGCTATTCTTGTGTTCTTAATGAGTGAAAACATTTATATAGTATTTTTAGGCCTCCTAGGTAAGTGAGGCCCAAACCTCTAAGCAGAATTCAGCCAGAATTCAGCCTCGTGGCGCAGTGGTTAAATGCCTGTACTGCAGGTAAAACTGTGCTCACGACCTGGGTTCAATCCCCGGTAGCAGGCTCAAGGTTCACTCAGCCTTCCATCCTTCCGAGGTCGGTAAAATGAGTACCCAGCTCGCTGGGGGGGACAATGTGTAGCCTGCACACTGTAATTAAAAAAATTGTAAAACTGCCCAGAGACTACTTGTAGTGGTATGGGGCAGTATATAAGCAGAACACTTTGCTTTTTGCTTTGCACACTGGGTCTCTTTTAAGGAGAAAAGCAGGGTAGCAATATTTGAAATAAATAGTTTGGGGGAATCAAGTGCAGGAGGCTGTGGAAAAAATTGTGTCTATTTTTCACCCTGAGGATCACTGGTCTGTGGAACTCCCTGCCAGAAGAAGTGGTGACAGCTGTCAGCCTTGAGAAATAAATAAATTGTTTTGGGGGGAATAAACTGCAGGAGGCTGTGGAACAATTTGCATCCGTTTCTTACCCCTGGACTTCACAAGATTTTTCCCCACATGTAAGAGAACTATTTACTCACAGATTGACACAGGAGGAGTGTGATAAATCCCCTGGTTTTCCTCAGGATATTCACTGGTGCCACAATAGGCCTCCTCACTGAGGTGGGTGGAGGTGGGTCCACCCTGGAGCTGTGTCTCATTCTCCTGCCTCCTCCATGGCAGTACATTGGGCTCGTTACTTGATTTGAAACTCTGTTTTTTGTGGTCCCTTTGTGACAGGGAGACGACTACAGCATGTGTGGGCTCGTCCGCATCAGAAATACACAAGCGAGAGGAAGACAGGGAGATGCATAAAGAGTTAAAGCAAGACAACGAGATTTTGATGACAGGAGATAAAAAGTAAGATATGAAAGAGAAAAGATGGAATCCTGTTAAAATGACTGACGGGTTTTTGGCGGTTATCAATAGGGTGGTAACTTGGGAAATGGTAGAAGAAGAGATGAAAATATTCTGTTTAGATAATAAAGAGAAAGAAGTACAAACTGAAGAAAGAGACTTAGTTAATAAAGAGGTACAAACTGAGGAGAGAGACACAGTTAATAAAATAGTTAGAGAGAGAGAAGTACAGACAGATAATTGGAAAGTACTGAGAAAAGATAAGAAGGTGCAAGTAGGAGGGAGATGGGGAGATCTAAAGATAAGGACTCATTGGGACACGGCTGTCCAGGTGAATAGAGATATGGAAAAAGAGATACGAGGGATAGCCATTCAAACTGAAGATAGAGTCAGCAGAGTATTGTTTAGAGAAGCGAGCAGTCAAACGGAGAGGCATGAGACAGAGAAGGGAGGGGGGAAAGGAGAGATAACAGCGCGAGGAAGGGTGACAGTTGGGGACGTGAGGGAAGGGGTCCCGAGGAGAACAGACGTATGGAAAAAGGGAGAAACGGGATTACCCCTTCCCACACCCGAATATACGGTCAGATTTCCCCCAGGCCAGATTTCGGGGGAAGAAAATAGACGGGGTGCAATTTCCGATCCTAATCCTGTCGGGTGGATTCCGGGTTGGGGATGGAATCTTCCTCAAGGGATTCCCCATCCATATTGCAGGAACCGGTACCAAGGTCCACCGACAACTTATTCAAAAATGCCTCCCAAGTAAGAAATAGCGATGTGAGAAGTAAGAATATATTGTTCAACAGTTCTTTCGATCCCAGTTTTGAAATACCCATTTTAACCCCAGTTGGAACGAGTTGTAATTTAGAAGAAAGAAATAACATTGGAACCAAGATGTCAAATAAAGATCTCTTTATTTTGCAAGAAAATAAGAAGTCAGCGTGTGATTTTAATACATCTGGTCAAGAATCTGAAGGTGATAATAACGAACCCTCACAAATTGGCGCCCAACGGGTAAATACGGATATCCCTACACTAGCGACAGAGAACAGCTGGCTTAAACAGACGTTAGACCGTCAAGATAGAATAATGATGATGCTGTCAGAACAAACAAGATATTTGATGCAACAAGTCGAACAACGGGACAAAGAATTGTTAGAAAAACGACATCCAACAACGCCAACAGACGTATCTACTACAAAGAATAACAACACTATTTTTCAAACAAAGATACAAAAAATGGGGGACAATGATGGTGTGGAAACATATCTACACATGTTCGAACGGGTAGCAACTGCTGCAAAATGGCCCAAAGAACAATGGGCACTGATAATCACACCGGGACTAACAGGAGAACTACAAACGATAGTAGACTCGCTGGGACCAGAAGATGCATGTGACTATGATAAAGTAAAGACAACAATACTATTAACATGCAATATTACAGAGGAGGCATATAGGAAAAGGTTCAGAGAACTAAAACTACAGACAGGTATACATCCACGTCCGTTGGCTCAACGAATGAGAGCCAATGTAGTAAAATGGCTACAACCAGGAAAGAAGACATTCGCGGAGGCTATAGATAAAATTGTAATAGAACAACTTCTAAATACCGCAAGCACGTCTGTAACAAACTGGGTACGTAGGAATAATCCACAAACACTAGAGGAAGTAATACAACTCTTGGAAAATTATACCGGAAACAATGATCGCCCATATCCAACACGCGACGGAAGTGGACAGGACAAGACACGCGACAAGTTTATGACGTCATACTCGAGAGACAGACAGAAAGCACAGAACATGGCGGAGAATAAAGAAACACATCAAAAAGCAGAAGCAATGACCCAGAAAAACGGAACACCAGGACTAGCGGGGAAAAATCAGGCAAATAATTTAATAATGGATAAGAGGGCTTCTTGTTTTATATGCGGGGAAAAAACACATTTTCGTCGGGAATGCCCTTATCGCGACTGTGCTTGGGTCGCCGCAGAACAAGAAAAAGAAACTCAAACCGCAGATGGGAGAAGCCAGTGGGAGGTGCAGGCAGTTGTGAATGGGGAAAAGAAATTGGCCTTAATTGATACGGGTTGTGGACAAACTCTCGTAAGGAACTTAAAAGGTACACCAACAAATGAATTGATTATGGTAAAATGTATACATGGAGATGTAAAAAGATATCACACAGTATGGGCGAAGGTAACTGCTTTAGGCCGAACCAACATGTTGAAAGTCGGTATAGTGCCATCATTAGCGAAAGAAATGTTACTAGGCAGAGACTGGCAAATGGCTAATGACTTCGTCTCCATACAGGATAATCCCTGCTATTTAACAGACACCACGGATGACAAGAGATGGCTAGACATGATCGAAGCAAGAAGAGACCGGGTGAGACTTTGGCAACAAGAAGATGAGACTTTAATAAATGTTATAAAGAATGTGAAGCCAGAGGGCACTGTTATACATGGACAAGAAGGTTTTGAAATGAGACAGGGCTTATTGTATCACATAGATAAACAAGGGGGGGAGACATTGGTGGTACCAAAAGGATGGAGACAGAATATTATGGCACTATCACATGATATACCTATTGCAGGACATTTGGCAATTGAAAAAATGCTTGCTAGGATCTCAACAAGGTTTTGGTGGCCAAATATGAGGGATGACATTAATAATTATTGCAAAACGTGTAAGATTTGTCAGTTAACACAATCTAAACCCAAAAAAGGAGCACACATGATACCGATGCCTATCATTGATAAACCATTCCAGAGATTAGCCTTGGACATAGTAGGTCCCTTATGCAAATCTGCAGGAGGCCATACCCATATTTTAGTCCTGATTGATTACGCAACTAGATATCCAGAAGCCATACCGTTAAGATCTACATCGGCAAAAGTGCTAGCCAGAGAACTGTTACAGTTCTTTTCGAGAATGGGATTTCCCCAAGAAATATTAACAGATCAAGGGGCAAATTTCATGAGCTGGACAATGAGAGAATTATGGAAGATATTAGATGTTAAACCAATACGAACAACAGTTTATCATCCACAAACGAATGGCCTGGTAGAGAGGTTTAATAAGACGTTAAAAACAATGTTAAGGAAAGTAGTAGGGGAAAATCCAAGGCGTTGGCACCTAATGCTAGCGCCATTGATGTTTGCCATTCGAGAGGTACCTCAGTCATCGACTGGGTATTCGCCATTTGAATTGTTATATGGCAGAAATCCCAGAAATGTTTTAGATCTAATCAAAGTGGGAGGAAGGAACTGATCAAGCTGAAAGTACAGTAAAATATGTAATAGAGATGAGAGATAGATTAAGGACTATCACAGATTTAGCAAAAACAAATCTAGAAAAAGTGCAAAAACATCAGAAAAGACGATATGATAACAGTGTAAGATTGCGAACGTTAGAACCAGGACAAAAGGTCTTGCTCCTGTTACCAGTGGAACATTCTAAGCTATTGACACACTGGCAAGGACCTTTCACAGTACTCAAAAGAATAAATGAAGTAGACTATGAAGTAGCGACACCAGATAAGAAGAAAAAGTCAGGAATCTTCCACATAAACTTGCTAAAAAAATGGGAAGAAAGAGAATCTTTCTGGACAGAAATAGAACCAGAAGAGCTAGGGCCTGAAGTACAAAGATCAAAAGGGGAGATAGAAATATGCCAGGAACTAACAGAAAATCAGTTAGACAATATAAAACAGTTACAAGAGGCTTATACCGATGTGTTTTCAGAAATACCGGGAGAAACAAATTGGACACAACATGCAATTAATACACCTGAGGGGATAGTAGTTAGGGATCATGGTAGAATGTGGCCAAGACATCTCATACCTATAATTGAAGAAGAAGTGGGAAAAATGTTATCATTAGGGATAATAGAACCTTCAAAAAGCCCATGGAGAAGCCACCCAGTGGTGGTACCAAAGCCTGATGGATCAATAAGATTTTGCATAGATTTCAGAAAAATAAATAAAGTATCAAAGTTCGATGCATACCCAATGCCCAGAATAGACGAATTATTAGATCGGCTAGGAGAGGCGGGTGTCCTCTCCTCTTTAGACTTGACCAAAGGGTACTGGCAGGTACCTCTACGGCCAGGAGATAAGGAGAAAACTGCATTCGCCACTCCAATTGGTCTCTACCAATTCCGGAAAATGCCATTTGGATTACATGGAGCAGGGGCCACATTTCAAAGACTAATGGATCAGGTACTTGGAACTTGTAGGGACTTTGCAACTGCATATATTGATGACATTATTATTTATAGTCCAAATTGGGAAGTCCATGTAGAACACTTAAAACAAGTATTAGACAGACTGAGGGAGGCAGGATTAAGAGTAAATCCTTCAAAATGCAAAATAGCACGACATACAATCCCTTTCTTGGGGTTTAACGTGGAAGGAGGAAAAATTTTCCCACAGGAAGGAAAAGTAGATAAAATGTCAACATGGCCAATCCCGAAAAATAAAAAAGAGGTGCAACAATTTTTAGGCCTAGCAGGATATTACCGACAATTTATAAAAAAATTTTCCTCCATAGCAGCCCCTCTAACTGATTTAACCCGTAAAAATAGACCTAAACGAATACAGTGGGGACAAAAAGAAAACACAGCGTTTGAAACACTAAAACAGAAACTATGTTCGTATCCGGTACGATATGCACCAGATTTCAAACTACCTTTCATCGTACAAACCGATGAGTCAGATAGGGGTATAGGGGCAGTTTTGACACAACTAGTGAAAGGAGAAGAACATCCAATTCTATACATTAGCAGGAAATTGAAAGAGAAGGAATTGAAATATTCCACTATAGAAAAAGAAGCATTGGCAGTAAAATGGGCAATATCATCATTAAAATATTATCTCTTAGGATCTAAGTTCACCTTAGTAACGGACCATGCACCATTGACATGGCTCAATCGAATGAAAGATTGCAATCCCAGACTCACAAGGTGGTACCTGAGTTTGCAGCCTTATGCCTTTGACGTACAATATAGGAAAGGGAAAGAACATTCTAACGCTGACTATTTCTCCCGACAGGGCCCATGGGTTCAGGAGGAAACCCCGCGGACGACCCACTTGTTGGGGGGGGTGTGACAGGGAGACGACTACAGCATGTGTGGGCTCGTCCGCATCAGAAATACACAAGCGAGAGGAAGACAGGGAGATGCATAAAGAGTTAAAGCAAGACAACGAGATTATGATGACAGGAGATAAAAAGGAAGATATGAAAGAGAAAAGATGGAATCCTGTTAAAATGACTGACGGGTTTTTGGCGGTTATCAATAGGGTGGTAACTTGGGAAATGGTAGAAGAAGAGATGAAAATATTCTGTTTAGATAATAAAGAGAAAGAAGTACAAACTGAAGAAAGAGACTTAGTTAATAAAGAGGTACAAACTGAGGAGAGAGACACAGTTAATAAAATAGTTAGAGAGAGAGAAGTACAGACAGATAATTGGAAAGTACTGAGAAAAGATAAGAAGGTGCAAGTAGGAGGGAGATGGGGAGATCTAAAGATAAGGACTCATTGGGACACGGCTGTCCAGGTGAATAGAGATATGGAAAAAGAGATACGAGGGATAGCCATTCAAACTGAAGATAGAGTCAGCAGAGTATTGTTTAGAGAAGCGAGCAGTCAAACGGAGAGGCACGAGACAGAGAAGGGAGGGGGGAAAGGAGAGATAACAGCGCGAGGAAGGGTGACAGTTGGGGACGTGAGGGAAGGGGTCCCGAGGAGAACAGACGTATGGAAAAAGGGAGAAACAGGATTACCCCTTCCCACACCCGAATATACGGTCAGATTTCCCCCAGGCCAGATTTCGGGGGAAGAAAATAGACGGGGTGCAATTTCCGATCCTAATCCTGTCGGGTGGATTCCGGGTTGGGGATGGAATCTTCCTCAAGGGATTCCCCATCCATATTGCAGGAACCGGTACCAAGGTCCACCGACAACTTATTCAAAAATGCCTCCCAAGTAAGAAATAGCGATGTGAGAAGTAAGAATATATTGTTCAACAGTTCTTTCGATCCCAGTTTTGAAATACCCATTTTAACCCCAGTTGGAACGAGTTGTAATTTAGAAGAAAGAAATAACATTGGAACCAAGATGTCAAATAAAGATCTCTTTATTTTGCAAGAAAATAAGAAGTCAGCGTGTGATTTTAATACATCTGGTCAAGAATCTGAAGGTGATAATAACGAACCCTCACACCCTTATGTTTTAGAGGTAAAATAAGAACATAAGAAGAGCCATGCTGGATCAGGCCAAAGGCCCATCTAGTCCAGCTTCCTGTATCACACAGTGGCCCCATCAGATGCCTCTGGGAGCGCATGGGACTCAATATCTGTCTCCAGATGCCATTCCCATACATCTGGCCCTTCAAGTACCCCAGTTTTAAGCCCGGAGATTACACATCCCCATCATGGTTTGTAACCTGTGATAGACTTTCCCCCCAAATAAAAGCCCAGCCCAAAACCCGGCAGCTTTCTGCTCAGAGTAAGAGAACATAAGAACATAAGAAGAGCCATGCTGGATCAAGCCAAAGGCCCATCTAGTCCAGCTTCCTGTATCTCACAGTGGCCGCACCAGATGCGTTTGGGAGCACATGAGACTAGATATCTGTCTCCTGATACCTCTCCCCTGCATCTGGCCCTTGAAGTACCCCGGTTTTAAGCCTGGAGATTACATATCTTTCCATCATGGTTTGTAACCTGTGATGGGCTTTTTCTCCAGGAATCTGTCCAATCCCCTTTTGAAGGCATCCAGGCCAGATGCCATCACCACATGCTGTGGCAGGGAGTTCAATAGACTAACAACGCACTGGGTGAAATAATATTTTCTTTTGACTGTTCTTACTCTCCCAGCCCTCAATTTCAGTGGATGTCCCCTAGTTCTGGTATTTTGTGAGAGGGAGAAGAGCTTCCCTCTATCCACTTTACTCATGCCCTGCATTATTTTGTACGTCTCAGTCATATCCCCCCTCAGGCGCCTTTTTTCCAGACTAGAGAGCCCCAAATGTTTTAGCCTTTCCTCATAAGGCAGGTGCCTCAGCCCAGTAATCATTTTAGTCGCTCTCTTCTGCACCTTTTCCAGTTCCACTATGTCTTTCTTGAGATGCGGTGACCAGAATTGTACACAATACTCTAGGTGTGGCCTTACTATTGTTTTGTATAATGGCATTTAGAGATGGGCACGACCAGAAAAAATGATGTTTCGATTTTTCGTTTGTGCCAGGACCCTGCCTGTCACAGAACCTGACTCTGAGGGGTTAAATGGTGAAGAGCTGCTGGAGGAGCCTTGCAGCTCAAGTCAGCAGGCAGCTGGGTCTGATGACTCAGCTGAAAACATATCTTCTCCCCCTAGAAGGGCTATGAGCAGGATTCTGCAAAGACATGCTACCAGGAGAGCTAGGGAAAGGGTTTTTGATGCTAGATGGGGAATCAGGTCGGGAAGCCCTGAGTACTAGCAGGAGCCTTTCTAGAAGCAAGGGTGTGTTCCCTGTTTTGGGATAAAGCTGGTAAGCTCACCTTGAGCTCTGTGTGGGAGCAACGCGTCATTTGAACTTGCAACCACGTTCCTGTCTGTGACCTTGGCTCTGTTTCCTGATTTCGGACTGGCTTCCTGGACCACGGCTTGATCTGTTCCCTTGAGTTTGGCATCTGGTTTCCGTGAGATAGTCTGGTTTTGACTTGGATTGGTAATTGCTGGGAGTTGGATTCTATTATTTATCTGGTACTTGATTGTAACAAAAGACTTGAACTTGCCTGGCTTTCCACTAAAGATCTTGGCAAAGAACTGAATCCTGTTTGTGTGTGTGCTCTGTGTGCGGAGCTTGACAGTTTGTCGGAACAGGTCCGTTTCGTTTTGTTTCCGTTTGTCGAGAATTTTTTTGAAAATTTTTCGTTTCGTCATTTCGTTTGTCGTTTGTCATTTCTACCGCGATTTAGCGTGATTTGACTTCCCAGAGCATGGGGGCGTCCCGCAATGACCCAGAGCAGGTGGAAAATACTTTAAACTGGGTGATGAATAATATATTTAATAAATATATCATAGCATAAGACTGCATCCTATGCAATAATGCAAACAAAGTGGGCAGAATGCAATATTCATTTTTTTCTCTTGGTCAACGCTGACTGAACTGGCCACCCTACTTGGTCTTGCTGCCTGTTATACTTTTTTGTTGCTTTGTTTTGAAGCCTTTATCCATCCCATCTCCCCTCCACATCTCAGAGGCAGCAGGAGACACAGTATTCCGTTCCTCCCCCAAATCTGGATGAGGGTCTACTCCTCTCAATGTCCCCTCCCCATGACACTCCTTGTAAAGCCAAGCAAATGCCACCCTGGTCAACTAGCGGTCAGAGATTCAGATGCTTTCCCCCCCCCCCCACACACACACACACTCATCCGAATGAGTTCCCCTCAATCTCTTGGGGAATCATTCGCCAGTTGGAGTACCCCGAGGAGACTGGTTCGCTCATGGAGCGAGCAGGCCTTCTCTCTCCTTGACCAGGTGGTGCATTTTGAGGCCCATCTCCAGGGCAGAGACCCTCCGCTGCCCTCCACCCCTTCCGGCTTCCCTGCCGTGTTGCCGGAAGTGGCCTCAGTGTTCTCTCAGGTGGCCGCGGGCAGAGGCTTCCCTCCCGCTCAGCATGATCCGGAGGACATGTGGGCCCACCTTCAGCTGCTCTTGTCTGCTTTTAACAAAGCCACGAAGCCAGAACGGCAGGGAAGAACGGGGAGGGATTTTTTCAGCCTGGTACTTTTCTCTCTCAAGGAAGCCTCGTGGAGGAGACCAGTTCCACCAACCCAGTGGAGACAGAGTCCACGCACACACACAGCAAAGTCACGAAGCCAGAACGGCGGGGAACAACGGGGAGGGATTCTTTCAGCCTGGTACTTTTCTCTCTCTAGGAAGCCTCGAGGAGGAGACCAGTTCCACCAACCCAGTGGGGACAGAGTCCACACACAAATGCAGCAAAGCCACGAAGCCAGAATGGCGGGGAACAACGGGGAGGGATTCTTTCCAGCCTGGCACGTTTCTCTCTCAGCGAAGCTTTCAGGGAGGAGACCAGTTCCACCAACCCAGTGGAGACAGAATCCACGCACACACACAGCAAAGCCACAAAGCCAGAACGGCGGGGAACAACGGGGAGGGATTCTTTCAACCACCTACTTTGGAGGCCAGTTTTAGCTACCCAGGAGACCAGTTCCACCAACCCAGTGGAGACAGAGTCCACGCAACACACGCGGCAAAGCCACGAAGCCAGAACGGCGGGGAACAACAGGGAGGGATTCTTTCCAGCCTGGTACTTTTCTCTCTCAGCAAAGCTTTCAGGGAGGAGACCAGTTCCACCAACCCAGTGGAGACAGAGTCCACGCACACACGTGGCAAAGCCACGAAGCCAGAACGGCGGGGAACAATGGGGAGGGATTCTTTCAGCCTGGTACTTTTCTCTCTCAAGGAAGCCTCGAGGAGGAGACCAGTTCCACCAACCCAGTGGAGACAGAGTCCACGCACACATGCAGCAAAGCCATGAAGCCAGAACGGCGGGGAACAACGGGGAGGGATTCTTTCCGGCCTGGTACTTTTCTCTCTCAGCGAAGCTTTCAGGGAGGAGACCAGTTCCACCAACCCAGTGGAGACAGAGTCCACGCACACACGCAGCAACACCACAAATTCAGAACGGCGGGGAACAACGGGGAGGGATTTTTTCAGCCTGGTACTTTTCTCTCTCAAGGAAGCCACCTACTTTGGAGGCCAGTTTTGACTACCAAGGAGACCAGTTCCACCAACCCAGTGGAGACAGAGTCCACGCACACACGCGGCAAAGCCACGAAGCCAGAACGGCGGGGAACAACAGGGAGGGATTCTTTCTGGCCTGGTGCTTTTCTCTCTCAGCGAAGCTTTCAGAGAGGAGACCAGTTCCACCAACCGAGTTGAGACAGAGTCCACGCACACACGCAGCAAAGCCACGAAGCCAGAACTGCGGGGAACAACGGGGAAGGAATCTTTCAGCCACCTACTTTGGAGGCCAGTTTTGACTGCCAAGGAGACCAGTTCCACCAACCCAGTGGAGACAGAGTCCACGCACACACGCGGCAAAGCCACGAAGCCAGAACGGCGGGGAACAACAGGGAGGGATTCTTTCTGGCCTGGTGCTTTTCTCTCTCAGCGAAGCTTTCAGAGAGGAGACCAGTTCCACCAACCGAGTTGAGACAGAGTCCACGCACACACGCAGCAAAGCCACGAAGCCAGAACTGCGGGGAACAACGGGGAAGGAATCTTTCAGCCACCTACTTTGGAGGCCACCAAGTGAGAGTTTTGACTGCCCAGTGGAGACACAGTCCACCCAGGCAAGCCACGAAGCCAGAGTGCAAATGTTAGGGAGGGATTGTTTCTTCTGCCTTTGGAAGCTGGAATGCTAGTTGGAAGGAATCTCCCCTCCTTCTGCAAAGGGATTTCCCAACCTGGACTGTAACCAGTGGGAGTGAACCCCCCCCATGTTGGAGGACAGAGTACCCCAATTCTAAACAAAATATTTGATGATGATGATGACTGTGCCTGTTAAAGTTTGTCTCCTCAAGTAATTTTCCGTCTAGAGGCGGGGCATCCGGGGTTGATGCCTGGGGAAGTCGAGGAGAGTGGCCGACAGGGCGCATGTCGGCTCAGAGGCTGAACTTGAAGCACTGAACCGCTGATAGGCTGAAGGAGAAGCACCTGGAAGGCCTCCTCCAAGCCGGGAGTCCCGGGAGCCTGACAGGCAGGCAGGTAGGCAGAGGGGCAGGCCGGCAGGCAGGCAGGCAGGGAAGCAGGCAGTCTGGCTTACAGGTAGGAAGACAGGCTTGCAGGGTACCCACCCAGGCTAGGGAAGGCACAAAGCCAAAGTGCCATAAGAGAGGATTGTTTCTGGCTTTGGAGGCAGAGTTTCTCCACCCCAGAAGACCGAGTTTCTTCAACCCAGGAGACAGAGTGGATGCAAGAGAAAAGGGCTATTTCTTTAAGGCTGTAAGGAGAGCTAGGCCCCTGCTAATCAGTCTTTGAGGTAGGTTGTTGTAAAGTGCATCTCAACCACTTTGTAAGCAGAGTGGCTCCAAAACCCCAGGGAAGGGAGGAACGCATCAAGGAAGGCAGGTATTAGGGTGTACTACACTCTTACCAGCCATGGCCAATGGGGAAATATTGGGCCTACAGTGACCCTAGAAAATAATATTCCTGGGCTGCTATAAAGACCAGGGAAGCCCTATAAAAACAGGGCTAATTATGTAGCCCTTATTAGATCCATACATGCAGCGGAATTACAGGCATTCAGGCAGACAAAGGTGGAAGGCAGGCAGGCAGGCGAAGCATTCAGGCAGGCTGTCATATAGACAGAGCAGACAGCCAGGCATAACTGCGTTGCGCTGGTGGAATGTTAGGATGGGAGGCATACAGGCATTGGTTAGATAGGGTTAGGGGAAGTTGCACGGCTGCAACCCCAACAGTCTTGTCCAGTTCAAAATTATAAACATTGAGTGGTCCTGCCTGGTTTGGAGCCAGGCAAGGCCTAGAAAACTTGGGCTTACAGATACAGTATGATTCCCTTCAAATGACACATTGAGTGGTCCTACCTGGTTTGGAGCAAGGCAAGGCCTAGAAAAATTAATCGAACCCTTCAAATTGAGTGGGAATGCAGGAAGGCAGGCAAGCAAGCAGTTAGGCAGGTAGGCACAGGGCCAGCCAGGCAGGTAGGCTGGTAGGCAAGCAGGCAGACAGGCAGGCAGGAAGGAAGTTGGGCTTGCAGGGAGTAAGCCAAGCTGGGATGCAGGCATAATTGCAGGCAGGCAAGCATAAGTGTTGTTTGGGTAGTGCATGTTAGAGCAAGGGAGGCCTGTTTGGAAGGAACCAATGGAAGAACGACTTTGGACCTAGGTCTTGGAGTGTTGGGGTAATCCCAACATGGAGAGGTTGAAGCGGATGAAAGTCAACCTTTCCATGGTCTCCGGGTCCAGTCGAGAGTGACGCGGCCTCAGGACATCTCCCATGTGGGAGAAGACACGCTCACTCTGGACACTGGTGGGTGGGATGGACAAGAGGTCAAACGCCAGAGTAGAAAGAGCGGGCCAGATGTCTGCCTTTCTGGCCCAGTAGTGGAGTGGGTCCAAGGTGAGGGGTTGGAGGGGCTCGGCCATGTACTCCCTCACCATGGTCAGAGCGGGGTCCAGTTCTTCTTCCTCCCTTGCTTCCACTGAGGAGGAGACTGCCATGGTTAGGGCAGAGGCCAGGTAGTTGGCTGCTGGTACAGAACCTGGTCTCTGTGTGTACGCTCCTGCAGTAGAGGAGGACGAGGATCCTTGCGAGGATTCCTCTTTTGCATTGCTCTGGCTTCCCCGCGCCCTCGGGAACGCCTGGGCCTGATTTGAGGCAGCCCTGCGGAGTTGACGGCATAGCTCCGTCTTCCAGGAGTTTAGGTCTGCAGCGCTGCCCGCCAGGGAACCCTTGACGCGAGGGTCGCACAGGCATGCCATCTGGTACACCTTTCCCCTCCTCAGTGGGCTAAGGTGGGTATCCACACTGGTCAGCAGCCTGTCTGCCAAGGCCCTGCTCTTTGGGAGAAGATCGGCTTCTTCCCGGATGCTGGCCTCTAGCCATTGGCGAAGGGCATTTACCGGGGGAGTACGTGGCCTAGGCTGGCATTGTAGTTGCTGAGGACGTGGGTGGTCTCCTCAAAAGGCTGCAGGATACCCACCATCTGGGAGAGGGCGAGCAACTCGGTAGCACCAATGTCCAACACCATTCCCCCAGGCAGGACGGGACTGTGGGACATGACGTATTCCACCAGGCGCTTGACCATTTTGTAGGTGGAGTTCCACTGGGTGGTCACGTCCTGGATCAAAACGTGCTGTGGTCGACCCGTCTCCGCCTGCCTGTCATGCATCATCCTGGACTATTTTCCTGCACTTGTCCAGCAAGGCCTTGGTCTCCAGGGTCCCCTCATCCCAGGAGTCCTTTGGGGCTCCCTGCCCAATGGCATCGCCCACCACTAGGTGCAGTTTGTGTGCTGCGCACACGATGCCATGGAGCCCTGCCCTATCAACCGCGTTGATCATGTTATGGCCTGCATCAGTAACCATGAATCCGCGATTGACCTGCCCCTCGGGTGCCCACTCTCGCAGTGCCGTCTTGAGGACCTCAGCAATGTGGATGCTTTTAGCACTGTCCTCCATGCTTTGTGCCTGGAGAAGCACCACCCTGTACCCTCTTGGGGTGCTCCCTTGTAGCTCCCCCTGCAGCTGTTCTTGGGATGCCCTGGTGTCAAGGACCTCCTTGGGTTGCCATCAATGAGCCGTCAGAGAGAGGTATCCATGATGCCCACCGGTCCAGAGGTCGGAAGTGATCTTCCTTCCTCTGGCCACCTGCAGCAGGGCCCGGACCATGTCCCTGACGGACTCAAAAAGGGAGGGAATCACGCACCTGCTGAAGGTACGCCAGAATGGAGGCTCGTACCATGGAGGCACGTGCTTCATCAGGTGCCTGAAGCCTGATGACTCCACAAAGGAGAGGGGCAACCCGTTCATGGCCACCATTTCACCAAAAACGCGAGTGGTGGTCTCCTGTGCCTTGGCCCTATTTCGTTGGCTGACAAAACTCCCACACAGCGGTACCACTTCCTGCAGAGTGGCCTGCCTCTTCCCACTCTCAGCGGAGCTGTCTCTGGAGTCCTTCGCCATACCTGCTTCCCCTCTCTTCCTCCCTGAGGAACCAGGGCCTGACACTGTTCCAGGCAGAGTCCCAGGGTGCCTTCGCATGAGGTGGCTATGCAAGCTACTTGAGGAGGCTACGCAAGCCACTTGAGGAGAGGTGTTTGGGGTCATTCCCCCTGCGCACGACCACCCCGCATTTCTTGCACACCGCAAGCCTCGAGTCTTCCGGGCTGTTCTCAAAATGCTCCCAGAGAGACCCGCGAGGTTTATGGAAAGTACTGCTCCCTCTGGTACTGCCTGCCACTGCTGTGCTGGTGGTGGTGTGGCTTGTGCCCTGTTGGGACAATTGACTGCTGCTGTCACTGGTGGTACTCTGGGTGGAAAGAGGGCTGCTCCTTCCATCACTGCCTGAAGCCTGCCTTTCGTCTGTTCCTGCCAACAGGTCCTCAGAATCCAGCATATGTAGATGCAAAGAGACCGTTTCTGATTCCAAGTCCTCGTCTTCTTTCTGATAAACGGGGGAGAGGGGGTGTCCATGTCAAAGCATGGTGGCGATATGGCTTGCATGCAGACATCCATGCTTCCCTCAGTGACAGAAGATGATCCGGTCGTGCTGGTTGTGCAGCTGCTGCTTGGAGAGGGAGTGGCAGCAATATCACTATCTGCACTACTTCCTGTGCCTTCCTTCAGAAATGTGCCCCTATTTATTTTAGTGGGGGTCCCCCTTCCCTTCCCTCTGGTTCTGCCACCCCGCCTCATTTTTTTTATTTCTCAAAAGTATTAGAAATATATTTTCTTATTATAGTTGTGTTAAGTAACAAACTATTCTAATAAACTTATCCTTTTGACCCACAAGCTTACTCTCACACTGTGTTCTTTTGTTTTTAATTGAATAATTTTATTGGGTTTTTAAGGAGGGAACAAAGGGAAGGGGTATGGGGAAAAGGGGGTACAGTTTTTTAAAATTTACATTGAATATATCAAGCAAAGTAAAAGTAGTGATTTAACATATTGATAGATTACCAAATATTATCACAGTACTAATAGGTTTGTTACTTCTTGCCATCTTTTCCAAGAGATCTCATCGTAGTCTCCCTTTAAATAGCCGGAGAGTCTGTCGATTTCGATGCATTCTCTTATCTTTTCGTAGAGATTCTTCTCTGTTGGCACGTTAGGTTGTTTCCAGAATTTTGCATACAGTATCCTTGCAGCAACAATTACATGGTGAAGTACATATCTCTGATCATATGAAATATTTCTGTCTACTATATTTAATAAGAAAAGTTCTGGTCTAAGCTCTATCTTAATTTTCAAATATCTTTCTAAAAATAGTTTTACCATTTTCCAATATGCCGTTGCCTCTTTACATGTCCACCACATGTGGTAAAAGGTACCACAATCATATTTACATTTCCAACATTTAGGTGAGCAATTGTACATCTTAGATAATCGGTGTGGTGAGAGATGCCATCTATAGAACATCTTATAGCAATTTTCCTTAAAAGAAATAGCTTTAAAGATTTTGACTGTATTCCACAGAGAGTCCCATTTATTTAGATGAATAGAGTAACCGAAGTTTTCTGCCCATCTTATCATAGTATATTTGACCAGTGTTTCAATCAATTTCTCATTTAACAAAATACTATAAAATTTACTAAGAAGCTTGGAGTCGCCAGAGGATAGTATTTTGTCAAGTGGAGTATCAATAGTCGTAAATCCCCCCTCTTTAGTAAGATCTTTAAAATGTGAGTATATTTGTTGATACTTCCACCAGTCTAAATTATAACCTTCTGATACTAATTTCCCTAGTGGTTTCAATGAAAGGTCAGTATTCAGAAGGTGTCTATAAGTTAAAACTTTTGGGATTTCACTTGTAAGGGAGCTAATAACCGCTCCCAGCGGAGATAACCACAATGGTGCTTTGAAGTAGAATTGTTTTTTAATCGATAACCATAATTTAACTAAGGCATTCCTTATCCAGTGCTTTTTAAAGAGGGTAGGTATATTACCCTTATACCACATATAATGATGCCAACCCTTGTCTAGGCCATAACCCTCAAGCTGCAATATTATTTTATTTGTCATCAAAATCCAGTCTTTAATCCAAGTCATGGCAGCAGCCTTGTAATATAACACTAGATTGGGCAGGGCAAAACCACCAGTTTTGGTTCTATCCTGTAAATAAACATTTTTAATCCTTGCTTTTTTCCTTTGCCATATAAATATACGTATACTTTTTTCCAGGTCTGTAATGATCTTAAAATTAGGCAATATAGGTAAAGATTGAAATAAAAAAAAGCAGTTTAGGTAGAACATTCATTTTAACTGCTGCAATTCTGCCCATTAAGGATAGCTGGAGTCTTGACCAAATTTCCAAGTCAGCTTTGATTGTTTTTATAGCATTAACATAGTTATCTTTATATAAAGAGTTACAGCGGTTAGATACAGTGATACCCAGGTATTTTACCTTGCTACCAGTTTTTCAATCATAGATGAAGTCATATTTTTGGTAAGCAACAATGTTTTTTCTCTGTTTACCTTTAATCCAGAGATTTTAGAGTAGGCCTCCAAAGTCTTTAGGAGTTCTAGAGAGGAAATCTCCATAATTACCAACAAATCGTCTGCAAAGGCTTGTACCTTATAAACTTCTCCTTTGCTTTGTAGGCCTTGAATACCTGGAGTATTTCTATAAAAAGCACCTCCAAAGTTAATATAAACAGGAGGGGAGAGAGAGGGCATCCTTGCCTAGTGCCTTTATGTATGTTGACTTTATCTGTAAGGTGGCCATTGACGACAAACCTGGTATTTTGGGTGGAATAAATTTGTTCAATTGCTCGCAGCATTCTATGGCCACACTGTAGATAATCTAACTGAGATTTGAGTAAAGACCAGGATACGTTGTCAAAAGCTTTCTCAGCATCAATAAATGCAAAAGCTACTTGCTTCTCAGGGTGGCATTCATAATATTCCAACACATTGAGGAAAGTTCTAATGTTGGATTGAAGATGCCTTTTCGGAAGAAAACCAGTCTGATCATGTGATATCAGAGAGGGTAGAATCGTCCGCCAGCTATTAGCCAAAATGGTTGCAAAAATTTTGTAATCCACATTTAGGAGAGCAATTGGCCTGTAGTTCTGTATCTTTAGATTTCCCTTCTTTAGGAATCAGTGTTGTATGTGATAATTTTCATGAGTAAAAGATTTTTCATATTTCCAGAGACTATCTCAGAGAATTTTTTGTAAAATTGTGCCGGTATTGAGTCAGGTCCAGGAGCCTTGTTCATTTTTTGATGATTGATAGCCTCTGTTATTTCCATCATTGTAATAGGAGCATTCGTTTGAGCTCTCTGTTCTTCAGTAAGTTTGGGGAAATTGGCTTGTTCTAGGTATTGAAAGATGGCATCTTTGTCGATCATCTCCGGCTTGAATAAATTCTGATAATATGCCTCTATGATTTTTTGGATTTGTAACTGCTCTGTCTGATTTTCCCCAGTTTTATCTTTGAGTGCTAAAATAAGTTTTTGAGATTGTACCTTTTTTAACCTGTAGGCTAGCCATCTGCCTGGTTTATTTGCGTTTTCCACAAAATTCAGCTGAGCCAATTTGATTTTGTGGGCTATATCTGCAGTCAGGATCAAATTTAATTCATGCCTACAAGAAGCCAAGTATTTGTTCAGCTGCTCATTGCGGGGATCGTGGATTAGGTCCTTTTCAAGCTTTTTCATCGCATTGAGAATGGATTCAGATTGCTTTTTCCTCTCTTTGTTCCGTTTTGCCATATATTGGATGACAAACCCTCTGAAGTAGGGCTTTGAGGCATCCCACACCGTTTTCAGCGGTGTACCCTTATTCAGGTTCATTTCAAAATATAAGTTCAAGTCTTTAGCTGCCTCCAAAATAAATTATTTATCAGTCCACAGAGCTGAATTAATTTTCCAGTGTCTGGGCTTACCCGAAGATTTCAGTGTCCACAAAATAGCATTATGATCAGATATTGTTCGAGGTAAGGTTTCTATATCCCTTGTGTTAAGTAAAAGATCGGATGTGGCCCAGCACATATCAATACGGGAGAAAGAGGCGTGTTGTTTTGAATGAAAGGTGAAACCATCTTTTAGTGGATTTTTCCTTCTCCAAATATCTTGAAGTTCTAGAATATCAGACATGTCCAGGAACGATTTTGGCAGTATGGAAGACGAGGTCTTGAGTTTTTTCCCTTTTGGTATTTTCCTGTCTACAGATGGAATATGTACAGCATTGAAATCTCCCAAAATTATTAACTGGTGGTTTTCATATTGCAGCAGTTTCTGAGCCAGTTCTTCAAAGAAGGTTTGTCTTCCATGATTGTCATTGGGAGCGTATATACCAACAATAATTGTTTCTTTGGATTGGATGTTTGCCTGGACAAGGATCCATCTGCCTAATTCATCTTTTTCCAGGAGGATTGGGGAAAGCTCTGGTTTAATATATAGTGCCACCCCATTTTGCTTCTTTTCTTTGTTCGATGTGGAAAATAAGTTCCCCAATCTATTTTGGATTAAATATTGTTCATGCTTTCTCAATATATGAGTTTCCTGTAAGCAGATAATTGAACATTGTTGTTTTTGGAGAAGATTAAAAGTCTTTCAACGCATCTGTGGGGTGTTCAATCCATTAATATTCCATGTTAGGATTTTCTGAGCCATCTTGTTTTATTTCCAGCTATATTTCTTCCCTGATTTTGGCCTGAGGTAATGTTTCGGCCTGGCACCTCCCACTGCGCCACCAGAATCTTGATCCTGCTTTGAGGTCTCTTGTTTAGGGGTCTGGTTGTCTCGGCTGTCATCTTTGGTAGTGGTTTGAGTATCGGTTGTATCCTCACCTTCGGAAGAGGATGATGAAGAGGGGGAAGGAGAATAGCCCAACTTCCCTGCATTTTTTTCAGCGAAGGTTCTAGCTTTCTTGTGGGATTCGATTTTTTGTAATTTCCCTTCCAATTGGAAAGACAAACCTTGGGGATAGATCCACTTGTATCTTATATCATGCTTGAGCAGAAGTTTGGTAAGAAATGTATATTCTTTTCGCAGTTGACGGACTTCCCATGGGACATCTTTCAGTATTGTCACTTTGGATTTATTGATTTCCACCTCTTTGTCTCGAATAACCTTGAGGATGCAGTCTCGGGTGTATCTTCTGACAAGTTTGACTATTACCTCCGGAGGGAGTTTGTTTCTCCTGGTAAAGGCTGTAGGTTGACGGTAGATCACGTCTACCTCATGAAGGAATTCATCAACAGGTGCCTCGAGTAAGGTGGCCAGGCCTTCTCCAACTATAGTATAGAGGTTTTCGTCTTTATCTGCAGTGAGATTTTGGATCCTTAAAATTTTGGAGGAGGCTTCAATTTCTTGCGTAAGAACCAGTCTGCTGGTTGATTCCATTGTGGCTTCAATTTCTCCTAAACGGAAGTCGGTAATGATCATATTTTCTTCCAGCACTTGTAAACGTCCACAAAAGGCTTCCATTTTTGAATCTACATTCGTAAAACCCTCTTTCATTTCGGCTCTTAGTTCAGAAAACCCGATGCTCTGGTCTGATACCAGCTTGGCCTGGGTTATATTCAAACGGTTTAACATATCTAGAATTTGGCTAGATTGACTTGATTGTTGGGACATGGCTGCTGGATAAGAGGGATGAGCCGGAGGGATAGAACCAGACTTTTTTTCTATAAATGGAATTTTGCTCATTGCTGGGAGTCTGCAATACCAAATTCTGCTGGCCGGAAGAGTCCAGGTTGCAGCGTGGTGTATTTACTATACTGTGGTGATAAGAAGATCAATTTGCCCCTTCTCAAAAATATTACAGAGTCTCAGAGGAATCAATAAGAGCTTGTTATAATCATATTAAGTTGGCTTGCTGCTTTCAAGAAAAGTATATGTAGTTGCATAGATAAAAAGATCCAGTAGATGGTGTGTTGTACCCACTTTAAGCCAACAGAGTCCGAGAACCATATCAGAAGTGAAACGGAAATTTTAGGGTTAATCTGCCTTTAACGGAGAAAGTGAAACTGCAGCCCTTCCGAGAGGCAGATAATGACAAACAGGCGAAGAAGTAATTAAAGAAAAGCAGATTCTCTTTAGGTGAGTTTTGCTTGATTTTTATATTTTTGAAAGGGCTATCTGTTGAGAAGAAAGCCACTCACATGATTGTGGAAGGTTTGAGGCAGCTTTGTCTTCCGTCCGGATCTCCCAAGGTCACAGCCGCACGAGAATTACCAGGGGTTTCTACCCCTCACGGGGAGGGGGAACCGCACCTGAGTAGCCTCGGTTCGATTCTGGGATATCTTCTGCTCCCAGCGGGTGGTCTTGAGGTGGAAACGCCCTCTAGGGACCTGGGATACAAAGACGCTTGCCGGGCTGCTTTCAGCTAACGTCTCTGCTGCTCACCGCCATCTTCCTTCTTCCCACACTGTGTTCTTTTTTACGAGCTTTCAATATTGCCCTGCTGGCCCTTGGTATAATTTTCTAAATTTGGAATTCAACTTGATCCACTGAAATGGAGGAAAAACTAGAAAACAAGTGGTAGTATTTGAAATGAAACGAATTCCAGACCGGAAGATCAGAAGAACTGCTCTTCCCTTCCCATGCAGGCACAGTCAGAGAATAAAATAAAAATAGTTTTCTAAATTCTGAATTCAACTTGATGCACTGAAATGGAATGTGCCTGCTTGTGTGCTCAAGTGCACACACAACACAACAAACAAACAATGAGCTGGAGTAATGAATAAATAATATTGTAAGGCAGATAGCAGCAGCAGCAGCAGCTGGACAGATGGCTTCACCCAGACGAGTAAGTGGTACTGTGCCTCCCAAGAAAGATATCGGGGTGTAAATAAATACAATATAGTTTAGTAGTAGTTGTAGTCAGGGAATAAAGTAGAAATAATTTTCTGAATTCAACTTGATGCACTGAAATGGAATGTGCCTGCCTGTGTGTTCAACTGCACACACAACACAACAAGTGTATGTATGTAAACAAACAAACAGTGGAGTGATGAATCAATAATATTGTGTAAGGCTGATATCAGCAGCAGCAGCCTCTCCCCCCAAAAAATTGGGGTGTAAATAAAAACAATATAGTTTAGTAGTTGTAGTCAGGGAATAAAATGAAAATAATTTTCTGAAGTAATTAATTAGTAAACTAAATAAATAATATTGTAAAATATTCTCCACTTAGGATAGAGGTTCTGTTCTTGGCTTGCACCCCAAATGTGTGTGTGTGCAAGCAAATTGAAGTTGGTAAAATAGAAAATAAATAGTAGTATATAATATATTTTTAAAATAAATCCACACCTCCCACACCAAGTCGAACCTCCCCCTTTATCCAATATCAGAAAAAAAATCCTCACAAACCGCCAGAGAACAAATAAAGAATAAACTGCTATTCCCTTCAGCAGACAAAGCTGCAGGGAATCAAAGAAATTATTTTCTAATAAAATCAATTCCTTCCCTGCCTGCCTAACTTAAAAGCCTAAAGCCTCCACCCAGGCCTCCCTCCTCCAATATTAATCAAGATCGGATAGCCAGCAGCAGCCACATCCCTCCACCCTCAACCACATCCAAGACCCGACTGCGGTTTCTGGAGGGTGCCTCGGATTTTTATGCCCTCCGAGACATCCAGAAGTGTCAGTCAAAACCTGGCCATACCATTGGTGGTTGTTCAAAAAATTTGCATGGTCCCATCCCATGCCCAGCCCAAATGGGCAGGTCTAAAAAAATAAAAAATAAATTAAATAAAATCAATACGATGTTTTATTGCTATAAAAAACCCACTGCTGCTACTATTAAAATTCAGGCATTTAAAATGAACAAATTTCACACGTTTCTGTGGTGATTTGGTGTGTAAATAAAAATTGCGGTCGCCATTTTGGATCCCCACCACCACTTGGCATGGCGAGACAATGAGGATGACCCCCCCAGCCTGGTGCAAGCAGCCCAGGACAGGAGAGGAGGGGGGAAGGCCTGGGGACCCCCCCCCAAAAAAAAAAACCACCCCTCTGGTAGGTGGCAAAGCCTCAGGCAGGCATATTTTTGCCTGCTTTTTTGGCCGGGAGTCGGGTTTTTTTTTTTAACTTTTAAAAACTTTTTCTGTGCTTTGCATCGCGTGATCACCACGATACCACAAACGGAAACAAAAAAAACAACCCAATTTTTTTTTGGGTTCAGGTTCGAACTGGAACAGCTTAATTATCGTTACCGTTTCTGTTACTTAACGGAAACGAAAACAGAAAATGGAAATGATAATTTTGCCGCTCCGGGTCCATGTCTAATGGCATTATACTGTTGCCTGTTTTATTTTCAAGCCCCTTTTTGATAATCCCTAACATGGAATTGGCTTTCTTCACCGCTGCCACACATTGGGGACACACCTTCATGGACCTGTCCACCAACACACCAAGATCTCTTTCTTGGTCCGTCATGGAGAGCTCAGAGGTGAGCCCATGAGTTGATAGATAAAGTTTTGATTTTTTTTGCCCCAATATGCATTACTTTACATTTGGCTGCATTAAATCGCATTTGCCATTTTGCAGCCCATTCCCCCAGTTTAGAGAGATCCTTCTGGAGTTCTTCACAATCTTCTCTGGTTTTTACCACAGAAAAGTTTTGTGTCACCTGCAGACTTCACCACCTCACTGTTTATCCCTGTCTCCAGGTCATTTATGAACAGATTGAAAAGCACCGGTCCCAGGACAGATCCCTGGGGCACACCGCTTTTCACTTCTCTCCATTGTGAAAATTTCCCATTGACACCTCCTCTTTGTTTCCTGGATCTCAACCAGTTCTCAGTCCATAAGAGGACCTGCCCTCTTATCCCTTGACTGTGCAATTTTCTCAGCAGCCTTTGGTGAGGGACTGTGTCAAAAACCTTCTGAAAATCCAGTTAGACAATATCCACCAGTTCACCCAAAACCACATGCCTGTTGACCTTATCAAAGAATTCTAAAAGATTTGAAAGGCAAGACTTACCCTTACAGAAGCCATGCTGATTTTCTCTCAGCAAGGTTTGTTCTTCTATGTGTTTTAAGATTTTCTCTTGGATGAGGCTTTCTACCATCTTCCCTGGGACAGATGTAAGGCTAACCGGCCTGAAGTTTCCCGGGTCCCGCCTCCTTCATGTTTTAAAAATTGGTGTGACATCCGCTACCCTTCAGTCCACCGGCACTGTGGCCATTTTAAGAGACAAGTTGCATATTACCGTTAAGAGATCCGCAATTTCATTTCTCAATTCCCTAATAACCCTTGGATGGATGCCATCTGGGCCTGGTGACTTGTTGATCTTTAATTTGTCAGTTAGTCCTAAAACATCCTGTCTTTTAACCTCTATGTGATTTAATTCTTTAGTCAAGACAGGCCATTCGGGCAGTGGAATCTGCCCAAGGTCTTCTGCCGTGAAGACAGATGCAAAGAACTCATTTAATTTCTCTGCAATTTCCAAGTCCTCCTTAACCTCCCCTTTTCCTCCCTTACCATCCAGAGGGCGAACTTGTTTTGTAGCAGGTTTTCTACTTCTAACATATTTAAAGAAGCTTTTTTATTACCCTTTATATTGCTAGACATATGTTCCTCAAACTCTTCCTTTGGCTCTCTTAAAGTGTTCTGCTTATATACCGCCCCATACCACTACAAGTAGTCTCTGGGCAGTTTACAATTTTAATTACAGTGTGCAGGCTACACATTCCCCCCGCCCCAGCAAGCTGGGTACTCATTTTACCGACCTCGGAAGGCTGGAAGGCTGAGTGAACATTGAGCCTGCTACCAGGGATTGAACCCAGGTCGTGAGCACAGTTTTACCTGCAGTACAGGCATTTAACCACTGCGCCACGAGGCTCCATCTTATCATCTTCTTACATTTCTTTTGCCAGAGTTTGTGTTCCTTTTTATTTTCCTCATTTGGGGAAGATTTCCATTTACGGAAAGACCTCTCCTTGCACTTTAGAGCCTCTCTAACTCCAGTCGTTAACCATGTTGGTGCCCTATTAGACTTACATGAGCTTTCTTTCTTTGTGGTATGTACTTGTGCTGGGCCTCTATTTCCAATGTTTTAAACAGTCTCCGTGCACTCTGGAGAGATTGGATTCTTTTAATCTTCCCTTTCAGTTTCTTTCTAACTAGTTTCCTCATCTGAGGGAAGTTTGCCCTTGAGAAATCAAGGGTTTTTATGTCTGAATTGATTCACACTTTCCTCCAACATGCATGGCAAAGGAAATTGCAGCATGGTCACTGTTCCCCAGAGGCTCAGTGACATTCACATCCCTGAGTAGGTTCTGAGTATCACACAGTCTTAGATCCAGAGTTGCCTGTTCTCGGGTGGGCTCCATGACAAGTTGCTCTAAGGCACAGTCATTCAGCATGTCAAGAAACCTGGTTTCTCTTTCTTGCCCCAACCTCACATTGGCCCAGTCAATGTGGGGATAATTAAAGTCCCCCATGATTACTATCCTATCCGTCTTAGACACCTCCATGATTTGTCTCCTCATTTCAAGGTCCCCCTCAAGTTTTTTGATCTGGTGGACGATAGTATACCCCAACTATCACATTGCTCCGTAGACCTTGTAGTTTAACCCACAGTGATTCTGTAGTGGAGTAGACCCTGTGTCAATCTCCACTCTGCTGGATTTTACCCCTTCTTTGACATAGATGGCCACACACCCCTAACCCGCCCCCTCTCTCTCTTCTATAGAGTTTATAGCCTGGGATTGCTGTATCCCACTGGTTCTCCACATTCCACCAGGTTTCTGTTATGGCTATTATATCAATGTTATCCCTAGCTGCCAAATGTTCAAGTTCTCCCATATTTGCTCGGAGGCTTCAAGCATTGGTGTAACAGCATCTGTACAGTGGGGCCCCCAACAATGGCTGCTGCTTTGTTCTTTCCCCCACCACAGCTTTTATTTTCAGTAGACAAACTATCACATTCCATTATTCTCCCAGTGTTAATCCCTGCTATGTCATCTCTATGTGATTCTCTCCCCTCTCCAACCTCATTCCACGGGGATGAGGTGTTCCGAACCGGATGCCACTCAGCTCCTGTCGGCTTTCCCCCAGTTATCAGTTTAAAAGCTGCTCTGCAGCCTTTTTGAGGTTGAGTGCCAGCAATCTGGTCCCATAATGATTCAAGTGCAACCCATCCCTCCAGAACAGGTTTGGCTTGTCCCAAAATGTTCTCCAGTTCCTCACAAACTGGAGGAACACCATTGCCTCATCCACACATTGAGGCTTCTGAGCTCTGCCTGCCTGGCGCGTACTGCACAAGGAACAGGCATCACTTCTGAAAATGCTACCTTGGAAGTCCGGGACTTCAATCTTCTTCCTAACTTCAATCTTGGCTTCCAGGACTGACTGCTTCGCCTTCCCAACATCATTGGTACCAATGTGTACAATGACCACTGGCTCCTTCCCCGTTCTCTCTAACAAGCTATCTAGATTTCTCGTGATGTCTGCAAAACTTTGCACCCGGCAGGCAAGTGACCATACGGTTATCATGCTCATCACAAATCCATCCCTCTGTATTTCTAATAATAGAATCCCCTAGTACAAGGAGCTTCTCTCCTGCAGCCTGTTCATCTACATGCACCTGATCCTGTATCTCATCAATTGCGATGAGGGAGAGATCCTCAGGTGGAACCAGTTGTTCCTTTGTGCATGCCTCATGAGGTGTGATGAGCGAGAGAGCCTCAAATTGATTTTGCAATTTGAGACTCTCTGAGGGATCCCCTGGCCTTCTACTCCTTTGAGTCACATTCCTCCACACATCTACCTCCTGAGTTGGGGAAGTAACTTCTTCCTCAGAAGTGTGCCCTGTCTCTTCTTTGTCCTGGGTAGTCCGTTGCACTCTGTCCAGGATCAGCTCAAGCTCCTTTATTTGTTGCTGGTTCGATATTCAGGCCTCCAGCTGCTGGACCTTCTCTTCTAGTAGTGCAACTAGCTTGCACTTGCAGCAAGTGTAGCTCTCCATGCGCTTTGTCAAGATGACAAACATGGCACAAGTGTTACAGGTAACTACAGCTGCTCCCTCAGATTCCATTTTAATGAGTGTAGTATTCTGGGCCTTGAAAATTTAGTTTTACTAGCTACAAATCTAGAAATAATATAGTATTATTTTCTTCCTTTGATGTCTAAATGAAATCTGGCACCACTCCCTGCTTCCTTTGTTTGAGGAAGCTTCTATTTCCTTTGGTTGACTGACTAATGGCTCTTTGTATTTAAAGGAGCCGTTTAAGTTAGCAGAGGCAGAGGTAAAACAGTCCTAGTTGAACTGCTAGTGCCCAGAAACTTACCAGTGCTCACTTCTTTCTGTTTGTTTTGCTCTCTCAGCAGCAGGTCTGCTTGGTCTCACACACCAGGCTCAAAAATGCTGTACAGAACAAATAAAAGAGGAAACCAAGCGCCAGAGGAAGAGATTGAATATTCAGATGTAAAAGAGGGTGATGAGAATCAAACCAGAAGGAACAAGCTTAGAGGAAAACAGAGAGATGTAAAGCTGAACAAAACTATTAATTGTCAGGAGGAAGACCAAGTAGTTCCAAAAACATCCAAAGCAGAGGAAAAGACTGAGGGTGCCAAGTGTGGAAAATCCCACACTACTTCCTCAACAATTTGTTCTCATAGGAAATTTGACCAAGGCGAGAAGCCATTTGAATGTCTGGAGTGCGGAAAGAGGTTCAGTCATGCTGGACACCTTGCTAGCCATCACAGTATCCACACAGCCGAGAAGCCATTTGAATGTCTGGAGTGTGGAAAGAGGTTCAGTAGAGCTGGACACCTCACTAGCCATCACAGAATCCACACAGGCGAGAAGCCATTTGAATGTCTGGAGTGTGGAAAGAGGTTCAGTAATTCTGGAAGCCTTGCTAAACATCACAGAATCCACACAGGCGAGAAGCCGTTTGAATATCTGGAGTGTGGAAAGAGGTTTAGTCAAGCTGCACATCTTGCTAGCCATCACAGGATCCACACAGGCAAGAAGCCATTTCAATGTCTGGAGTGTGGAAAGAGGTTTGGTCAAGCTGGACACCTTGGTATCCATCACAGAATCCACACAGGTGAAAAGCCATTTGAATGTCTGGAATGTGGAAAGAGGTTCATTGATTCTGGAAGCCTTGCTAAGCATCACATTACCCACACAGGTGAGAAGCAGTTTGAATGTCTGGAGTGTGGAAAAAAGTTCAGTAATTCTGGAAGCCTTACTAAGCATCACAGAATCCACACAGGCGAGAAGCCGTTTGAATGTCTGGAGTGTGGAAAGAGGTTTAGTCAAGCTGGACACCTTGCTCGTCATCACAGAATCCACACAGGGGAGAAGCCATTTGAATGTCTGGAGTGCGGAAAAAAGTCCAGTTATTCTGGAAGCCTTACTAAGCATTACAGAATCCACTCAGACGACAAGCCTTTTGAATGTCAGGAGTGTGAAATAAGGTTCAGTGATTCTGGAAGCCTTACTAAGCATCACAGAATACACACAGGCGAGAAGCCATTTCAATGTCTGGAGTGTGGAAAGAGGTTTGGTCAAGCTGGACACCTTGGTATCCATCACAGAATCCACACAGGTGAAAAGCCATTCGAATGTCTGGAATGTGGAAAGAGGTTCATTGATTCTGGAAGCCTTGCTAAGCATCACATAACCCACACAGGTGAGAAGCAGTTTGAATGTCTGGTGTGTGGAAAGAGGTTCAGTCAGTCTGGAATCCTTGCTAAGCATCACAGAATCCACACAGGCGAGAAGCCGTTTCAATGTCCGGAGTGTGGAAAGAGGTTTAGTCAAGCTGCACACCTTGCTAAGCATCACAGGATCCACACAAGTGAGAAGCCGTTTGCATGTCTGGAGTGTGGAAAGAAGTTCAGTAAGTCTGAGAACCTTGCTATCCATCACAGGACCCACGCAGGGGAGAAGCCATTTGAATGTCTGCAGTGTGGAAAGAGGTTTAGTCAAGCTGGACACCTTGCTAGTCATCATAGAATCCACACAGGCGAGAAGCCATTTGAATGTTTGGAGTGCGGAAAAAAATTCAGTGATTTTGGAAGCCTTACTAAGCACCACAGAATCCACACAGGCGAGAAGCCGTTTGAATGTCTGGAGTGTGGAAAGAGATTTAGTCAAGCTGCACACCTTGCTAGCCATCACAGGATCCACACAGGCAAGAAGCCATTTGAATGTCTGGAGTGTGGAAAGAGGTTCAGTAATTCTGGAAGCCTTGCTAGTCATCACAGAATCCACACAGGCGAGAAGCCGTTTGAATGTCTGGAGTGTGGAAAGAGGTTTGGTCAAGCTGGACACCTTGCTAAGCATCACAGGATCCACACAGGCGAGAAGCCATTTGAATGTCTGGAGTGTGGAAAGAGGTTCAGTCATGCTGGACACCTCACTAGCCATCACAGAATCCACACAGGCGAGAAGCCATTTGAATGTCTGGAGTGTGGAAAGAGGTTCAGTCAGTCTGGAAGCCTTGCTAAGCATCACAGAATCCACACAGGCGAGAAGCCGTTTGAATGTCTGGAGTGTGGAAAGAGGTTTAGTCAAGCTGCACACCTTGCTAGCCATCACAGGATCCACACAGGCAAGAAGCCATTTGAATGTCTGTAGTGTGGAAAGAGGTTTAGTCGAGCTGGACACCTTGCTAGCCATCACAGGACCCACACAGGCGAAAAGCCGTTTGAATGTGTGGAGTGTGGAAAGAGGTTTATTCTAGCTGGACACCTTGCTAGTCATCACAGAATCCACACAGTTGAAAAGCCAGTTGAATGTCTGGAATGTGGAAAGAGGTTCATTGATTCTGGAAGCCTTGTTAACCATCACAGGACTCACACAGGAGAGAAGCCTTTTGAATGAACTCAGAAACCTGTTTCTGTCATTCTGTTTGCCCTTTCTACACACCTTATGACCCCCTCATTCGAAAAGCCTTTGAAAAATCTGGAGTGTGATAAAAGCCACACAGTCCTTGTTCAGCAACCCGTGTTAAGATTTCATACTATGTATGTATAGGTTAAAATGTAATATTTTTAATTGGCTGAAAGGTTTTGCGTGAAGGACTAAGGTTCAAGGTACCAGTTTTGATTTACAAAACCATTCATGGCTTGGGACCTGAGTATCTGTCAGAGCAAGTCTTCCAGAGGCCAACTGAGGCCCAACCCACCAGAATGTCACAGGCGCACTCCCTTCATGTGGCCGCTCCCAGGGAGGCAAGGAAATCCATTACTAGAAACCAGTCCTTCTCTGTGTCCGCCCCTATATTTGGAAGAAACTGCTGAGTGAGATTCACCTTGCACAGTCCCTGCCAGCCTTCAAAAAAGAACTTCAGATCTTGCTTTTCAGAGAGGCGTTTGGCAGCCATTAGGGTTTTTTTGTTGTTCTGTTCCATCATCTTGCAAATTATTATTGTCATTTTAATTGGTTCATTTGCTTGATATTTGGGTTTATTTTTCTGTAATTGTTGTATACCACCCATAATTCAATTGGGAAGACAGGCAGTATAGAAATATACAATATATACCAGTTATTGATTGGACACATATGAATTTATCCGATATAATGTGTGTAATGATATAATTTGGTACAGCTGTTCTATGCTGATGTAACTTGATGTAATGTCCAACGATGTAATGTATTCCATGACTGCTGCTAGAGTTGTATACAAGAGAGTTGTTACAAGTGGAAGTCAGATCACTTTGCACTGTCTATTGCCATGTTAAACTGTCTTGCTGATGTAATTCTGTGTTGGACGCTTTGTATATATTGGAACAGAATTCCTAATACACTGCCATATGATTTTTCTGGATACTCTGTGTGTGTGCAAGTGATATATATTGAAGTTCTCTTCCGGACATGATAAATATCAACGATAGCCCTCACAGGGAAGAAGCCTTCCGAATGCCTGGAGTGTGGGAAAAATGTTTGGGGAGAGAACACATCTTATAAAACCCTGGCAGGACACAGGCCTTCCTTCACTCATCCATGGTGTAACAGAGTTACAGAGACCACATTACAGCCCCTACTAAAGCAGCTCCACTGGCTGCCAATCAGCTATCGGGCACAATTCAAAGGGCTGACCTTGAACTACAAAGCACAAAACTACCTGGGTCGTAGCTACCTCAAGGTTTGACTCTCACAGTATGCATCCACTCAGGTGTTAATATCATCAGAAGAGTCCTCTCTATCACGCCACCCTCACAGGTGAGTCTCGTGGGTACACATGAAAGGACCTTCTCGGCTGCTGCGTTCTCTTGTGGTGTTGATGTTGTCTTTTAATAATGAAAGATGTCCCTCAATTCTCTGTTCTCAAACTTGAATGTGTCTTGATTGCATTGGACTGGATATTGTCCCTCATTACTGGAAGCCACCTTGGATCCTTTTTGAAGGAGAAAGGGGTGTTAAATACTCTAAAATAAAATAAAATTAATCAATAAACGTTGGCAACTATAACAAGGGGACCAGATTCATCCCGGACTAAGTTCTGTGCACTCCCATGGCCCCCCTTTTTCTCTGACCCATCTTCTGGTACCTGATCCAAATATGCTCTCTCTCCGTTCACTCTCTATTCGTAGCCTTACTTCTCCGATCTTCCTCCTCCACTCCCGGGTCTCTCTTTCACCCCAGTTCTCTATCCGACTCCTCTTACCTGCCTCCTCCTTGGGCGCTGTGAGTCGTTCCGATGTCCGTATCCAGGGGTTCTCCAACCAGATCCATTCCCATCCAGGGAGGTAGGATCCTTCAACCACCCTTTTATCCTCCTCCTCCCTTGAGAGTCCAATTCCCCCCAACCCTAACCCCCATGACCCTTTCCCTGCCTTACTCTTTGAACCAA
The DNA here is from genome assembly GCA_037367245.1 of Phrynocephalus guinanensis. Classification (NCBI taxonomy): domain Eukaryota; kingdom Metazoa; phylum Chordata; class Lepidosauria; order Squamata; family Agamidae; genus Phrynocephalus; species Phrynocephalus guinanensis. Next base: position 3,041,791 of record CM074744.1, on the reverse strand, counting down.
TCCGCTCAGTGTCTGAGTTGGCTTCCTGGGAGGATGATTCGGATTTCTTCTCTCTCCACCACACGGTTTCCAGGTTCATTCCTGCAACTCTTTCCCCTTTCATGGGCGAGACACCCGCCGAGTCTCCGCAGCTGCCCTGTCCACCAGGGTTTGACCTAGACGGCACTCTTAGCGGAGAAGTCCTTCAATCTGCCTTGACCTCCACAGTTGCCCAAGAAGCAACGGAGTGGTTATGCTTGGGTGCTGGTGGCTGGGGTTGGTCTCCTGGCCCTCAACCCTCTGAGGAGCCACTTGGGGTGGGATCCTGGCTCCAAGGAAGATTTCCCACGGTCCAGCTTTTCCATGGGGTGCAAGGGTTGGGGGCTCCCCTTTCTGGGTATTGGGAAGCAGGAGGAGGAGGAGGAGGAGAATTACAACTATAATTATAATTATAAATAACCCGAACCTTAACCCATCCATCCCACCACCCCAAACCCCTGAGTTTCCCAGAAGGGGTGTCTCTGGCTCTGATTGAGGGCCGAATTCTGCCTGGGCCAAGAGGAGGAGGAGGAGAAAGGCGGATCCCTTCTTCCCTCCACCCATCCCTGCCTGCCTTTCGGGACTGGGCTCCCTGAAATGATGGGCTGCAAAGTGTCTGCAACTCAGTGGTTCAAATCCCGGGTGCTGCCGCTCAGCGGACTGAGCTTCTGTGGTTCAACTCCCAGCTCCTGCCTAACGAGCCTAGTTCGAAAACCATGTAAAAATGCAAGCAGATGAAAAGGGGAAAACACTGTATAAAAAATAAAATAAAAGCGGGAACGTAAAACAAGTGTTTCCTTGCAGCCATGCCGGCCACGTGGCCCCAGACTCGCACAACACTGGCTCTTTGGCTTGAAAAAAGGGAGACGAGCACGCATGTGCGGCGGGGGGGGAACCTTTCCCTTTACTTAACCCTCCCCCTCCCTTGCAGAGCCAGAAGGGAGGCAGAGAATGGAGGGGGAGTCATTCGGATTCCTCCAAGGCATCGAGTTCCGCTTCCTAGAGTGGCAGGAAACGAAGGCTCCCAGGGAAGGAGGGGGGCACCTTCTCTCCGCGTGGCTTTCCACCCCCCCCCCCAAAAGGCTCTCTGTGGTTCCTGGAAGGAGAAGGAAAGGGACCCCCCCCCAGGAGGAGGAGGTGGGTTGTGCAATTGGGGGGGGGGCTGATATGGGGGAGTGCAATGGGGGGAGAGGTTGCAAGGGGTGAGGAGGAGGGGGCATTGGAGATGCAATGGGGGGGAGTCCAGGAGGGAAGGGTCCCCCCCACTCCTTTGGGTCCGGAGGCAGGAGGAGGCCTAAAGAAGGCAATTCCACCCCCGCCCCCGCCAAGAACCAGATCTCCCTCCCACTGAGGGGGTCATTTAAATGGAAGGACTCCCCTCCTTTAAGTCAGGATTTTGTTTTATTTATTTATTTAGGTCCAAAATGCCTTTAATTTTATACAAACTACAATAAATTCAAATTACAAAAAGACAAACACATCAACAACATTTAGGATTTTAAAGGAATTTTGCTTCCCCCCCTTTTTTTTCCATTATAGGGGGAGATGGCAAAGAAGGAAAGAGATTAAAGTTCCTCCACTTCCAGGTTTCTTCTCCTGAACAAAAATCTGAGCCCAGGTCTCCCGGGTCCCACTGGGGCTCTCTCTGTGTCCCCCTGCTTCTCTGCCCATGTGCAGAGCGCTTTCCTTCCCTAAGGGCACTTCTCTCTCTCCAGCCCTTCTCTCAGAAGCACCAAAGGAGGAGGCTGGAGAGGGGCCTTTGGAAATGGGCCCTGATGGAATTAACAGTCAGTCATCATACAATATACAATTATTCAATATTAAGCTAAGGAGGAACAGGCCTGGTTAGTACTTGGATTGGCAACCGCCAGGGAATACCAGTTGGTGTAGGTGCCAGGAGTAGGAACTGGGAAATTTGAACCCAGCCCCCCTCCCGTAGGAGGAAGCTTAAATCAAGGATACTTGGTGAGAAGAAGGGGGGAAGGAGAGGGATAGATGTGGGAAGGGGTCAGCAGGGTGGTGTCAATTTTGTGTCATATTTATGTTGAGTTTGTGGATTGTTTATTGTGCACGTGTGGGGGAAACACAGATCAGGACTATAAAAGCTGAAATTTCAAAGGAATATGGTTAAAAATATAAAAATTACAACATGGAATGTGAAAGGCCTGGGCTCAAAACCTAAAAGAGGCAAAGTTCAGAGGATGATAAACAAAGGGCGTGCTGATATACTGTTTCCAGAAAAAACTCGCCAAAAAAAGAGAGGGGGGAAATGACCTTAAAGGCAAATGGATTGATATTTATGGAAAATCATTTGGAAATTCAAAATCTAGAGGAGTGGCCATAGTAATATCAAAGAACTTTGAGTTTAAAACTAATTTAATAAAAAAAGACCAGGAGGGTAGATACATAATGTTACAAGGAAGACTTAGAAGAGAAGAATGTACATTGGTGAATCTATATGCACCAAATGAGAACCAGGAATTTTTTTTATTACAGTGTTAAAAGAATTGAATAAATTCCATTTAGGCTATGTGTCTGTGAAGATTCTCAGTCATCCAGGTGAGTTTATCTGGAAGTTGAGTCATGGCTACGGGACTTCTTTTTCGGTCTGAATACAGCTAGTGCAAATCCTCCATCTTATAGGCAGCTTTGACCTCTTGTCACCCTGGCCTGAATTAGGCTCATAAGATGAATAATGGCCTAAATAGGCTCCTTGGGATACAATAGTATCCTTAGCCTTAAGGTGAACAATGGCCTAAGGTGCTGAAACCTATCAAGAATGGGTCGTTAGCTATGGCCTTGGTGGTGAAGGATTTTTGATTTGTCTGGGTACTTTGGAAACCACAGCCTGATAAGTAGCAGATAGACTATGCCGGAGCCCACCACCTCTGTTGAGGGAGGGGGTTTCAATGCTCACATGAATGGCTTCCCTTACTCCTCTCTCAAACCACCTCTCTTCTTTGTCTAATATGTGTACATCCTCATCTTTGAAAGAGTGCCCTTTGTCCTTCAAATGGAGGTGTACTGCTGATTCTGGTCCTGAGCTGTTGCCCCTCCTATGTTGGGCCATCCTTCTGTTTAATGGCTGTTTAGTTTCTCCAGTGTAGAGATCTGAACACTCCTCACTGCATTGGACCACATATACTATATTGCTCCTTTTATGGTTTGGTATCGGATCCTTTGGGTGGACAAGTCTCTGCCTTAGTGTGTTTGTGGGTTTGAAATAAACAGGGATGTGGTGTTTGCCAAAAATCCTTTTAAGATTCTCCAACACTCCAGCCATGTAAGGAATGACCAGGTTCTTCCATCAGGTCTGGGTCTCAGACTGATCCCTTGTTCTTCTGGGATGGCCCACGGCTTTGTTGAAGGCCCACTTTGGATATCCACAGGCCTCAAGTGCTGTCCTCAGGTGCCTGTCTTCCTTCTTCTTGGCTTCTGTGGAGGTGGGGATGCTCTCTGCTCTGTGGCTTAGGGTCCTGATGACTCCTAGTTTGTGCTGTAATGGATGGTGGGAGTCAAACAGTAAGTATTGATCTGTGTGGGTGGGTTTCCTGTAAACTTCTACTCCCAGGCCACGGTCAGGTCTGATGATGACTGCACAATCCAGGAAAGCCAGCCTGTTGTCTTTGGTGTCTTCCCTAGTGAACCTAATATTAGGGTCCACAACATTGATGTGGTCTGTAAAGGCCTGTACTTCCTGAGTCTTGATGTTCACCCAGGTATCACCTACATACCTGAACCAGTGGGATGGTGTTGTCCCTGGGAAGGTGTTGAGTGCCTTCTTGTCCATTTCTTCCATGTATAGGTTTGCAACAATTGGTGACACTGGGGAACCCATGGCACAGTCATGCTTCTGTCTGTAGAAGTCCCCTCTGTACATGAAATATGTGGTGTTCAGACACAGGTCCAGGAGCAGGCATATCTGGTCTGGGTTGAGGCGGCTTCTGGAGGTGAGGGTGCTGTCTTCTCTTAGTCTTCTCTTTACCATTGTTAGGGTATAAGTGGTGGGGATGCTTGTAAAGAGTGATGTAACATCAAAGGATACCATGGTTTCATCTGTTTCCAGTTTCAGCTCCCTGACTCCTCTGAATGGTGTACGTGGTGGTCCGTGAGTCCAACCAGTGGGGCTAGGATAGTTGCCAGGTATTTTGCGATGTTTTAAGTCACTGAATTTATACTGCTGACAATAGGTCTGAGGGGAATTCCTTGCTTGTGGATCTTGGAAAGTCCATAAAAGCAGGGGACGGTCTCTCCGGGATATAACTGGTGATAGGTCACCCTGTCAATTGTGTTTTCTTGCTCCAAGAGTTTTAAGCATTCTATTACTTTCTTCCTGTAATTGCTGGTGAGATCTCTTCTTAGTTTTTCATATGTGTGTTGGTCATCTAAAAGTGTAATAACCTTCTTGTGGTAGTCCACAGTGTTGAGGACGACAGTGCACCTTCCTTTGTCCGCAGGCAGAATTGTGATGCTCTCATCCCTGCTGAGGGATGTCAGAGCACTTCTCTCTTGGCTGGTGAGGTTGGATGGTGGGGTTGAGCACTGGAGAGTGCAGCAGAGACTTTTATCCTGAGTAGTTCTGCTTCTGCTGCTGGCAGATTGTTGCTGTGGATGGCTGATTCTGTAGCTGTGATGAAATCCACAACAGGAACCTGCTTGGGTGTGATGGCAAAATTTAGGCCTTTGGCTAGGACCTCTCTCTCTGTCTGTGTGAGTTCCCTGTTTGAGAGGTTCTTCACCCATTTGTCCTTTACATCTCCTGTCATGGTCCCCTCATCCTTCTTCCTCCTGCCAAACTCTTTTGCTGACTGTTTCTGGGAGAGGAGAAGATCAAACTTCTTCATTTGCCTCTCTTTGCGTTTGCAATGCTGAGCCAGTTGTGCTCTCTGGACAAATTCTATGACTGCATCCACTGCTGGTTTGGATAGGGTGGAGAGTAGTTCTCTGTGATATGTTAGACTAGTGTTGGACCAAGTATAAAAGAATATTAAGCCCAAAGATATCCCCATTGACTAGAATAGTGGACTTACCAAATTTCCCAGAAAACTTAAAGATAAAAATAAGTAAGATTTTGACAGAACAGAGGGTAATTAAAATTAAAGATTGGATAAATGCCTTTGATACAGTGAGAATAAAAGAAGTATTACTTCTAAACATACAGAAACACTTCATATCAAATACAGAAGAAACTTAGGATGCTGAAACAATATATATGATGGTCAATATGCAAATCACTAAGTGTTACAGGTATACTTTAAAAGCAGTCTGGCCTGCTGTCTCAAACTCCTAACTAACTTACATAATAACATTCTGGAGAACAACCATATAAGGTGTGGTATGCATGTGTATACAGTCTCAAAAATATAGCTTCAAAAGAGAAGTGATGATAGCAGATACATGGGTATTTTACTGTTTACCCCACTATTTCCATATATAGGGTATCATACATCTGCTTGCATGTATGTGGGTGTTGTCCACAACTATTTCCAAACATCTTATCTGAAGCGGAATTTGCGGCCATTTATCTCTGTATTCCACTCGTTGCCAAACATACTCTTATCTTTCTTAGTATTATCACTTCATTGTTTAGTAGGGTAAAAGAACTATTTTTATTCAACATAACTGCAATATTATACTACAATACACACCACTAACCTGTGCTCAAAGAAACTCTGGAGACTGTTCAATGTCTTGCTTCTCAGTCTGTTGATAGCTACAGCTGAGGACTTTTATAATTGCTGGTAAGGTTACCCAGCTGGTGTAGCATTCAAGTGAAATCCATTTGTAGCTGTAGCCTAGACCAAAACTTATATTAATGGTAAAAAGTCTATTTCTTCATTCAAACCCATGGGGGATAAGGTGTTTAGCCTAATGATCCAGTCTATTTCTTTTTTTAGAAGGATTTTTTCATTGTTTTTCACAGTTTCTATTGCCCAAAATTTAAGATCTTTTTCTGAATGCTTGTATTCTATGAAGTGGTTTACTAAAGGAGTACCTATCCTTTTATTTCTGATGTTGCTAATATGTTCCCCTATCCGTTTTTTTAAGGGTCTGGAAGTCTTCCCTACATACAGTTTAGGGCAAGGACAGCTGATGACATATACGACACCCTGAGTATTGCAGTTTGTGAATTGCATTAAAGTATATTTCCTATTTTGTATGTCTGTAAAATCAGTCATTTTAGTGGTATGTTTACAATAAATACAATGCCCACATGGGTGATGGCCAGTAGGTGGCTTTTTGGTCTTGAGAATGTTATCTTTTATCTGATTTTTCTTCTTCTTTGAATTCACTCCTGATTAAAAAGTCAGCTAGGTTTTTTGTTCTTTTAAAAGTAATTAAAGGTTTTTCTGAGCACCCAGGTATGTTATTGAGGATGTGCCAATGTGTTCTAATGCTATTTTGTAGTTTGTTGGTGATATGATTATATGTCAACACACAACTAATGCGGTTATGGGTCTCTCTCTTTTGACTTAAAAGTAGATCTTTTCTTCTAGAGTTAATTGCTTTATAGAAATTTCTTTCAATGATATGATTTGGATAGCCTCTATTAGACAATTGTTTTTTTAGGAGATGAGATTCAGATAGAAAATCATCTGTGTTGGTACAGTTTCTTCTGATTCTTAGGAATTGTCCATATGGTAAATTTTCTCTGAGGGATTTTGGATGTGAACTATCAAATCTGAGGAGAGAGTTGCAGTCTGTAGGTTTTCTATATAGGCTGGTGTTCAATCGTCCAGAGTGTATTTTGACGGTAAGATCTAAAAAGTGGATTTCGGAATGGTTGTATTCTAAATCAAATTTCAGATTAGTATCTAGAGAATTTATCCATTCAGAAAAGGACTTTATGAGCTTGTCTCCTCCTCTCCAAATAATAAAAATGTCATCAATGTATCGGAACCATTTGACAATGTGTTTAAAGAAGGGATTGGTGGGGGAATAGATGTGTCTTTCAAAAATTTCCATATATAAGTTGGCTATTTCAGGGGCCATAGGACAACCCATGGCAACCCCTTTAATTTGCCAATAAAATTTATTGTCAAACTTGAAGTAATTTTTTGTAAGAGATAGTTCAGCTAAATCATGTAAAAAGAATGAGGGGGGTGTTCTTCTGTTCTTTTCTGCAAAGTGTCAAGTATAATGGATAAAGCTTCTTCTATAGGTATGCTGGTGTAAAGAGAGTTGACATCCATAGTAATCAGGAGGTCATGTTCTTTGATCTGTATGGGTTCAATTTTATTAACGAAATCCCTAGAATCTTGGATATAAGAGGGGATTATAGGTATGAAGGGTTTTAAAAAATAATCAATGAATTTTGAAACAGGCTCTAAAACTGAATTGGAGCCTGAAACAATGGGTCTGCCTTTAACTGGATATTGTTGTTTATGGATTTTAGGAAGAGTGTAAAAGACCGGTATTCTGGGGTTTTTGTTGAGTAGGAAATTATATTCAGATTTGGTAATATATCCTAGAGTTAGTCCTTCTTCTAATATGAATTTAATCTCCTTTGAGATGTCTTGTGTGGGATCTTTGGAGCACATTGTATATGTGGAGGTATCTGCCAGTTGTCTGAGGACTTCCTGTTTGTAGTCTAAGGTATTTTGAATTACAATGGCTCCACCTTTATCTGCTCATTTTATGATAATAGTGGGGTCTTGGGAGAGGGACCTTAAAGTGTCCATTTCTATTTCACTCATATTGTGCCAAGGGTTCCTGTGGGATTTTTCTAATCTGTCTAAATCTTGTAAAACTAGTCTTTCAAAAGTGATAATGGAAGGATCTGGACGATCAGAGGGCATAAATGAGGATTTACCCTTAAAAAAATGGCATGTACGGGGGAAGGATTCAGGTGTGCCAAAATGCTGGCGTAATCTTATGTTTCTGATAAAACGGAAAAGATCAAGCCTTTAAGTCCAAATGCCTTTTATTTTATACAAAATACAATAAAGACAAAAAAGACAAAACATCAGCAACAGTCAGGATTTTGAATGAATCTTCCCCCCCCCCTTTGGGTCGGGATTTTGTTTTATTTATTTTAAGTCCAAAATGCCTTTAATATTATACAAACTAAAATAAATTCAAAATACAAATTACAAAAAAGACAAACACATCAACAACATTCAGGGTTTTGAAATACTGTAATTTTGGCCCCCTTTTTTTCCATTATAAGGGGAGATGGCAAAGAAGGAAAGGGATTCAAGTTCCTCCACTTCCAGGTTTGCTTCTCCTGAGGAAAAATCTGAGCCCAGGTCTCCTGGGTCCCACTGGGGCTCTCTCTGCCCCCCTGCTTCTCTGCCCATGTGCAGAGGGCTTTTCCCACCCCCAAGCGCCCTTATCTTTCTCCAGCCCTTCTCTCAGAAGCACCGTGGGGCAGAGAGGGGCCTTTGGAAATGGGCCCTGACAGATTTACAATCAGTTATCACACTATATTCAATTATACAATATTAAGCTAAGGAGGGCCAGGGCTGGTTAGTACTCGAATGGGCGGCCACCAGGGAATACCAGGTGCTGTAGGCGCCAGCAGTAGGAACTGGCAAACCAGTCCTGTATTCCTGCCTAGAATAACTCCAAGGACGTGGGGTCACAAAGAGTCAGTCACAACTGTATGGACACAACACAGACACACATATAGGTATATAATATATAATTATAGAGGGTAGTAAAAACTGAAAGAGAAAGTGAGGAGCTCCAGAGGGATCCCTTGAAACTGGGGGAGTGGGCAAACCAGTGACAAATGAGCTTCAGCATTGGTAAGGACAGTGTGATGCACGTTGCAGCAAAAATCCCCAGTTATATTTATAAATTGATGGGATCTGAACTCTCTGCAGCAAACCAGGAAAGGGACCTTGGTGTCCTGGTGGACAGCTCAAGGAAGGTGTCTACCCAGTCTGCTGCAGCAGTGAAAAATGCCAACTCGATGCTAGGGATCATTAGGAAGGGTATAGAAAATAAGTCAGCAAGTGTCCTTTTGCCTCTTTATAAATCTATGGTGAGGCCCCATCTGAAGTGTTGTGTACAATTCTGGTCACCCTCCCTCCAGAAGGATATTATGGAAATGGGAAAAGTGCAGAGGAGGGCAACCAGAATAATTTGGCTGCAACTGCTGGGTCTCTTGACTCTTGAACGACAGCACTTATGAGGTGACCTGATTGAAGTTTATAAAAGCATACATGGTGTGGACAAAGTACATAAAGAAGAGGCATTTTCCCTATTGCACAACACTAGAACTACTTATAACCATATTGATTAAATCTAATGTTGTCTATTGATGCTGTAAGATGTCCTTCAAATCCTTAATCTCAAATACTTGAACATGTCTTAATTGTACTGGACTGTATATTATCCCTCATTACTGTAAGCTGCCTTGGGTCCTTTTCCAAAGAGAAAGGCAGGGTAAAAATACTCTATAACAAATAGAACTAGGGGGCACGCCATGAAACTTTTGGGTGCTTGATCTCAAACAAATAAGAGAAAGTACATTTTCACCCTGAGGATCACTGGTCTGTGGAACTCCCTGACAGAAGAAGTAGTGACATGTGTGAGCCTTGACAGCTTTAAGAAAGGATTGGACAAGTTAATAGAGAATAAGGGCATCAGTGGCTCTCAATATGGATGCTTAAGGACAACATCCGGGTTGGGGAGAAAACCAGGGTATCTCTCAATGCCATTTGTGGGGAATCATAAGCAGATCAAGACATCTGCTTCAGAATACCATGAAGCTAATGATGAGCCACTGTGTGAGACAGAATGAATCATAGAATTATAAAATCATAGAGTTGGAAGAGACCTCAAGGGCCATCTAGTCCAACCCCCTGCCATGCAGGAACCCCATCACAATATTTCCGACAGATGGCCATCCTGCCTCTGCTTAAAAACCTCAAAGGAAGGAGACTCCACCACCCTTTGTGGCAGCATATTCCACTGCCGAACAGCTCTAACTGTCATGATGTTCTTCCTAATGTTCAAATGGAATCTCTTTTCCTGTAGTTTGAAACCATTGCCCCGAGTCCTAGACTCTGAAGCCATGGAAAACAAACCTGCTCCCTCTTCAATATGACATCCTTTCAAATATTTCAACATAGCTATCATGTCCACCCCCAGCCTTCTTTTTGAAAGGCTAAACATTCCCAGTTCCCTAAGCCGTTCCTCATAAGACATTTCCTCCAGACCCTCAACCATCCTGGTTGCCCTCCTCTGCCCCTGCTCGAAGTTTTCAACATCCTTTTTAAACTGAGGTGCACAGAACTGGACCCAGTACTCCAGGTGGGGTCTGACCAGAGCAGAATAGAGTGGTAATATCACTTCCCTTGATCTAGACACGATGGTTCTGTTGATGCAACCAAGAATTGCATTGGCTTTCCTGGCCGCAACATTACACTGCTGACTCATGTTCAATTTGTGGTCCACAAAGACTCCCAAGTCCCTTTCACAGGAACTATTCTCCAGCCATGTATCCCCCATCCTATATCTGTGCCATTCATTCTTTTTACCTAGATGTAGCACCCTACATTTCCCTCTGTTGAAATCCATTCTGTTGGCTTTGGCCAGGCACTCGAATCTGTCAAGGTCTTTTTGAATTTTCATCCTATCCTCTAGGGAATCAGCAACCCCTCCCAATTTGGTATCATCTGCAGATTTAATTAGCAGAGTTCCTTCGGGAAGATGGGTGGGATACAAATGCAATCAATCAATAAATAAATAAATAAATAAATAAATAAATAAATAAATAGCATACAGGATGGGCTGGGGCCTGTTCCTTAATATATTCCTATATTCTTAATACATGAAAGCATTTATATAGTATTTTATACCTCCTAGATGAATAGAGGTCTGTTTCTTACCCTGGATGACTTTTCCCAGCATGGAAGAAAACTATTTTCTCACAGATGGTCACAGGAGGAGTTCGATAAGTCCCCTGGTTGTCCTCAGGATATTCACTGGTGGCAAAATGGGCCTCCTCACTGAGGTGGGTGGAGGTGTGCCTACCCGGGAGCTGTGTCTTATTCTCCTGCCTCCACCATGACACTGCATTGGGTGTGTTACTTCATTTGAATTTTTTTTGTTGTTACATATTTTGCAGGTAAGATACTGTAGAGAAGAAATAAAAGAGGTCACCAAGCGCCAGAGGAAGAGGTTGAATATTCAGATGCAAAGAGGGTGTTGAGAATCAAACCAGAAGAAAGAAGCTTTGAGGAAAACAGAGATGTGAAAATGGACAAATCTACTACTTGTCAGGAGAACGATAAAGCTCTTCCAGAAACATCCAAAAGAGAGGAAAGAAATGTGCATCACAAGTGTGGAAAATCTTGCACTACTTCCTCAACCATTTGTTCCAATGTGAAAATTCACCAAGGCAAGAAGCCATTTGAATGCCTGGAGTGTGGAAAGAGGTTCATTCGAGCTGGACAGCTTGCTAGCCATCACAGGACCCACACAGGCGAGAAGCAGTTTGAATGTCTGGAGTGTGGAAAGAAGTTCAATCATGCTTCAGGCCTTGCTAGCCATCAGAGGACCCACACAGGCGAGAAACCATTTGAATGCATGGAGTGTGGAAAGAGATTCAGTAGCTCTGGGAACCTTGCTAAGCATCACAGAATCCACACAGGTGAGAAGCCATTTGAATGTCTGGAGTGTGGGAAGAGGTTCAGTCAATCTGGAAGCCTTGCTAGCCATCACAGAACCCACACAGGCGAGAAACCGTTTGAATGTCTGGAGTGTGGAAAGAGATTCAGTCATGCTGGACACCTTGCTAGCCATCACAGAATCCACACAGGCAAGAAGCCATTTGAATGTCTGGAGTGTGGAAAGAGGTTCATTCGAGCTGGACACCTTGCTAGCCATCACAGGACCCACACAGGCGAGAAGCAGTTTGAATGTCTGGAGTGTGGAAAGAAGTTCAATCATGCTTCAGGGCTTGCTAGCCATCACAAGACCCACACGGGCGAGAAACCATTTGAATGTATGGAGTGTGGAAAGAGATTCAGTCACTCTGGGAACCTTGCTAAGCATCACAGAATCCACACAGGCGAGAAGCCATTTGAATGTCTGGAGTGTGGAAAGAGGTTCAGTGAATCTGGAACCCTTGGTAGCCATCAGAGGACTCACACTGGCGAGAAGCCATTTGAATTTAAGGACTGAGAAGCCGTTTCTGTCATTCTGGTTTCCCTTTCTACACATTTTTGGGCCCACTTATTTGAAAAGCCTTAAAAAATCTGGAGTGGGGGGGAAAAAACACACAATCCTTGTTCGACAACCTGTATTGAGATTTCACCATGTGTATGGATATGTTAAAATGCAGTATATTAAATTGGCTGAAAGGTTCTGTGCCCAGGACTATCTCTCTGAGTTAACTGATTACGGAGTCTGAACAGCTGGCAAACTGGCCACTGGAGATGGGCATGAAATGAATTTTTTCTTCGTTTCATTATTCGTTCTCCATTTGGTTACCTAATGAAGCCAATAACGAAGAGCCCACTCAAAGAAAAATGAAACGAGATGAAGCAGAAATTTTCGCTTTGTTCAGTTTTGTTTTTTGTGTTCCCATCGGAATGCATGAAGCAGTGCCTTCCTATGGGGGAAAGCCCACCGGGTTTCCCCCTAACAGTGCCTGATCTGGGCGCGAAACGGGGGGATTAATCATTTGGGGGGTTTTTTTGCTGCCCCAAGTGCCGATCAGCTATAGCATAGGTTTGGGGCTGCAAAATAATAATAAAAAATGTTTAATCCTCCCGCCTTTTCTCTGCACCAAGAGGCTTTGGGGCTGTCTAAGAGCCAGAAACCCTCCCGCTGTCTGGTGAGGAAAAGAGGAAAAGGAAAGGAGGAGGAGGAGGAGGAGGTGGAGAAAAGCATCCAGCAGAAGGCTAGTGGTGGCGGTGGAGGGGGGAAATATTCTTTCTTTCTCCAAAACTGGCATTCGAATGTTAAGTAAAGGTAAAGGTAAATGTTTTCCCCCGCACATGCGTGCTAGTTGTGTCCGACTCTAGGGGCAGGGCTCATCTCCGTATTCAAGCCGAAGAGGCAGTGTTGTGCAAGTCCATGGCCACATAGCCGGCGTGGCTGCAAGGAAACACTGTTTTACCTTCCCGCTTTTTATGGTGGTACCTATCTACTTACATTGACATGCTTTCAAACTGCTAGGTTGGCAGGAGCTGGGGTTATCAGCGGGAGCTCACTCTGCTGTGTGGCACCCAGGATTCAAACCATCGAGTTGCCGACTTTGCATCCAACAGTTTTTGGAAGTCTTAGTCCACGGAGCCACCATGCCCCCTCACTCCCCGCCTAAATCCACCTGCTCAGGGGGTGCCAGAGGAGAACCACCACTCCACACACTGCTTCCCTCCACCACTGCTCCATTCTTCCTTCTCCCCTCACGGAAATGCCCACCGCTCTCCCTCCCTCCTTCCTCAAAGCAACAAGAAACACACCAAAGTACACATGGTTGATCAATCTCCTTAAAAAAGAAGAAGAAAAGGGGTGGGGGGAGAGAAGAGAAGCGCATTGGCTGCCTGTTGTGTCCTGAATAAGGTTCAACATACTGCTTTTGACGTACAAAACCCTCCACGGCTTGGGACCTGACTACCTGACAGAGTGCGTCTTCCAGAGGTTATCTGAGGCCCGACCCACCAGAATGTCGCAGGTGCTCTCACTTTGCGTGGCCATTCCCAGGGAGGCCCGGAAATTGATTACTTGAAACTAAACCTTCTCTGTGTCCACTCCTACATTTGGAATAAACTGTCAAGTGAGATTGCACAGTCCCTGCCGTCCTTCAAAAAAGCGCTTCAGACCTTGCTTTTCAGAGAGGCATTTGGTGGCCATTCAGGTTGTTGTTGTTGTTGTTGTTGTTGTTTTGTTCTGTTCCACCATGTTGCAAATTATTATTGTCATTTTAATTGGTTGATTTGTTTAACTGGGAAGACGGGCGGTATAGAAATAAATAAATAAATATAGTTATTGATTGGACACATATGAATTGATCTGATACAAAGCTGTGTAGAATGATATAATTTGGTACAGCTGATCTATGCTGATGTAACTTGATGTAATGTCCAAAGATGTAATGTATTCTGTGACGCTGCAAGAGTTGTATACAAGGGATTTGTTACAAGTGAGGTTCATCTGCTGTAAATCTGATCACTCTGCACTGTCTATTGCCATGTTAAAGTGTCTTGCTGATGTAATTCTGTCTTGGATGCTTTGTATATATATTGCAACCGAATTTCTAATACAATGTCATATGATTTTTACGGATTCTCTTGTGTGTGTTTGTGAGCGATATATATTTAAGCTATGTTCCGGATGTGATAAATCTCAGCGATGGCTCTCACAGGCAAGAAGCCTTCCGAATGCCTGGAGTGTGGGAAAATGATTAGGGAGAGGACACACCTCAAAAACTCTGGCAGGACACAGACCTTCCTATCCCCTCCTGGCTTTACTTCTTCCTGAGTCAACCTGGGGAGAATTTTGGATGGCTTTCATCCAGTGCCAACCTTGGCATCTGCCAATTACTCTTCTCAGGGTCATCCCTGAAATAAATTTCTTCCACCTTCCACAGAATGGCCCATCCAGTGATTTGAAGGTAGCTGCCATGCTGCATTTTAGTCTTTTCATTTTCAGACTAAACACACCACATCAATCACTATCTTCCTCGCAGGGCTTGGTCTCTATCCTGGTTGCTTTCCTCTGGACATATTCCACCTTCTCCAAATTTGGAGAGAAGTCATTTACATACATGGAATGTGGGAAGAGCTTTAATCATAGCAGTGCTCTTAATAGACACCGAAGGACCCACATAAGAACAGCCTTGCTGGAACAGGCCATAGCTCATCCAGTCCAGCATTCTGTCTCACACAGTGGCCCACCATTTTGCTTCAGGGTATTGCCAAGCAGAGCTGCCTAAATGCTTAAGGATTTCGGAAGCTAAGCAGGGTTGCCCTTGTTAGTACTTGGATGGGAGACTACATGGTTCGGATTTCTTCTCTATCCAATGCCTGGTTTCCAGGTTCACTCCTGCAGCTCTGTCCCCTTTCATGGGTGAGACACCCGCTGAGTATCCCCAGCTGCCCTGTAAACCAGGGTTTGATCCAGAGGGCACTATTGCCGGAGAAGTCCTCCACTCTGCCTTGACCACCACAGTTGCCCAAGAAGCAACGGAGTGGTTATGCTTGGCTGCTGTTGGTTGGGGTTGGTCTCCTGGCCCTCGACCCATTGAGGAGGCACTTGGGGTGGAATCCTGGGTCCAAGGAAGATTTCCCACACTCCAGGTTTTCCATCCCTCTTTGCCTCCTCCCTGCTACCTCTTGGGATGATGGGCAGTGGGACCAGGATGATTGGGGGGAGGGGAGACCCCAGGCATCCTTCCATCTAAGGTGTGGATTCAGAAGAAGCGAGGGACGGAGGGCTCCCAAGGGAAGGGATTCCCTCCTCCCCACTCAAATGGGGCAGAAGGAGGAAAATCCAAGGAGAAGGAGGAGGAGGAGGAGGAGGAAGGCTTGCCCCTCATCCCACCCACCCCAAACCCTTGATTTTCCCAGAAGCGGTGACTTATGGCTCTGATTCAGGGCCGGATTCCGCCTGGGGCAAGAGGAGGAGGAGGAGGAAGGCAAGCCCTTCTTCCCTCCACCCATCCCTGCAATAAGACTCTGTTAAGGGAATGTTATTAGAACCTCTGTTTATAAGATGCATCCATGGGGATGTGAAAGAGTTTCAAACCGCACGGGTGGCAGTAGGAATTGTGCCGGGGTTAACCAGGGAGGTTTTGCTGGGAAGAGTTTGGCCGGGAATAGAGTCTCTAATTGCCCAAGCTGAAGAAGTATGCAAGGGGGAGGGGGACCGGGCCCCTACTGACTGGGAGTTGTTACAGGCCACTTGAGACCAGCTGAGAAACTGGCAGCAAGATGATCCCAATCTACAGTCAGTGCGAGAACAGGCTAAAGAGCAGGGAACCATCTCCGCAGGGGAGAAGGGCTCTGTTGATTGTATATGTGATATTGCTTGGTGTTATGCTGTTGTATATTTGCTGTATATATTGAATATAAGAGTTTTATTCTAATCCATGTTTCTTTGTCCTTTTCTAAGTTCTGATAATACTTATAACAATTAACTATACTTTATCTACATGCTACTGCTGCTAAGCTCATTTGTATTCTCTGCTATACACATGTGTGTGTTAACACAATTTTTTATAATCCCTCAATCATATATTGATAGAGACCCCCCCCAGGAGGAGGAGCAGGAGGAGAAGGAGGAGGTGCGTTGTGCAATGGGGGGGATGATATGGGGGAGTGCAATGGGGGGAGTCCAGGAGGGAAGGGTTCCCCCCCCCCACTCCTTTGGGTCCGGAGGCAAGAGGGGGCTTCAAGAAGGCAATTCCACGTATCCCCCCCCCGCCGAGATCCAGATCTCCCTCCCACTGTGGGGGTCATTTTGGAGGAAATGGAAGGAGGGGTCTCATGGGAGAGAAAAGGCACCAAGTGCGGCTTCCTAGAGTGGCAGGAAAAATGAAGTTACATGGCGGGGGTGGGGGAGACAGAACAGACACCCCTCCTTTGGTTCAGGATTTATTTATTTATTTATTTAAAGTCCAAATGCCTTTTATTTTATACAAAATACAATAAAGACAAACGTGTACCATGACCACTGGCTCTTTCCCAGTTCTCTCTAACAAGCTATCTAGATTTCTCGTGATATCTGCAACCTTTGCACCTGACAGGCAAGTGACCATATGGTTATCATGCTCATCACAAATCCATCCCTCTGTATTTCTAATTATAGAATCCCCTAGTACAAGGAGCTTCTCTCCTGCAGCCTGTTCATCTACATGTACCTGATCCTGTATCTCATCAATTGTGATGAGGGAGAGATCCTCAGGTGGAACCAGTTGTTCCTCTGTGCATGCCTCATGAGGTGTGTTGAGGGAAAGAGCCTCAAATTGATTGTGCAATATGAGACTTTCAGAGCGATCCCTTGGCGTTCTACTCCTTTGAGTCACATTCCTCCATGCATCTACCTCCTGAGTTGGGGAAGTGACTTTATCCTCAGAAGTGTGCCCTGTCTCTTCTTGCACCTGGATAGTCTGTTCCGCTCTGTCCAAGAACAGCTCAAGCTCCTTAATATGTTGCTGATCTGATATGCGGGCCTCTAGCTGCTGGACCTTCTGTCCAATAGTGCAACCAGCTTGCACTTGCAGCAAGTGTAGTTCTCCGTGTGTTTTGTGAAGATGACAAACATGGCACAAGTGTTACACGTAACTACAGATGCTCCCTCAGACTCCATTCTAATGAGTGCAGTATTCTGGGCCTTGAAATTTTTACAGTTTTATTAGCTACTAATAAATGTTCTTCCTTTTGTGTTAAAATGAAAACTCAGGCGCGCGGGCCGGTCAAACAGCCCTAGTTGAACTGCTGAACCCCAGAAACTTACCAGTGCCCAGTTCTTTCTCTTTTGCTGTCTCAGGAGTACGTCTGCCTGTTTCTACAAGCCAGGCTCAAATGCTGAGGCTAAGCTTCTTCTTCAGGGGAAAAGACAGTGTAACTCCACCCCCAAGCACAGAGCTTAGTCTGGCACCACTCCCTGCTGCCTAGCAACTAGCCACTTCCTTTGTTTGGCTGATTAATGGCTCTTTGTATTTAAATGAGCAGTTAAAGTTAGCAGAGGTCAAACAGCTTCCCTTTTTATTCTTTCTTCTTCCCCCCCTTCTGTATCTTCTTCTCTCCTTGCCCTTCCTCCTCAGGATGTTCCACAGACGGCCCACCCAATTCCTCCTCCTCACAACCGGACAATCTCTCTTCTCGACCTTGAATCGTTCTGGTTTGCTGTATCCCAACCGAGCTGCCAATTCCTTCCTCAGGAGGAATCATTTTGTCTACAGAATGTCCAGAGAAGGCTTGTCTTGGAAATGGTTTGGTCAGCTGGAGCAGTGTTAAATAAGAGACGGGGGGGGGGGAATTTTCTCAAACAGTTCATACTTGTAGTTATCTCTCAGGGAAACAGAGAAATAAACGTCCCACGGGGAGGATGCACTCCTTTGAAAGGACACAGATTCTGAAGGCATAGAAGTGTGAAGCTAGATAACATAAATTATCTGGTGGTGGCAATTATCTGCTTTTTCTTTTCTTTTAAAGCTACACGAGGGCTAAGCTTAGTGCCAGCAGTATGGCTTGACTGAAGGCATGGTTGAAGGATCTTGCTTATAGGGCGGTGACCGCAAACCTTTAGAGACCAAGTGCT
Source organism: Phrynocephalus guinanensis (assembly GCA_037367245.1). Taxonomy (NCBI): domain Eukaryota; kingdom Metazoa; phylum Chordata; class Lepidosauria; order Squamata; family Agamidae; genus Phrynocephalus; species Phrynocephalus guinanensis. The sequence goes on along the minus strand of CM074744.1, from coordinate 3,023,548 downwards.
CAAGCTGCGATTCTGAACCCACTATTTTTTTGCAAAGTGCCAATACAGTAATTTAACCTGAATCCAGGTGGCTGTGAAGGGGTGATGTCGGGTGTCCACATAAAGGGCACCCATGTCATAGGTTCGCCAACACTGTTATAGGGTTTTTGCATGGGCTGGGCTGAGAGGGGGGTCCAACAGGTTCACGAGGGAGGTGGTGGTGGCAGCCTCAGCCTCTGGCCATGGCTGGGCTCCCTCCTACCCTCCCTCACTCCACAGAGCAAGGCAGCAGCTTGGAGGGGGCTGGTTAGGCGGGAAGTAGCTCCATTTCCCCTTGATCGCCTGCCATCCATCCCTCCATCAGTCCACTGCTGTGGCTGCTGCAGCTCGGAAGGCTGGTTGGCACTGCCTCCTTCTGGCCCTTTCCTTCCTCACAACCACAATAACGCAGGTGGTGGCCACACAAGGAAGGCAGGTGGGTGGAATGGAGGAGCAGGGGTGGGGCCTCGGGGCCATGGAGGGAGTGGGAGACCTTGCCGCAACCGTCCCATTTTAAATTGCCCCGCTCGGTTGCAGCTGGCGCCCTGACCATCTGGGTGGCAGGTGGGCGGAACAGGGGACCGTGCTGTGGCCGTCCCACTTTGAACTGCCCCACTAGCCAGCGTGCCAGTCATCTGGTCAGTGGGTGGAGGGAGTGCGGGAAGCAACATAGCCCACCACTTTGAACTGCCGCAGCATTAGAAGCAGCTGCAGAGGCTGGCTTGCTCTTGAAGCAGTGGGTAGGTGGGGAGGGGGGTTGCAATCGGTCCTGGGGGCCGGATTCAAGACCCTGGGGGCTGCATCCAGCCCCCGGGCCTTAGGTTGAGGACACCTGGTCTAGATGATGGATTACTAGGCAGCTTTTTTGTTTCCTGACATACCATCTCATGGCATTGCTTGGCTAACCTGGGGGGAGAGATAAGGGCAAGCTGGCTTCCTGCACATCAAGCCCCATGAGATCCATTGTTCCCCTCATCTGGGGCTTTCCCGCACAGTGGGGGATCATGACTCCCAAAAGACCCTGTGCAGGAAGCTAGCTGGGTGCTTATTAATATCTCCCAAGGGGATATCAATATACCTGGCTTAACTACCCTTTCCTCATCTTCACTTTTCACTCTTTCTTCTTCCCCCTTCTCTATCTTCGTCTCCTTCCTCGTCAGGATGTTCCATGGACGCCCCACCCAATTCCTCCTTCTCACAGCCGGACAATCTCTCTTCTCTACCTTGAATTGTTCTGGTTTGCTGTATCCCAAACGAGCTGCAAATTCCCTCCCTCCCCTGGGGGGGGGGGGAGCCCTAGGCAGCAATGAATCATTTTGTTTCCTCGTCTTCGAAATGGTGTGCTCGGCTGGAGCAGCGTTAAATAAGAGACGGAGCTGAGATTTTTCTCAAACAGTTCAGACTTGAGGTTATCTCTCAGGTAAACAGAGGAAATAAACCTCCCACGAGGAGGATGCACTCATTTGAAGGAACACAGTTTCCCCTTCTGAAGGAGCTGAATTGTGAAGCTAGATTTATTTATTTATTTATTTATTTATTTATTTATTTATTATTAAGCTTCTATACCGCCCATCTTCCCAAAGGGAACTCTGGACGGTTTATATAGACTGAAAAGGTTCAGCCAGCCAACAACACAAAACTGAAACAACAATACACATACAATATTAAAATATAAGAATAAAAAAAACATAAATTATCTGGCGGTGGCAATTATCTGCTCTTTCCTTTATTTTAAAGCTACACGAGGGCTAAACTTAAATGCCAGCAGTATGGCTTGACTGAAGGCATGGTTGAAGGATCTTGCTTATATAGGGTTTCACATGGGCTGGGCTGGGAGGGGGTGGGGTTCAACAGACTCACGAGGGAGGAGTTTGAGGCACTTTACTTTTGCCTTCTTCGCTCCCCCTCCTTCAGAGCTGGCAGGAAGTTCATTCAGCAGAAAAGAGCGGATGGGGCAGTGTGTGCACGCACCTCACGAGCAACCCATGAGTAGCTCCAGCCAGAACTTGCTTGGAAGTGTTTTCAAGAGAGAGCAGGAAAAGCTGAGAGGGTTAAAAAAAAAAGAACCTTTATGGGGTAAGCATAGAAAAGTTAGGGATCTGAAGCTGCCCTCACTGTTTCAAAGCCAAAAACAAAAAACAAAAAAACCCTCCTGCCTTTTCCCTGCCGATAGGGAGTTCTTTTTTTTTTCTTTTTTCTTTTGCCTCCCCCAGCACCCATCAGCTGGCACGTAGGCTGGGGGAGGCAAAAAAAAGTTTAGAACTCCCACCTTACCCCCGGCCTCCAAATGATCAGCAGCAAAGGGAAAAGGTGGGACTTTTAAGTCACACGAGCACCACACACATAAGGAACCGAAACAAATTACAATATGAATTTTAAAAAAATTCATAAGAAATGAAGCCCCCCCCAAACTAAAAACAAAATGAAACGAAACAGATTTTTTTGTTTGCCCATCTCTACTGGGCATAATCAAAGAAAAGCAAAATAAAACATGTGGCAGGCACTTGTGATCTCGAGGATAGATTATTGCAACACGCTCTATGAGGGGATGCCCTTGACCCTTATTCGGAGACTACAGCGGGTACAAAATGTGGCGGCCAGACTGTTGGTTGGTGCAGGTAGATATGACCACATCATCCCAGTTCTGGCTCATTTGCATTGGCTGCCCGTTGTGTCCCAAATAAGGTTGACGGTACTGGTTTTGACTTACAAAACGCTCCACGGCTTTGGACCTGAGTACCTGGCAGAACGTATCTTCCAGAGGTCAACTGAGGCCTGACCCACCAGAATGTCGCAGGCGCTCTCACTTCATGTGGCAACTGCCCAGGGAGGCCCAGAAATCGATTACTCGAAACCAGACCTTCTCTGTGAAACAAACAAACGTACAAGCAAATGTACAATATATACTGGTTATTGACTGCACACATACAAATTTATCTGATATACAGTAGAGATGGGCACGACCAGGAAATTTTTTTTTCGAGTTATCGTTTTTCGGGACGGGTCCGTTTCGGCTCATTTCCGTTTTTCGTGAAATTTCGCAAAAATTTGTCGTTTTGTGGTGTCTTTTTTCGTCTGTCGTTATACTGGTTTGGGAGGGGGGTAGCGGGCTCCTGGAGGCACCTCTGTGGGGTGGGTGCCTCCTCTGGCCCGCTATAAAGGGAAAGCGGGCTCCTGGAGGCACCTCTTTTTGGGGAGGGTGCCACCTCTCCTCACCCGCTAGGAAGGGAAAGCAGGCTCCTGGAGACCCCTCATGGCATGGGGGTCTCCTCTCCCCACCTGCTGCAAAAGGGCATGCATAGCCATATGGATATGCATACCAAGTTGCACGCAGAGACACAGCAGACTGGCAGAGGCACCCCTCTTTTTGGGGTGCCTTCCCTGCATCAGTCAGGCCTCGGGGGCATGGTTTGTATGTCACACATGCTGCCGAGCCGAGCCTGCAGGAGTCACCTAGAGCCACAAGTGGCGGACTGGCAGACTCTCTGCACCCGCTGTGTCTCACTAAGAAGGGAATTGTACTTGCGTGTAGTGCAATGCAAGTACAGATCTGGCTTAGGCAACAGGGTTAGCGCAAGGGCTAGGGTTAGGCTAGTTACGGGTGAGGTTAGGGTGAGTATTGGGGTGCACCTCTGGATGCCTCTCTGACCCACTTAGAAGGACAGTGTACTGGCGTATGGGTTAGGCTTAGGGTTCGGGTTCGGGTTCGGGCTACGGTTAGTGGGCTTTTTATGCCCGGTTGGCACATCCCAGAAGTCTCTGTGGTCAACCTGGCCGAGTGGCCATGCGATTGGTGGAATGGCTCCAAAAATTTGCATGGTCACTCCCATGGCCAGCCCATCATTGCGCAGGTGTAAATAAAATAAAATAAAATAAAATAAAATAAAATCAATGGAGAGAGGACAGAGGAGACATTTTGTTGCAAGAAAAACCCACTGCTACTGTAAAAATTCTGGCAGTTTTAAAATAGCAATTTCTGCATGTTTCTGTGGTGCTTTGGTGTGTTTTTGGATCACGACGATACGATTTCAAAAAAAAGATTGCGGTCGCCGCCCCATTTTCGATCCCCCGCCCGCACCGCATGGCACGAGACGAGAGCAGCCCAGGAGGACAGGAGGGGGGGGGAGGCCAGGGACCCCCACCCCCAGAAACCACCCCTCTGGTATAGGTGCCCTGCCCTGAGCCCTCACTCAGGCAGGCATATTTCCGCCTGCTTTTTGGACCGGGAATTGGGGGTTTTAAAACTTTTTTTCTGTGCCGCTTGAATTGCGGCGGCTGGCGGCGAGTCCGGTGCTTGTTACGAGCGACTAAGACAAGGATTTCCCCCACCACCAGAGCAGCCCAGGACAGGAGAGGGAGGGAGGCCGCCGCCCCCCCCCAGAAACCACCCCTCTGGTATAGGTGCCCTGCCCTGAGCCCTCACTCAGACAGGCATATTTCCGCCTGCTTTTTGGCCCGGGAATCGGGGGTTTTAAAACTTTTTTCCTGTGCCGCTTGAATTGCGGCGGCCGGCGGCGAGTCCGGTGCTTGTTGCGAGCGACTATGACGAGGATTTCCCCCACCACCAGAGCAGCCCAGGACAGGAGAGGGGGGGGTCAACCACCCCTCTGGTAGGTGCCCTGAGCCCTCACTCAGGCAGGCATATTTCCACCTGCTTTTTGGCCGGGAATCGGTTTTTTTTTTAACTTTTAAAAACTTTTTTTCTGTGCCGCTTGGCATTGCGGGATCGCCGCGATGCCAGGAACGACAACGACAAATCAGACCCAATTTTTCTTTAGTCGGTTCGACTTCGAGTTCTGGGGGAGTAATTGTCATTACCGTTTCCATTGCGTAACGGAAACGAGTAACGGAAACGGAAACGAGAATTTCGTCAAGTCGTGCCCATGTCTAATATACAGTAATGTGCGTAATGATATAATTTGGTGCAGCTGATCTATGCTGATGTAACTTGATGTAATGTCCAATGATGTAATGTATTCTGTGATTGCTGCAAGAGTTGTATACAAGGGAGATGTTACAAGTGAGGTCCATCTGCTGTAAGTCAGATCACTTTACACTGTCTATTGCCATGTCTTGCTGATGTAATTCTGTCTTGGATGCTTTGTATATATTGCAACCGAATTTCTACTACACTGCCATGATTTTTAAGTATGCTCTGGGTGTGTGAGTGTTTATGCGCATGCGATATATTTAAGTTGTGTTCCAGACTTGATAAATTTCAACAATGGCCCTCACAGGGAAGAAGCCTTCCGAATGCCTGGAGTGTGGGGAAATGTTTGGGGAGAGAACACATGTTATGACGCTGCAAGAGTTGTATACAAGGGAGTTGTTACAAGTGAGGTTCATCTGCTGTAAATCTGATCACTCTGCACTGTCTATTGCCATGTTAAAGTGTCTTGCTGATGTAATTCTGTCTTGGATGCTTTGTATATATATTGCAACCGAATTTCTAATATAATGTCATATGATTTTTACGGATTCTCTTGTGTGTGTTTGTGAGCGATATATATTTAAGCTATGTTCTGGATGTGATAAATCTCAGTGATGGCTCTCACAGGCAAGAAGCCTTCCGAATGCCTGGAGTATGGGGAAATGTTTGGGGAGAGAACACATGTTATAAACACTGGCAGGACTGAGGCCTTCCTTTCCCCTCCTGGCATTACTCCTCCCTGAGTCAATATGTGAAAAATCCCATTCTCTCTCTCTGTATTTTCTCTCTTCTGATTTCATCCCTTCTGACACTTTTTAAAAATGCTTTTGGATGGCTTTTATTCAGTGCTCTGTGCTTCTGTAAAATGAATGAATTGCACCAATATAGGATGCCACGGCGGGTCGTGGAGTGTCCTTCTTTTAAGCAAAGTCTGGATGGCCATCTGTCGGAAATACTGTGATGGGGTTCCTGCATGCCAGGGGGTTGGACAAGATGGCCGTTGAGGCCTCTTCCAACTCTAGGATTCTATTACTTTGTAACCAGCTCCCCTTGAGGATCTGCCATCACTGTTGGTCTTCAAAAAACACCTGAACACCTGGTTGTTTAGAAGTGCTTTCCCTGGCTTCTAACACTATTATCTGTCCTGGATATTAACTTATTCTCGACTTTTGACCTTATGAGTGATGTTATTGATTTAAGTATTGGTTCACTTGTGCCTTAGTATGTACTATTAAGTTATACAGTAGGACCCCCCATATCCGCTGATTCACCATCCGCGGATTCAGTTATCTGTGGATGGTGATCAGCGGTCAAAGGCTCGCAAAATCGGGGGCATAAGAGGAGATGACTGTGAAGTTCCAGACCTCCCACCCACCTGGCCACCTGTAAGATCAGTGGCAGCAGCAGTGAAGAAGTCGTACAGCACGGGAGTTCCCGCCCACCCGATCACTGTCCGTCTGGAAGTTTGCCTGACCGCCTGACCGCCCACCGGAAAGTTTGCCTGCTCGCTCACCCACCTGACCGCCCACTCGCTCGCCTGACTGCCTGGAATTTCGCCCACCCACCTGCCCACCCAGCCACCCACCTGCCTGCCTGGAAGTTCACCTGCCCACTCACCTGCCCAGGAAGTTCAGCCGCAATGGCGGTGGTGGTGACGGTGAACAAAAGCTCGTTGGTGGCAATGGAGGAGGAGACATCCCAGGGGCCTTGGGGAGCCTGCCTGCCTGCAAGGTCAGTGGAGGTGGCACAGAGCCATGGCAGGGTTCCCCCTGAATGCCATTTGCTCTTATCCGTGGATTTCATTATCCACAGAGGGGGGCAGGAACCAATCCCCCGCAAATACAGGGGTCCTACTGGATTATTTTCACTTTGCTTTATTTTTATTGTATATTGTATAGGGTGGAAGAACCATCTTCTAGCAGAAGGAAAACTCTGACTTTAAACCTCCACGGCTTTGTGGCTATATCCATTTCAGGAAGAGGCTTCAGGAGTTAACCATGAGGCAAAATCCAGAGCCAGTGTCACGGAGGCAGTTCATGGTTGTGTATAAACATGTCACTGGTAACTCCTGTGACACGGCTGGAACAAATCGTTAATGACTCTGCCATTCCATTGACTATTCCAGCGCTGTGGAGGGGTGGTGGTTGCTGCTTGGTTTCCAATTTTATCCTCCATATTAATCTATCCAGGCCTTGTGCTCTGAAGAGGGCACTTCAGCTTTGCATACAGTATGGAAACAACACAGCCTCTATATAGAACTTGATACCATAGTCTCTTGAGACATAAGGATGCTTGTATAGAAAGTGTCTAATCTTGAATTGTTATAAACTGCCCAGAGTGGCCTTGTTTCCAGATGGGATTAAATAAATAAATAAATACCCAGATTGTTTTTCCTACGCCTATGCTCAGTAGGCTGAAAGAAAATTGCACTGCCTTAAAAATATCTGTCACCCTGCAGAGCATTTAACCACATGCATATAACGGAGGCATGATACACTAAAAAACCACCGTGAATTCATATCTGACTGCTCCCTACCATGTATGGAGAACGGATCCCTGAAAGAGGTATCAGAAGGTTACCAGGTGAAGAGCCTCTGCCATACTCCCTCCAAACACCACACTTTAACCCCAGCCTAAGACCCAAAGGATGCATGTCTGGGTGCCAGTGGGACTCTTCCGAGTTTTACTTCCCATCTGTCTTCCATTCGAAGATGGAAGATGAACTTGGTTGGGCACTTTGAGAACCTTGTAAGTTAGGAAAAGTCCAAATATCCAAAGTTACTGATGTATCCTTCCTAAGGCCCTTTCTGTATCTCCTCATCTCTCCTTCCCCAAAGAAATCAGTAGACGTCTGTTTGCAACCTTGATGGGGCTTGGTACTAACTTCCTTGACCCTTTGTTAACCCCCATAAAATGGGAATAGTATTGCTGGTAGGTGATAATTGGTTTTTAGTGCAAGTATTAAAAAGTCAAATAAATAAATAATGCATCTTGTTTTAGTTGGCTGCTCTCTCCATGACGTCTGAGCTGCCTTGTCTCTCTTCACTGGGAGAAAAAGTGGCTTAAATATAGAGTAAAAACTGAATAAATAAGCAATATCTCTTCCTGTCTTTTGCTCCTTTTCTATTCACGCTTTTCAATAAACGTAAGAATATGTACACTATGTGTTTTGCTTCTTTTTGCAATTGTCCATGCTACACAAAAAACCTATCAAAGTGAGGAGTACTGTGGCAGCTGTCAAAAATACCTTTGAAGTTAATAAGTTTAGGAAAATTCAGTATTAGGCAGAAAACAAAAGAAAAAAAATCGGCAAGTGTGTTTACGGTCGGGACCCTCTGATTTAGAAGAATGGAGGGAAGGAGGTGCCCCGAGGGAAGGAGAGGGAGTTCCCCTCCCCCTCCCCCCCAAAAAAAACCCTGAATGGGGCAGAATAATAAGAAGAGGGGAAATCCCAGGAAAGGAGGAAGAGGAGGAGGAGGAGGAAGGCTGACCCCCCTCCCCTCCCTCCCTCCCTCCCTGCCAGCCTTTTGGGGCTGAGCTCCCCTCCCCCTCCATTGGAGGACCAGAAGGGCGGGAAGTATTTCTTCCTCCATGGGGGGGGGGGGGAGAGCAGCGAGTTCCACTTCCTAGACTGGCAGGAAACGAAGGCTGCCAGGGAGGGGGGGATCGGCTCTCCGCTTGGCTTTGAGTCTCTCCTTCTCCGAAAAAGAAGGCTCTGTGAAATAGAGGAAATAGAGCCCCCCCCCCCGGAGGAGATGGGGGGGCAATGCTATGGGGGGAGGGGGATGCAGATGTGGGGGAGGAGGAGGCCTTGGGGGATGGGGGGAAATGGAGGATGGAGGGGGGAGGAAGCAGCTATTCCAGTGACACATTTCATAAAGTAAAAAGGAAGGGGAAAAACGAATTTGAAATATTAACACAAACAAAATCTGTGGTGGACACTACCTGTCCACTTATCTATTACTAATACAAAAGGATTAAAGATTCCACAACTGATCAGCGATCTGCAAGTCTTTCACGGGTTCTGGGGAGCACTGTATAAACATCCTTATATCTATTTCACCCCGTATTCATTTGTCTGCTTCTGGGCCCAGCTATATACAGTGGTACCTTGTATAAAGGAATTAATTTGTTCCAAATGAAATTATGTAAAGCAAATGTTCCTTTATACAAATTTCCCATAGGAATGCATTGAAAACAGAGTAATTCCTAATCACGACCATTTTTATGTTGTACAGATTTTCCCCATAGATGATTCTGTTAAGCAAGTTTCCCCTATCTCCGGAATTTTGTATGTTGTACAGATTTTTTGTTATACAAACTGTTTGTTATAGGAGGTTCCACTGTAGCATCTTCCAGCTCTCATTCACAAAGTGTCTCGGTTGGTCTTGCAATGCCTCTGAGAGCATATGTAGTTCTGCAATGTCCAGTAATTTTTTTAACAGTTCAACCTTAGTTGGTATTTCACTTTTTTTCCATTTCTGGGCCCAGAGCTGTCCAGCTGCCACACACACACACACACACACACACACACACACACACACACACACACACACACACACACACACACACACACACACACACACACACACACACACACACACACACACACACACGAGAATGTATTTTATTTTTTTGTCAATAATCTCTGGCATTATGTTCAGTAACAGCATTTCTGGTTTAAAGTTCAATTTAGTTTGTATAATTTCTTGTGCTACTTTCAAAGTCTGTTGCCAGAACTTCTGAGCTTTGTCGCATGACCACCATGCATGATAATAAGTCCCTGGGTTCCTGCATGGCAGGGGGTTGGACTGGATGGCCCTTTTCCAACTCTGTGATTCTATGATTCTTCACTCTTGAACAACGACACTTAAAAGAAGTGAGCTGATTGAAGTTTATAAAATCATACATGGTATGGACAAAGTTGATAAGGGAAAAGCTGCTTTCCCTATTGCACAACACTAGAACTAGGGGGCACTCCATGAAACTTTTAGGTGCTAGATTTCAAACAAATAAGAGAAAGTACTCTTTCATTCCAAGATGAAAGTCTGTGGAACTACCTGACAGAAAAGTGGTGACAGCTGTCAGCCTTGAAAGTTTTAAGAAAAGCTTAAATTGCTATCATTATGGATGCCTAAGGACAACCTATGAGTTGGACAGATAGCCAGGATATCTCTCAATGCCATTTGCAGGGAATCGTAAACAGGTGAAGACATCTGCTTGGGAATACCCTGAAGCAAATGGTGGACCACTGTGTGAGACAGAATGCTGGACTGGATGGGCTGGGGCCTGATCCAGCAAGGCTGATGTTATGTTCTTAATATGGGAAAGCATTTACGGTATATAGTATTTTTAGGCATCCTAGATATTTAAGGCCCTAACCTCTAACCAGAGTTGAGCCACCATGGGTCTTAAGGTGAAATGCAGGGTAACAATATTTGAAAAAAATAGTTTGGGAGAATAAACTGCAGGAGGCTGTGGAACAATTAGCATCTGTTTCTTACCCCTAGACCTCACAAGAGTTTTCCCGGCATGGAAGAGAACCATTTCCTCACAGATGGTCACAGGAGGAGTGTGATAAATCCCCTGGTTGTCCTCAGGATATTCACTGGTGCCACAGTGGGCCTCCTCACTGAGATGGGTGGAGGTGGGTCCACCCTAGAACTGTGTCTCATTCTCCTGCCTCCTCCATGGCAGTGCACTGGGTTTGTTACTTGCTTTGAAACTCCTTTTTTGTGGTCACATATTTTTTCAGGTAAGATGCTGTAGAGAAGACATAAAAGAGGAGGACACCAAGTGTCAGAAGAAGAGGTTGAATATCCCGATGCAAAAGAGGGTGGTGAGACTCAAACCAGGAATAAGAAGCTTAGAGGAAAATAGGGAGCTGTAAAGATGAAGAAATCTATTACTTGTCGGGAGAAAGACCAAGCGGTTCCAAAAACGTCAAAAAGAGAGGAAAACAATGAGCATGCCAACTGTGGAAAATCTTGCACTACTTCCTCAAAAATGTGTTCCCCTAGGAAAATTCACAAAGGCGAGAAGCCATTTGAATGCCTGGAGTGCGGAAAGAGGTTCAGTGATTCTGGAAGCCTTACTAAGCATCACAGAATTCACACAGGCGAGAAGCCATTTCAATGTCTGGAGTGTGGAAAGAGGTTCAGTGATTCTGGAAGCCTTACTAAGCATCACAGAATTCACACAGGCGAGAAGCCATTTGAATGTCTGGAGTGTGGAAAGAGGTTCAGTGATTCTGGACACCTTGCTAGCCATCACAGAACTCACACGGGCGAGAAGCCATTTGAATGCGAGAACTGAGAAGCCTTTTTCTGTCATTCTGGTATGCCCTTTCTACACATCTTAGGACCCACTTATTCAAAAAGACTTTGAAAACTCTGGAGTGTGTGGGAAAAGACACACAATCCTTGTTCAACAACCCATGTTAAGATTTCATACTATGTATATGTTATAATGTAATATTTTAACTTGGCCGAAGGGTTCTGAGCCAAGGACGATCTCTCTGAGTTAATTGGATACAGATTCTGAACACATAGTACAGAGATAGCCAAACTTTGGCCTTCCTGATGTTTTGGACCACAACTCGCAGAATTCCAAGCCTGTATTTCCAATGGCAAAGGACTGTGGGAGTTGTGGTCCAACCATCTGGAGGGCCAAAGTTTGGACATGCCTGACCTAATATATACTGGGCATAATCAATTAAAACAAAATTAAACACGGGGCAGGCGCTTGTGATCTCAAGGATAGATTATTGCAACACTCTCTACATGGGGTTGCCCTTGAGCATTATTGGGAGACTACTGCGGGTACAAGATCCAGTGGCCAGACTGTTGGTTGGTGCTGGCAGATATGACCACATCGTACCAGTTTTGACCCATTTGCATTGGCTGCCCATTTTGTCCTGAATAAGGTTCAAGGTACTGGTTTTGACTTACAAAACCCTCCACAGCTTGGGACCTGAGTACCTGGCAGAACGGATCTTCCAGAGGTCAACTGAGGCCCGAACCACCAGAATGTCTCAGGCGTTGTCACTTCAGGTGGCCGTTTCTAGGGGGGCATTGAAATCCATTACTTGAAACTGGACCTTCTCTGTGTCTGCTTCTACATTTGGAACAAACTGCCAAGTGAGATTCGCCTTGCACAGTCCCTGACGGCCTTCAAAAAAGCGCTTAAGACCTTGCTTAGAGAAGCATTTGGAGGCCATTAGGTATTTTTTTGGGGGGGGGGGGTTGATTCTGTTTCGCCATCATGCAAATTATTATTGTTATTTTTAATTGGTTGATTTGTTTAATATTTGTGTTTATTTTCCTGTAATTGTTGTATTCCAGCCTGAGTTCCATTGGGAAGAGGGGGGTGTATAGATTCGAAATATACATAAATATACAATATATACTGGTTATTGATTGCACACATATGAATTGATCTGATATACAGTAATGTTGTGTGTAATGATATAATTTGGTACAGTGGGTCTATGCTGATGTAACTTGATGTAATGTCCGATGATGTAATGTATTCTGTGATTGCTGCGAGAGTTGTATAGTAGGGAGATGTTACAATTAAGGTTCATCTGCTTTAAGTCAAATCACTCACTGTCTATTGCCATGTTAAACCGATTGCTTGATGTAATTCTGTGTTGGATGCTTTTTATATATCGCAACTGAATTTTTACCTACCTACCTGAGTGTCTTCTCTCCAACCAGTCATAAAATCTATTCCGTGATTTCTTTTATTCTTACTGTCATTCTGTCCATCTCAGCACAGGCTAAGATTTTTGGTACAATTATTTCCTCCTTAGCTATGTTTTCATTTTTCCACATTTGGGCCCACGCTATTGTAGCGGCAGTCAAGATATGTAATATAATATACCTGTCTTGTATATTAACATTTTTGGCATAATACCTAATAAAACATTTCTGGTTAAATTCTATCTTCAGCTTGGTTATTTCTTTGAGTTGAATATGTATTTTAACCCAGTATTTCTTTGCCCTCGCACAAGTCCACCATGCAGGATAATACATCCCATCATGATTTTCACCTTTCCAACATTTGTTAGACAAGTTTGTAAACATTTTTTCTCATCCAGTTGGTGGTAAGTGTCAAAGAGAAAAATATATATAAAATTTTTCTTTATAGGATGTTGCCAGAGTTGGTTTGTTATTCAGACTCCATAGCTTTTGCCATTCCTCTAGTTCAATTGTGTAACCAATATTCTTGGCCCAACATATCATTCTCCCATCTACTTGCTCATCTTCCATTTTGAAATCTAGCAGGAGGTTATAAAGTTTATTAATTAAGTTATCTTACTGGTAAGTAACATTTTATCAAATTGAGGCTCTTCTTTGTAAAAATCCTTGTAATTTAAGATCTTTATACGCAGATGCCTCTCTTCTGATTTCATCCCTTCCGACACTTTTTAAAAAATGCTTTTGAATGGCTTTTATCCAGTGCTCTGTGCTTCTGTATTGTTTTATGTAGCAAACACTTTATGAAGTGTTTTTAATTGTAGATGTGTAATAGAATGTGAATATTTAATAGTAATTGATTAAAAGGCAGAAGGGTTGCAGGGGAGCCCCCCCCCGCCCCCGGTGAAAGCACCCCGACCCAATCCAGGGCAGGCGCGCAGTGGGGAGGGGCCAAAGAGGAGGAGGCAAGGGTGCTTCTCCCCCTCCTGAGTGAAGCTCTTTGGGAGGAAGTTTCTCAATAGGCCAAGGTTCTAACCCTTTAAAAGAGGAAGGGAGGAGTTGGAAAGAGGCATCTGAGAAGCAGTAAACCTTGAAACCTATTTCTATAGATTTGTGTAAAATGTATGTGAGAAAGGTGGAAGACAATTGTGACAAAATGTGGGAACTAGACTGTAATACAAACCAGCCAACAGGTGGCCAAGTTTGCAGATGACACAAAACTTTTCCTTGTTGTAAAAACCAGAGAAGATTGTGAAGAACTCCAGAAGGATCTCTCCAAACTAGGAGGAATGGACTATGAAATGGCAAATGCGTTTTAATGTAGCCAAATGTAAAGTAATGCATATTGGGGCAAACAAATCAGAACTTTATCTATCAACTCATGGGCTCTGAGTTATCCGTGACGGATCAGGAAAGAGATCTTGGTGTGTTGGTGGACAGCTCCATGAAGGTGTCTTCCCAATGTGTGGCAGCGGTGAAGAAGGCCAATTCCATGCTGGGATTATGAAAAAGGGGATTGAAAATTAAACAGCCAACATTATAATGCCATTATACAAAACAATAGTAAGGCCGCACCTGACGTATTGTGTACAATTATGGTCACCGCATCTCAAGAAAGACATAGTAGAACTGGAAAAGGTGCAGAAGAGAGCGACTAAAATGATTACTGGGCTGGGGCACCTCCCTTATGAGGAAAGGCTAAAACGTTTGTGCCTCTTTAATCTGGAAAAAAGGCACCTGAGGGGGGATATGATTCAGACGTACAAAATAATGCAGGGCATGAGTAAAGTGGATAGAGGGAAGCTCTTCTCCCTCTCCCAAAATACCAGAACTAGGGGACATCCACTCAAATTGAGGGCTGGGAGAGTAAGAACAGACAAAAGAAAATATTTTTTCATCAAGTGTATTGTTAGTCTAAGTAACTCCCTGCCACAGGATGTGGCATCTGGCTCGGATGCCTTCAAAAGGGGATTGGACAGATTCCTGGAGAAAAAGTCCATCACAGGTTACAAACCATGATGGAAAGATATGTAATCTCCAGGCTTAAAACCAGGGTACTTCAAGGGCCAGATGCAGGGGAGTGGTATCAGGAGACAGATATCTAGTCTCATGTGCTCCCAAACGCATCTGGTGCGGCCACTGTGAGATACAGGAAGCTGGACTAGATGGGCCTTTGGCCTGATCCAGCATGGCTCTTCTTATGTTCTGATGTTCTCTTACTCTGAGCAGAAAGCTGCCGGGTTTTGGGCTGGGCTTTTATTTGGGGGTTTATGTGACTTAAATATGAATCCACTCTACGTGATCAGGTAACTGCTTTCAATTCCTTGAACATGTCTTAATTGTACTGGACTGTATATTGTCCCTCATGACTGTAAGCCACCTTGGGTCCTTTTCCAAGGAGAAAGGAGGGGCAAAATACTTTAAAAACAATAATAATAAAAATTCAGGGGAAGATTTATTTATTTTATTTTAGAGTATTCTAACCCCGCCTTTTTCCTTGGGAAAGGCCCCAAGGGAGCTTACAGTCATGAGGGACAATATACAGTCCAATGCAAAGATACAGTACTCAAGGACTGAGAGCAGTGAATTGAGGGACATTGGACTGGATATAGGCCGTTACTTCACGAACCTCTCGCTGCGCGGCGAGCCGTGATTTCTGCGCGAATCGGTCGGTTTTGTCCGCACGATCCTCCATTTTGGATGCGGCGCCACCCCGACCACGCCCCGACCACGCCCCTAAACCGTGCTCCAAGCGGGGCGAGAGATTCCCCTGCCGGAGGCCGGGAATCTCCCTCGCTTCGCATCCCGCTTCGTATCCAAATTCACGTGTGGCCAGTTAAAAAGTATATTTTTTTAACTTACTTTTTCTCCGAAATGCCGATGCATAGATATTTCGGTTAACCCGTTCTTTTGATCTTGCCTTCTGTACACGGGGCAGGGGCAACAGAGGGGGGGCAAGCGTCCCCGGGTGACGTGAGCAGAGCCCCTCCGCTGGCAAGGGATGGCGAAGGGCTGCGCAGAGGGAGGGGGGATGGGATGTCGGTGCCGCCGCTGCAAGACACCCCCGCGCGCGCCCACCCAGAGAGCGGCGGCGGGGCACACAGGGCGATGAAGCTGAGAGAAGCCTCTCCCCGCCCCGCCCCCCCCAAAAAACCAACCCAGCAGCTCTGCTTCAGGGAAACACGATGGCCGCCCACAAGTCCTCTGACCGCAAATGACAGCCGGGTATTGATGCATCGATAGGCCGTGGTAATTTTTTTTAAAAAATAAAAGAAAGCAGAAACCGGACGTTGCAAGTAAGCTTCCGAATGCGAAGGGAGCACGTGAAGTACTACTGGATTCGACCCTAAAACCTCGCCCGGTGAGGACACGGAAAGAGGGGTGGGGGCGAATGGAGACCACGTGACTACCACGTGACCGACTTCGAATTCATAGCGAAGGCAATCACGCTGCGAAGAGAAGTTCTTCGTGAAGTGACGGCCATTGTCCCTCATTACTGGAAGCCACCTTGGGTCCTTTTTCGAAGGAGAAAGGGGGAAGATACTGTAAAATAAGATAAGATAAAATAAATCAATACATGGTGGCAACTTTAACAAGGGGACCAGATTCATCCCGGGCTAAGTTCTGTGCATTCCCATGCTCCCCCCCCCCAAGGGAAGGGATTCCCTCCTCCCCATTCAAATGGGGCAGAAGGAGGGCAATCAAAGGAGAGGAAGAGGAGGAGGGGTGAAAGGGTTGGGGTCTCCCCTTTCTGGGTACTGGGGAAGAGGAAGGCATGCCCCCATCCCACCCATCCCAAACCCTTGAGTTTCCCAGAAGGGGGGTCTCTGCAGCTCAGCGGTTCAAATCCCGGGTGCTGCCGCTCAGCGGACTGAGCTCCTGTGGTTCAACCCCCAGCTCCTGCCTAACCGAGCCTAGTTCGAAAACCGTGTAAAATGCAAGCAGATGAAATGGCGAAAACGCTGTAAGAAATAAATAAAACCAGGAAGAAATAAATAAAAGTGGAAAAAATTAAATTAAAGAGGGAAGGTAAAACAAGTGGTTCTTTGCAGCCATGCTGGCCATGTGGCTCCGGATTTGCACAACACTGGCTCTTCGGCTTGAAAAAGGAGACGAGCACGCATGTGCTGCGGGGGGGGGGAGCCTTTCCCTTTACTTACCCCTCCCCCTCCCTCGCAGAGCTAGAAGGGAGGCAGAGAAGGGAGGAGGGGGGTCACTCGGATTCCTCCAAGGGAGCGAGTTCCGCTTCCTAGAGTGGCAGGAAACGAAGGCTCCCAGGGAAGGAGGGGCTCCTTCTCTCCGCGTGGCTTTCCACCCCCCCCCCTCCAAAAGGCTCTCAGTGGTTCCTGGAAGGAGAAGGAAAGAGACCCCCCCCCCAGGAGGAGGAGGAGGGAGGTGCGTTGTGCAATTGGGGGTGTGATATGGGGGAGTGTAATGGGGGGGGGGGGAAGAGGTTGCAAGAGGGGAGGAGGAGGAGGGGGGCGTTGGAGATACTGTAAAATAAGATAAGATAAAATAAATCAATACATGCTGGCAACTTTAACAAGGGGACCAGATTCATCCCGGGCTAAATTCTGTGCATTCCAATGCCCCCCCCCAAGGGAAGGGATTCCCTCCTCCCCATTCAAATGGGGCAGAAGGAGGGAAATCAAAGGAGAGGAAGAAGAGGAGGAGGGGTGAAAGGGTTGGGGTCTCCCCTTTCTGTGTACTGGGGAGGAGGAACGCGTGCCCCCATCCCACCCATCCCAAACCCTTGAGTTTCCCAGAAGGGGTGTCTGCAGGTCAGCGGTTCAAATCCCGGGTGCTGCCTCTCAGCGGACTGAGCTCCTGTGGTTCAACCCCCAGCTCCTGCCTAACCAAGCCTGTTTCGAAAAGCAGGTAAAAATGCAAGCAAATCAAAAGGCGAAAACTCTGAAAGAAATAAATAAAAGCGGGGGAAAATAAATAGAAGTGGAAAAAATTAAATTAAAGAGGGAAGGTAAAACAATTGGTTCTTTGCAGCCATGCCGGCCATGTGGCTCCGAATTTGCACAACACTGGCTCTTCGGCTTGAAGAAGGAGACGAGCACGCAAGTGCTGCGCGGGGGGGGGAGCCGTTCCCTTTACGTACCCCTCCCCCTCCCTCGCAGAGCTAGAAGGGAGGCACTCGGATTCCTCCAAGGGAGCGAGTTCCGCTTCCTAGAGTGGCAGGAAACGAAGGCTCCCAGGGAGGGGGGCTCCTTCTCTCCGCGTGGCTTTCCACCCCCCCTCCAAAAGGCTCTCAGTGGTTCCTGGAAGGAGAAGGAAAGAGACACCCCCCCCCAGGAGGAGGAGGAGGAGGTGCGTTGTGCAATTGGGGGGATTGATATGGGGGACTGCAATGAGGGGAAGAGGTTGCAAGGGGGGAAGAGGAGGAGGGGGCGTTGGAGATGCAATGGGGGGAGTCCAGGAGGGAAGGTTCCCCCCCCCACTCCTTTGGGTCCGGAGGCAGGAAGAGGCTTCAAGAAGGCTATTCCACCATTTGGGGGAAATGGGAGGGGGGGTCCCATGGGAGACAAAAGGCACCGAGTGCGGCTTCTAAGAGTTGCAGTTATAGATAAGGAGGGGGGAAACAGAATGGACTCCCCTCCTTTGGTTCAGGATTTATTTATTTATTTATTTATTTATTTATTTATTTATTTATTTATTTATTTAGGTCCAAAATGCCTATTATTTTGTACAAAATACAATAAATACAAATTACAAAAAAGACAAACTCATAAACAACAGTCAGGATTTTGAAGGAATTCTGCCCCCCCCCCTCTTTTTTTCAGTATGGGGAGAGATGGCAAAGAAGGAAAGGGATTAAAGTTCATCCACTTCCAAGTTTACTTGTCCTGAGCAAAAATCTTAGCTCAGGTCTTCCGCGTCGCACTGGGGCTCTCTGTGTCCCCCTGCTTCTCTGCCCATGTGCAGAAGGCTTTTTCCACCCCCAAGGGCCCTTATCTTTCTCCAGCCCTTCTCTCAGAAGCACCCTGGGGCAGAGAGGGGCCTTTGGAAATGGGCCCTGACAGAATTACTATCAGTCATCACACAATATGCAATTATACAATATTAAGCTAAGCAGGGTCAGACCCAGTTAGTACTTGGATTGTGCGACCACCAGGGAATACCAGGTACTGTAGTCGCTAGGAGTAGGAACTGGCAAACCACTCCAGTATTCCGGCCTAGAAAAACTCCCATGGACAGGAGGTCACAACGAGTAAGTCACACCCGTAAAAACACAACACACACACATACAGTTATACAGCAAAAATCTCCAATTACGTTGATAAACTGATGGGGTCTGAACTCTCTTCAGGATATCCAGGAATGGGACCTTGGTCTCCTGGTGGACACCTCAAGGAAGGTGTCAACCCAGTGTGCGATAGCAGTGAAAAATGCCAACTCAATGCTAGAGTCCTTAGGAGTGGTATAGAAAATAATTCAGCACGTGTCCTTTTGCCTCTTTATAAATCTACAGTGAGGCCGCATGTGGAGTGTTGTGTACAGTTCTGGTCACCCTCCCTCCAGAAGGATATTATGGAAATGGGAAAAGTGCAGAGGAGGGCATCCAGAATGATTTGGAGACTGGAACACTTTCCTTACCGTCTGGAACAACTTACCATCTGAGGCTGCAACGGCTTGGGCCTCTTCAGTCTTGAACGACGGTGCCTTATAAGTGACCTGATTGAAGTTTATAAAACCATACATGGTGTGGACAAAATGTATAAAGAAAAGCTGTTTTGCCTATCGCAGAACACTAGAACTACTTATAGCCGTGTTGCTTTAATGCAATGTTGTCAATTAATCCTGTAAGATGTCCCTCAATTCCTTGTTCTCAAATACTTGAACATGTCTTAATTGTGCCAGACTGTATATTATCCCTCATTACTGTAAGCCGTCTTGGATCATTTTCCAAGGAGAAAGGCAGGTAAAACTACTCTAAAACAAATAAATAATAAATAGGACTAGGGGGCACTCCATAAAATTGTTGGGTGATTGATCTCAAACAAATAAGAGAGTACTTCTTCACTTCAAGGATCACTGGTCTCTGGAACCTTGACAGTTTTAAGAAAGGCTTGGGCAAGGGTATCAATGGCTATCATGGATACCTAAGGACAACCTCTGGGAGAGATAGGCAGGAGATCTCTCAATGCCAAATCTTACACAGGTGAAGACAACTGCTTGGGAATACCATGGTGAGCCACTGTGTGAGACAGAATGCTGGACTGGATGGGCTGGGGCCTGTTCCAGCTAGGCTGTTCTTCTCTTCTTAATGGGTGAAAGCATTTATATAGTATTTTTATGCCTCCTAGGTAAGTGAGGCCAAAACCTCTAAGCAGAGTTCAGCCCCACTGGGTCTCTTTTAAGGTGAAAAGCAGGGTAGCAATATTTGAAATAAATAGTTTGGCGGAATAAAGTGCAGGAGGCTGTGGAACAATTTGCATCCGTTTTTTACCCTGAGGATCACTGGTCTGTGGAACTCCCTGCCAGAAGAAGTGGACAAGTTCAGGGGGAACAAGGGCATCAGGGACTCTCAATATGGATGCGTAAGGACAACCTCCGGGTTGGGGAGATAGCTAGGATATCTCTCAATGCCATTTGCAGGGAATCGTAAGCGGGTGAAAACATCTCCTTGGGAATACCCTGAAGCAAATGGTGATCCATTGTGTGAGATAGAATGCTGGACTGGATGGGCTAGGGCCCGTTCCAGGAAGGCTGTTCTTATGTTCTTAATATGTGAGAGGATTTATATAGTATTTTATACCTCCTAAATAAATAAATTCTTTGGGGGAGTAAACTGCAGAAGGCTGTGGAACAATTTGCATCCCTTTCTTACCCTGCAGCTCACAAGACCTTTCCCAGCATGGACGAGAACCATTTCCTCACAGATTGTCACAGGAGGAGTGAGATAAATCCCCTAGTTTTCCTCAGAATATTCACCCTTCTCACTGAGGTGGGTGGAGGTGTGCCTACCCTGGAACTGTGTTACTAAATTTGAAACTTTTTGTGGTCATTTATATTTTGCAGGTAAGATGCTGTAGCGAAGAAATAAAAGAGGAGGACACCAAGCGCCAGAGGAAGAGGGTGAATATTCAGATGCAAATAGGGTGTTGAGAATCAAACCAGAATGAAGAGGCTGAGAGGAAAACAGAGAGGTGTAAAAATGGTCAAATCTATTATTAGTCAGGAGAAAGATAAAGCGGTTCCAAAAACATCCATAGAAGAGGAAAGACGTGAGCATCACAAGTGTGGAAGATCTTGCGCTACTTCCTCCACAATTTGTTCCAATAGGAAAATTCACCAAGGCGAGAAGTCATTTGAATGTCTGGAGTGTGGAAAGAGATTCAGTCGAGCCGAACACCTTGCTAATCATCACAGAACCCACAGAGGCAAGAAGCCGTTTGAATGTCTGGAGTGTGGAAAGAGGTTCAGTCAAGCTGGAAGCCTTGCTAGGCATCACAGGTTCCACACAGGCGAGAAGCCGTTTGAATGTCTGGAGTGTGGAAAGAGGTTCAGTCAAGCTGGACACCTTGCTAGCCATCACAGAATCCACACAGGCGAGAAGCCATTCGAATGTTTTGAGTGCGGAAAGAGGTTCAGTCATGCTGGACACCTTGCTAGGCATCGTAGAATCCACACCGGCAAGAAGCCATTTGAATGTCTGGAGTGTGGAAAGAGGTGCAGTCAAGCTGGAAGCCTTGCTAGCCATCACAGAATCCACACAGGCGAGAAGCCATTTGAATGTCTGGAGTGTGGAAAGAGGTTCAGTCAAGCTGGAAACCTTGCTAGGCATCACAGAATCCACACAGGCGAGAAGCCATTTGAATGTTTTGAGTGCGGAAAGAGGTTCAGTCATGCTGGACACCTTGCTAGGCATCACAGAATCCACACCGGCAAGAAGCCATTTGAATGTCTGGAGTGTGGAAAGAGGTTCAGTCACTCTTCTAACCTTGCTAGCCATCATAGGATCCACACAGGCAAAAAGCCGTTTGAATGTTTTGAGTGCGGAAAGAGGTTCAGTGTTTCTGGAAGCCTTGCTAGCCATCACAGGACCCACACAGGCGAGAAGCCATTTGAATGCCTGGAGTGTGGAAAGAGGTTTAGTCAAACTGGAAGCCTTGCTAGCCATCACAGGACTCACACGGGCGAGGAGCCATTTGAATGTCTGGAGTGTGGAAAGAGGTTCAGTCAAGCTGGAAGCCTTGCTAGCCATCACAGAATCCACACAGGCGAGAAGCCATTTGAATGTCTTAAGTGTGGAAAGAGGTTCAGTCAAGCTGGACACCTTGCTAAACATCACAGGATCCACACAGGCGAGAAGCCATTTGAATGTCTGGAGTGCGGAAAGAGGTTCAGTGTTTCTGGAAGCCTTGCTAGGCATCACAGAATCCACACAGGCGAGAAGTCATTTGAATGCCTGGAGTGTGGAAAGAGGTTTAGTCAAACTGGAAGCCTTGCTAGCCATCACAGGACTCACACGGGCGAGGAGCCATTTGAATGTCTGGAGTGTGGAAAGAGGTTCAGTCAAGCTGGAAGCCTTGCTAGCCATCACAGAATCCACACAGGCGAGAAGCCATTTGAATGTCTTAAGTGTGGAAAGAGGTTCAGTCAAGCTGGACACCTTGCTAAACATCACAGGATCCACACAGGCGAGAAGCCATTTGAATGACTGGAATGTGGTAAGACATTCAGTGTTTCTGGACACCTTGCTAGCCATCACAGGACCCACACAGGCGAGAAGTCATTTGAATGCCTGGAGTGTGGAAAGAGGTTCAGTCAAGCTGGAAGCCTTGCTAGCCATCACAGGACTCAAGACGGGCGAGAAGCCATTTGAATGCGAGGACTGAGCAGCCTTTTTCTGTCATTCTGGTATGCCATTTCTACACATCTTAGGACCCACTTATTCAAAAAGACTTTGAAAACTCTGGAGTGTGGGGGAAAAGACACACAATCCTTGTTCAACAACCCATGTTAAGATTTCATACTATGTATATGTTATAATGTAATATTTTAACTTGGCTGAAGGTATCTGAGCCAAGGACGATCTCTCTGAGTTAATTGGATACAGATTCTGAACACATAGTACAGACATAGCCAAACTTTGGCCTTCCTGATGTTTTGGACCACAACTCCCAGAATTCCAAGCCTGTATTTCCAATGGCAAAGGATTGTGGGAGTTGTGGTCCGGACTGTGGGAGTTGTGGTCCAACCATCTGGAGGGCCAAAGTTTGGACATGCCTGACCTAATATATACTGGGCATAATCAATTAAAACAAAATTAAACACGTGGCAGGCGCTTGTGATCTCAAGGATAGATTATTGCAACACTCTCTAAATGGGGTTGCCCTTGAGTATTATTGGGAGACTACTGCGGGTACAAAATCCGGTGGCCAGACTGTTGGTTGGTGTTGGCAGATGTGACCACATCATCCCAGTTTTGACCCATTTGCATTGGCTGCCCATTTTGTCCTGAATAAGGTTCAAGGTACTGGTTTTGACTTACAAAACCCTCCACGGCTTGGGACCTGAGTACCTGGCAGAACGGATCTTCCAGAGGTCAACTGAGGCCCGAACCACCAGAATGTCTCAGGCGTTGTCACTTCAGGTGGCCGTTTCTAGGGGGGCATTGAAATCCATTACTTGAAACTGGACCTTCTCTGTGTCTGCCTCTACATTTGGAACAAACTGCCAAGTGAGATTCGCCTTGCACTGTCCCTGACGGCCTTCAAAAAAGCGCTTAAGACCTTGCTTAGAGAAGCATTTGGAAGCCATTAGGGATTATTTTTTTTGGGGGGGGGGTGGTTCTGTTCCGCCATCATGCAAATTATTATTGTTATTTTTAATTGGTTGATTTGTTTAATATTTGTGTTTATTTTCCTGTAATTGTTGTATTCCAGCCAGAGTTCCATTGGGAAGAGGGGGGTGTATAGAAATATAAATAAATACACAATATATACTGCTTATTGATTGCACACATACGAATTGATCTGATATACAGTAATGTTGTGTGTAATGATATAATTTGGTACAGTGGGTCTATGCTGATGTAACTTGATGTAATGTCTAATGATGTAATGTATTCTGTGATTGCTGCGAGAGTTGTATAGTAGGGAGATGTTACAATTAAGGTTCATCTGCTTTAAGTCAAATCACTCACTGTCTATTGCCTTGTTAAACCGATTGCTTGATGTAATTCTGTGTTGGATGCTTTTTATATATCGCAACTGAATTTTTACCTACCTACCTGAGTGTCTTCTCTCCAACCAGTCATAAAATCTATTCCGTGATTTCTTTTATTCTTACTGTCATTCTGTCCATCTCAGCACAGGCTAAGATTTTTGGTACAATTATTTCCTCCTTAGCTAGGTTTTCATTTTTCCACATTTGGGCCCACGCTATTCTAGCGGCAGTCAAGATATGTAATATAATATACCTGTCTTGTATATTAACATTTTTGGCATAATACCTAATAAAACATTTCTGGTTAAATTCTATCTTCAGCTTGGTTATTTCTTTGAGTCGAATATGTATTTTAACCCAGTATTTCTTTGCCCTCGCACAACACCACCATGCAGGATAATACATCCCATCATGATTTTCACCTTTCCAACATTTGTTAGACCAGTTTGTAAACATTTTTGCTCATCCAGTTGGTGGTAAGTGTCAACGAGAAAAATATTCATATAAATTTTCTTTATAGGATGTTGCCAGAGTTGGTTTGTTATTCAGACTCCATAACTTTTGCCATTTCTCTAGTTCAATTGTGTAAACAATATTCTTGGCCCAATATATCATTCTCCCATCTACTTGCTCATCTTCCATTTTGAAATCTAGCAGAAGGTTATAAAGTTTATTAATTAAGTTATCTTCTGTTAAGTAACATTTTATCAAATTGAGGCTCTTCTTTGTAAAAATCCTTGTAATTTAAGATCTTTATACGCAGATGCCTCTCTTCTGATTTCATCCCTTCCGACACTTTTTGAAAATGCTTTTGAATGGCTTTTATCCAGTGCTCTGTGCTTCTGTATTGTTTTATGTAGCAAACACTTTATGAAGTGTTTTTAATTGTAGATGTGTAATAGAATGTTAATATTTAATAGTAATTGATTAAAAGGCAGAAGGGTTGCAGGGGAGCCCCCCCCCCCCGGTGAAAGCACCCCGACCCACTCCAGGGCAGGAGGGCAGTGGGGAGGGGCCAAAGAGGAGGAGGCAAGGGTGCTTCTCTCCCTCCTGAGTGAAGCTCTTTGGGAGGGGGATTCTCAATAGGCCAAGGTTCTAACCCTTTAAAAGAGGAAGGGAGGAGTTGGAAAGAGGCATCTGAGAAACAGGAAACCTTGAAACCTATTTCTATAGATGTGTGTAAAATGTATGTGAGAAAGGTGGAAGACAATTGTGACAAAATGCAGGAACTAGACTGTAATACAAACCAGCCAACAGGTGGCCAAGTTTGCAGATGACACCAAACTTTTCCTTGTGGTAAAAACCAGAGAAGATTGTGAAGAACTCCAGAAGAAACTCTCCAAACTAGGGGGAATGGGCTATGAAATGGCAAATGCGTTTTAATGTAGCCAAATGTAAAGTAATGCATATTGGGGCAAAAAAATCAGAACTTTATCTACCAACTCATGGGCTCTGAGTTATCCGTGACGGATCAGGAAAGAGATCTTGGTGTGTTGGTGGACAGCTCCATGAAGGTGTCTCCCCGATGTGTGGCAGCGGTGAAGAAGGCCAATTCCATGCTGGGATTATCAAAAAGGGGATTGAAAATAAAACAGCCAACATTATAATGCCATTATAGAAAACAATAGTAAGGCCGCACCTGACGTATTGTGTACAATTATGGTCACCGCATCTCAAGAAAGACATAGTAGAACTGGAAAAGGTGCAGAAGAGAGCGACTAAAATGATTACTGTGCTGGGGCACCTCCCTTATGAGGAAAGGTTAAAACATTTGGGGCTCTTTAGTCTGGAAAAAAGGCGCCTGAGGGGGGATATGATTGAGACGTACAAAATATTGCAGGGCATGAGTAAAGTGGATAGAGGGAAGCTCTTCTCCCTCTCCCAAAATACCAGAACTAGGGGACATCCACTCAAATTGAGGGCTGGGAGAGTAAGAACAGACAAAAGAAAATATTTTTTCACCCAGAGTATTGTTAGTCTAAGTAACTCCCTGGCACAGGATGTGGCATCTGGCTTGGATGCCTTCAAAAGGGGATTGGACAGATTCCTGGAGAAAAAGTCCATCACAGGTTACAAACCATGATGGAAAGATATGTAATCTCCAGGCTTAAAACCGGGGTACTTCAAGGGCCAGATGCAGGGGAGTGGTATCAGGAGACAGATATCTAGTCTCATGTGCTCCCAAACGCATCTGGTGCGGCCACTGTGAGATACAGGAAGCTGGACTAGATGGGCCTTTGGCCTGATCCAGCGTGGCTCTTCTTATGTTCTGATGTTCTCTTACTGTGAGCAGAAAGCTGCCGGGTTTTGGGCTGGGCTTTTATTTGAGGGTTTATGTGACTTAAATATGAATCCACTGTACGTGATCAGGTAACTGCTTTCAATTCCTTGAACATGTCTTAATTGTACTGGACTGCATATTGTCCCTCATGACTGTAAGCTACCTTGGGTCCTTTTCCAAGGAGAAAGGAGGGGCAAAAATACTCTAAAAATAATAATAATAAAAATTCAGGGGAAGATTTATTTATTTTATTTTAGAGTATTCTAACCCCGCCTTTTTCCTTGGGATAGGACCCAAGGTAGCTTACAGTCATGAGGGACAATATACAGTCCAATGCAAAGATACAGTACTCAAGGACTGAGAGCAGGGAATTGAGGGACATTGGACTGGATATTGTCCCTCATTACTGGAAGCCGCCTTGGGTCCTTTTTCGAAGGAGAAAGGGGGGGAATACTGTAAAATAAGATAAGATAAAATAAATCAATAAATGGTGGCAACTTTGAAAAGGGGACCAAATTCATCCCGGGCTAAGTTCTGTGCATTCCCATGCTCCCCCCCCCAAGGGAAGGGATTCCCTCCTCCCCATTCAAATGGGGCAGAAGGAGGGCAATCAAAGGAGAGGAAGAGGAGGAGGGGTGAAAGGGTTGGGGTCTCCCCTTTCTGGGTACTGGGGAAGAGGAAGGCATGCCCCCATCCCACCCATCCCAAACCCTTGAGTTTCCCAGAAGGGGGGTCTCTGCAGCTCAGCGGTTCAAATCCCGGGTGCTGCCGCTCAGCGGACTGAGCTCCTGTGGTTCAACCCCCAGCTCCTGCCTAACCGAGCCTAGTTCGAAAACCGTGTAAAATGCAAGCAGATGAAATGGCGAAAACGCTGTAAGAAATAAATAAAACCAGGAAGAAATAAATAAAAGTGGAAAAAATTAAATTAAAGAGGGAAGGTAAAACAAGTGGTTCTTTGCAGCCATGCTGGCCATGTGGCTCCGGATTTGCACAACACTGGCTCTTCGGCTTGAAAAAGGAGACGAGCACGCATGTGCTGCGGGGGGGGGAGCCTTTCCCTTTACTTACCCCTCCCCCTCCCTCGCAGAGCTAGAAGGGAGGCAGAGAAGGGAGGAGGGGGGTCACTCGGATTCCTCCAAGGGAGCGAGTTCCGCTTCCTAGAGTGGTAGGAAACGAAGGCTCCCAGGGAGGGGGGGGGCTCCTTCTCTCCGCGTGGCTTTCCACCCCCCCCTCCAAAAGGCTCTCAGTGGTTCCTGGAAGGAGAAGGAAAGAGACCCCCCCAGGAGGAGGAGGAGGAGGAGGAGGTGCGTTGTGCAATTGGGGGTGTGATATGGGGGAGTGCAATGGGGGGGGAAGAGGTTGCAAGGGGGGAAGAGGAGGAGGGGGCGTTGGAGATGCAATGGGGGGAGTCCAGGAGGGAAGGTTCCCCCCCCCCCATTTGGGTCCGGAGGCAGGAAGAGGCTTCAAGAAGGTCATTCCACTATTTGGGGGAAATGGGAGGGGGGGGGTCCCATGGGAGACAAAAGGCACGGAGTGCGGCTTCTAAGAGTTGCATTTATAGATAGGGAGGGGAGGAACAGAATGGACTCCCCTCCTTTGGTTCAGGATTTATTTATTTATTTATTTATTTATTTATTTATTTATTTATTTAGGTCCAAAATGCCTATTATTTTATACAAAATACAATAAATACAAATTACAAAAAAGGCAAACACATCAACAACAGTCAGGATTTTGAAGGAATTCTGCCCACCCTCCTTTTTTTCCAGTATTGGGGGGGGGGAGATGGCAAAGAAGGAAAGGGATTAAAGTTCCTCCACTTCCAAGTTTCCTTGTCCTGAGCAAAAATCTGAGTCCAGGTCTCCCGGGTCCCACTGGGGCTCTCTGTGTCCTCCTGCTTCTCTGCCCATGTGCAGAGGGCTCCCCCCCCCAGGGCCCTTATCTTTCTCCAGCCCTTCTCTCAGAAGCACCCTGGGGCAGAGAGGGGCCTTTGAAAATGGGCCCTGACAGAATTACAATCAGTCATCACACAATATGCAATTATACAATATTAAGCTAAGCAGGGTCAGACCTAGTTAGTACTTGGATTGGGCGGCCACCAGGGAATACCAGGTGCTGTAGGCGCCAGGAGTGGGAACTGGCAAACCACTCCAGTATTCCGGCCTAGAAAAACTCCCATGGACAGGAGGTCACAATGGGTTAAACACAACACACACACACATACAGTTATACAGCAAAAATCTCCAATTACGTTTATAAACTGATGGGGTCTGAACTCTCTTCAGGATATCCAGGAAAGGGACCTTGGTCTCCTGGTGGACACCTCAAGGAAGGTGTCCACCCAGTCTGCTGCAGCAGTGAAAAGCCAACTCAGTGCTAGAGTCCTTAGGAGTGGTATAGAAAATAATTCATCAGGTGTCCTTTTGCCTCTTTATAAATCTACAGTGAGGCTGCATGTGGAGTGTTGTGTACAGTTCTGGTCACCCTCCCTCCGGAAGGATATTATGGAAATGGGAAAAGTGCAGAGGAGGGCAACCAGAATGATTTGGAGACTGGAACACTTTCCTTACCATCTGGAACAACTTACCATCTGAGGCTGCAACGGCTTGGGCCTCTTCAGTCTTGAACGACGGTGCCTTATAAGTGACCTGATTGAAGTTTATAAAACCATACATGGTGTGGACAAAATGTATAAAGAAAAGCGGCAGCAGCAGTCATGCAGGTTGGCTGCTCCGGCGTGTTTTTACCTTTTGTTGAATCAATATAAAGTTTATTGTCTTGGCTATAAGCCATCACAATCAGAGATTACAGAAAAAATAAATAGATAAAACAATCATGGCATTAAAAGGAGAAGAAAAGAAAAAAAGGAAGCCATATAAATAGGGTTCTCTTGAGTTGACCTCCCTTGCCAGACAGGAGGGGGTAGAAGAGAGCACTGATACCACCTCATGTCAGGGAGTCCCCTACACAGCTCACCGCAATTGTGCTCAAAAAGTTGGCACAAATTTTTCTAGCAGCTTTGGCAAACCTAGCAACTCTATAAGTGATGGAAGGGTCATAGTCTGAAAGCAGCCTACCTACTTTAACCTGAGGACTCTGCGCCTGCAAAGGGGCCAAGATGTTTCCTAGAAGGTTGGCCCTTGGGTTGTGGTAGAGGTGGCAATTTAATAGATAGTGAGCCACATCCTCTATCTCAGCTGCGCCACAGATACAAAGTCTTAGATGTCTGGGTACATTACTGTACCTTCCATCCAAGACAGCAGTTGGCATAGTTTGGAAGCGGAGTTCAGTAAAGGCTGTTCTCAAAGAGGGAATAGTAAGTGAATGTAAATAATGTGCCCTTGAATGATTGGTTTTCCATAGATGGTACCACTGGGAGAAGCCTGAAGAACTGATTAGGGCAAGGTCCTGATCATTGTTGTGTTTATATATCCACTCCTTCAGCATACTTTTAACTCCTGAGAAAACATAAATATCAGTGGAAAGAGATTTAGATTTCAAAAGGTTTTGTACCAAAGTGGCCCATCCACCACCCTTCCACTGCTCCATCAGACAATGTTTGGGGAGACGATGGTCAGGCATGTCCAATATTCTTTTATAATAACAGAATATGGCAAGAGTTGCCCTAGCTTTGATGGAGACCATGTCTGTTTCTACTCTAAGGAAGGCTGCTGGGGTCCCTTGTGGTACCGCTAGGATGTGCCTCAGGAATTTATTCTGCTCTACTTCAAGTGTATGTAGGATGTTTGGATCCAAACCCCAGATCTCAATTCCGTATTGCATTTGTGCAATCACTCTTCCTGAGAAGACCTTTAAAGCTGGGAGTACCAGTTTGCCGCCCTTGGAGTGAAAAAATTTAATTAGAGCATGACTAGATTTCTGAGCTGAGATTTTAACAGCCTTGACCTGTGTTTTCCAGCAGTTTCTCTCATCAAAATGCACTCCCAAATATTTGAAGGTGTGTACTTGTTCTATCCTGTCCTCACCAATACACCAGTTGAATTTGGGGGGCTGCCTTCCAAAGATCAAGACTTTAGACTTTGCGTGATTTATTTTAAGGTGTTCTAACTCACTAAACTCTCTAAGCTTATTCAAGCTTCTCTTGAGCCCCTTCTTGTTCATAGATAATAGGACAATATCATCCGCATAAATAAGTGCTGCGATCTTATAGTTACCAATTGAAGGAGGAAAATGATCGGGATGGTTTACAGCTTTTACGATATCATTGATATAAAAGTTAAAGAGGAGAGGTGCGAGCAGGCATCCCTGTCTAACACCTTTGTTTACACAGATTTCCTCTGAAACCCTTCCATCTGAACTAATCCTTACCCTCAATTTTGAATTAGTATAAAGTTCCTGTAATAGAAATAGCAACCTCTTATCAATATCTGTTGTTGCAAGCTTATCCCAAAGACGGTTCCTAGTAATTGTGTCAAATGCGGAAGAGAAGTCAATAAAGGCTGCAAAAAGCCATTTGAAAGGGTTAGTGGTATATTTGCAGACTAGATGGTGTAGCACAAAGATCTGGTCCACCGTGCTATGGCCCTTCCTAAACCCAGCTTGTTCCTGATGGAGGATATTGCTCCCCTCCATCCACTCTTCCAGCTTCTGCATTAGGAAGCGGGTGTAAAGCTTGGAACTAATATCTAGTAAACTAATGGGACGATAATTCTGGGGGTTCGTTTTGTCACCTTTTTTATAAATTGGAAAAATTATGCTCTGCCTCCAGCCCTCTGGAAAAGTTCCTGTATGGTTGATATAAGTAAAAAGCTGTGCTAAGATGGGAGCCCACCATTCCATATTGCTTTTATAAACCTCTGGAGGGATCATGTCTTCACCTGGTGCTTTGTTTAGTGCTAAAGCCTCAATAAGTGAACAGACTTGAGATTCTGACACTGGGGGCCACTCTGGTGTGGAGTTTAGCAAAATTTGTGTAGAATTCATGTTATTGGGCCCCACAACTAAATCACTGTCAAAAATTTTCCTGAAGTGGGAGCACCAGGTATTTGCTGTAATACAGGCATTAGGTGTAGCACTAATATCTAGATCTGGGAGAGAGATCATCCTTCAGAACTTTCTCTCTCTCCTCTCCATCACTGCCTGTCCTAGTTCCTGCCACCGTGCTTACTCAAACAATTTTTTCTTATGTCTTAGAAGCTCTTTATATTTTGAGCAGAAGCAGGCCAGCTCCTTCAGGTCAGAACTCGACTTAGACCGTCTTGTCCTTCTCGTTAAGTGAGCTAGGCGCTTTTTGGCTAATCTACATTCTTTGTCATACCAACTTTCCCTATGAGTGGCAGAGCTTGACCCCTGTGTCTTATTGGCTAAGAGTGGTCTTAAATTTGAAGTAATATAGTTTATACCTTCTACAGGGTCTAATTCACCACTCACAATGCCCCTATGGGCGTTCAACAGGTGTGGTTTACTTAGCTGTTCCCGAATGGTCAGGTCGACCAGTGGGGACCATTTTAAACGTTTCCCCATGACCATAGTTCTCTCGGCCCAGTCAGCTGGTGGGGGAGGTAATTGTGGAATAACCATTGGGATTTGAAGACAAATAGGTAGGTGGTCACTATCAGGACGATCTAGTACATTATATTCAGTTTCCTGAAATACCAACCTTGGGGAGCAAAAAATGTAATCAATGACACTACCTGCCCTGCTGTTAAGGAAAGTGAAATATCCCTTTGAGATGTCCCAGGAACTGCCATGAAGGCAAGTTAACTGTAGAACAGCCATTGTCTCTACCAGCTTCCTGCCTTGTTTATTAAATGATTTATCTGATGAATGACGCCCAGGAGGGAAAGGTTCATAAAAAACTGGGCCAAGATCTATACCCAGCTCATTGGGGTCACAGCCTACTCTGGCGTTAAAATCATCACACACGACAATATCAGCCTTGGGGTGCAGAAGCTCAGATCGTGTGATGGCCTCTTCTAAGTCATTCCAAAAAGTTGGGAGGATGCCAGCTGAATCTGGTGGGCAGTAAGCATTAACACAAATTAGGGAATCCATCCCATTTCCCCAGCTCCCCTTAATCAATACTGACAATATAAAGTTATTGTCAGACCGATAAATAACTTCCGTCTCTACATCCAGCTTTACCGAGACTAAGATAGCAAGGCCTCCTTTAGCCCTCCCCTTAGTGGAGGATTTGCGGGCAGGAGACAGAAATGTACTGTATCCTTGCAAGACCAGTGAAGAGGTGTCCATTAACCAGGTTTCCTGTAAACAAAGGATATGAAATCCAGAAAGTAAGTTCCCAAAGTCCTGGTCCATCAGCTTATTTTGCCACCCAGCAATGTTCCATGATAGAATTAAAAGTGGACACTAGGAATTTGACTGGATGTGAGGTTTGGAGCCATTCAGTCATTCAGGAGGCAGAGCACCAGCAGAGAGCCTTGGCTCAGAGGGTGATTCAGCCTGGGTGGTTGTTTTGGGGCAGCAGGATTCATGGAGGTTGACAAGTTCCTGCCTTACCACCTCCATCTTTTGAAGCAACTGTAGCTGGTTTTCCCAGGCAAGGGCACCAAAATTGTCCAGGGCCTTTTTGGAGACAGCTTCCTCGCTGATGTCAGGCTGTGTCAGCAAATCTCTCAAAATTTGGTTAGTGGTCAAAGAAAAATCTGAAGGCACAGACGTAGGTGGGGGAGCGGGTCTAAGGGGTCTAGTTTCGCCTGCTGCCATGTTTTAATTTCTTTTTAATTTTGCTCTGGGGCTCGCCCGGCTGTGAAGGGGGACTTCAAGGGGGCTCGTCTGAGGCCGAGAACGAAGTTGCCACTGTCCTTTTTTCGGCTTTCTTCTAACCGGTATGAGCGTTCCCCTCCCCCCCCACCACCTCCATTCCCCTACCTGCTTAGCCGTCCCCTGCCTGCTTGCCTTCCCAGGACTGGGGCCGCCGTCGGAGTGGCGGATGGCTGTCGGCGCTGGACCTTGGGGGTCGGGGCTCCGCCGCGCTCCGCCGCCTTGTGTGCCTGCCGCTTCTCGCTTTCCCGGCGGCTCTGTTTTCTCTGCGGCTCGACTGCGGCCCTGTTCGACCGCCGCGGACTGCCGCCACCGCCGCCATGCCGCGTTCCTGCGGCTCTGTTCGACCGCGGCTTCATCGGTGCTGGGCGCCACCGCTGCGCTTTGCTCCAGCCGCTCTTCGCCATCCTTTCCGGCGTGGGGCTTTCACCCCCGGGAGCTGTCGCCACCGCCGTTGTCTGCGGGCCCCCCCGCCGAGTACTGTCACCTTTCTCGGCGCGGGGGTCTGCCCCGGGAGTTGCCGCTGCTGCCTGCGGCCTCTATCAGATGCCGCCACCTTCCCCGGCTCGAGGAGCCCACTCCGGGAGCCGCCGCTGTCACAGCGGCTTGGCGCTCCCCCTCCGGACGTCTCCATCCTTCCCGGCGTGGGGTTTCACTCCGGGAGCCGTTGCCGCCGCCATTCTCTGCGCCCCCCCGCCGAGCGCTGCCACCTTTCTCGGCGTGGGGGTCTGCCGGATGCCGCCATCTTCTCGGTGGGGGGAGCCCGCCCTGGGAGCCACCGCTGCCGCAGCCATTCTACGCCCCCGCCGGACGCCTCCGTGCTTTCCGGCGTGGGGCTTTCATCCCGGGAGCCGTCGCCGCCGCTGTTGTCTGCGGCCCCCCGCCGAATGCCGCCACCGTCTCGACGCGGGGGTTTGCCCTGAGAGTCCCCGCCGTCATCGCCACCGCTGCCTGCGGTGCCACACCGGATGCTGCCATCTCCTCCGGCGTGGGGAGTTCGTCCCGGGAGCCGCCACCGCCGCAGCTGCTTTGCGGCCCTCCACCAGACACTGCCATTCTCCCCGGCGTGGGGCTTCCCGGGGGCCGCCGGACATTGCCATCGTCCCCGACATGGGGTTTCCCTGTCGAAGGATGTCGCCGCTGCCGTTGCTTGCGGCCCCACTAGACACTGCCATCCCCTGGCGGGGGGAAGCCCGCCCGGGAGTCGCCGCTGTTGCCACCACCGCCACCTGCGGCCCTACACTGGATGCCACCATCTTCCCTGTGCGGGGGACTTGCCTTAGGAGCTGCCGCTGTTGCAGCCTCTCCAACGGATATTGCCACCTCCCCCGGCGTGGGGTTTCCCCTCCGGGAGCCGCTGCCGCCGCCGCTGATTACAGTCCCCCACCGGATGCCGCCAACTTCTCTGCCGCTGCCACCTGCGGACCCCAACGGACACTGCCTTTTCTGCGGCTCGGAGGTCGCCTCTCGTGCTGTTACTTCCCTGCGTCTCCCCCCGGACTATTACCATCGACCGGGCTCTACCTTGGAGGCCGCATCCGCTCCTGCCGCCAATTATTAACACCTGGCTTGGCAGGCCCCCTCTGAGACTTTGACAGGTGGGGGGAAGCCACCCTGGTTTGGGTCTACTTGCTCTTACCGAGTTCTTACCGCTCTTACCAAGTTAACATCCATTGGACTAGTCTGTACCCGCACTTGGCGTGTTTCCTCCAACGGAGAGGGAGCCTAGCCTCCACCTTTGGCCGTTGGGAGGCTCCGACAGCCTTCGTAGGCTGGGGATCAGCCTCCTTAATAGCCACTGTTGTCGGCTCGACCTCCTCTCCCTCCCCCCCTCCTCCCCCCGCTTTCCATCAGCAGCCTATGTGAGCCCACTATTCTTCACTTTTAGCTTATTTTGCTTGGTTTACTTGTATTTTTATTTGCCAGTTGTATTTTGTGTTATGCTGTTGTATATCCTGTCTGTACTCCGAAATTGATTGTTGTATAGCTGTATATTTTCTTTATTCTTATTTATAGTTGTATTTTGTGTAGGGGTTTTTTTTTCTGCCATCATGCAGGCAGGGACCACAATACCTGTCGTGTCGGGCCGTGGTACGCTAGGGGCTGGGGGGTTAGTCGGCTAAGAAGAACTCAGGCCAGGCATCTTGTGCCTGTCCCCCGTTCTGACCCCTCAGCTCGCTGTCACGTGCCTCGGAGCCACTCCGCCAGCGCCTCCGATCTTTCTTGCCTCCTGTTGAATGCCAGGTCGGTCCATAACAAGATACCCAACCTGGCGTGTATTACCGAGACCTGGGTGGGCGCAGAGGGGGGGCCGTCCCTCGCCCAGCTGTGCCCCCCTGGCTTTCTGGTACAGGGGGCGGGAAGATCGGAGGGTCGTAAGGGGGGTGGGGTGGCCATTGTTTACAGGGATACTATTCAAATCAGTAGGGCCTTGACGTTGGTGATTCCAGGGTTGGAATGTGTCCATCTGTTGGTTGGGCAGCGGGACAGGTTTGGCATTGTGCTCGGTTACCGCGCTTCCCGCAACCCAGCACAATCCCTACCAGAGCTCACCAAGTTCATCGCCGCTGCACTGTTGAGAACCCCCCGCCTTTTGGTGGTGGGTGATCTCATCGTGCATGCTGGCTGTGACCTGTCTGGTGCTGCTCTGGAATTCATGGAGTCCATGACCTCCATGAACCTGTCCCAGCATGTTTTATGCCCAGCCCACAGATCCGGACACACCCTGGATCTGGTATTTTCCTCCACGCCCGAGGATTCGTGTCTGAGGGTGTGGGACCTTGTTCCCACCCCCGTGTCATGGTCAGACCATCACCTGCTGTCTTTCTCTATGTCAATCGCCGCCCCACCCCGCGGGGACCTTCGGCCAACTGTTTGGGCCCGCCCCCGTAGGCTCCTAAACCCTGATCGGTTTCGGGAAGTCTTCGGAGGGTCTCCTGGCGGACTGGCTGACGATCTGGTAGACTCCATGGTAGATCAATAGTTCGTCAAAACATCCCGGGCTGTCAACCAGATCGCCCCTAGGCGCCGCATCCGCTGCAGAGCTCGTTCCTCACCGTGGTTCACGGAAGAGCTTCGAGCGATGAAGCACGAATGGAAGAGGCTGGAACGCAGCTGGAGGAAGAACCGGTCGGCGACTAAGAAGGCTGCAGTCATCGCTCAGTCCAGGCGCTATGTTCATGCGATCAGAGTGGCCAGAAGATCT
Source organism: Phrynocephalus guinanensis (assembly GCA_037367245.1). Taxonomy (NCBI): domain Eukaryota; kingdom Metazoa; phylum Chordata; class Lepidosauria; order Squamata; family Agamidae; genus Phrynocephalus; species Phrynocephalus guinanensis. The sequence continues at coordinate 2,987,486 of CM074744.1, read as the reverse complement.
TATAACAGCCTGAGAATTAGTGAGGCCTCGAACCGCCAAGCGGAATTATTCCGTGTGGTTCGTGACCTCACTAATCCTGGACTGTCTAGGCCTCCTCCTACTGATTTCAGTAGTGAGCATTTTGCAGCCTTTTTTCGATCAAAAATTGAGGCCATCCGTACCGGTTTTGAACCCTGTTGCCCTAGCCCTCTCTCGGCATCCACGGCGGCTGTGCCCCCTCGGTCTCCTCGCACGGTTGAGTTTGGGCCTGTTACCTCACTTGAGGCCTCCAGGGCTATTGCCCACTGCCGGCCCGCGTCCACCCCCTTCGACCCTTGCCCATCTTATGAAAGCCGTGGGCGGGAACATGTCTGAATGGGCATCTATCATCGCCACAGCCTCCTTCCGGGAAGGGATTTTTCCCTCCTGCCTGAAGGAGACTGTGGTAAAGCCCATTCTGAAGAAACCCAATCTAGCATCGGGCGATCTAACCAACTATCGCCCGACCGCTAATCTTCCCTTTATGGACAAGGTGATCGAGAGGGTGGCCGCGATCCGGCTTCAATCATATCTGGAGGGCGAGCATATCCTGGGCCCATTCCAGTCTGGGTTCAGGCCCGGTCGGGGGACCGAGACAGTCTTGGTCGCTCTGCAAGATGACCTCCTCCGGGAGGCCGACAGGGGGTGTTCCTCCCTGTTGGTCCTCCTGGATCTGTCAGCGGCCTTTGATACCGTCGACCACGGTATCCTGCTGGATCGGCTCTCCGAGGTTGGGATCGGAGGCACTGTTCACAGTTGGTTCCGGTCCTTCCTCGGGGACCGTCCCCAGCAGGTTCAGCATGGGGGCGAGTTGTCGGCCCCTTGGACACTCCCTTGTGGGGTTCCACAGGGGTCGTCTCTCTCTCCCATGCTGTTCAACATTTACATCAGGCCGCTGACTGAGGTCATAAGGGGACATGGAGTCTGCTGTCATCAGTACGCTGATGACACGCAGCTCTATGTCTCACTGGGAGTTGAGTCATGGCTACTGGACTTCTTTTTTGAGAGATAGAAACGTTTCGCTGTTCATCCAAACAGCTTCATCGGTTTGAATACAGCTAGTGCAAGAGACCTTCTTATAGTCAGCTTGACCTCTTGTCCCCTGGTCTTGATTGGCTCATAAGATGAACAAAGCCTGAATAGGCTCGTTAGGGAGACATTAGTGTCCAAGGCCTTAAGGTAAACAATGGCCAAAGGTGCTGAAACCCATCAAGAATGGGTCGTTAGCTGTGACCTGGTGGTGAAGGCTCCTTGATTTGCCTGGGTACTTTGGAAAGTACCGCCTGATAAGTAGCAGATAGACTATGCCGGAGCCCACCACCTCTGTTGAGGGAGGGATTTTCAATGCTAACATGAATGGCTTCCCTTACTCCTCTCTCAAACCACCTCTCTTCTTTGTCTAATATGTGTACATCCTCATCTTTGAAAGAGTGGCCTTTTTCCTTCAAATGGAGGTGTACTGCTGATTCTGGTCCTGAGCTGTTACCTCTCCTATGTTGGGCCATTCTTCTGTTTAATGGCTGTTTAGTTTCTCCAGTGTAGAGGTCTGAACACTCTTCACTGCATTGGACTGCATATACTATATTGCTCCTTTTATGGTTTGGTATCGGATCCTTTGGGTGGACAAGTCTCTGCCTTAGTGTGTTCATGGGTTTGAAATAAACAGGGATGTGGGTTGCCCAGTGTCACCAATTGTAGCAAACCTATACATGGAAGAAGTGGAGAAGAAGGCACTCAACACCTTCCCAGGGACAACACCATCCCACTGGTTCAGGTATGTAGATGATACCTGGGTTAAAATAAAGACGCAGGAAGTACAGGCCTTTACAGACCACATCAACGCAGTGGATCCTAATATTAAGTTCACTAGGGAAGACACCCAAGACAACAGGCTGGCTTTCCTGGATTGTGCAGTCATCATCAGACCTGACCGTGGCCTAGGAGTAGAAGTTTACAGGAAACCCACCCACACAGATCAATACTTACTGTTTGACTCCCACCATCCATTACAACACAAACTAGGAGTCATCAGGACCCTAAGCCACAGAGCAGAGAGCATCCCCACCTCCTCAGAAGCCAAGAAGAAGGAAGACAGGCACCTGAAGACAGCACTTAAGGCCTGTGGATATCCAAGGTGGGCCTTCAACAAAGCAGTGGGCCATCCCAGAAGAACAAGGGATCAGTCTGAGACCCACACCCGACGGAAGAACCTGGTCATTCCCTACATGGCGGGAGTGTCGGAGAAGCTTAAAAGGATTTTTGGCAAACACCACATCCCAGCTAACGACCCATTCTTGACAGCTAACGACCCATTCTTGATGGGTTTCAGCACCTTAGGCCATTGTTTACCTTAAGGCCATGGACACTAATGTCTCCCTAACGAGCCTATTCAGGGTTTGTTCATCTTATGAGCCAATCAGACAAGGGGACAAGAGGTCAAGCTGACTATAAGAAGGTCTCTTGCACTAGCTGTATTCAGACCGATGAAGCTGTTTGGATGAACAGCGAAACGTTTCTATCTCTCAAAAAAGAAGTCCAGTAGCCATGACTCAACTCCCAGATAAATGCACCTGGATGACTGAGAATCTTCACAGACTTCTTAGGTATGTTTTCATTTTTCCACATTTGGGCCTACGCTATTCTAGCGGCAGTCAAGTGATGTAATCTAATATATCTGTCTTGTATATTAAGATTTTTGGCATAATACCTAATAAAACATTTCTGGCTTAAATTCTATCTTCAGCTTGGTTATTTCTTTGAGTCGAATATGTATTTTAACCCAGTATTTCTTTGCCCTCGCACAAGACCACCATGCAGGATAATACATCCCATCATGATTTTCACCTTTCCAACATTTGTTAGACCAGTTTGTAAACATTTTTGCTCATCCAGTTGGTGGTAAGTGTCAACGAGAAAAAAAATCATATAAATTTTCTTTATAGGATGTTGCCAGAGTTGGTCTGTTATTCAGACTCCATAACTTTTGCTATTTCTCTAGTTCAATTGTGTAACCAATATTCTTGGCCCAACATATCATTCTCCCATCTACTTGCTCATCTTCCATTTTGAAATCTAGCAGGAGGTTATAAAGTTTATTAATTAAGTTATCTTACTGGTAAGTAACATTTTATCAAATTGAGGCTCTTCTTTGTAAAATCCTTGTAATTTAAGATCTTTATATGCAGATGCCTCTCTTCTGATTTCATCCCTTCCGACACTTTTTAAAAAATGCTTTTGAATGGCTTTTATCCAGTGCTCTGTGCTTCTGTATTGTTTTATGTAGCAAACACTTTATGAAGTGTTTTTAATTGTAGATGTGTAATAGAATGTGAATATTTAATAGTAATTGATTAAAAGGCAGAAGGGTTGCAGGGGAGCCCCCCCCCGCCCGTGAAAGCACCCCTACCCACTTCAGGGCAGGAGCGCAGTGGGGAGGGGCAAAAGAGGAGGAGGCAAGGGTGTTTCTTTCCGTCCTGAGTGAAGCTCTTTGAGAGGAAGTTTCTCAATAGGCCAAGGTTTTAACCCTTTAGCAGAGGAAGGGAGGAGGTGGAAAGAGGCATCTGAGAAGCAGGAAACCTTGAAACCTATTTCTATAGATTTGTGTAAAATGTATGTGAGAAAGGTGGAAGACAATTGTGACAAAATGCGGGAACTAGACTGTAATACAAACCAGCCAACAGGTGGCCAAGTTTGCAGATGACACAAAACTTTTCCGTGCGGTACACACCAGAGAAGATTGTGAAAAACTCCAGAAGAATCTCTCCAAAATAGGAGGAATGTACTATGAAATGGCAAATGCGTTTTAATGTAGCCAAATGTAAAGTAATGCATATTGGGGCAAAAAAATCAGAACTTTATCTATCAAGTCATGGGCTCTGAGTTATCCATGACGGATCAGGAAAGAGATCTTGGTGTGTTGGTGGACAGCTCCATGAAGGTGTCTCCCCGATGTGTGGCAGCGGTGAAGAAGGCCAATTCCATGCTGGGATTATCAAAAAGGGGATTGAAAATAAAACAGCCAACATTATAATGCCATTATAGAAAACAATAGTAAGGCCGCACCTGACGTATTGTGTACAATTATGGTCACCGCATCTCAAGAAAGACATAGTAGAACTGGAAAAGGTGCAGAAGAGAGCGACTAAAATGATTACTGTGCTGGGGCACCTCCCTTATGAGGAAAGGTTAAAACATTTGGGGCTCTTTAGTCTGGAAAAAAGGCGCCTGAGGGGGGATATGATTGAGACGTACAAAATATTGCAGGGCATGAGTAAAGTGGATAGAGGGAAGCTCTTCTCCCTCTCCCAAAATACCAGAACTAGGGGACATCCACTCAAATTGAGGGCTGGGAGAGTAAGAACAGACAAAAGAAAATATTTTTTCACCCAGAGTATTGTTAGTCTAAGTAACTCCCTGGCACAGGATGTGGCATCTGGCTTGGATGCCTTCAAAAGGGGATTGGACAGATTCCTGGAGAAAAAGTCCATCACAGGTTACAAACCATGGTGGAAAGATATGTAATCTCCAGGCTTAAAACCGGGGTACTTCAAGGGCCAGATGCAGGGGAGTGGTATCAGGAGACAGATATCTAGTCTCATGTGCTCCCAAACACATCTGGTGCGGCCACTGTGAGATACAGGAAGCTGGACTAGATGGGCCTTTGGCCTGATCCAGCGTGGCTCTTCTTATGTTCTGATGTTCTCTTACTCTGAGCAGAAAGCTGCCGGGTTTTGGGCTGGGCTTTTATTTGAGGGTTTATGTGACTTAAATATGAATCCACTTTACGTGATCAGGTAACTGCTTTCAATTCCTTGAACATGTCTTAATTGTACTGGACTCTACATTGGAGAAACTAAACAGCCATTAAACAGAAGAATGGCCCAACATAGGAGAGGTAACAGCTCAGGACCAGAATCAGCAGTACACCTCCATTTGAAGGAAAAAGGCCACTCTTTCAAAGATGAGGATGTACACATATTAGACAAAGAAGAGAGGTGGTTTGAGAGAGGAGTAAGGGAAGCCATTCATGTTAGCATTGAAAATCCCTCCCTCAACAGAGGTGGTGGGCTCTGGCATAGTCTATCTGCTACTTATCAGGCGATACTTTCCAAAGTACCCAGGCAAATCAAGGAGCCTTCACCACCAGGTCACAGCTAACAACCCATTCTTGATGGGTTTCAGCACCTTAGGCCATTGTTTACCTTAAGGCCTTGGACACTAATGTCTCCCTAACGAGCCTATTCAGGCTTTGTTCATCTTATGAGCCAATCAAGACCAGGGGACAAGAGGTCAAGCTGACTATAAGAAGGTCTCTTGCACTACATAAGAACATAAGAACATAAGAAGAGCCATGCTGGATCAGGCCAAAGGCCCATCTAGTCCAGCTTCCTGTATCTCACAGCGGCCCCACCAGATGCGTTTGGGAGCGCATGAGACTAGATATCTGTCTCCTGATACCACTCCCCTGCATCTGGCCCTTGAAGTACCCTGGTTTAAAGCCTAGAGATTACACATCTCCATCATGGTTTGTAACCCGTGATGGACTTTTCCTCTAGGAATCTGTCCAATCCCCTTTTGAAGGCATCCAGGCCAGATGCCATCACCACATCCTGTGGCAGGGAGTTCCATAGACTTACAACACGCTGGGTGAAAAAATATTTTCTTTTGTCAGTTCTTACTCTCCCAGCACTCAATTTGAGTGTATGTCCCCTAGTTCTGGTATTTTGAGAGAGGGAGAAGAGCTTCCCTCTATCCACTTTACTCATACCCTGCATTATTTTGTATGTCTCAATCATATCCCCCCTCAAGCGCCTTTTTTCCAGACTAAAGAGGCCCAATTGTTTTAGCCTTTCTTCATAAGGGAGGTGCCCCAGCCCAGTAATCATTTTAGTCGCTCTCTTCTGCACCGTTTCCAGTTCCACTATGTCTTTCTTGAGATGCGGTGACCAGAATTGTACACAATACTCCAGGTGGGGCCTTACTATTGTTTTATATAACTGCATTATAATGTTGGCTGTTTTATTTTCAATCCCCTTTTTGATAATCCCTAGCATGGAATTGGCCTTCTTCACTGCTGCCACACATTGGGGAGACACCTTCATGGAGCTGTCCACCAACACACCAAGATCTCTTTCCTGATCCGTCACGGATAACTCAGAGCCCATGAGTTGATAGATGAAGTTTGGATTTTTTGCCCCAATATGCATTACTTTACATTTGGTTACATAAAAACGCATTTGCCATTTCTCAGCCCACTCCCCCAGTTTGGAGAGATCCTTCTGGAGCTCTTCACAATCTTCTCTGGTTTTTACCACATGGAAAAGTTTTGTGTCATCTGCAAACTTGGCCACCTCACTGTTTATCCCTGTCTCCAGGTCATTTATGAACAGATTGAAAAGCACCGGTCCCAGGACCGAGCCCTGGGGCACACCGCTTTTCACTTCTCTCCATTGTGAAAATTTCCCATTGACACCTACTCTTTGTTTCCGGGATCTCGACCAGTTCTCAATCCATAAGAGGACCTGCCCTCTTATCCCCTGACTATGCAATTTTCTCAGCAGCCTTTGGTGAGGGACTGTGTCAAAAGCCTTTTGAAAATCCAGATAGACTATATCCACCGGTTCACCCAAATCCACGTGCCTGTTGACCTTTTCAAAAAATTCTAAAAGGTTTGTAAGACAAGATTTACCCTTACAGAAGCCATGCTGATTTTCTCTCAGCAAGGTTTGTTCTTTTATGTGTTTTAAGATTTTCTCTTGGATGAGGCCTTCCACCATCTTCCCTGGGACAGATGTAAGGCTAACCGGCCTGTAGTTTCCTGGGTCCCCCCTCCTTCCTTTTTTAAAAATTGGTGTGACATCTGCTATCCTCCAGTCCTCCGGCACTGTGGCCGTTTTAAGAGACAAGTTGCATATAACCGTTAAGAGATCTGCAATTTCATTTCTCAGTTCCCTAATAACCCTTGGGTGGATGCCATCTGGGCCCGGTGACTTGTTAATCCTCAATTTATCAATTAGTCCTAAAACCTCCTCTCTTTTAACCTGTATTTGATTTAATTCTTTAGTCAAGAGGGGCAGCTCAGGCAGCGGAATCCGCTCAAGGTCCTCTGTCGTGAAGACAGACGCAAAGAACTCGTTCAATTTCTCTGCAATGTCCAAGTCCTCCTTAACCTCCCCTTTTCCTCCCTCACCATCCAGAGGCCCAATTGGTTCTCTGGCAGGTTTTCTACTTCTAACATATTTAAAGAAGCTTTTATTATTACCCTTTATATTGCTAGCCATGCGTTCCTCAAAGTCTTTCTTTGCCTCCCTTATCATCTTTTTACATTTCTTTTGCCAGAGTTTGTGTTCCTTTTTATTTTCCTCATTTGGGGAAGATTTCCATTTACAGAAGGACCTCTCCTTGTGCTTTAGAGCCTCTCTAACTCCACTCGTTAACCATGCCGGTGTCCTCTTGGACTTAAATGAGCTCTTCTTTCTTTGTGGTATGCACTTGTGCTGGGCCTCTATTATTGTTGTTTTAAACAGGCTCCATGCACACTGAAGAGATTGGATTCTTCTAACCCTCCCCTTCAGTTTCTCTCTAACTAGTTTCCTCATCTGAGGGAAGTTTGCCCTTCGAAAATCAAGGGTTTTTATGTCTGATTTGGTTGACACTCTTCCTCCGACATGCATGGCAAAGCTGTATTCAGACCGATGAAGCTGTTTGGATGAACAGTGAAACGTTTCTATCTCTCAAAAAAGAAGTCCAGTAGCCATGACTCAACTCCCAGTTAAACGCACCTGGATGACTGAGAATCTTCACAGACGTAGCTCTATGTCTCCTTTTCCACCGCTGCAGATGAGGCTGTCCGGACCCTCGATCGGTGCCTGGGTGCAGTCATGGAATGGACCAGGGCTAACAGGCTCAAACTCAACCCCGATAAGACTGAGGTCATGTTCTTTGGGGCTTCCCTATCCAGCTACGGTGGCCCATTTCCCACCTTGGAGGGTGTTTCCCTCAGGCCACCGGACTCTGTCCGGAATCTGGGAGTAGTCCTGGACCCGGCGCTCACCATGGAGGCCCAGGTGTCCGCGGTGTCCAGGGCTGCCTTTTTCCACCTACGTCGAATCGCCCAGATTCGCCCGTACCTGGAGGGGGACTCCCTTAGAACAGTGGTCCAGGCGCTGGTGATCTCGAGACTGGACTATTGCAACGCGCTCTACATGGGGTTGCCCTTGACTCTCATTCGGCGCCTGCAGCGGGTCCAAAATGCGGCGGCCAGACTGGTGGCGGGTGTTCGCCGATTTGAGCACATCACCCCAGTTCTGGCTCACCTGCATTGGCTACCCGTTGCAGCCCGAATTAGATTCAAGGCCCTGGTTTTGGTTTACAAAACCCTCCATAGCCTAGGACCTGGCTACCTGACAGAGCGGATCAACCAGTGGTCAACTTCGGCCTGTCCGACTAGGTTGTCGCGGGCGCACATGCTGCGGGTGGCCACGCCCAGGGAGGCTCGGAGAAATTCCACTCGTTCCCGAGCCTTCTCTGTGGCTGGCCCGACGTTGTGGAATCATCTCTCAGCAGAAGTGCGCCTAGCAGAGTCCCTGCCTGCCTTCAGGAAGGCCCTGAAAACCCTTCTCTTCCAGGAGGCGTTTGGATGAAAAAAAAATTTCCCGCCATCTGCACCTCCTGCCACTGCTGTTTTGTCTGTCCATTTGATTAGCTTAATTTATTGGTTGTTATTGTAATTGGCTGTGTTTTTTTTATTCGTTGTAAACCGCCCGGAGTTCCCCTCCAGGAAGACGGGTGGTATATAAGCCTCATAATAAATAAATAAATAAATAAATAAATAAATAAATAAATAAACACTATTACTACTTATAGCCGTGTTGCTTTAATGCAATGTTGTCAATTAATCCTGTAAGATGTCCTTCAATTCCTTGTTCTCAAATACTTGAACATGTCTTAATTGTACCAGACTGTATATTATCCCTCATTACTGTAAGCCGTCTTGGATCATTTTCCAAGGAGAAAGGCAGGTAAAACTACTCTAAAATAAATAAATAATAAAGAGGACTAGGGGGCACTCCATAAAACTTTTGGGTGATTGAGCTCAAACAAATAAGAGAGTACTTCTTCACTTCAAGGATCACTGGTCTCTGGAACCTTGACAGTTTTAAGAAAGGCTTGCACAAGGGTATCAATGGCTATCATGGATACCTAAGGACAACCTCTGGGAGAGATAGGCAGGAGATCTCTCAATGCCAAATCTTACACAGGTGAAGACAACTGCTTGGGAATACCATGGTGAGCCACTGTGTGAGACAGAATGCTGGACTGGATGGGCTGGGGCGTGTTCCAGCTAGGCTGTTCTTCTCTTCTTAATGGGTGAAAGCATTTATATAGTATTTTTATGCCTCCTAGGTAAGTGAGCCCGAAACCTCTAAGCAGAGTTCAGCCACACTGGGTCTCATTTAAAGTGAAAAGCAGGGTAGCAATATTTGAAATAAATAGTTTGGGGGAATAAATTGCAGGAGGCTGTGGAACAATTTGTGCCTGTTTTTTACCCTGAGGATCACTGGTCTGTGGAACTCCGTGCCAGAAGAAGTGGACAATTTCAGGGGGGGAAAGGGCATCAGTGACTCTCAATATGGATGCGTAAGGACAACCTCCGGGTTGGGGAGATAGCCAGGATATCTCTCAATGCCATTTGGAGGGAATCGTAAGCGGGTGAAAACATCTCCTTGGGAATACCCTGAAGCAAATGGTGATCCATTGTGTGAGACAGAATGCTGGACTGGATGGGCTGGGGCCCGTTCCAGGAAGGCTGTTCTTATGTTCTTAAGACGTGAAAGCATTTATATAGTATTTTATACCTCCTAAATAAATAAATTCCTTGGGGGAGTAAACTGCAGGAGGCTGTGGAACAATTTGCATCCCTTTCTTACCCTGCAGCTCACAAGACTTTTCCCAGCATGGAAGAGAACCATTTCCTCACAGATTGTCACAGCAGGAGTGAGATAAATCCCCTAGTTTTCCTCAGAATATTCACCCTTCTCACTGAGGTGGGTGGAGGTGTGCCTACCCTGGAACTGTGTTACTAAATTTGAAACTTTTTTGTGGTCATTTATATTTTGCAGGTAAGATGCTGTAGCGAAGAAATAAAAGAGGAGGACACGAAGCGCCAGAGGAAGAGGGTGAATATTCAGATGCAAATAGGGTGTTGAGAATCAAACCAGAATGAAGAGGCTGAGAGGAAAACAGAGAGGTGTAAAAATGGCCAAATCTATTATTAGTCAGGAGAAAGATAAAGCGGTTCCAAAAACATCCAAAGAAGAGGAAAGACGTGAGCATCACAAGCGTGGAAGATCTTGCACTGCTTCCTCCACAATTTGTGCCAATAGGAGAATTCACCAAGGCGAGAAGTCATTTGAATGTCTGGAGTGTGGAAAGAGATTCAGTCGAGCCGAACACCTTGCTAGCCATCACAGAATCCACACTGGCGAGAAGCCGTTTGAATGTCTGGAGTGTGGAAAGAGGTTCAGTCAAGCTGGAAGCCTTGCTAGCCATCACAGAATCCACACAGGCGAGAAGCCATTTGAATGTCTGGAGTGTGGAAAGAGGTTCAGTCATGCTGGACACTTTGCTAGCCATCACAGAATCCACACAGGCGAGAAGCCATTTGAATGTTTTGAGTGCGGAAAGAGGTTCAGTCATTCTGGAAGCCTTGCTAGCCATCACAGGAACCACACAGGCGAGAAGCCGTTTGAATGTCTGGAGTGCGGAAAGAGGTTCAGTCACTCTTGTAACCTTGCTAAGCATCACAGAATCCACACAGGTGAGAAGCCATTTGAATGTCTGGAGTGTGGAAAGAGGTTCAATCAAGCTGGACACCTTGCTAGCCATCACAGGATCCACACAGGCGAGAAGCCGTTTGAATGTCTGGAGTGTGGAAAGAGGTTCAGTCAAGCTGGAAGCCTTGCTAGGCATCACAGAATCCACACGGGTGAGAAGCCGTTTGAATGTCTGGAGGGCGGTAAGACGTTCAGTGAATCTGAAAGCCTTGCTAGCCATCACAGAATCCACACGGGTGAGAAGCTGTTTGAATGTCTGGAATGTGGTAAGACATTCAGTGTTTCTGGACACCTTGCTAGACATCACAGGACCCACACAGGTGAGAAGCCATTTGAATGCCTGGAGTGTGGAAAGAGGTTCAGTCAAGCTGGAAGCCTTGCTAGCCATCACAGGACTCACACGGAGGAGAAGTCATTTGAATGCGAGGACTGAGAAGCCTTTTTCTGTCATTCTGGTATGCCCTTTCTACACATCTTAGGACCCACTTATTCAAAAAGACTTTGAAAACTCTGGAGTGTGGGGGGAAAGACACACAATCCTTGTTCAACAACCCATGTTAAGATTTCATACTATGTATGTATATGTTAAAATGTAATATTTTAACTTGGCTGAAAGGTTCTGAGCCAAGGACTATCTCTCTGAGTTAATTGGATACAGATTCTGAACAGATAGTACAGACATAGCCAAAGTTTGGCCTTCCTGATGTTTTGGACCACAATTCCCAGAATTCCAAGCCTGTATTACCAATGGCAAAGGACTGTGGGAGTTGTGGTCCGGACTGTGGGAGTTGCGGTGCAACCACCTGGAGGGCCAAAGTTTGGACATGCCTGACCTAATATATACTGGGCATAATCAATTAAAACAAAATTAAACACGTGGCAGACACTTTTGATCTCAAGGATAGATTATTGCAACACTCTCTACATGGGGTTACCCTTGACCATTATTGGGAGACTACTGCGGGTACAAAATCCGGTGGCCAGACTGTTGGTTGGTGCTGGCAGGTATGACCACATCGTCCCAGTATTCTATGATTGCTGCGAGAGTTGTATAGTAGGGAGATGTTACAATTAAGGTTCATCTGCTTTAAGTCAAATCACTCACTGTCTATTGCCATGTTAAACCGATTGCTTGATGTAATTCTGTGTTGGATGCTTTTTATATATCGCAACTGAATTTTCTATCTACCTACCTGAGTGTCTTCTCTCCAACCAGTCATAAAATCTATTCCATGATTTCTTTTATTCTTACTGTCATTCTGTCCATCTCAGCACAGACTAAGATTTTTTGTACAATTATTTCCTCCTTAGCTATGTTTTCATTTTTCCACATTTGGGCCCACGCTATTCTAGCGGCAGTCAAGAGATGTAATATCATATACCTGTCTTGTATATTAACATTTTTGGCATAATACCTAATAAAACATTTCTGGCTTAAATTCTATCTTCAGCTTGGTTATTTCTTTCAGTCGTATATGTATTTTAACCCAGTATTTCTTTGCCCTCGCACAACACCACCATGCAGGATAATATATCCCATCATGATTTTCACCTTTCCAACATTTGTTAGACAAGTTTGTAAACATTTTTGCTCATCCAGTTGGTGGTAAGTGTCAACGAGAAAAAAATTCATATAAATTTTCTTTATAGGATGTTGCCAGAGTTGGTTTGTTATTCAGACTCCATAACTTTTGCCATTTCTCTAGTTCAATTGTGTAACCAATATTCTTGGCCCAACATATCTTTCTCCCATCTACTTGCTCATCTTCCATTTTGAAATCTAGCAGGAGGTTATAAAGTTTATTAATTAAGTTATCTTCTGGTAGTAACATTTTGTCAAACTGAGGCTCTTCTTTGTAAAATCCTTGTAATTTAAGATCTTTATACGCAGATGCCTCTCTTCTGATTTCATCCCTTCCGACACTTTTTAAAAAAATGCTTTTGAACGGCTTTTATCCAGTGCTCTGTGCTTCTGTATTGTTTTATGTAACAAACACTTTATGCAGTGTTTTTAATTGTAGATGTGTAATAGAATGTGAATATTTAATAGTAATTGATTAAAAGGCAGAAGGGTTGCAGGGGAGCCCCCCCCCCGCGGTAAAAGCACCCCTAGAAGGGTGCTTCTCCCCCTCCTGAGTGAAGCTCTTTGGGAGGGAGATTCTCAGTAGGCCAAGGTTCATCCCGGGCTAAGTTCTGTGCATTCCCATGCTCCCCCCTACCACCAAGGGAAGGGATTCCCTTCTCCCCATTCAAATGGAGCAGAAGGAGGGAAATCAAAGGAGAGGAAGAGGAGGAGAGGAGGAGGTGAAAGGGTTGGGGTCTCCACTTTCTGGGTACTGGGGAGGAGGAAGGCATGACCCCATCCCACCCACCCCAAACCCCTGAGTTTCCCAGACGGGGTGTCTCTGCAGCTCAGCGGTTCAAATCCCGGGTGCTGCCGCTCAGCGGACTGAGCTCCTGTGGTTCAACCCCCAGCTCCTGCCTAACGAAGCCTGTTTCGAAAAGCAGGTAAAAATGCAAGCAGATGAAAAGGCGAAAACGCTGAAAGAAATAAATAAAAGTGGGGGAAAATAAATAAAAGTGGAAAAAAATTGTAAGGAATTGTGGCTCGGTACTGGCTAAGGAGTTTGGGACGGCGAAAAATGCAAACAGGCAGCTTGGGTTGAGATCGACGAGGAAAGAGTTTATTGAGCTGTCACAGCGGGAATTTTAGGAGATGGTTCTCCAAAGGTAAAATTCCAACGAACAAAGGCTTTGCAAACATTTTTATAGACTTTTGATCACTCCTTTTATCCCCCTCCCTTCGTGATGCCATCATCCGTACCTGGTTCACACTTTACATTTGAAATAAACATCTTTGACATTTTATCTGTGATTGATTCTCTCTCATGGCGCCAGTTCCAAGCCAGTTCCAAAGTCTAATTGGTAACTTTCTTTTGAAGTTTGGCTGCAAAGCGGCTGGGAACTTTTAGGGAGGGTTTGTGACTTAAATCATTCCGCGGGAAAGTATCATAGTGGATACTTTAAGCAGTGTAAGGATACGGGCAGATGGTTAGTTTCAACCAGCTTCAAAGACACATACTTAATTAAGTGTCTCGAAAGAGTAATTGTTTCTCTAGTCTAAATAAAGCTTCAAGGCTTATCTTGTCCTTGAGTCATATGCGCATGTGTGAGTTGTTAGCCCACTTGCCAGCTTAGAGCCGGAAATGCCTGGGGGCCTTTAGGGCTGTTAGCGGAAAGAATGAACCAAGGATTTAACAGAACCAAAGTGTGCTCATTGATTATACATAGCAAAGCGTGCTTAATGAATATACATTGTGAATATACATTGCTTCTAAATGCTAATTGATTATAGAGAATACACAATACCCTTCAAATTAAATTAAAGAGGCAAGGTAATGTTGGATAAATCAATCCATCATGCTTGATTTCACTGCAGATGGGAGGGTGATGCATGTCACAACCTAGCTGGTCTATTTGCATGTTGACCAATTAGAGAGTTTTGTATTTCCCGGGATTTGCTAACCACACCCTTCTATTTCCTGTTTCTTCCCACATGGAAAGAGTTGGCTAGAGGCCAGCCATCATTATGGGTTTTGAACTCACAGAGAGAGGATGTGACTCTCTGTTGTGTTCCTTTCTACCTCAGCACGTGGGCAGAAAGGACACAGCCCAAACCATTTTTCGGGAATGATTCTTTTCTACTTTATTCTTCCAACCTGCATTTTAATCTGAGCTGTATTTAGTGCCTGCTAGAGAAACTATGTAAGTAAACTCTTTACTTTTATATTCTTCAACAAAACAAGCTTCTCATGTGTGTTTATTGTTTAAAGGGCTAGTGCTTGCTGGAGGGTAGAGAGGTGGGATCTTCTGGTTGATCAATCTGTAAGCTAAACCACACTTCTGTTGCATATAAAGAGGAGATTCAAACGAATTTCCTAAGCTCTGCCAACAGGTAAAACAAGTGGTTCTTTGCAGCCATGCCGGCCATGTGACTCCGGATTTGCACAACACCTACTCTTCGACTTGAAAAAGGAGACGAGCACCCATGTGCTGCGGGGGGGGGGGAGGCTTTACTTTTACTTACCCCTCCCCCTCCCTCGCAGAGCTAGAAGGGAGGCATTCGGATTCCTCCAAGGGAGCGAGTTCCGCTTCCTAGAGTGGCAGGAAACGAAGGCTCCCAGGGAGAGGGGGCTCCTTCTCTCCGCGTGGCTTTCCACCCCCCCCCCCAAAGGCTCTCAGTGGTTCCTGGAAGGAGAAGGAAAAAGACCCCCCCAGGAAGAGGAAGAGGAGGAGGAGGAAGTGCATTGTGCAATTGGGGGTGTGATATGGGGGAGTGCAATGGGGGGGGGGGGAAGAGGTTGCAAGGGGGGAAGAGGAGGAGGGGGCGTTGGAGATGCAATGGGGGGAGTCCAGGAGGGAAGGTTCCCCCCCCCCACTCCTTTGGGTCCGGAGGCAGGAGGAGGCTTCAAGAAGGCAATTCCACTATTTGGGGGAAATGGGAGGGGGGGTCCCATGGGAGACAAAAGGCACCGAGTGCGGCTTCTAAGAGTTGCAGTTATAGATAGGGAGGGGGGAAACAGAATGGACTCCCCTCCTTTGGTTCAGGATTTATTTATTTATTTATTTATTTATTTATTTATTTATTTATTTATTTAGGTCCAAAATGCCTATTATTTTATACAAAATACAATAAATCCAAATTACAAAAAAGGCAAACTCATCAACAACAGTCAGGATTTTGAAGGAATTCTGCCCCCCCCCCCTCTTTTTTTTTCAGTATGGGGAGAGATGGCAAAGAAGGAAAGGGATTAAAGTTCATCCACTTCCAAGTTTCCTTGTCCTGAGCAAAAATCTGAGCCCAGGTCTCCCGGGTCCCACTGGAGCTCTCTCTGTGTCCCCCTGCTTCTCTGCCCATGTGCAGAAGGCTTTTTCCACCACCAAGGGCCCTTATCTTTCTCCAGCCCTTCTCTCAGAAGCACCGTGGGGCAGAGAGGGGCCTTTGGAAATGGGCCCTGACAGAATTACAATCAGTCATCACACAATATGCAATTATACAATATTAAGCTAAGCAGGGTCAGATCCAGTTACTACTTGGATTGGGCGACCACCAGGGAATACCAGGTGCTGTAGGCGTCTGGAGTAGGAACTGGCAAACCACTCCAGTATTCCGGCCTAGAAAAACTCCCATGGACAGGAGGTCACAACGAGTAAGTCACAACCGTAAAAACACAACACACAAACATACAGTTATACAGCAAAAATCTCCAATTACGTTGATAAACTGATGGGGTATGAACTCTCTTCAGGATATCCAGGAAAGGGACCTTAGTCTCCTGGTGGACATCTCAAGGAAGGTGTCAACCCAGTGTGCCGCAGAAGTGAAAAAAGCCACCTCAATGCTAGGGATTATTAGGAAGGATATAGAAAATAATTCAGCAAGTGTCCTTTTGCCTCTTTATAAATCTACAGTGAGGCTGCATGTGGAGTGTTGTGTACAGTTGTGGTCACCCTCCCTCCAGAAGGATATTATGGAAATGGGAAAAGTGCAGAGGAGGGCAACCAGAATGAACTGGAACACTTTTCTTACCATCTGGAACAACTTACCATCTGAGGCTGCAACGGCTTGGGCCTCTTCAGTCTTGAACGACGGTGCCTTATAAGTGACCTGATTGAAGTTTATAAAACCATACATGGTGTGGACAAAATAAGAACATAAGAACATAAGAAGAGCCATGCTGGATCAGGCCAAAGGCCCATCTAGTCCAGCTTCCTGTATCTCACAGTGGCCCCACCTGATGCTTTTGGGAGCGCATGAGACTAGATATCTGTCTCTTGATACCACTCCCCTGCATCTGGCCCTTGAAGTACCCTGGTTTTAAGCCTGGAGATTACACATCTCCATCATGGTTTGTAACCTGTGATGGACTTTTCCTCCAGGAATCTGTCCAATCCCCTTTTGAAGGCATCCAAGCCAGATGCCATCACCACATCCTGTGGCAGGGAGTTCCATAGACTAACAACGCGCTGGGTGAAAAAATATTTTCTTTTGTCTGTTCTTACTCTCCCAGCCCTCAATTTGAGTGTATGTCCCCTAGTTCTGGTATTTTGTGAGAGGGAGAAGAGCTTCCCTCTATCCACTTTACTCATGCCCTGCATTATTTTGTACGTCTCAATCATATCCCCCCTCAGGCACCTTTTTTCCAGACTAAAGAGCCCCAAATGTTTTAGCCTTTCCTCATAAGGGAGGTGCCCCAGCCCAGTAATCATTTTGGTCACTCTCTTCTGCACCTTTTCCAGTTCCACTATGTCTTTCTTGAGATGCGGTGACCAGAATTGTACACAATACTCCAGGTGTGGCCTTACTATTGTTTTGTATAATGGCATTATAATGTTGGCTGTTTTATTTTCAATCCCCTTTTTGATAATCCCTAGCATGGAATTGGCCTTCTTCACCGCTGCCACACATTGGGGAGACACCTTCATGGAGCTGTCCACCAACACACCAAGATCTCTTTCCTGATCTGTCACGGATAACTCAGAGCCCATGAGTTGATAGATAAAGTTTTGATTTTTCACCCCAATATGCATTACTTTACATTTGGCTACATTAAAACGCATTTGCCATTTCGTAGCCCATTCCCCCAGTTTGGAGAGATCCTTCTGGAGCTCTTCACAATCTTCTCTGGTTTTTACCACACGGAAAAGTTTTGTGTCATCTGCAAACTTGGCCACCTCACTGCTTATCCCTGTCTCCAGGTCATTTATGAACAGATTGAAAAGCACCGGTCCCAGAACAGAGCCCTGGGGCACACCGCTTTTCACCTCTCTCCATTGTGAAAATTTCCCATTGACACCTACTCTTTGTTTCCTGGATCTCAACCAGTTCTCAGTCCATAAGAGGACCTGCCCTCTTATCCCCTGACTGTGCAATTTTCTCAGCAGCCTCTGGTGAGGGACTGTGTCAAAGGCCTTTTGAAAATCCAGATAGACTATATCCACCGGTTCACCCAAATCTACATGCCTGCTGACCTTTTCAAAAAATTCTACAAGATTTGTCAGACAAGACTTACCCTTGCAGAAGCCATGCTGATTTTCTCTCAGCAAAGTTTGTTCTTCTATGTGTTTTAAGATTTTCTCTTGGATGAGGCTTTCCACCATCTTCCCTGGGACAGATGTAAGGCTAACTGGCCTGTAGTTTCCCGGGTCCCCCCTCCTTCCTTTTTTAAAAATTGGTGTGACATCTGCTATCCTCCAGTCCCCCAGCACTGTGGCCATTTTAAGAGAAAAGTTACATATTACCGTTAAGAGATCTGCAATTTCATTTCTCAGTTCCCTAATAACCCTTGGGTGGATGCCATCTGGGCCCAGGGACTTGTTAATCTTCAATTTATCAATTAGTCCTAAAACATCATCTCTTTTAACCTTTGATTTAATTCTTTAGTCAAGAAGTTCAGGCAGCGGAATCTGCTCAAGGTCTTCTGTCGTGAAGACAGATGCAAAGAACTCATTTAATTTCTCTGCAATTTCCAAGTCCTCCTTAATCTCCCCTTTTCCTCCCTCACCATCCAGAGGGCCAACTGGTTCTCTGGCAGGTTTTCTACTTCTAACATATTTAAAGAAGCTTTTATTATTACCCTTTATATTGCTAGCCATGCGTTCCTCAAAATCTTTCTTTGCCTCTCTTATCATCTTCTTACATTTCTTTTGCCAGAGTTTGTGTTCCTTTTTATTTTCCTCATTTGGGGAGGATTTCCATTTACAGAAAGACCTCTCCTTGCACTTTAGAGCCTCTCTAACTCCACTCGTTAACCATGCTGGTGTCCTCTTGGACTTAAATGAGCTCTTCTTTCTTTGTGGTATGCACTTGTGCTGGGCCTCTGTTACCGTGTTTTAAACAGGTTCCATGCACTCTGAAGAGATTGGATTCTTCCAACCTTCCCCTTCAATTTCTTTCTAACTAGTTTTCTCATCTGAGGGAAGTTTGCCCTTCGAAAATCAAGGATTTTTATGTCTGATTTGCTTGACACTCTTCCTCCAACATGCATGGCAAAGGAGATTGCACATGGTCACTGTTCCCCAGAGGCTCAGTGACATTCACATCCCTGACCAATTCCTGAGTATCAGACAGTATTAGATCCAGAGTCGCCTGTTCTCGGGTGGGCTCCATGACACGTTGCTCTAAGGCACAGTCATTCAGCAAGTCGAGAAACCCAGTTTCTCTTTCTTGCCTGGAGCTCGCATTGGCCCAGTCGATGTGGGGATAATTGAAGTCCCCCATGATTACTATCCTGTGCTTCTGAGACACCTCCATGTTTTGTCTCCTCATTTCAAGGTCCCCCTCATGTTTTTGATCTGGTGGGCGATAGCATACCCCAACTATCACATCACTCCTTGGACCTGGTAGTTTAACCCACAGTGATTCTATGGTGGAGTCAGACCCTCTGTCAATCTCCATTCTGCTGGATTTTACCCCTTCTTTAATGTAGATGGCCACTCCCCCTCCAACCCGCCCCTCTCTATCCCTTCTATAGAGTTTATAGCCTGGGATTGCTGTATCCCACTGGTTCTCTGCATTCCACCAGGTTTCTGTTATGGCTATTATATCAATGTTATCCCTAGCTGCCAAATGTTTGAGTTCTCCCATTTTTGGTTGGAGGCTTGGAGCATTGGCGTAGAAGCACCTGTACAGTGGGTCCTGCAACAACAGCTGCTGCTTTGTTCTTTTCCCCCCCACAGCTATTATTTTCAGTAGATGAACTATCACATTCCATTATTCTCCCAGTACTAATACCTGCTATGTCGTCTCTATGTGATTCTCTACCCTTTCCAAACTCATTCCCTGTGGATGAGGTGTTCCGAACTGGATGCCACACAGCTCCTGTCGGCTTTCCCCCAGTTATCAGTTTAAAAGCTGCTCTGCAGCCTTTTTGAGGTTGCTGTTTTGCCTATCGCAGAAGCTGTTTTGCCTATCGCAGAACACTATTACTACTTATGGCCGTGTTGCTTTAATGCAATGTTGTCAATTAATCCTGTAAGATGTCCCTCAATTCCTTGTTCTCAAATACTTGAACATGTCTTAATTTTACCAGACTGTATATTATCCCTCATTACTGTAAGCCGTCTTGGATCATTTTCCAAGGAGAAAGGCAGGTAAAACTACTCTAAAATAAAAAAATAATAAACAGGACTAGGGGGCACTCCATAAAACTTTTGGGTGATTGAGCTCAAACAAATAAGAGAGTACTTCTTCACTTCAAGGATCACTGGTCTCTGGAACCTTGACAGTTTTAAGAAAGCCCTGGGCAAGGATATCAATGGCTATCATGGATACCCAAGGACAACCTCTGGGAGAGATAGGCAGGAGATCTCTCAATGCCAAATCTTACACAGGTGAAGACAACTGCTTGGGAATACCATGGTGAGCCACTGTGTGAGACAGAATGCTGGACTGGATGGGCTGGGGCGTGTTCCAGCTAGGCTGTTCTTCTCTTCTTAATGGGTGAAAGCATTTATATAGTATTTTTATGCCTCCTAGGTAAGTGAGGCCAAAACCTCTAAGCAGAGTTCAGCCCCACTGGGTCTCTTTTAAGGTGAAAAGCAGGGTAGCAATATTTGAAATAAATAGTTTGGGGGAATAAAGTGCAGGAGGCTGTGGAACAATTTGCATCTGATTTTTTACCCTGAGGATCACTGGTCTGTGGAACTCCGTGCCAGAAGAAGTGGACAATTTCAGGGGGAACAAGGGCATCAGTGACTCTCAATATGGATGCGTAAGGAGATAGCTAGGATATCTCTCAATGCCATTTGCAGGGAATCGTAAGCGGGTGAAAACATCTCCTTGGGAATACCCTGAAGCAAATGGTGATCCATTGTGTGAGATAGAATGCTGGACTGGATGGGCTAGGGCCCGTTCCAGGAAAGCTGTTCTTATGTTCTTAATATGTGAAAGCATTTATATAGTATTTTATGCCTCCTAAATAAATAAATTCTTTGGGGGAGTAAACTGCAGGAGGCTGTGGAACGATTTGCATCCCATTCTTACCCTGCAGCTCACAAGACTTTTCCCAGCATGGAAGAGAACCATTTCCTCACAGATTGTCACAGCAGGAGTGAGATAAATCCCCTAGTTTTCCTCAGAATATTCACCCTTCTCACTGAGGTGGGTGGAGGTGTGCCTACCCTGGAACTGTGTTACTAAATTTGAAACTTTTTTGTGGTCATTTATATTTTGCAGGGAAGATGCTGTAGCGAAGAAATAAAAGAGGAGGACACCAAGCGCCAGAGGAAGAGGGTGAATATTCAGATGCAAATAGGGTGTCGAGAATCAAACCAGAATGAAGAGGCTGAGAGGAAAACAGAGAGGTGTAAAAATGGCCAAATCTATTATTAGTCAGGAGAAAGATAAAGCGGTTCCAAAAACATCTAAAGAAGAGGAAAGACATGAGCATCACAAGCGTGGAAGATCTTGCGCTACTTCCTCCACAATTTGTTCCAATAGGAAAATTCACCAAGGTGGGAAGTCATTTGAATGTCGGGAGTGTGGAAAGAGATTCAGTCGAGCCGAACACCTTGCTAGCCATCACAGAATCCACACAGGCGAGAAGCCGTTTGAATGTCTGGAGTGTGGAAAGAGGTTCAGTCACTCTGGAAGCCTTACTAGCCATCACAGAACCCACACAGGCGAGAAGCCATTTGAATGTCTGGAGTGCGGAAAGAGGTTCAGTTACTCTGGACACCTTACTATCCATCTCAGAACCCACACAGGCGAGAAGCCATTTGAATGTCTGGAGTGCGGAAAGAGGTTCAGTAGAGCTGGACACCTTGCTAATCATCACAGAATCCACACAGGCGAGAAGCCATTTGAATGTCTTGAGTGTGGAAAGAGGTTCAGTCAAGCTGGACACCTTGCTAGCCATCACAGGATCCACACAGGCAAGAAGCCGTTTGAATGTCTGGAGTGCGGAAAGAGGTTCAGTCACTCTTGTAACCTTGCTAGCCATCACAGAATCCACACAGGCGAGAAGCCATTTGAATGTCTGGAGTGTGGAAAGAGGTTCAGTCACTCTTCTAACCTTGCTAGCCATCATAGAATCCACACAGGCGAGAAGCCATTTGAATGTCTTGAGTGTGGAAAGAGGTTCAGTCAAGCTGGACACCTTGCTAGCCATCACAGGACTCACACGGGCGAGAAGGCATTTGAATGCGAGGACTGAGAAGCCTTTTTCTGTCATTCTGGTATGCCATTTCTACACATCTTAGGACCCACTTATTCAAAGAGACTTTGAAAACTCTGGAGTGTGGGGGAAAAGACACACAATCCTTGTTCAACAACCCATGTTAAGATTTCATACTATGTATATGTTATCATGTAATATTTTAACTTGGCTGAAGGGATCTGAGCCAAGGACGATCTCTCTGAGTTAATTGGATACAGATTCTGAACACATAGTACAGAGATAGCCAAACTTTGGCCTTCCTGATGTTTTGGACCACAACTCCCAGAATTCCAAGCCTGTATTTCCAATGGCAAAGGACTGTGGGAGTTGTGGTCCGGACTGTGGGAGTTGTGGTCCAACCATCTGGAGGGCCAAAGTTTGGACATGCCTGACCTAATATATACTGGGCATAATCAATTAAAAAAAAATTAAACACGGGGCAGGCGCTTGTGATCTCAAGGATAGATTATTGCAACACTCTCTACATGGGCTTGCCCTTGAGCATTATTGGGAGACTACTGCGGGTACAAAATCCGGTGGCCAGACTTTTGGTTGGTGTTGGCAGATATGACCACATTGTCCCAGTTTTGACCCATTTGCATTGGCTGCCCATTTTGTCCTGAATAAGGTTCAAGGTACTGGTTTTGACTTACAAAACCCTCCACGGCTTGGGACCTGAGTACCTGGCAGAACGGATCTTCCAGAGGTCAACTGAGGCCCGAACCACCAGAATGTCTCAGGCGTTGTCACTTCAGGTGGCCGTTTCTAGGGGGGCATTGAAATCCATTACTTGAAACTGGACCTTCTCTGTGTCTGCCTCTACATTTGGAACAAACTGCCAAGTGAGATTCGCCTTGCACAGTCCCTGACGGCCTTCAAAAAAGCGCTTAAGACCTTGCTTAGAGAAGCATTTGGAGGCCATTAGGGATTTTTTGTTTTTTTTGGGGTGGTGGTGGTTCTGTTCCGCCATCATGCAAATTATTATTGTTATATTTAATTGGTTGGTTGATTTGTTTAATATTTGTGTTTATTTTCCTGTAATTGTTGTATTCCAGCCTGAGTTCCATTGGGAAGAGGGGGGTGTATAGAAATATACATAAATATACAATATATACTGGTTATTGATTGCACTCATATGAATTGATCTGATATACAGTAATGTTGTGTGTAATGATATAATTTGGTACAGTGGGTCTATGCTGATGTAACTTGATGTAATGTCCAATGATGAAATGTATTCTGTGATTGCTGCGAGAGTTGTATAGTAGGGAGATGTTACAATTAAGGTTCATCTGCTTTAAGTCAAATCACTCACTGTCTATTGCCATGTTAAACCGATTGCTTGATGCAATTCTGTGTTGGATGCTTTTTATATATCGCAACTGAATTTTTACCTACCTACCTGAGTGTCTTCTCTCCAACCAGTCATAAAATCTATTCTGTGATTTCTTTTATTCTTACTGTCATTCTGTCCATCTCAGCACAGGCTAAAAAATTTTGTACAATTATTTCCTCCTTAGGTATGTTTTCATTTTTCCACATTTGGGCCCACGCTATTCTAGCGGCAGTCAAGATATGTAATATAATATACCTGTCTTGTATATTAACATTTTTGGCATAATACCTAATAAAACATTTCTGGCTTAAATTCTATCTTCAGCTTGGTTATTTCTTTGAGTCGAATATGTATTTTAACCCAGTATTTCTTTGCCCTCGCACAAGACTACCATGCAGGATAATACATCCCATCATGATTTTCACCTTTCCAACATTTGTTAGACCAGTTTGTAAACATTTTTGCTCATCCAGTTGGTGGTAAGTGTCAACGAGAAAAAAAATCATATAAATTTTCTTTATAGGATGTTGCCAGAGTTGGTTTGTTATTCAGACTCCATAACTTTTGCCATTTCTCTAGTTCAATTGTGTAAACAATATTCTTGGCCCAACATATCATTCTCCCATCTACTTGCTCATCTTCCATTTTGAAATCTAGCAGGAGGTTATAAAGTCTATTAATTAAGTTATCTTACTGGTAAGTAACATTTTATCAAATTGAGGCTCTTCTTTATAAAAATCCTTGTAATTTAAGATCTTTATACGCAGATGCCTCTCTTCTGATTTCATCCCTTCCGACACTTTTTAAAAAATGCTTTTGAATGGCTTTTATCCAGTGCTCTGTGCTTCTGTATTGTTTTATGTAGCAAACACTTTATGAAGTGTTTTTAATTGTAGATGTGTAATAGAATGTGAATATTTAATAGTAATTGATTAAAAGGCAGAAGGGTTGCAGGGGAGCCCCCCCCCCGCCCCCGGTGAAAGAACCCCGACCCATTCCAGGGCAGGCGCGCAGTGGGGAGGGGCAAAAGAGGAGGAGGCAAGGGTGCTTCTCCCCCTCCTGAGTGAAGCTCCTTGGGAGGGAGATTGTCAATAGGCCAAGGTTCTAACCCTTTAAAAGAGGAAGGGAGGAGTTGGAAAGAGGCATCTGAGAAGCAGTAAACCTTGAAACCTATTTCTATAGATTTGTGTCAAATGTATGTGAGAAAGGTGGAAGACAATTGTGACAAAATGCAGGAACTAGACTGTAATACAAACCAGCCAACAGGTGGCCAAGTTTGCAGATGACACCAAACTTTTCCGTGTGGTAAAAACCAGAGAAGATTGTGAAGAACTCCAGAAGGATCTCTCCAAAATAGGAGGAATGGACTATGAAATGGCAAATGCGTTTTAATGTAGCCAAATGTAAAGTAATGCATATTGGGGCAAAAAAATCAGAACTTTATCTATCAACTCATGGGCTCTGAGTTATCCGTGACGGATCAGGAAAGAGATCTTGGTGTGTTGGTGGACAGCTCCATGAAGGTGTATCCCCAGTGTGTGGCAGCGGGGAAGAAGGCCAATTCCATGCTGGGATTATCAAAAAGGGGATTGAAAATAAAACAGCCAACATTATAATGCCATTATAGAAAACAATAGTAAGGCCGCACCTGACGTATTGTGTACAATTCTGGTCACCGCATCTCAAGAAAGACATAGTGGAACTGGAAAAGGTGCAGAAGAGAGCGACTAAAAATTACTGGGCTGGGGCACCTCCCTTATGAGGAAAGGCTAAAACGTTTGTGCCTCTTTAATCTGGAAAAAAGGCACCTGAGGGGGGATATGATTCAGACGTACAAAATAATGCAGGCCGTGAGTAAAGTGGCTAGAGGGAAGCTCTTCTCCCTCTCCCAAAATACCAGAACTAGGGGACATCCACTCAAATTGAGGGCTGGGAGAGTAAGAACAGACAAAAGAAAACATTTTTTCACCCAGTGTATTGTTAGTCTAAGTAACTCCCTGCCACAGGATGTGGCATCTGGCTTGGATGCCTTCAAAAGGGGATTGGACAGATTCCTGGAGAAAAAGTCCATCACAGGTTACAAACCATGATGGAAAGATATATCATCTCCAGGGTTAAAACCAGGGTACTTCAAGGGCCAGATGCAGGGGAGTGGTATCAGGAGACAGATATCTAGTCTCATGTGCTCCCAAACGCATCTGGTGCAGCCACTGTGAGATACAGGAAGCTGGACTAGATGGGCCTTTGGCCTGATCCAGCATGGCTCTCCTTATGCTCTGATGTTCTCTTACTCTGAGCAGAAAGCTGCCAGGTTTTGGGCTGGTCTTTTATTTGGGGGTTTATGTGACTTAAATATGAATTGACTCAGGTAACTGCTCTCAATTCCTTGAACATGTCTTAATTGTACTGGACTGTATATTGTCCCTAATGACTGTAAGCCACCTTACAGGGACAAAGGAGGGGCAAAAATACTCTAAAAATAATAGTAATAAAAATTCAGGGGAAGATTTATTTATTTTATTTTAGAGTATTCTAACGCCGCCTTTTTCCTTGGGAAAGGACCCAAGGTAGCTTACAGTCATGAGGGACAATATACAGTCCAATGCAAAGATACAGTACTCAAGGACTGAGAGCAGGGAATTGAGGGACATTGGACTGGATATTGTCCCTCATTACTGGAAGCCGCCTTGCGTCCTTTTTCGAAGGAGAAAGGCGGGGGTAATACTGTAAAATAATATAAGATAAAATAAATCAATAAATGGTGGCAACTTTATCAAGGGGACCAGATTCATCCCGGGCTATGTTCTGTGCATTCCCATGCTCCCCCCCCCAAGGGAAGGGATTCCCTCCTCCCCAGTCAAATGGGGCAGAAGGAGGGCAATCAAAGGAGAGGAAGACGAGGAGGGGTGAAAGTGTTGGGGTCTCCCCTTTTTGGGCACTGGGGAGGAGGAAGGCATGTCCCCCATCCCACCCATCCCAAACCCTTGAGTTTCCCAGAAGGGGTGTCTCTGCAGCTCAGCGGTTCAAATCCCGGGTGCTGCCTCTCAGCGGACTGGGCTCCTGTGGTTCAACCCCCAGCTCCTGCCTAACCGAGCCTAGTTCGAAAACCGTGTAAAAATGCAAGCAGATGAAAAGGCAAAAACGCTGTAAGAAATAAATAAAAGCGGGAAAAAATAAATAAAAGTGGAAAAAAATTAAATTAAAGAGGGAAGGTAAAACAAGTGGTTCTTTGCAGCCATGCCGGCCATGTGGCTCCGGATTTGCACAACACTGGCTCTTTGGCTTGAAAAAGGAGACGAGCACGCATGTGCTGCGGGGGGGGGAGCCTTTCCCTTTACTTCCCCTCCCCCTCCCTCGCAGAGCCAGAAGGGAGGCAGAGACGGGGGAGTCACTCGGATTCCTCCAAGGGAGCGAGTTCCGCTTCCTAGAGTGGCAGGAAACGAAGGCTCCCAGGGAAGGAGGGGGGGCACCTTCTCTCCGTGTGCCTTTCCACCCCCCCCCAAAAGGCTCTCAGTGGTTCCTGGATGGAGAAGGAAAAAGACCCCCCCCAGGAGGAGGAGGAGGAGGAGGAGGTGCGTTGTGCAATTGGGGGTGTGATATGGGGGAGTGCAATGGGGGGGGAAGAGGTTGCAAGGGGGGAGGAGGAGGAGGGGGCGTTGGAGATGCAATGGGGGGAGTCCAGGAGGGAAGTGTCCCCCCCCCCACTCCTTTGGGTCCGGAGGCAGGAGGAGGCTTCAAGAAGGCCATTCCACCATTTGGGGGAAATGGGAGGGGGGGTCCCATGGGAGACAAAAGGCACCGAGTGCGGGTTCTTAGAGTTGCAGTTATAGATAGGGAGGGGAGAAACAGAATGGACTCCCCTCCTTTGGTTCAGGATTTATTTAGTTATTTAGTTATTTATTTATTTATTTAGGTCCAAAATGCCTATTATTTTATACAAAATACAATAAATACAAATTACAAAAAAGGCAAACTCATCAACAACAGTCAGGATTTTGAAGGAATTCTGCCCCCCCTCTTTTTTTTTCAGTATGGGGAGAGATGGCAAAGAAGGAAAGGGATTAAAGTTCATCCACTTCCAAGTTTCCTTGTCCTGAGCAAAAATCTGAGCCTAGGTCTCCCGGGTCCCACTGGGGCTCTCTCTGTGTCCCCCTGCTTCTCTGCCCATGTCCAGAGGGCTTTTCCCACCCCCAAGGGCCCTTATCTTTCTCCAGCCCCCCTCCAAAAGGCTCTCTTTGGTTCCTGGAAGGAGAAGGAAAGAGCCCCCCCCCCAGGAGGAGGAGGAGGAGGAGGAGGTGCGTTGTGCAATTGGGGGGATGATATGCGGGGAGTGCCATGGGGGGGGAAGAGGTTGCAAGGGGGGAAGAGGAGGAGGGGGCGTTGGAGATGCAATGGGGGGAGTCCAGGAGGGAAGGGTCCCCCCCACTCCTTTGGGTCCGGAGGCAGGAAGAGGCTTCAAGAAGGCAATTCCACCATTTGGGGGAAATGGGAGCGGGGGGTCCCATGGGAGACAAAAGGCACCGAGTGCGGCTTCTTAGAGTTGCAGTTATAGATAGGGAGGAGGGAAACAGAATTGACTCCCCTCCTTTAGTTCAGGATTTATTTATTTAGGTCCAAAATGCCTATTATTTTATACAAAATACAATAAATACAAATTACAAAAAAGGCAAATTCTTTGGGGGAGTAAACTGCAGGAGGCTGTGGAACAATTTATTTATTTATTTATTTATTTTTACAACTTATATGCCGCCCACTACCCAAAGGTCTCTGGGCGGCTTACAATCAAGGAATTAAAACAGTTAAAAACATCAAACAGCAATAAATAATTAAAACAATAAAAACCTTATACTAAAACATCACACTAAAATTGCCATCAGAAGACCCACAATCTAAATTGTATCAATTAAAAAACTTCTTTGCATCCCTTTCTTACCCTGCAGCTCACAAGACTTTTCCCAGCATGGAAGAGAACCATTTCCTCACAGATTGCCACAGCAGGAGTGAGATAAATCCCCTAGTTTTCCTCAGAATATTCACCCTTCTCACTGAGGTGGGTGAAGGTGTGCCTACCCTGGAACTGTGTTACTAAATTTGAAACTTTTTTGTGGTCACTTATATTTTGCAGGTAAGATGCTGTAGAGAAGAAATAAAAGAGAAGGACACCAAGCGCCAGAGGAAGAGGGTGAATATTCAGATCCAAATAGGGTGTTGAGAATCAAACCAGAATGAAGAGGCTGAGAGGAAAACAGAGAGGTGTAAAAATGGCCAAATCTATTATTAGTCAGGAGAAAGATAAAGCGGTTCCAAAAACATCCAAAGAAGAGGAAAGACGTGAGCATCACAAGCGTGGAAGATCTTGCACTACTTCCTCCACAATTTGTTCCAATAGGAAAATTCACCAAGGCGAGAAGTCATTTGAATGTCTGGAGTGTGGAAAGAGATTCAGTCGAGCCGAACACCTTGCTAGCCATCACAGAATCCACACAGGCGAGAAGCCGTTTGAATGTCTGGAGTGTGGAAAGAGGTTCAGTCAATCTGGAAGCCTTGCTAGCCATCACAAAATCCACACAGGCGAGAAGCCATTTGAATGTTTTGAGTGTGGAAAGACGTTCAGTCATGCTGGGCAGCTTGCTAGCCATCACAGAAAACACACAGGCAAGAAGCCATTTGAATGTTTTGAGTGCGGAAAGAGGTTCAGTCACTCTTGTAACCTTGCTAGCCATCACAGAATGCACACAGCTGAGAAGCCATTTGAATGTCTGGAGTGTGGAAAGAGATTCAGTCGAGCCGAACACCTTGCTAGCCATCACAGAATCCACACAGGCGAGAAGCCGTTTGAATGTCTGGAGTGTGGAAAGAGGTTCAGTCGTTCTGGAAGCCTTGCTCGCCATCACAGAATCCAAACAGGCAAGAAGCCGTTTGAATGTCTGGAGTGTGGAAAGAGGTTCAGTCAATCTGGAAACCTTGCTAGCCATCACAGAATCCACACAGGCGAGAAGCCATTTGAATGTCTGGAGTGTGGAAAGAGATTCAGTCGAGCCGAACACCTTGCTAGCCATCACGGAATCCACACAGGCGAGAAGCCATTTCAATGTTTTGAGTGCGGAAAGAGGTTCAATCACTCTTGTAACCTTGCTAGACATCACAGAATGCACACAGCTGAGAAGCCATTTGAATGTCTGGAGTGTGGAAAGAGATTCAGTGGAGCCGAACACCTTGCTAGCCATCACAGAATCCACACAGGCGAGAAGCCGTTTGAATGTCTGGAGTGTGGAAAGAGGTTCAGTCATTCTGGAAGCCTTGCTAGCCATCACAGAATCCACACAGGCAAGAAGCCGTTTGAATGTCTGGAGTGTGGAAAGAGGTTCAGTCAATCTGGAAGCCTTGCTAGCCATCACAGGATCCACACAGGCGAGAAGCCGTTTGAATGTCTGGAGTGTGGAAAGAGGTTCAGTCATTCTGGAAGCCTTGCTAGGCATCACAGAATCCACACAGGCGAGAAGTCATTTCCATGTCTGGAGTGTGGAAAGAGATTCAGTCGAGCCGAACAACTTGCTAATCATCACAGAATCCACACTGGTGAGAAGCCATTTGAATGTCTGGAGTCTGGAAAGAGGTTCAGTCATTCTGGAAGCCTTGCTAGCCATCACAGAATCCACACAGGCTAGAAGCCATTTGAGTGTCTGGAGTGCGGTAAGACATTCAGTGTTTCTGGAACCCTTGCTAGCCATCACAGAATCCACACAGGCGAGAAGCCATTTGAATGTCTGGAGTGCGGAAAGAGGTTCAGTCATGCTGGACACCTTGCTAGCCATCACAGAATGCACACAGGCGAGAAGCCATTTGAATGTCTGGAGTGTGGAAAGAGGTTCAGTCAAGCTGGACGCCTTGCTATGCATCACACGAGAAGCCGTTTGAATGCGCGGACTGAGAAGCCTTTTTCTGTCATTCTGTTATGCCCTTTCTACACAACTTAGGACCCACTGATTCAAAAAGTCTTTGAAAACTCTGGAGTGTGGCGAAAAGATACACAATCCTTGTTCAACAAGGATTAAGATTTCATACTATCTATGTATATGTTATAATGTAATATTTTAACTTGGCTGAAAGGTTCTGAGTCAAGGACTATCTCTCTGAGTTAATTGGATACAGATTCTGAACACATAGTACAGACATAGCCAAACTTTGGCCTTCCTGATGTTTTGGACCACAACTCCCAGAATTCCAAGCCTGTATTACCAATGGCAAAGGACTGTGGGAGTTGTGGTCCGGACTGTGGAAGTTGTGGTCCAACCATCTGGAGGGCCAAAGGTTTGGACATGCCTGACCTAATATATACTGGGCATAATCAATTAAAACAAAATTAAACACGTGGCAGGTGCTTGTGATCTCAAGGATAGATTATTGCAACACTCTCTACATGGGATTGCCCTTGACCATTATTGGGAGACTACTGCGGGTACAAAATCCAGTGGCCCGACTGTTGGTTGGTGCTGGCAGGTATGACCACATCGTCCCAGTTTTGCCCCTTTTTAAGTGGCTGCCCATTTTGTCCTGAAAAAGGTTCAAGGTACTGGTTTTGACTTACAAAACCCTCCTCGGCTTGGGACCTGAGTACCTGGCAGAACGGAACTTCCAGAGGTCTACTGAGGCCCGAACCACCAGAATGTCTCAGGTGTTGTCACTTCAGGTGGCCGTTTCTAGGGGGGCATTGAAATCCATTACTTGAAACTGGACCTTCTCTGTGTCTGCCTCTACATTTGGAACAAACTGCCAAGTGAGATTTGCCTTGCACAGTCCCTGACGGCCTTCAAAAAAGCGCTTAAGACCTTGCTTAGAGAAGCATTTGGAGGCCATTAGGGATTTGGGGGGGGGTCGGTTCTGTTCCACCATCTTGCAAATTATTATTGTTATTTTTAATTGGTTGGTTGATTTGTTTAATATTTGTGTTTATTTTCCTGTAATTGTTGTATTCCAGCCTGAGTTCCATTGGGAAGAGGGGGGTGTATAGAAATATAAATAAATATACAATATATATCTGGAAGTTGAGTCATGGCTACTGGACTTCTTTTTGAGAGATAGAAACGTTTCGCTGTTCATCCAAACAGCTTCATCGGTCTGAATGCAGCTGGTGCATACCCTGACTCTTATAGGCAGCTTTGACCTCTAGTCACCCTGGCCTCAATTAGGCTCATCAGATGAACTAAATAGGCTCGTTAGGGAGACAATGGTATCCTTAGCCTTGAGGTGAACCATGGCTTAAGGTGCTGAAACCTATCAAGAAAGGGTCGTAATGGGTCGTTAGCTATGGCCTTGGTGGTAAAGGCTTTTTGATTTGTCTTGGTAGTGTGGAAAGCACAGCTTGATAAGTAGCAGATAAACTATGCCGGAGGCCACCACCTCTGTTGAGGGAGGGATTTTCAATGCTCACATGAATGGCCTCCCTTACTCCTCTTTCAAACCACCTCTCTTCTTTGTCTAATATGTGTACATCCTCATCTTTGAAAGAGTGCCCTTTCTCCTTCAAATGGAGGTGTACTGCTGATTCTGGACCTGAGCAGTTACCCCTCCTATGTTGGGCCATCCTTCTGTTTAATGGCTGTTTGGTTTCCCCAATGTAGAGGTCTGAACACTCCTCACTGCATTGGACCGCATATACTATATTGCTCCTTTTATGGTTGGGTACCGGATCCTTTGGGTGGACAAGTCTCTGCCTTAGTGTGTTTGTGGGTTTGAAATAAACAGGGATGTGGTGTTTGCCAAAAATCCTTTTAAGCTTCTCTGACACTCCAGCCATGTAAGGAATGACCAGGTTCTTCCGCTGGGTCTGGGTCTCAGACTGATCCCTTGTTCTTCTGGGATGGCCCACTGCTTTGTTGAAGGCCCACTTTGGATATCCACAGGTCTTAAGTGCTGTCTTCAGGTGCCTGTCTTCCTTCTTCTTGGCTTCTGTGGAGGTGGGGATGCTCTCTGCTCTGTGGCTTAGGGTCCTGATGACTCCTAGTTTGTGCTGTAATGGATGGTGGGAGTCAAACAGTAAGTATTGATCTGTGTGGGTGGGTTTCCTGTAAACTTCTACTCCTAGGCCACGGTCAGGTCTGATGATGACTGCACAATCCAGGAAAGCCAGCCTGTTGTCTTGGATGTCTTCTCTAGTGAACCTAATATTAGGGTCCACTGCATTGATGTGGTCTGTAAAGGCCTGTACTTCCCGAGTCTTGATTTTCACCCAGGTATCATCTACATACCTGAACCAGTGAGATGGTGTTGTCCCTGGGAAGGTATTGAGTGCCTTCTTCTCCACTTCGTCTCCACTTCTTCATGTGAGCATTGAAAATCCCTCCCTCAACAGAGGTGGTGGCCTCCGGCATAGTTTATCTGCTACTTATCAAGCTGTGCTTTCCACACTACCAAGACAAATCAAAAAGCCTTTACCACCAAGGCCATAGCTAACGACCTATTACGACCCTTTCTTGATAGGTTTCAGCACCTTAAGCCATGGTTCACCTCAAGGCTAAGGATACCATTGTCTCCCTAACGAGCCTATTAAGTTCATCTGATGAGCCTAATTGAGGCCAGGGTGACTAGAGGTCAAAGCTGCCTATAAGAGTCAGGGTTTGCACCAGCTGCATTCAGACCGATGAAGCTGTTTGGATGAACAGCGAAACGTTTCTATCTCTCAAAAAGAAGTCCAGTAGCCATGACTCAACTTCCAGATAAACTCACCTGGATGACTGAGAATCTTCACAGACATACAATATATACTGGTAATTGATTGCACACATACGAATTGATCTGATATACTGTAATGTTGTGTGTAATGATATAATTTGGTACAGTGGGTCTATGCTGATGTAACTTGATGTAATGTCCAATGATATAATGTATTCTGTGATTGCTGCGAGAGTTGTATAGTAGGGAGATGTTACAATTAAGGTTCATCTGCTTTAAGTCAAATCACTCACTGTCTATTGCCATGTTAAACTGACTTGCTTGATGTAATTCTGTGTTGGATGCTTTTTATATATCGCAACTGAATTTTTACCTACCTACCTCAGTGTCTTCTCTCCAACCAGTCCTAAAATCTATTCCGTGATTTCTTTTATTCTTACTGTCATTCTGTCCATCTCAGCACAGGCTAAGATTTTTGGTACAATTATTTCCTCCTTAGGTATGTTTTCATTTTTCCACATTTGGGCCCACGCTATTCTAGCGGCAGTCAAGTGATGTAATCTAATATACCTGTCTTGTATATTAACATTTTTGGCATAATACCTAATAAAACATTTCTGGCTTAAATTCTATCTTCAGCTTGGTTATTTCTTTGAGTCGTATATGTATTTTAACCCAGTATTTCTTTGCCCTCGCACAAGACCACCATGCAGGATAATACATCCCATCATGATTTTCACCTTTCCATCATTTGTTAGACGAGTTTGTAAACATTTTTGCTCATCCAGTTGGTGGTAAGTGTCAACGAGAAGAAATTTCATATAAATTTTCTTTATAGGATGTTGCCAGAGTTGGTTTGTTATTCAGACTCCATAACTTTTGCCATTTCTCTAGTTCAATTGTGTAAACAATATTCTTGGGCCAACATATCATTCTCCCATCTACTTGCTCAACTTCCATTTTGAAATCTAGCAGGAGGTTATAAAGTTTATTAATTAAGTTATCTTCTGGTAAGTAACATTTTATCAAATTGAGGCTCTTCTTTGTAAAATCCTTGTAATTTAAGATCTTTATATGCAGATGCCTCTCTTTGATTTCATCCCTTCCGACACTTTTTAAAAATGCTTTTGAATGGCTTTTATCCAGTGCTCTGTGCTTCTGTATTGTTTTATGTAGCAAACACTTTATGAAGTGTTTTTAATTGTAGATGTGTAATAGAATGTGAATATTTAATAGTAATTGATTAAAAGGCAGAAGGGTTGCAGGGGAGCCCCCCCCCACCCCCGGTGAAAGCACCCCTACCTATTCCAGGGCAGGCGCGCAGTGGGGAGGGGCAAAAGAGGAGGAGGCAAGGGTGCTTCTCCCCCACCTGAGTGAAGCTCTTTGGGAGGGAGATTCTCAATAGGCCAAGGTTCTAACCCTTTAAAAGAGGAAGGGAGGAGCTGGAAAGAGGCATCTGAGAAGCAGGAAACCTTGAAACCTATTTCTATAGATTCGTGTAAAATGTATGTGAGAAAGGTGGAAGACAATTGTGACAAAATGTGGGAACTAGACTGTAATACAAACCAGCCAACAGGTGGCCAAGTTTGCAGATGACACAAAACTTTTCCTTGTTGTAAAAACCAGAGAAGATTGTGAAGAACTCCAGAAGGATCTCTCCAAACTAGGAGGAATGGGCTATGAAATGGCAAATGCGTTTTAATGTAGCCAAATGTAAAGTAATGCATATTGGGGCAAAAAAATCAGAACTTTATCTATCAACTCATGGGCTCTTGAGTTATCCGTGACGGATCAGGAAAGAGATCTTGGTGTGTTGGTGGACAGCTCCATGAAGGTGCCTCCCCAATGTGTGACAGCGGTGAAGAAGGCCAATTCCATGCTGGGATTATGAAAAAGGGGATTGAAAATAAAACAGCCTACATTATAATGCCATTATAAAAAACAATAGTAAGGCCCCACCTGGAGTATTGTGTACAATTCTGGTCACCGCATCTCAAGAAAGACATAGTAGAACTGGAAAAGGTGCAGAAGAGAGCGACTAAAATGATTACTGGGCTGGGGCAACTCCCTTATGAGAAAAGGCTAAAACGTTTGTGCCTCTTTAATCTGGAAAAAAGACACCTGAGGGGGGATATGATTCAGACTTACAAAATAATGCAGGGCATGAGTAAAATGGATAGAGGGAAGCTCTTCTCCCTCTCCCAAAATACCAGAACTAGGGGACATCCACTCAAATTGAGGGCTGGGAGAGTAAGAACAGACAAAAGAAAATATTTTTTCACCAAGTGTATTTTTAGTCTAAGTAACTCCCTGCCACAGGATGTGGCATCTGGCTTGGATGCCTTCAAAAGGGGATTGGACAGATTCCTGGAGAAAAAGTCCATCACAGGTTACAAACCATGATGGAAAGATATGTAATCTCCAGGGTTAAAACCAGGGTACTTCAAGGGCCAGATGCAGGGGAGTGGTATCAGGAGACAGATATCTAGTGTCATGTGCTCCCAAACGCATCTGGTGCAGCCACTGTGAGATACAGGAAGCTGGACTAGATGGGCCTTTGGCCTGATCCAGCATGGCTCTTCTTATGTTCTGATGTTCTCTTACTCTGAGCAGAAAGCTGCCGGGTTTTGGGCTGGGCTTTTATTTGGGGGTTTATGTGACCTAAATATGAATCCACTCTACGTGATCAGGTAACTGCTTTCAATTCCTTGAACATGTCTTAATTGTACTGGACTGTATATTGTCCCTCATGACTGTAAGCCACCTTGGGTCCTTTTCCAAGGAGAAAGGAGGGGCAAAATACTCTAAAAACAATAATAATAAAAATTCAGGGGAAGATTTATTTATTTTATTTTAGAGTATTCTAACCCCGCCTTTTTCCTTGGGAAAGGACCCAAGGTAGCTTACAGTCATGAGGGACAATATACAGTCCAATGCAAACATACAGTACTCAAGTACTGAGAGCAGGGAATTGAGGGACATTGGACTGGATATTGTCCCTCATTACTGGAAGCCACCTTGGGTCCTTTTTCGAAGGAGAAAGGGGGAAGATACTGTAAAATAAGATAAGATAAAACAAATCAATAAATGGTGGCAACTTTAACAAGGGGACCAGATTCATCCCGGGCTAAGTTCTGTGCATTCCCATGATCCCCCCCCCAAGGGAAGGGATTCCCTCCTCCCCATTCAAATAGGGCAGAAGGAGGGCAATCAAAGGAGAGGAAGAGGAGGAGGGGTGAAAGGGTTGGGGTCTCCCCTTTCTGGGTACTGGGGAGGAGGAAGGCATGCCCCCATCCCACCCATCCCAAACCCTTGAGTTTCCCAGAAGGGGTGTCTCTGCAGCTCAGCGGTTCAAATCCCGGGTGCTGCCTCTCAGCGGACTGGGCTCCTGTGGTTCAACCCCCAGCTCCTGCCTAACCGAGCCTAGTTCGAAAACCGTGTAAAAATGCAAGCAGATGAAAAGGCGAAAACGCTGAAAGAAATAAATAAAAGCGGGGAAAAATAAATAAAAGTGGAAAAAATTAAATTAAAGAGGGAAGGTAAAACAAGTGGTTCTTTGCAGCCATGCCGGCCATGTGGATCCGGATTTGCACAACACTGGCTCTTCGGCTTGAAAAAGGAGACGAGCACGCATGTGCTGCGGGGGGGGGGGGCCGTTCCCTTTACTTACCCCTCCCCCTCCCTCGCAGAGCTAGAAGGGAGGCAGAGAAGGGGGGGGTCACTCGGATTCCTCCAAGGGAGCGAGTTCCGCTTCCTAGAGTGGTAGGAAACGAAGGCTCCCAGGGTGGGGGGGGCTCCTTCTCTCCGCGTGGCTTTCCACCCCCCCCTCCAAAAGGCTCTCAGTGATTCCTGGAAGGAGAAGGAAAGAGACCCCCCCAGGAGGAGGAGGAGGAGGAGGTGCGTTGTGCAATTGGGGGGATTGATATGGGGGACTGCAATGAGGGGAAGAGGTTGCAAGGGGGGAAGAGGAGGAGGGGCGTTGGAGATGCAATGGGGGGAGTCCAGGAGGGAAGGTCCCCCCCCACTCCTTTGGGTCCGGAGGCAGGAAGAGGCTTCAAGAAGGCAATTCCACTATTTGGGGGAAATGGGAGGCGGGGGGGGGGGTCCCATGGGAGACAAAAGGCACCGAGTGCGGCTTCTAAGAGTTGCAGTTATAGATAGGGAGGGGGGAAACAGAATGGACTCCCCTCCTTTGGTTCAGGATTTATTTATTTATTTATTTATTTATTTATTTATTTATTTATTTATTTATTTAGGTCCAAAATGCCTATTATTTTATACAAAATACAATAAATACAAATTACAAAAAAGGCAAACTCATCAACAACAATCAGGATTTTGAAGGAATTCTGCCCCCCCCTCT
This sequence comes from Phrynocephalus guinanensis, assembly GCA_037367245.1. Taxonomy (NCBI): domain Eukaryota; kingdom Metazoa; phylum Chordata; class Lepidosauria; order Squamata; family Agamidae; genus Phrynocephalus; species Phrynocephalus guinanensis. The sequence goes on along the minus strand of CM074744.1, from coordinate 2,950,043 downwards.
TTTTTTCAGTATGGGGAGAGATGGCAAAGAAGGAAAGGGATTAAAGTTCATCCACTTCCAAGTTTTCTTGTCCTGAGCAAAAATCTTAGCTCAGGTCTTCTGCGTCCCACTGGGGCTCTCTGTGTCCCCCTGCTTCTCTGCCCATGTGCAGAAGGCTTTTTCCACCCCCAAGGGCCCTTATCTTTCTCCAGCCCTTCTCTCAGAAGCACCCTGGGGCAGAGGGGCCTTTGGAAATGGGCCCTGACAGAATTACAATCAGTCATCACACAATATGCAATTATACAATATTAAGCTAAGCAGGGTCAGACCCAGTTAGTACTTGGATTGTGCGACCACCAGGGAATACCAGGTACTGTAGTCGCCAGGAGTAGGAACTGGCAAACCACTCCAGTATTCCGGCCTAGAAAAACTCCCATGGACAGGAGGTCACAACGAGTAAGTCACAACCGTAAAAACACAACACACACACATACAGTTATACAGCAAAAATCTGCAATTACGTTGATAAACTGATGGGGTCTGAACTCTCTTCAGGACATCCAGGAATGGGACCTTGGTCTCCTGGTGGACACCTCAAGGAAGGTGTCAACCCAGTGTGCGATAGCAGTGAAAAAAGCCAACTCAATGCTAGAGTCCTTAGGAGTGGTATAGAAAATAATTCAGCACATGTCCTTTTGCCTCTTTATAAATCTACAGTGAGGCCGCATGTGGAGTGTTGTGTACAGTTCTGGTCACCCTCCCTCCAGAAGGATATTATGGAAATGGGAAAAGTGCAGAGGAGGGCATCCAGAATGATTTGGAGACTGGAACACTTTCCTTACCGTCTGGAACAACTTACCATCTGAGGCTGCAACGGCTTGGGCCTCTTCAGTCTTGAACGACGGTGCCTTATAAGTGACCTGATTGAAGTTTATAAAACCATACATGGTGTGGACAAAATGTATAAAGAAAAGCTGTTTTGCCTATCGCAGAACACTAGAACTACTTATAGCCGTGTTGCTTTAATGCAATGTTGTCAATTAATCCTGTAAGATGTCCCTCAATTCCTTGTTCTCAAATACTTGAACATGTCTTAATTGTACCAGACTGTATATTATCCCTCATTACTGTAAGCCGTCTTGGATCATTTTCCAAGGAGAAAGGCAGGTAAAACTACTCTAAAATAAATAAATAACAAATAGGACCTGGGGGGCACTCCATAAAACTTTTGGGTGATTGATCTCAAACAAATAAGAGAGTACTTCTTCACTTCAAGGATCACTGGTCTCTGGAACCTTGACAGTTTTAAGAAAGGCTTGCGCAATGATATCAATGGTTATCATGGATACCCAAGGACAACCTCTGGGAGAGATAGGCAGGAGATCTCTCAATGACAAATCTTACACAGGTGAAGACAACTGCTTGGGAATACCATGGTGAGCCACTATGTGAGACAGAATGCTGGACTGGATGGGCTGGGGCCTGTTCCAGCTAGGCTGTTCTTCTCTTCTTAATGGGTGAAAGCATTTATATAGTATTTTTATGCCTTCTAGGTAAGTGAGGCCAAAACCTCTAAGCAGAGTTCAGCCCCACTGGGTCTCTTTTAAGGTGAAAAGCAGGGTAGCAATATTTGAAATAAATAGTTTGGGGGAATAAATTGCAGGAGGCTGTGAAACAATTTGCGCCTGTTTTTTACCCTGAGGATCACTGGTCTGTGGAACTCCCTGCCAGAAGAAGTGGACAATTTCAGGGGGGGAAAGGGCATCAGTGACTCTCAATATGGATGCATAAGGACAACCTCCGGGTTGGGGAGATAGCCAGGATATCTCTCAATGCCATTTGGAGGGAATCGTAAGCGGGTGAAAACATCTCCTTGGGAATACCCTGAAGCAAATGGTGATCCATTGTGTGAGACAGAATGCTGGACTGGATGGGCTGGGGCCCGTTCCAGGAAGGCTGTTCTTATGTTCTTAAGACGTGAAAGCATTTATATAGTATTTTATACCTCCTAAATAAATAAATTCTTTGGGGGAGTAAACTGCAGGAGGCTGTGGAACAATTTGCATCCCTTTCTTACCCTGCAGCTCACAAGACTTTTCCCAGCATGGAAGAGAACCATTTCCTCACAGATTGTCACAGCAGGAGTGAGATAAATCCCCTAGTTTTCCTCAGAATATTCACCCTTCTCACTGAGGTGGGTGGAGGTGTGCCTACCCTGGAACTGTGTTACTAAATTTGAAACTTTTTTGTGGTCATTTATATTTTGCAGGTAAGATGCTGTAGCGAAGAAATAAAAGAGGAGGACACCAAGCGCCAGAGGAAGAGGGTGAATATTCAGATGCAAATAGGGTGTTGAGAATCAAACCAGAATGAAGAGGCTGAGAGGAAAACAGAGAGGTGTAAAAATGGCCAAATCTATTATTAGTCAGGAGAACGATAAAGCGGTTTCAAAAACATCCAAAGAAGAGGAAAGACGTGAGCATCACAAGTGTGGAAGATCTTGCTCTACTTCCTCCACAATTTGTTCCAATAGGAAAATTCACCAAGGCGAGAAGTCATTTGAATGTCTGGAGTGTGGAAAGAGATTCAGTCGAGCCGAACACCTTGCTAATCATCACAGAACCCACAGAGGCAAGAAGCCGTTTGAATGTCTGGAGTGTGGAAAGAGGTTCAGTCAAGCTGGAAGCCTTGCTAGCCATCACAGAATCCACACAGGCGAGAAGCCATTTGAATGCCTGGAGTGTGGAAAGAGGTTTAGTCAAGCTGGAAGCCTTGCTAGCCATCATAGGACTCACACGGGCGAGGAGCCATTTGAATGTCTGGAGTGCAGAAAGAGGTTCAGTGTTTCTGGAAGCCTTGCTAGGCATCACAGGATCCACACAGGCGAGAAGCCGTTTGAATGTCTGGAATGTGGCAAGACATTCAGTGTTTCTGGACACCTTGCTAGCCATCACAGGACCCACACAGGCGAGAAGCCATTTGAATGCCTGGAGTGTGGAAAGAGGTTTAGTCAAGCTGGAAGCCTTGCTAGCCATCACAGGACTCACACGGGGGAGGAGCCATTTGAATGTCTGGAGTGTGGAAAGAGGTTTAGTCAAGCTGGAAGCCTTGCTAGCCATCACAGGACTCACACGGGCGAGGAGCCATTTGAATGTCTGGAGTGTGGAAAGAGGTTCAGTCAAGCTGGAAGCCTTGCTAGCCATTACAGAATCCACACAGGCGAGAAGCCATTTGAATGTCTTGAGTGTGGAAAGAGGTTCAGTCAAGCTGGACACCTTGCTAAACATCACAGAATCCACACAGGCGAGAAGCCGTTTGAATGTCTGGAATGTGGCAAGACATTCAGTGTTTCTGGACACCTTGCTAGCCATCACAGGACCCACACAGGCGAGAAGCCATTTGAATGCCTGGAGTGTGGAAAGAGGTTTAGTCAAGCTGGAAGCCTTGCTAGCCATCACAGGACTCACACGGGCGAGGAGCCATTTGAATGTCTGGAGTGTGGAAAGAGGTTCAGTCAAGCTGGAAGCCTTGCTAGCCATCACAGAATCCACACAGGCGAGAAGCCATTTGAATGTTTTGAGTGCGGAAAGAGGTTCAGTCATGCTGGATACCTTGCTAGGCATCACAGAATCCACACCGGCAAACAGCCGTTTGAATGTTTTGAGTGCGGAAAGAGGTTCAGTGTTTCTGGAAGCCTTGCTAGGAATCACAGGATCCACACAGGCGAGAAGCCGTTTGAATGTCTGGAATGTGGCAAGACATTCAGTGTTTCTGGACACCTTGCTAGCCATCACAGGACCCACACAGGCGAGAAGCCATTTGAATGCCTGGAGTGTGGAAAGAGGTTTAGTCAAGCTGGAAGCCTTGCTAGCCATCACAGGATTCACACGGGCGAGGAGCCATTTGAATGTCTGGAGTGTGGAAAGAGGTTTAGTAAAGCTGGAAGCCTTGCTAGCCATCACAGGACTCACACGGGCGAGGAGCCATTTGAATGTCTGGAGTGTGGAAAGAGGTTCAGTCAAGCTGGAAGCCTTGCTAGCCATCACAGAATCCACACAGGCGAGAAGCCATTTGAATGTCTTGAGTGTGGAAAGAGGTTCAGTCAAGCTGGACACCTTGCTAAACATCACAGAATCCACACAGGCGAGAAGCCGTTTGAATGTCTGGAATGTGGCAAGACATTCAGTGTTTCTGGACACCTTGCTAGCCATCACAGGACCCACACAGGCGAGAAGCCATTTGAATGCCTGGAGTGTGGAAAGAGGTTTAGTCAAGCTGAAAGCCTTGCTAGCCATCACAGGACTCACACGGGCGAGGAGCCATTTGAATGTCTGGAGTGTGGAAAGAGGTTCAGTCAAGCTGGAAGCCTTGCTAGCCATCACAGAATCCACACAGGCGAGAAGCCATTTGAATGTCTGGAGTGCGGAAAGAGGTTCAGTCATGCTGGAAGCCTTGCTAGCCATCACAGGACTCACACGGGCGAGAAGCCATTTGAATGCGAGGACTGAGAAGCCTTTTTCTGTCATTCTGGTATGCCATTTCTACACATCTTAGGACCCACTTATTCAAAAAGACTTTGAAAACTCTGGAGTGTGGGGGAAAGACACACAATCCTTGTTCAACAACCCATGTTAAGATTTCATACTATGTATATGTTATAATGTAATATTTTAACTTGGCTGAAGGGATCTGAGCCAAGGACGATCTCTCTGAGTTAATTGGATACAGATTCTTAACACATAGTACAGACATAGCCAAACTTTGGCCTTCCTGATGTTTTGGACCACAACTCCCAGAATTCCAAGCCTGTATTTCCAATGGCAAAGGACTGTGGGAGTTGTGGTCCGGACTGTGGGAGTTGTGGTCCAACCATCTGGAGGGCCAAAGTTTGGACATGCCTGACCTAATATATACTGGGCTTAATCAATTAAAACAAAATTAAACACGTGGCAGGCGCTTGTGATCTCAAGGATAGATTATTGCAACACTCTCTACATGGGGTTGCCCTTGAGTATTATTGGGAGACTACTGCGGGTACAAAATCCGGTGGCCAGACTGTTGGTTGGTGTTGGCAGATGTGACCACATCGTCCCAGTTTTGACCCATTTGCATTGGCTGCCCATTTTGTCCTGAATAAGGTTCAAGGTACTGGTTTTGACTTACAAAACCCTCCACGGCCTGGGACCTGAGTACCTGGCAGAACGGATTTTCCAGAGGTCAACTGAGGCCCGAACCACCAGAATGTCTCAGGCGTTGTCACTTCAGGTGGCCGTTTCTAGGGGGGCATTGAAATCCATTACTTGAAACTGGACCTTCTCTGTGTCTGCCTCTACATTTGGAACAAACTGCCAAGTGAGATTCGCCTTGCACAGTCCCTGACGGCCTTCAAAAAAGCGCTTAAGACCTTGCTTAGAGAAGCATTTGGAAGCCATTAGGGATTATTTTTTTTGGGGGGGGGTGGTTCTGTTCCACCATCATGCAAATTATTATTGTTATTTTTAATTGGTTGATTTGTTTAATATTTGTGTTTATTTTCCTGTAATTGTTGTATTCCAGCCTGAGTTCCATTGGGAAGAGGGGGGTGTATAGAAATATAAATAAATACACAATATATACTGGTTATTGATTGCACACATATGAATTGATCTGATATACAGTAATGTTGTGTGTAATGATATAATTTGGTACAGTGGGTCTATGCTGATGTAACTTGATGTAATGTCCGATGATGAAATGTATTCTGTGATTGCTGCGAGAGTTGTATAGTAGGGAGATGTTACAATTAAGGTTCATCTGCTTTAAGTCAAATCACTCACTGTCTATTGCCATGTCAAACCGATTGCTTGATGTAATTCTGTGTTGGATGCTTTTTATATATCGCAACTGAATTTTTACCTAACTACCTCAGTGTCTTCTCTCCAACCAGTCCTAAAATCTATTCCGTGATTTCTTTTTTTCTTACTGTCATTCTGTCCATCTCAGCACAGGCTAAGATTTTTGGTACAATTATTTCCTCCTTAGGTATGTTTTCATTTTTCCACATTTGGGCCCACGCTATTCTAGTGGCAGTCAAGATATGTAATATAATATACCTGTCTTGTATATTAACATTTTTGGCATAATACCTAATAAAACATTTCTGGCTTAAATTCTATCTTCAGCTTGGTTATTTCTTTGAGTCGTATATGTATTTTAACCCAGTATTTCTTTGCCCTCGCACAAGTCCACCATGCAGGATAATACATCCCATCATGATTTTCACCTTTCCAACATTTGTTAGACGAGTTTGTAAATATTTTTGCTCATCCAGTTGGTGGTGTCAACGAGAAAAATATTCATATAAATTTTCTTTATAGGATGTTGCAAGAGTTGGTTTGTTATTCAGACTCCATAACTTTTGCCATTTCTCTAGTTCAATTGTGTAAACAATATTCTTGGGCCAACATATCATTCTCCCATCTACTTGCTCATCTTCCATTTTGAAATCTAGCAGGAGGTTATAAAGTTTATTAATTCAGTTATCTTACTGGTAAGTAACATTTTATCAAATTGAGGCTCTTGTTTGTAAAATCCTTGTAATTTAAGATCTTTATATGCAGATGCCTCTCTTCTGACTTCATCCCTTCCGACACTTTTTGAAAATGCTTTTGAATGGCTTTTATCCAGTGCTCTGTGCTTCTGTATTGTTTTATGTAGCAAACACTTTATGAAGTGTTTTTAATTGTAGATGTGTAATAGAATGTGAATATTTAATAGTAATTGATTAAAAGGCAGAAGGGTTGCAGGGGACCCCCCCCCCCGGTGAAAGCACCCCGACCCATTCCAGGGCAGGCGCGCAGTGGGGAGGGGCCAAAGAGGAAGAGGCAAGGGTGCTTCTCCCCCTCCTGAGTGAAGCTCTTTGGGAGGGAGATTCTCAATAGGCCAAGGTTCTAACCCTTTAGAAGAGGAAGGGAGGAGGTGGAAAGAGGCATCTGAGAAACAGGAAACCTTGAAACCTATTTCTATAGATTTGTGTAAAATGTATGTGAGAAAGGTGGAAGACAACTGTGACAAAATGTGGGAACTAGACTGTAATAGAAACCAGCCAACAGGTGGCCAAGTTTGCAGATGACACAAAACTTTTCCGTGGGTAAAAACCAGAGAAGATTGTGAAGAACTCCAGAAGGATCTCTCCAAACTAGGAGGAATGGGCTATGAAATGGCAAAAGCGTTTTAATGTAGCCAAATGTAAAGTAATGCATATTGGGGCAAAAAAATCAGAACTTTATCTGTCAACTCATGGGCTCTGAGTTATCCGTGACAGATCAGGAAAGAGATCTTGGTGTGTTGGTGGACAGCTCCATGAAGGTGTCTGCCCAATGTGTGGCAGCGGTGAAGAAGGCCAATTCCATGCTGGGATTATGAAAAAGGGGATTGAAAATAAAACAGCCTACATTATAATGCCATTATAAAAAACAATAGTAAGGCCGCACCTGACGTATTGTGTACAATTATGGTCACCGCATCTCAAGAAAGACATAGTAGAACTGGAAAAGGTGCAGAAGAGAGCGACTAAAATGATTACTGGGCTGGGGCAACTCCCTTATGAGGAAAGGTTAAAACATTTGGGGCTCTTTAATCTGGAAAAAAGGCGCCTGAGGGGGGATATGATTCAGACTTACAAAATAATGCAGGGCATGAGTAAAGTGGATAGAGGGAAGCTCTTCTCCCTCTCCCAAAATACCAGAACTAGGGGACATCCACTCAAATTGAGGGCTGGGAGAGTAAGAACAGACAAAAGAAAATATTTTTTCACCAAGTGTATTGTTAGTCTAAGTAACTCCCTGCCACAGGATGTGGCATCTGGCTTGGATGCCTTCAAAAGGGGATTGGACAGATTCCTGGAGAAAAAGTCCATCACAGGTTACAAACCATGATGGAAAGATATGTAATCTCCAGGGTTAAAACCAGGGTACTTCAAGGGCCAGATGCAGGGGAGTGGTATCAGGAGACAGATATCTAGTCTCATGTGCTCCCAAACGCATCTGGTGCGGCCACTGTGAGATACAGGAAGCTGGACTAGATGGGCCTTTGGCCTGATCCAGCATGGCTCTTCTTATGTTCTGATGTTCTCTTACTCTGAGCAGAAAGCTGCCGGGTTTTGGGCTGGGCTTTTATTTGGGGGTTTATGTGACTTAAATATGAATCCACTCTACGTGATCAGGTAACTGCTTTCAATTCCTTGAAGATGTCTTAATTGTACTGGACTGTATATTGTCCCTCATGACTGTAAGCCACCTTGGGTCCTTTTCCAAGGAGAAAGGAGGGGCAAAAATACTCTAAAAATAATAATAATAAAAATTCAGGGGGAGATTTATTTAATTTATTTTAGAGTATTCTAACCCCGCCTTTTTCCTTGGGAAAGGCCCCAAGGTAGCTTACAGTCATGAGGGACAATATACAGTCCAATGCAAAGATACAGTTGAGTACTCAAGGACTGAGAGCAGGGAATTGAGGGACATTGGACTGGATATTGTCCCTCATTACTGGAAGCCCCTTGGGTCCTTTTTCGAAGGAGAAAGGGGGGGGGGAATACTGTAAAATAAGATAAGATAAAATAAATCAATACATGGTGGCAACTTTAACAAGGGGACCAGATTCATCCCGGGCTAAGTTCTGTGCATTCCCATGCTCCCCCCCCCCAAGGGAAGGGATTCCCTCCTCCCCAGTCAAATGGGGCAGAAGGAGGGTAATCAAAGGAGAGGAAGAGGAGGAGGGGTGAAAGGGTTGGGGTCTCCCCTTTCTGGGTACTGGGGAGGAGGAAGGCATCCCACCCATCCCAAACCGTTGAGTTTCCCAGAAGGGGTGTCTCTGCAGGTCAGCGGTTCAAATCCCGGGTGCTGCCGCTCAGTGGAGTGAGATCCTGTGGTTCAACCCCCAGCTCCTGCCTAACCAAGCCTGTTTCGAAAAGCAGGTAAAAATGCAAGCAGATGAAAAGGCGAAAACGCTGAAAGAAATAAATAAAAGCGGGAAAAAATAAATAAAAGTGGAAAAAATTAAATTAAAGAGGGAAGGTAAAACAAGTGGTTCTTTGCAGCCATGCCGGCCATGTGACTCCGGATTTGCACAACACTGGCTCTTCGGCTTGGAAAAGGAGACGAGCACGCATGTGCTGCAGGAGGGGGGGAAGCCTTTCCCTTTACTTACCCCTCCCCCTCCCTCGCAGAGCTAGAAGGGAGGCAGAGAAGGGGGGGGTCACTCGGATTCCTCCAAGGGAGCGAGTTCCGCTTCCTAGAGTGGCAGGAAACGAAGGCTCCCAGGGAAGGAGGGGCTCCTTCTCTCCGCGTGGCTTTCCACCCCCCCCCCTCCAAAAGGCTCTCTGTGGTTCCTGGAAGGAGAAGGAAAGAGACCCCCCCCAGGAGGAGGAGGAGGAGGAGGAGGAGGAGGTGCGTTGTGCAATTGGGGGTGTGATATGGGGGAGTGTAATCGGAGGGGAAAGAGGTTGCAAGAGGGGAGGAGGAGGAGGGGGCGTTGGAGATGCAATTGGGGGAGTCCAGGAGGGAAGGTTCCCCCCCCCCATTTGGGTCCGGAGGCAGGAGGAGGCTTCAAGAAGGCAGTTCCACTATTTGGGGGAAATGGGAGGCGGGGGGGGGGGTCCCATGGGAGACAAAAGGCACCGAGTGCAGCTTCTTAGAGTTGCAGTTATAGATAGGGAGGGGGGAAACAGAATGGACTCCCCTCCTTTGGTCCAGGATTTATTTATTTATTTATTTATTTATTTATTTATTTATTTATTTATTTATTTATTTATTTATTTAGGTCCAAAATGCCTATTATACAAAATACAATAAATACAAAATACAAAAAAGGCAAACTCATCAACAACAGTCAAGATTTTGAAGGAATTCTGCCCCCCCTCTTTTTTTTCAGTATGGGGAGAGATGGCAAAGAAGGAAAGGGATTAAAGTTCATCCACTTCCAAGTTTCCTTGTCCTGAGCAAAAATCTGAGCCTAGGTCTCCCGGGTCCCACTGGGGCTCTCTCTGTGTCCCCCTGCTTCTCTGCCCATGTCCAGAGGGCTTTTCCCACCCCCAAGGGCCCTTATCTTTCTCCAGCCCTTCTCTCAGAAGCACCCTGGGGCAGAGAGGGGCCTTTGGAAATGGGCCCTGACAGAATTACAATCAGTCATCACACAATATGCAATTTTACAATATTAAGATAAGCAGGGTCAGACCTAGTTAGTACTTGGATTGTGCGACCACCAGGGAATACCAGGTGCTGTAGGCGCCAGGAGTGGGAACTGGCAAACCACTCCAGTATTCCGGCCTAGAAAAACTCCCATGGACAGGAGGTCACAACGAGTAAGTCACAACCGTAAAAACACAACACACAAAGATACAGTTATACAGCAAAAATCTCCAATTACGTTTATAAACTGATGGGGTCTGAACTCTCTTCAGGATATCCAGGAAAGGGACCTTAGTCTCCTGGTGGACACCTCAAGGAAGGTGTCAACCCAGTGTGCCGCAGAAGTGAAAAAAGCCAACTCAATGCTAGGGATTATTAGGAAGGATATAGAAAATAATTCAGCACGTGTCCTTTTGCCTCTCTATAAATCTACAGTGAGGCTGCATGTGGAGTGTTGTGTACAGTTGTGGTCACCCTCCCTTCAGAAGGATATTATGGAAATGGGAAAAGTGCAGAGGAGGGCAACCAGAATGATTTGGAGACTGGAACACTTTCCTTACCATCTGGAACAACTTACCATCTGAGGCTGCAACGGCTTGGGCCTCTTCAGTCTTGAACGACGGTGCCTTATAAGTGACCTGATTGAAGTTTATAAAACCATACATGGTGTGGACAAAATGTATAAAGAAAAGCTGTTTTGCCTATCGCAGAACAATATTACTACTTATAGCCGTGTTGCTTTAATGCAATGTTGTCAACTAATCCTGTAAGATGTCCCTCAATTCCTTGTTCTCAAATACTTGAACATGTCTTAATTGTACCAGACTGTATATTATCCCTCATTACTGTAAGCCGCCTTGGATCATTCTCCAAGGAGAAATAATAAATAGGACTAGGGGGCACTCCATAACACTTTTGGGTGATTGATCTCAAACAAATAAGAGAGTACTTCTTCACTTCAAGGATCACTGGTCTCTGGAACCTCGACAGTTTTAAGAAAGGCTTGCGCAAGGGTATCAATGGCTATCATGGATACCTAAGGACAACCTCTGGGAGAGATAGGCAGGAGATCTCTCAATGCCAAATCTTACACAGGTGAAGACAACTGCTTGGAAATACCATGGTGAGCCACTGTGTGAGACAGAATGCTGGACTGGATGGGCTGGGGCCTGTTCCAGCTAGGCTATTCTTGTGTTCTTAATTAGTGAAAGCATTTATATAGAATTTTTATGCCTCCTAGGTAAGTGAGGCCGAAACGTCTAAGCAGAGTTCAGCCACACTGGGTCTCTGAAGGTGAAAAGCAGGGTAGCAATATTTGAAATAAATAGTTTGGGGGAATAAAGTGCAGGAGGCTGTGGAACAATTTGCATCTGTTTTTTACCCTGAGGCTCACTGGTCTGTGGAACTCCCTGCCAGAAGAAGTGGACAATTTCAGGGGGAACAAGGGCATCAGTGACTCTCAATATGGATGCGTAAGGACAACCTCCCGGTTGGGGAGATAGCCAGGATATCTCTCAATGCCATTTGCAGGGAATCGTAAGTGGGTGAAAACATCTCCTTGGGAATACCCTGAAGCAAATGGTGATCCATTGTGTGAGACAGAATGCTGGACTGGATGGGCTGGGGCCCTTTCCAGGAAGGCTGTTCTTATGTTCTTACTACGTGAAAGCATTTATATAGTATTTTATACGTCCTAAATAAATAAATTCTTTGGGGGAGTAAACTGCAGGAGGCTGTGGAACAATTTTCATCCGTTTCTTACCCTGCAGCTCACAAGACTTTTCCCAGCATGGAAGAGAACCATTTCCTCACAGATTGTCACAGCAGGAGTGAGATAAATCCCCTAGTTTTCCTCAGAATATTCACCCTTCTCACTGAGGTGGGTGGAGGTGTGCCTACCCTGGAACTGTGTTACTAAATTTGAAACTTTTTTGTGGTCATTTATATTTTGCAGGTAAGATGCTGTAGCGAAGAAATAAAAGAGGAGGACACCAAGCGCCAGAGGAAGAGGGTGAATATTCAGATGCAAATAGGGTGTTGAGAATCAAACCAGAATGAAGAGGCTGAGAGGAAAACAGAGAGGTGTAAAAATGGCCAAATCTATTATTAGTCAGGAGAAAGATAAAGCGGTTCCAAAAACATCCAAAGAAGAGGAAAGACGTGAGCATCACAAGCGTGGAAGATCTTGCACTGCTTCCTCCACAATTTGTGCCAATAGGAGAATTCACCAAGGCGAGAAGTCATTTGAATGTCTGGAGTGTGGAAAGAGGTTCAGTCGAGCCGAACACCTTGCTAGCCATCACAGAATCCACACTGGCGAGAAGCCGTTTGAATGTCTGGAGTGTGGAAAGAGGTTCAGTCAAGCTGGAAGCCTTGCTAGCCATCACAGAATCCACACAGGCGAGAAGCCATTTGAATGTCTGGAGTGTGGAAAGAGGTTCAGTCATGCTGGACACTTTGCTAGCCATCACAGAATCCACACAGGCGAGAAGCCATTTGAATGTTTTGAGTGCGGAAAGAGGTTCAGTCATTCTGGAAGCCTTGCTAGCCATCACAGGAACACACAGGCGAGAAGCCGTTTGAATGTCTGGAGTGCGGAAAGAGGTTCAGTCACTCTTGTAACCTTGCTAAGCATCACAGAATCCACACAGGTGAGAAGCCATTTGAATGTCTGGAGTGTGGAAAGAGGTTCAATCAAGCTGAACACCTTGCTAGCCATCACAGGATCCACACAGGCGAGAAGCCGTTTGAATGTCTGGAGTGTGGAAAGAGGTTCAGTCAAGCTGGAAGCCTTGCTAGGCATCACAGAATCCACACGGGTGAGAAGCCGTTTGAATGTCTGGAGGGCGGTAAGACGTTCAGTGAATCTGAAAGCCTTGCTAGCCATCACAGAATCCACACGGGTGAGAAGCCGTTTGAATGTCTGGAATGTGGTAAGACATTCAGTGTTTCTGGACACCTTGCTAGACATCACAGGACCCACACAGGTGAGAAGCCATTTGAATGTCTGGAGTGTGGAAAGAGGTTCAGTCAAGCTGGAAGCCTTGCTAGCCATCACAGGACTCACACGGACGAGAAGCCATTTGAATGCAAGGACTGAGAAGCCTTTTTCTGTCATTCTGGTATGCCCTTTCTACACATCTTAGGACCCACTTATTCAAAAAGACTTTGAAAACTCTGGAGTGTGGGGGGAAAGACACACAATCCTTGTTCAACAACCCATGTTAAGATTTCATACTATGTATGTATATGTTAAAATGTAATATTTTAACTTGGCTGAAAGGTTCTGAGCCAAGGACTATCTCTCTGAGTTAATTGGATACAGATTCTGAACAGATAGTACAGACATAGCCAAAGTTTGGCCTTCCTGATGTTTTGGACCACAATTCCCAGAATTCCAAGCCTGTATTACCAATGGCAAAGGACTGTGGGAGTTGTGGTCCGGACTGTGGGAGTTGCGGTGCAACCATCTGGAGGGCCAAAGTTTGGACATGCCTGACCTAATATATACTGGGCATAATCAATTAAAACAAAATTAAACACGTGGCAGACGCTTTTGATCTCAAGGATAGATTATTGCAACACTCTCTACATGGGGTTACCCTTGACCATTATTGGGAGACTACTGCGGGTACAAAATCCGGTGGCCAGACTGTTGGTTGGTGCTGGCAGGTATGACCACATCGTCCCAGTATTCTATGATTGCTGCGAGAGTTGTATAGTAGGGAGATGTTACAATTAAGGTTCATCTGCTTTAAGTCAAATCACTCACTGTCTATTGCCATGTTAAACCGATTGCTTGATGTAATTCTGTGTTGGATGCTTTTTATATATCGCAACTCAATTTTCTATCTACCTACCTGAGTGTCTTCTCTCCAACCAGTCATAAAATCTATTCCGTGATTTCTTTTATTCTTACTGTCATTCTGTCCATCTCAGCACAGACTAAGATTTTTTGTACAATTATTTCCTCCTTAGCTATGTTTTCATTTTTCCACATTTGGGCCCACGCTATTCTAGCGGCAGTCAAGAGATGTAATATCATATACCTGTCTTGTATATTAACATTTTTGGCATAATACCTAATAAAACATTTCTGGCTTAAATTCTATCTTCAGCTTGGTTATTTCTTTCAGTCGTATATGTATTTTAACCCAGTATTTCTTTGCCCTCGCACAACACCACCATGCAGGATAATATATCCCATCATGATTTTCACCTTTCCAACATTTGTTAGACAAGTTTGTAAACATTTTTGCTCATCCAGTTGGTGGTAAGTGTCAACGAGAAAAATATTCATATAAATTTTCTTTATAGGATGTTGCCAGAGTTGGTTTGTTATTCAGACTCCATAACTTTTGCCATTTCTCTAGTTCAATTGTGTAACCAATATTCTTGGCCCAACATATCTTTCTCCCATCTACTTGCTCATCTTCCATTTTGAAATCTAGCAGGAGGTTATAAAGTTTATTAATTAAGTTATCTTCTGGTAGTAACATTTTGTCAAACTGAGGCTCTTCTTTGTAAAATCCTTGTAATTTAAGATCTTTATACGCAGATGCCTCTCTTCTGATTTCATCCCTTCCGACACTTTTTAAAAAAATGCTTTTGAATGGCTTTTATCCAGTGCTCTGTGCTTCTGTATTGTTTTATGTAACAAACACTTTATGAAGTGTTTTTAATTGTAGATGTGTAATGGAATGTGAATATTTAATAGTAATTGATTAAACGGCAGAAGGGTTGCAGGGGAGCCCCCCCCCCCGCGGTAAAAGCACCCCTAGAAGGGTGCTTCTCCCCCTCCTGAGTGAAGCTCTTTGGGAGGGAGATTCTCAATAGGCCAAGGTTTTAACCCTTTAGAAGAGGAAGGGAGGAGTTGGAAAGAGGCATCTGAGAAGCAGGAAACCTTGAAACCTATTTCTATAGATTTGTGTAAAATGTATGTGAGAAAGGTGGAAGACAATTGTGACAAAATGTGGGAACTAGACTGTAATACAAACCAGCCAACAGGTGGCCAAGTTTCCAGATGACACAAAACTTTTCCATGCGGTACACACCAGAGAGGATTGTGAAGAACTCCAGAAGAATCTCTCCAAACTAGGAGGAATGGGCTATGAAATGGCAAATGTGTTTTAATGTAGCCAAATGTAAAGTAATGCATATTGGGGCAAAAAAATCAGAACTTTATCTATCAACTCATGGGCTCTGAGTTTTCCATGACGGATCAGGAAAGAGATCTTGGTGTGTTGGTGGACAGCTCCATGAAGGTGTCTCCCCAATGTGTGGCAGCGGTGAAGAAGGCCAATTCCATGCTAGGGATTATCAAAAAGGGGGTTGAAAATAAAACAGCCAACATTATAATGCCATTATACAAAACAATAGTAAGGCCGCACCTGACTTATTGTGTACAATTATGGTAACCGCATCTCAAGAAAGACATAGTAGAACTGGAAAAGGTGCAGAAGAGAGCGACTAAAATGATTACTGGGCTGGGGCACCTCCCCTATGAAGAAAGGCTAAAACGTTTGTGCCTCTTTAGTCTGGAAAAAAGGCGCCTGAGGGGGGATATGATTGAGACGTACAAAATATTGCAGGGCATGAGTAAAGTGGATAGAGGGAAGCTCTTCTCCCTCTCCCAAAATACCAGAACTAGGGGACATCCACTCAAATTGAGGGCTGGGAGAGTAAGAACAGACAAAAGAAAATATTTTTTCACCCAGTGTATTGTTAGTCTAAGTAACTCCCTGCCACAGGATGTGGCATCTGGCTTGGATGCCTTCAAAAGGGGATTGGACAAATTCCTGGAGAAAAAGTCCATCACAGGTTACAAACCATGATGGAAAGATATGTAATCTCCAGGCTTAAAACCAGGGTAGTTCAAGGGCCAGATGCAGGGGAGTGGTATCAGGAGACAGATATCTAGTCTCATGTGCTCCCAAACGCATCTGGTGCGGCCACTGTGAGATACAGGAAGCTGGACTAGATGGGCCTTTGGCCTGATCCAGCGTGGCTCTTCTTATGTTCTGATGTTCTCTTACTCTGAGCAGAAAGCTACCGGGTTTTGGGCTGGGCTTTTATTTGAGGGTTTATGTGACTTAAATATGAATCCACTCTACGTGATCAGGTAACTGCTTTCAATTCCTTGAACATGTCTTAATTGTACTGGACTGTATATTGTCCCTCATGACTGTAAGCCACCTTACAGGGACAAAGGAGGGGCAAAAATACTCTAAAAATAATAGTAATAAAAATTCAGGGGAAGATTTATTTATTTTATTTTAGAGTATTCTAACGCCGCCTTTTTCCTTGGGAAAGGACCCAAGGTAGCTTACAGTCATGAGGGACAATATACAGTCCAATGCAAACATACAGTACTCAAGTACTGAGAGCAGGGAATTGAGGGACATTGGACTGGATATTGTCCCTCATTACTGGAAGCCGCCTTGGGTCCTTTTTCGAAGGAGAAATGCGGGGGTAATACTGTAAAATAATATAAGATAAAATAAGTCAATAAATGGTGGCAACTTTAACAAGGGGACCAGATTCATCCCGGGCTAAGTTCTGTGCATTCCCATGCTCCCCCCCCCCCCACCAAGGGAAGGGATTCCCTCCTCCCCAGTCAAATGGAGCAGAAGGAGGGAAATCAAAGGAGAGGAAGAGGAGGAGGAGGAGGAGGTGAAAGGGTTGGGGTCTCCCCTTTCTGGGTACTGGGGAGGAGGAAGGCATGCCCCCCATCCCACCCACCCCAAACCCCTGAGTTTCCCAGACGGGGTGTCTCTGCAGCTCAGCGGTTCAAATCCCGGGTGCTGCCGCTCAGCGGACTGAGCTCCTGTGGTTCAACCCCCAGCTCCTGCCTAACGAAGCCTGTTTCGAAAAGCAGGTAAAAATGCAAGCAGATGAAAAGGCGAAAACGCTGAAAGAATTAAATAAAAGCGGGGAAAAATAAATAAAAGTGGAATAAATTTGTAAGGAATTGTGGCTCGGTACTGGCTAAGGAGTTTGGGACGGCGAAAAATGCAAACAGGCAGCTTGGGTCGAGATCGACGAGGAAAGAGTTTATTGAGCTGTCACAGCGGGAATTTTAGGAGATGGTTCTCCAAAGGTAAAATTCCAACGAACAAAGGCTTTGCAGACATTTTTATAGACTTTTGATCACTCCTTTTATCCCCCTCCCTTCGTGATGCCATCATCCGTACCTGGTTCACACTTTACATTTGAAATAAACATCTTTGACATTTTATCTGTGATTGATTCTCTCTCATGGCGCCAGTTCCAAGCCAGTTCCAAAGTCTAATTGGTAACTTTCTTTTGAAGTTTGGCTGCAAAGCGGCTGGGAACTTTTAGGGAGGGTTTGTGACTTAAATCATTCCGCGGGAAAGTATCATAGTGGATACTTTAAGCAGTGTAAAGATACGGGCAGATGGTTAGTTTCAACCAGCTTCAAAGACACATACTTAATTAAGTGTCTCGAAAGAGTAATTGTTTCTCTAGTCTAAATAAAGCTTCAAGGCTTATCTTGTCCTTGAGTCATATGCGCATGTGTGAGTTGTTAGCCCACTTGCCAGCTTAGAGCCGGAAATGCCTGGGGGCCTTTAGGGCTGTTAGCGGAAAGAATGAACCAAGGATTTAACAGAACCAAAGTGTGCTCATTGATTATACATAGCAAAGCGTGCTTAATGAATATACATTGTGAATATACATTGCTTCTAAATGCTAATTGATTATAGAGAATACACAATACCCTTCAAATTAAATTAAAGAGGCAAGGTAATGTTGGATAAATCAATCCATCATGCTTGATTTCACTGCAGATGGGAGGGTGATGCATGTCACAACCTAGCTGGTCTATTTGCATGTTGACCAATTAGAGAGTTTTGTATTTCCCGGGATTTGCTAACCACACCCTTCTATTTCCTGTTTCTTCCCACATGGAAAGAGTTGGCTAGAGGCCAGCCATCATTATGGGTTTTGAACTCACAGAGAGAGGATGTGACTCTCTGTTGTGTTCCTTTCTACCTCAGCACGTGGGCAGAAAGGACACAGCCCAAACCATTTTTCGGGAATGATTCTTTTCTACTTTATTCTTCCAACCTGCATTTTAATCTGAGCTGTATTTAGTGCCTGCTAGAGAAACTATGTAAGTAAACTCTTTACTTTTATATTCTTCAACAAAACAAGCTTCTCGTGTGTGTTTATTGTTTAAAGGGCTAGTGCTTGCTGGAGGGTAGAGAGGTGGGATCTTCTGGTTGATCAATCTGTAAGCTAAACCACACTTCTGTTGCATATAAAGAGGAGATTCAAACGAATTTCCTAAGCTCTGCCAACAGGTAAAACAAGTGGTTCTTTGCAGCCATGCCGGCCATGTGACTCCGGATTTGCACAACACCTACTCTTCGACTTGAAAAAGGAGACGAGCACCCATGTGCTGCGGGGGGGGGGGGAGGCTTTACTTTTACTTACCCCTCCCCCTCCCTCGCAGAGCTAGAAGGGAGGCATTCGGATTCCTCCAAGGGAGCGAGTTCCGCTTCCTAGAGTGGCAGGAAAGCAAGGCTCCCAGGGAGGGAGGGGCTCCTTCTCTCCGCGTGGCTTTCCACCCCCCCCCCCAAAAGGCTCTCAGTGGTTCCTGGAAGGAGAAGGAAAAAGACCCCCCAGGAGGAGGAAGAGGAGGAGGGAGGTGCATTGTGCAATTGGGGGTGTGTTATGGGGGAGTGCAATGGGGGGGGGGGGGAAGAGGTTGCAAGGAGGGAGGAGGAGGAGGGGGCGTTGGAGATGCAATGGGGGGAGTCCAGGAGGAAAGGTCCCCCCCCATTTGGGTCCGGAGGCAGGAGGAGGCTTCAAGAAGGCAATTCCACTATTTGGGGGAAATGGGAGGGGGGGGTCCCATGGGAGACAAAAGGCACCCAGTGCGGCTTCTAAGAGTTGCAGTTATAGATAGGGAGGGGGGAAACAGAATGGACTCCCCTCCTTTGGTTCTTTATTTATTTATTTATTTATTTATTTATTTATTTATTTATTTATTTATTTATTTATTTAGGTCCAAAATGCCTATTATTTTATACAAAATACAATAAATCCAAATTACAAAAAAGGCAAACTCATCAACAACAGTCAGGATTTTGAAGGAATTCTGCCCCCCCCCCTCTTTTTTTTTCAGTATGGGGAGAGATGGCAAAGAAGGAAAGGGATTAAAGTTCATCCACTTCCAAGTTTCCTTGTCCTGAGCAAAAATCTGAGCCCAGGTCTCCCGGGTCCCACTGGAGCTCTCTCTGTGTCCCCCTGCTTCTCTGCCCATGTGCAGAAGGCTTTTTCCACCCCCAAGGGCCCTTATCTTTCTCCAGCCCTTCTCTCAGAAGCACCCTGGGGCAGAGAGGGGCCTTTGGAAATGGGCCCTGACAGAATTACAATCAGTCATCACACAATATGCAATTATACAATATTAAGCTAAGCAGGGTCAGATCCAGTTTCTACTTGGATTGGGCGACCACCAGGGAATACCAGGTGCTGTAGGCGTCTGGAGTAGGAACTGGCAAACCACTCCAGTATTCTGGCCTAGAAAAACTCCCATGGACAGGAGGTCACAACGAGTAAGTCACAACCGTAAAAACACAACACACAAACATACAGTTATACAGCAAAAATCTCCAATTACGTTTATAAACTGATTGGGTATGAACTCTCTTCAGGATATCCAGGAAAGGGACCTTAGTCTCCTAGTGGACACCTCAAGGAAGATGTCAACCCAGTGTGCCGCAGAAGTGAAAAAAGCCACCTCAATGCTAGGGATTATTAGGAAGGATATAGAAAATAATTCAGCAAGTGTCCTTTTGCCTCTTTATAAATCTACAGTGAGGCTGCATGTGGAGTGTTGTGTACAGTTGTGGTCACCCTCCCTCCAGAAGGATATTATGGAAATGGGAAAAGTGCAGAGGAGGGCAACCAGAATGAACTGGAACACTTTTCTTACCATCTGGAACAACTTACCATCTGAGGCTGCAACGGCTTGGGCCTCTTCAGTCTTGAACGACGGTGCCTTATAAGTGACCTGATTGAAGTTTATAAAACCATACATGGTGTGGACAAAATAAGAACATAAGAACATAAGAAGAGCCATGCTGGATCAGGCCAAAGGCCCATCTAGTCCAGCTTCCTGTATCTCACAGTGGCCCCACCTGATGCTTTTGGGAGCGCATGAGACTAGATATCTGTCTCTGGATACCACTCCCCTGCATCTGGCCCTTGAAGTACCCTGGTTTTAAGCCTGGAGATTACACATCTCCATCATGGTTTGTAACCTGTGATGGATTTTTCCTCCAGGAATCTGTCCAATCCCCTTTTGAAGGCATCCAAGCCAGATGCCATCACCACATCCTGTGGCAGGGAGTTCCATAGACTAACAACGCGCTGGGTGAAAAAATATTTTCTTTTGTCTGTTCTTACTCTCCCAGCCCTCAATTTGAGTGTATGTCCCCTAGTTCTGGTATTTTGTGAGAGGTAGAAGAGCTTCCCTCTATCCACTTTACTCATGCCCTGCATTATTTTGTACGTCTCAATCATATCCCCCCTCAGGCACCTTTTTTCCAGACTAAAGAGCCCCAAATGTTTTAGCCTTTCCTCATAAGGGAGGTGCCCCAGCCCAGTAATCATTTTGGTCACTCTCTTCTGCACCTTTTCCAGTTCCACTATGTCTTTCTTGAGATGCGGTGACCAGAATTGTACACAATACTCCAGGTGTGGCCTTACTATTGTTTTGTATAATGGCATTATAATGTTGGCTGTTTTATTTTCAATCCCCTTTTTGATAATCCCTAGCATGGAATTGGCCTTCTTCACCGCTGCCACACATTGGGGAGACACCTTCATGGAGCTGTCCACCAACACACCAAGATCTCTTTCCTGATCTGTCACGGATAACTCAGAGCCCATGAGTTGATAGATAAAGTTTTGATTTTTCGCCCCAATATGCATTACTTTACATTTGGCTACATTAAAACGCATTTGCCATTTCGTAGCCCATTCCCCCAGTTTGGAGAGATCCTTCTGGAGCTCTTCACAATCTTCTCTGGTTTTTACCACACGGAAAAGTTTTGTGTCATCTGCAAACTTGGCCACCTCACTGCTTATCCCTGTCTCCAGGTCATTTATGAACAGATTGAAAAGCACCGGTCCCAGAACAGAGCCCTGGGGCACACCGCTTTTCACCTCTCTCCATTGTGAAAATTTCCCATTGACACCTACTCTTTGTTTCCTGGATCTCAACCAGTTCTCAGTCCATAAGAGGACCTGCCCTCTTATCCCCTGACTGTGCAATTTTCTCAGCAGCCTCTGGTGAGGGACTGTGTCAAAGGCCTTTTGAAAATCCAGATAGACTATATCCACCGGTTCACCCAAATCTACATGCCTGCTGACCTTTTCAAAAAATTCTACAAGATTTGTCAGACAAGACTTACCCTTGCAGAAGCCATGCTGATTTTCTCTCAGCAAAGTTTGTTCTTCTATGTGTTTTAAGATTTTCTCTTGGATGAGGCTTTCCACCATCTTCCCTGGGACAGATGTAAGGCTAACTGGCCTGTAGTTTCCCGGGTCCCCCCTCCTTCCTTTTTTAAAAATTGGTGTGACATCTGCTATCCTCCAGTCCTCCAGCACTGTGGCCATTTTAAGAGAAAAGTTGCATATTACCGTTAAGAGATCTGCAATTTCATTTCTCAGTTCCCTAATAACCCTTGGGTGGATGCCATCTGGGCCCAGGGACTTGTTAATCTTCAATTTATCAATTAGTCCTAAAACATCATCTCTTTTAACCTGTATTTGATTTAATTCTTTAGTCAAGAAGTTCAGGCAGCGGAATCTGCTCAAGGTCTTCTGTCGTGAAGACAGATGCAAAGAACTCATTTAATTTCTCTGCAATTTCCAAGTCCTCGTTAATCTCCCCTTTTCCTCCCTCACCATCCAGAGGGCCAACTGGTTCTCTGGCAGGTTTTCTACTTCTAACATATTTAAAGAAGCTTTTATTATTACCCTTTATATTGCTAGCCATGCGTTCCTCAAAATCTTTCTTTGCCTCTCTTATCATCTTCTTACATTTCTTTTGCCAGAGTTTGTGTTCCTTTTTATTTTCCTCATTTGGGGAGGATTTCCATTTACAGAAAGACCTCTCCTTGCACTTTAGAGCCTCTCTAACTCCACTCGTTAACCATGCTGGTGTCCTCTTGGACTTAAATGAGCTCTTCTTTCTTTGTGGTATGCACTTGTGCTGGGCCTCTGTTACCGTGTTTTAAACAGGTTCCATGCACTCTGAAGAGATTGGATTCTTCCAACCTTCCCCTTCAATTTCTTTCTAACTAGTTTCCTCATCTGAGGGAAGTTTGCCCTTCGAAAATCAAGGATTTTTATGTCTGATTTGCTTGACACTCTTCCTCCAACATGCATGGCAAAGGAGATTGCACATGGTCACTGTTCCCCAGAGGCTCAGTGACATTCACATCCCTGACCAAGTCCTGAGTATCAGACAGTATTAGATCCAGAGTTGCCTGTTCTCGGGTGGGCTCCATGACAAGTTGCTCTAATCCCCCTGTGCTTCTGAGACACCTCCATGATTTGTCTCCTCATTTCAAGGTCCCCCTCATGTTTTTGATCTGGTGGGCGATAGCATACCCCAACTATCACATCACTCCTTGGACCTGGTAGTTTAACCCACAGTGATTCTATGGTGGAGTCAGACCCTCTGTCAATCTCCATTCTGCTGGATTTTACCCCTTCTTTAATGTAGATGGCCACTCCCCCTCCAACCCGCCCCTCTCTATCCGTTCTATAGAGTTTATAGCCTGGGATTGCTGTATCCCACTGGTTCTCTGCATTCCACCAGGTTTCTGTTATGGCTATTATATCAATGTTATCCCTAGCTGCCAAATGTTCGAGTTCTCCCATTTTTGGTTGGAGGCTTGGAGCATTGGCGTAGAAGCACCTGTACAGTGGGTCCTGCAACAACAGCTGCTGCTTTGTTCTTTCCCCCCCACAGCTATTATTTTCAGTAGATGAACTATCACATTCCATTATTCTCCCAGTACTAATACCTGCTATGTCATCTCTATGTGATTCTCTACCCTTTCCAAACTCATTCCCTGTGGATGATGTGTTCCGAACCGGATGCCACATAGCTCCTGTCGGCTTTCACCCAGTTATCAGTTTAAAAGCTGCTCTGCAGCCTTTTTGAGGTTGCTGTTTTGCCTATCGCAGAAGCTGTTTTGCCTATCGCAGAACACTATTACTACTTATGGCCGTGTTGCTTTAATGCAATGTTGTCAATTAATCCTGTAAGATGTCCCTCAATTCCTTGTTCTCAAATACTTGAACATGTCTTAATTGTACCAGACTGTATATTATCCCTCATTACTGTAAGCCGTCTTGGATCATTTTCCAAGGAGAAAGGCAGGTAAAACTACTCTAAAATAAATAAATAATAAAGAGGACTAGGGGGCACTCCATAACACTTTTGGGTGATTGAGCTCAAACAAATAAGAGAGTACTTCTTCACTTCAAGGATCACTGGTCTCTGGAACCTCGACAGTTTTAAGAAAGGCTTGGGCAAGGGTATCAATGGCTATCATGGATACCCAAGGACAACCTCTGGGAGAGATAGGCAGGAGATCTCTCAATGCCAAATCTTACACAGGTGAAGACAACTGCTTGGGAATACCATGGTGAGCCACTGTGTGAGACAGAATGCTGGACTGGATGGGCTGGGGCCTGTTCCAGCTAGGCTGTTCTTCTCTTCTTAATGAGTGAAAGCATTTATACAGTATTTTATGCCTCCTAGGTAAGTGAGGCCCAAACCTCTAAGCAGAGTTCAGCCCCACTGGGTCTCTTTTAAGGTGAAAAGCAGGGTAGCAATATTTGAAATAAATAGTTTGGGGGAATAAAGTGCAGGAGGCTGTGGAACAATTTGCATCTGTTTTTTACCCTGAGGATCACTGGTCTGTGGAACTCCCTGCCAGAAGAAGTGTACAATTTCAGGGGGGGAAAGGGCATCAGTGACTCTCAATATGGATGCGTAAGGAGATAGCTAAGATATCTCTCAATGCCATTTGCAGGGAATCGTAAGCGGGTGAAAACATCTCCTTGGGAATACCCTGAAGCAAATGGTGATCCATTGTGTGAGATAGAATGCTGGACTGGATGGGCTAGGGCCCGTTCCAGGAAAGCTGTTCTTATGTTCTTAATATGTGAAAGCATTTATATAGTATTTTATACCTCCTAAATAAATAAATTCCTTGGGGGAGTAAACTGCAGGAGGCTGTGGAACAATTTGCATCCCTTTCTTACCCTGCAGCTCACAAGACTTTTCCCAGCATGGAAGAGAACCATTTCCTCACAGATTGTCACAGCAGGAGTGAGATAAATCCCCTAGTTTTCCTCAGAATATTCACCCTTCTCACTGAGGTGGGTGGAGGTGTGCCTACC
Source organism: Phrynocephalus guinanensis (assembly GCA_037367245.1). Taxonomy (NCBI): domain Eukaryota; kingdom Metazoa; phylum Chordata; class Lepidosauria; order Squamata; family Agamidae; genus Phrynocephalus; species Phrynocephalus guinanensis. Next base: position 2,925,444 of record CM074744.1, on the reverse strand, counting down.
CTGGAACTGTGTTACTAAATTTGAAACTTTTTTGTGGTCATTTATATTTTGCAGGTAAGATGCTGTAGCGAAGAAATAAAAGAGGAGGACACGAAGCGCCAGAGGAAGAGGGTGAATATTCAGATGCAAATAGGGTGTTGAGAATCAAACCAGAATGAAGAGGCTGAGAGGAAAACAGAGAGGTGTAAAAATGGCCAAATCTATTATTAGTCAGGAGAAAGATAAAGCGGTTCCAAAAACATCTAAAGAAGAGGAAAGACATGAGCATCACAAGCGTGGAAGATCTTGTGCTACTTTCTCCACAATTTGTTCCAATAGGAAAATTCACCAAGGTGGGAAGTCATTTGAATGTCTGGAGTGTGGAAAGAGATTCAGTCGAGCCGAACACCTTGCTAGCCATCACAGAATCCACACTGGCGAGAAGCCGTTTGAATGTCTGGAGTGTGGAAAGAGGTTCAGTCACTCTGGAAGCCTTACTAGCCATCACAGAACCCACACAGGCGAGAAGCCATTTGAATGTCTGGAGTGCGGAAAGAGGTTCAGTTACTCTGGACACCTTACTATCCATCACAGAACCCACACAGGCGAGAAGCCATTTGAATGTCTGGAGTGCGGAAAGAGGTTCAGTCAAGCTGGACACCTTGCTAAACATCACAGAATCCACACAGGCGAGAAGCCATTTGAATGTCTTGAGTGTGGAAAGAGGTTCAGTCAAGCTGGACACCTTGCTAGCCATCACAGGATTCACACAGGCAAGAAGCCGTTTGAATGTCTGGAGTGCGGAAAGAGGTTCAGTCACTCTTGTAACCTTGCTAGCCATCACAGAATCCACACAGGCGAGAAGCCATTTGAATGTCTGGAGTGTGGAAAGAGGTTCAGTCACTCTTCTAACCTTGCTAGCCATCATAGAATCCACACAGGCGAGAAACCATTTGAATGCCTGGAGTGTGGAAAGAGGTTCAGTCAAGCTGGACACCTTGCTAGCCATCACAGGACTCACACGGGCGAGAAGCCATTTGAATGCGAGGGCTGAGAAGCCTTTTTCTGTCATTCTGGTATGCCATTTCTACACATCTTAGGACCCACTTATTCAAAGAGACTTTGAAAACTCTGGAGTGTGGGGGAAAAGACACACAATCCTTGTTCAACAACCCATGTTAAGATTTCATACTATGTATATGTTATCATGTAATATTTTAACTTGGCTGAAGGGATCTGAGCCAAGGACGATCTCTCTGAGTTAATTGGATACAGATTCTGAACACATAGTACAGAGATAGCCAAACTTTGGCCTTCCTGATGTTTTGGACCACAACTCCCAGAATTCCAAGCCTGTATTTCCAATGGCAAAGGACTGTGGGAGTTGTGGTCCGGACTGTGGGAGTTGTGGTCCAACCATCTGGAGGGCCAAAGTTTGGACATGCCTGACCTAATATATACTGGGCATAATCAATTAAAACAAAATTAAACACGTGGCAGGCGCTTGTGATCTCAAGGATAGATTATTGCAACACTCTCTACATGGGGTTGCCCTTGAGCATTATTGGGAGACTACTGCGGGTACAAAATCCGGTGGCCAGACTGTTGGTTGGTGTTGGCAGATACGACCACATTGTCCCAGTTTTGACCCATTTGCATTGGCTGCCCATTTTGTCCTGAATAAGGTTCAAGGTACTGGTTTTGACTTACAAAACCCTCCACGGCTTGGGACCTGAGTACCTGGCAGAACGGATCTTCCAGAGGTCAACTGAGGCCCGAACCACCAGAATGTCTCAGGCGTTGTCACTTCAGGTGGCCGTTTCTAGGGGGGCATTGAAATCCATTACTTGAAACTGGACCTTCTCTGTGTCTGCCTCTACATTTGGAACAAACTGCCAAGTGAGATTTGCCTTGCACAGTCCCTGACGGCCTTCAAAAAAGTGCTTAAGACCTTGCTTAGAGAAGCATTTGGAGGCCATTAGGGATTTTTTGTTTTTTTTGGGGTGGTGGTGGTTCTGTTCCGCCATCATGCAAATTATTATTGTTATTTTTAATTGGTTGGTTGATTTGTTTAATATTTGTGTTTATTTTCCTGTAATTGTTGTATTCCAGCCTGAGTTCCATTGGGAAGAGGGGCCTGTATAGAAATATAAATAAATATACAATGTATACTGGTTATTGATTGCACACATACGAATTGATCTGATATACAGTAATGTTGTGTGTAATGATATAATTTGGTACAGTGGGTCTATGCTGATGTAACTTGATGTAATCTCCAATGATGTAATGTATTCTGTGATTGCTGCGAGAGTTGTATAGTAGGGAGATGTTACAATTAAGGTTCATCTGCTTTAAGTCAAATCACTCACTGTCTATTGCCATGTTAAACCGATTGCTTGATGTAATTCTGTGTTGGATGCTTTTTATATATCGCAACTGAATTTTTACCTACCTACCTGAGTGTCTTCTCTCCAACCAGTCATAAAATCTATTCCGTAATTTCTTTTATTCTTACTGTCATTCTGTCCATCTCAGCACAGGCTAAGATTTTTGCTACAATTATTTCCTCCTTAGCTATGTTTTCATTTTTCCACATTTGGGCCCATGCTATTCTAGCGGCAGTCAAGATATGTAATATAATATACCTGTCTTGTATATTAACATTTTTGGCATAATACCTAATAAAACATTTCTGGTTAAATTCTATCTTCAGCTTGGTTATTTCTTTGAGTTGAATATGTATTTTAACCCAGTATTTCTTTGCCCTCGCACAAGACCACCATGCAGGATAATACATCCCATCATGATTTTCACCTTTCCAACATTTGTTAGACAAGTTTGTAAACATTTTTGCTCATCCAGTTGGTGGTAAGTGTCAACGAGAAAAAAATTCATATAAATTTTCTTTATAGGATGTTGCCGGAGTTGGTTTGTTATTCAGACTCCATAGCTTTTGCCATTTCTCTAGTTCAATTGTGTAACCAATATTCTTGGCCCAATATATCTTTCTCCCATCTACTTGCTCATCTTCCATTTTGAAATCTAGCAGGAGGTTATAAAGTGTATTAATTAAGTTATCTTACTGGTAAGTAACATTTTATCAAATTGAGGCTCTTCTTTGTAAAAATCCTTGTAATTTAAGATCTTTATACGCAGATGCCTCTCTTCTGATTTCATCCCTTCCGACACTTTTTAAAAAATGCTTTTGAATGGCTTTTATCCAGTGCTCTGTGCTTCTGTATTGATTATGTAGCAAACACTTTATGAAGTGTTTTTAATTGTAGATGTGTAATAGAATGTGAATATTTAATAGTAATTGATTAAAAGGCAGAAGGGTTGCAGGGGAGCCCCCCCCCCCGTGAAAGCACCCCTACCCTCTTCAGGGCAGGAGCGCAGTGGGGAGGGGCAAAAGAGGAGGAGGCAAGGGTGCTTCTTTCCGTCCTGAGTGAAGCTCTTTGGGAAGGAGATTCTCAATAGGCCAAGGTTCTAACCCTTTAAAAGAGGAAGGGAGGAGTTGGAAAGAGGCATCTGAGAAGCAGTAAACCTTGAAACCTATTTCTATAGATGTGTGTAAAATGTATGTGAGAAAGGTGGAAGACAATTGTGACAAAATGCAGGAACTAGACTGTAATACAAACCAGCCAACAGGTGGCCAAGTTTGCAGATGACACAAAACTTTTCCGTGTGGTAAAAACCAGAGAAGATTGTGAAGAACTCCAGAAGGAACATAAGAACATAAGAAGAGCCATGCTGGATCAGGCCAAAGGCCCATCTAGTCCAGCTTCCTGTATCTCACAGCGGCCCCACCAGATGCGTTTGGGAGCGCATGAGACTAGATATCTGTCTCCTGATACCACTCCCCTGCATCTGGCCCTTGAAGTACCCTGGTTTAAAGCCTAGAGATTACACATCTCCAGCATGGTTTGTAACCCGTGATGGACTTTTCCTCTAGGAATCTGTCCAATCCCCTTTTGAAGGCATCCAGGCCAGATGCCATCACCACATCCTGTGGCAGGTAGTTCCATAGACTTACAACACGCTGGGTGAAAAAATATTTTCTTTTGTCAGTTCTTACTCTCCCAGCACTCAATTTGAGTGTATGTCCCCTAGTTCTGGTATTTTGAGAGAGGGAGAAGAGCTTCCCTCTATCCACTTTACTCATACCCTGCATTATTTTGTATGTCTCAATCATATCCCCCCTCAAGCGCCTTTTTTCCAGACTAAAGAGGCCCAATTGTTTTAGCCTTTCTTCATAAGGGAGGTGCCCCAGCCCAGTAATCATTTTAGTCGCTCTCTTCTGCACCTTTTCCAGTTCCACTATGTCTTTCTTGAGATGCGGTGACCAGAATTGTACACAATACTCCAGGTGGGGCCTTACTATTGTTTTATATAACGGCATTATAATGTTGGCTGTTTTATTTTCAATCGCCTGGAATGGAATTGGCCTTCTTCACTGCTGCCACACATTGGGGAGACACCTTCATGGAGCTGTCCACCAACACACCAAGATCTCTTTCCTGATCCGTCACGGATAACTCAGAGCCCATGAGTTGATAGATGAAGTTTGGATTTTTTGCCCCAATATGCATTACTTTACATTTGGTTACATTAAAACGCATTTGCCATTTCTCAGCCCACTCCCCCAGTTTGGAGAGATCCTTCTGGAGCTCTTCACAATCTTCTCTGGTTTTTACCACATGGAAAAGTTTTGTGTCATCTGCAAACTTGGCCACCTCACTGTTTATCCCTGTCTCCAGGTCATTTATGAACAGATTGAAAAGCACCGGTCCCAGGACCGAGCCCTGGGGCACACCGCTTTTCACTTCTCTCCATTGTGAAAATTTCCCATTGACACCTACTCTTTGTTTCCGGGATCTCAACCAGTTCTCAATCCATAAGAGGACCTGCCCTCTTATCCCCTGACTATGCAATTTTCTCAGCAGCCTATGGTGAGGGACTGTGTCAAAAGCCTTTTGAAAATCCAGATAGACTATATCCACCGGTTCACCCAAATCCACGTGCCTGTTGACCTTTTCAAAAAATTCTAAAAGGTTTGTAAGACAAGATTTACCCTTACAGAAGCCATGCTGATTTTCTCTCAGCAAGGTTTGTTCTTTTATGTGTTTTAAGATTTTCTCTTGGATGAGGCCTTCCACCATCTTCCCTGGGACAGATGTAAGGCTAACCGGCCTGTAGTTTCCTGGGTCCCCCCGCCTTCCTTTTTTAAAAATTGGTGTGACATCTGCTATCCTCCAGTCCTCCGGCACTGTGGCCGTTTTAAGAGACAAGTTGCATATAACCGTTAAGAGATCTGCAATTTCATTTCTCAGTTCCCTAATAACCCTTGGGTGGATGCCATCTGGGCCCGGTGACTTGTTAATCCTCAATTTATCAATTAGTCCTAAAACCTCCTCTCTTTTAACCTGTATTTGATTTAATTCTTTAGTCAAGAGGGGCGGCTCAGGCAGCGGAATCCGCTCAAGGTCCTCTGTCGTGAAGACAGACGCAAAGAACTCGTTCAATTTCTCTGCAATGTCCAAGTCCTCCTTAACCTCCCCTTTTCTTCCCTCACCATCCAGAGGCCCAATTGGTTCTCTGGCAGGTTTTCTACTTCTAACATATTTAAAGAAGCTTTTATTATTACCCTTTATATTGCTAGCCATGCGTTCCTCAAAGTCTTTCTTTGCCTCCCTTATCATCTTTTTACATTTCTTTTGCCAGAGTTTGTGTTCCTTTTTATTTTCCTCATTTGGGGAGGATTTCCATTTACAGAAAGACCTCTCCTTGTGCTTTAGAGCCTCTCTAACTCCACTCGTTAACCATGCCGGTGTCCTCTTGGACTTAAATGAGCTCTTCTTTCTTTGTGGTATGCACTTGTGCTGGGCCTCTATTATTGTTGTTTTAAACAGGCTCCATGCACACTGAAGAGATTGGATTCTTCTAACCCTCCCCTTCAGTTTCTCTCTAACTAGTTTCCTCATCTGAGGGAAGTTTGCCCTTCGAAAATCAAGGGTTTTTATGTCTGATTTGGTTGACACTCTTCCTCCGACATGCATGGCAAAGGTAATTGCAGCATGGTCACTGTTCCCCAGAGGCTCAGTGACATTCACATCCCTGACGAGGTCCTGAGTATCACACAATATTAGATCTAGAGTTGCCTGTTCTCGGGTGGGCTCCATGACAAGTTGCTCTAAGGCACAGTCATTCAGCAAGTCGAGAAACCCAGTTTCTCTTTCTTGCCCAGAGCTCGCATTGGCCCAGTCAATGTGGGGATAATTAAAGTCCCCCATGATTACTATCCTATCCCTCTTAGCCACCTCCATGATTTCTCTCCTCATTTCAAGGTCCCCCTCAAGTTTTTGATCTGGTGGACGATAGAATACTCCAACTATCACATCACTCTTTGGACCTGGTAGTTTAACCCACAGTGATTCTATGGCGGAGTCAGACCCTCTGTCAATCTCCATTCTGCTGGATTTTATGACTTCTTTGACATAGATGGCCACTCCTCCTCCAACCCGCCCCTCTCTATCCCTTCTATAGAGTTTATAGCCTGGGATTGCTGTGTCCCACTGGTTCTCCACATTCCACCAGGTTTCTGTTATGGCTATTATATCAACGTTATCCCTAGCTGCCAGATGTTCAAGTTCCCCCATCTTTGCTCGGAGGCTTCGAGCATTGGCGTAGAAGCACTTGTACAGTGGGTCCCGCAACAGCTGCTGCCTTGTTCTTCTCCCCCCACAGCTTTTATTTTCAGTAGACGAACTGTCACATTCCGCTATTCTGCCAGTGTTAATACTTGCTATGTCATCTCTATGTGATTCTCTACCCTCTCCAACCTCATTCCCCGAGGATGAGGTGTTCCGAACCGGATGCCACACAGCTCCTGTCGGCTTTCCCCCAGTTATCAGTTTAAAAGCTGCTCTGCTGCCTTTTTGAGGTTGAGTGCCAGCAATCTGGTCCCATCATGATTCAAGTGCAACCCATCCCTCCTGAACAGGTTTGGCTTGTCCCAAAATGTTCTCCAGTTCCTGACAAATCTAAAGCCCTCCTCTCGACACCATCGCCTCATCCACGCATTGAGGCTTCTGAGTTCTGCCTGCCTGGCGGGACCTGCACGAGGAACAGGTAGCACTTCTGAAAATGCTACCTTGGAAGCCCGGGACTTCAATCTTCTACCTAGCAACCTGAATTTGGCTTCCAAGACTGACCGCTTGGCCTTCCCGACATCGTTGGTACCGACGTGTACCATGATCACTGGCTCCCTCCCAGTTCTCTCTAACAAGCTATCTATATTTCTGGTGATGTCTGCAACCTTTGCACCCGGCAGGCAAGTGACCATCCGGTTATCATGCTCCTCACAAATCCATCCCTCCGTATTTCTGATGATAGAATCCCCTAGCACAATGAGCTTCTCTCCTGCAGCCTGGTCATCAACATGTACCTGATCTTGTATCTTATCAATAGTGATGAGGGAGAGATCCTCCGGTGGAACCACTTCTTCCTCTATGTGTGCCTCATGAGGTGTGCTGAGGGAAAGAGCTTCAAATTGATTGTGCAAGATGAGACTCTCTGAGCGATGCCTTGGCCTTCTACTCCTTTGAGTCACATTCCTCCACCCATCCACCTCCTGAGTTGGGGGAGTGACTTCCTCCTCTGAAGTGTGCCCTGTCTCTTCTTGGACCTGGATAGTCTCTTCTGCTCTGTCCAGGAACTGCTCAAGCTCCTTAATATGTTGCTGGTCCACTATGCGAGCCTCTAGCTGCTGGACCTTCTCTTCCAATAGCGCTACCAGCTTGCACTTGCAGCAGATGTATTTCTGCACATGCTCTGTCAAGATAACAAACATAGCACAAGTACTGCAGGTAACTACAGCTGCTCCCTCCAACTCCATTTTAACTATTACAATAAAATGTATTCAAGGTCTAAAAAATGTAAACTTGCACTTTTTTTTTAATCTAGTAAGACTCTTTACTTCTTTTATTGTTTAGTCAAAATCTAACAGTGTAGGGGCCGCTAAAGCACCTCTACTCCAACTGCAAGCACGTCAGGAAGTGTAGGACCTCCTGAGGAGTTGCTTGGCTTGGGAACTCAATTAAACCCAGATTTTTTTTTTTTTAGTTTGCACGTGCCGTAATGCGCGTGCTGCTGGTAGCAGCTATTTAAAGCTAAAACTCCGCCCCTTGCTCCTGCAAAAAGAAGAAGTTAGCTCTGCCCTTTGGCCATGTGCTCCTCTGACCAGCTCCTTCCTCTCTGCTGCTATGCCAGAAAAGGACTGAGAGACTGCTGGTAGCAGCTATTTAAAGCTAAAACTCCGCCCCTTGCTCCTGCAAAAAGAAGAAGTTAGCTCTGCCCTTTGGCCATGTGCTCCTCTGACCAGCTCCTTCCTCTCTGCTGCTCTGCCAGAAAAGGACTGAGAGACTGCTGGTAGCAGCTATTTAAAGCTAAAACTCCGCCCCTTGCTCCTGCAAAAAGAAGAAGTTAGCTCTGCCCTTTGGCCGTGTGCTCCTCTGACCAGCTCCTTCCTCTCTGCTGCTCTGCCAGAAAAGGACTGAGAGACTGCTGGTAGCAGCTATTTAAAGCTAAAACTCCGCCCCTTGCTCCTGCAAAAAGAAGAAGTTAGCTCTGCCCTTTGGCCGTGTGCTCCTCTGGATCTCTCCAAACTAGGAGGAATGGGCTATGAAATGGCAAAAGCGTTTTAATGTAGCCAAATGTAAAGTAATGCATATTGGGGCAAAAAAATCAGAACTTTATCTATCAACTCATGGGCTCTGAGTTATCCGTGACAGATCAGGAAAGAGATCTTGGTGTGTTGGTGGACAGCTCCATGAAGGTGTCTGCCCAATGTGTGGCAGCGGTGAAGAAGGCCAATTCCATGCTGGGATTATCAAAAAGGGGATTGAAAATAAAACAGCCAATATTATAATGCCATTATAGAAAACAATAGTAAGGCCGCACCTGACGTATTGTGTACAATTATGGTCACTGCATCTCAAGAAAGACATAGTAGAACTGGAAAAGGTGCAGAAGAGAGCGACTAAAATGATTACTGGGCTGGGGCACCTCCCTTATGAGGAAAGGTTAAAACATTTGGGGCTCTTTAATCTGGAAAAAAGGCGCCTGAGGGGGGATATGATTGAGACGTACAAAATATTGCAGGGCATGAGTAAAGCGGATAGAGGGAAGCTCTTTTCCCTCTCCCAAAATACCAGAACTAGTGGACATCCACTCAAATTGAGGGCTGGGAGAGTAAGAACAGACAAAAGAAAATATTTTTTCACCCAGTGTATTGTTAGTCTAAGTAACTCCCTGCCACAGTATGTGGCATCTGGCTTGGATGCCTTCAAAAGGGGATTGGACAGATTCCTGGAGAAAAAGTCCATCACAGGTTACAAACCATGATGGAAAGATATGTAATCTCCAGGCTTAAAACCAGGGTACTTCAAGGGCCAGATGCAGGGGAGTGGTATCAGGAGACAGATATCGAGTCTCATGTGCTCCCAAACGCATCTGGTGCGGCCACTGTGAGATACAGGAAGCTGGACTAGATGGGCCTTTGGCCTGATCCAGCATGGCTCTTCTTATGTTCTGATGTTCTCTTACTCTGAGCAGAAAGCTGCTGGGTTTTGGGCTGGGCTTTTATTTGAGGGTTTATGTGACTTAAATATGAACCCACTCTACGTGATCAGGTAACTGCTTTCAATTCCTTGAACATGTCTTAATTGTACTGGACTGTATATTGTCCCTCATGACTGTAAGCCACCTTGGGTCCTTTTCCAAGGAGAAAGGAGGGGCAAAAATACTCTAAAAATAATAATAATAAAAATTCAGGGGAAGATTTATTTATTTTATTTTAGAGTATTCTAACCCCGCCTTTTTCCTTGGGAAAGGACCCAAGGTAGCTTACAGTCATGAGGGACAATATACAGTCCAATGCAAACATACAGTACTCAAGTACTGAGAGCAGGGAATTGAGGGACATTGGACTGGATATTGTCCCTCATTACTGGAAGCCGCCTTGGGTCCTTTTTCGAAGGAGAAAGGCGGGGGTAATACTGTAAAATAATATAAGATAAAATAAGTCAATAAATGGTGGCAACTTTATCAAGGGGACCAGATTCATCCCGGGCTAAGTTCTGTGCATTCCCATGCTCCCCCCCCCCACCAAGGGAAGGGATTCCCTCCTCCCCAGTCAAATGGAGCAGAAGGAGGGAAATCAAAAGAGAGGAAGAGGAGGAGGAGGAGGAGGTGAAAGGGCTGGGGTCTCCCCTTTCTGGGTACTGGGGAGGAGGAAGGCATGCCCCCCATCCCACCCACCCCAAACCCCTGAGTTTCCCAGAAGGGGTGTCTCTGCAGCTCAGCGGTTCAAATCCCGGGTGCTGCCGCTCAGCGGACTGAGCTCCTGTGGTTCAACCCCCAGCTCCTGCCTAACCGAGCCTGTTTCGAAAAGCAGGTAAAAATGCAAGCAGATGAAAAGGCGAAAACGCTGAAAGAAATAAATAAAAGCGGGGGGGAAATAAATAAAAGTGCAAAAAATTTGTAAGGAATTGTGGCTCGGTACTGGCTAAGGAGTTTGGGACGGCGAAAAATGCAAACAGGCAGCTTGGGTGGAGATCGACGAGGAAAGAGTTTATTGAGCTGTCACAGCGGGAATTTTAGGAGATGGTTCTCCAAAGGTAAAATTCCAACGAACAAAGGCTTTGCAAACATTTTTATAGACTTTTGATCACTCCTTTTATCCCCCTCCCTTCGTGATGCCATCATCCGTACCTGGTTCACACTTTACATTTGAAATAAACATCTTTGACATTTTATCTGTGATTGATTCTCTCTCATGGCGCCAGTTCCAAGCCAGTTCCAAAGTCTAATTGGTAACTTTCTTTTGAAGTTTGGCTGCAAAGCGGCTGGGAACTTTTAGGGAGGGTTTGTGACTTAAATCATTCCGCGGGAAAGAAACATAGTGGATACTTTAAGCAGTGTAAAGATATGGGCAGATGGTTAGTTTCAACCAGCTTCAAAGACACATACTTAATTAAGTGTCTCGAAAGAGTAATTGTTTCTCTAGTCTAAATAAAGCTTCAAGGCTTATCGTGTCCTTGAGTCATATGCGCATGTGTGAGTTGTTAGCCCACTTGCCAGCTTAGAGCCGGAAATGCCTGGGGGCCTTTAGGGCTGTTAGCGGAAAGAATGAACCAAGGATTTAACAGAACCAAAGTGTGCTCATTGATTATACATAGCAAAGCGTGCTTAATGAATATACATTGTGAATATACATTGCTTCTAAATGCTAATTGATTATAGAGAATACACAATACCCTTCAAATTAAATTAAAGAGGGAAGGTAAAACAAGTGGTTCTTTGCAGCCATGCCGACCATGTGACTCCGGATTTGCACAACACCTGCTCTTCGACTTGAAAAAGGAGAGGAACACGCATGTGCTGGGGGGGTAGCATTCCCTTTACTTACCCCTCCCCCTCCCTCGCAGAGCTAGAAGGGAGGCTGAGAAGGGAGGGGGGGTCACTCGGATTCCTCCAAGGGAGCGAGTTCCGCTTCCTAGAGTGGCAGGAAAGCAAGGCTCGCAGGGAGGGGGGGTTCCTTCTCTCCGCGTGGCTTTCCACCCCCCCTCCAAAAGGCTCTCATTGGTTCCTGGAAGGAGAAGGAAAAAGACCCCTTCCAGGAGGAGGAGGAGGAGGTGCGTTGTGCAATTAGGGGTGTGATATGGGGGAGTGCAATGGGGGGGGGAAGAGGTTGCAAGGGGGGAGGAGGAGGAGGGGGCGTTGGAGATGCAATGGGGGGAGTCCAGGAGGAAAGGGTCCCCCCCCCATTTGGGTCCGGAGGCAGGAGGAGGCTTCAAGAAGGCAATTCCACTATTTGGGGGAAATGGGAGGGGGGGTCCCATGGGAGACAAAAGTCACCGAGTGCGGCTTCTTAGAGTTGCAGTTATAGATAGGGAGGGGAGAAACAGAATGGACTCCCCTCCTTTGGTTCAGGATTTATTTATTTATTTATTTATTTATTTATTTATTTATTTTTATTTATTTATTTAGGTCCAAAATGCCTATTATTTTATACAAAATACAATAAATACAAATTACAAAAAAGGCAAACTCATCAACAACAGTCAGGATTTCCTCCACAATTTGTTCCAATAGGAAAATTCACCAAGGCGAGAAGTCATTTGAATGTCTGGAGTGTGGAAAGAGATTCAGTCGAGCCGAACACCTTGCTAATCATCACAGAATCCACACAGGCGAGAAGCCGTTTGAATGTCTGGAGTGTGGAAAGAGGTTCAGTCAAGCTGGAAGCCTTGCTACCCATTACAGAATCCCCACAGGCGAGAAGCCATTTGAATGTCTTGAGTGTGGAAAGAGGTTCAGTCAAGCTGGACACCTTGCTAAACATCACAGAATCCACACAGGCGAGAAGACATTTGAATGTCTGGAGTGCGGAAAGAGGTTCAGTCACTCTTGTAACCTTGCTAGCCATGATAGAATCCACACAGGCAAAAAGCCGTTTGAATGTTTTGAGTGCGGAAAGAGGTTCAGTCATGCTGGACACCTTGCTAGGCATCACAGAATCCACACAGGCGAGAAGCCGTTTGAATGTCTGGAGTGTGGAAAGAGGTTCAGTCAAGCTGGAAGCCTTGCTAGCCATCACAGGACTCACACGGGCGAGAAGCCATTTGAATGCGAGGACTGAGAAGCCTTTTTCTGTCATTCTGGTATGCCATTTCTACACATCTTAGGACCCACTTATTCAAAGAGACTTTGAAAACTCTGGAGTGTGGGGGAAAAGACACACAATCCTTGTTCAACAACCCATGTTAAGATTTCATACTATGTATATGTTATCATGTAATATTTTAACTTGGCTGAAGGGATCTGAGCCAAGGACGATCTCTCTGAGTTAATTGGATACAGATTCTGAACACATAGTACAGACATAGCCAAACTTTGGCCTTCCTGATGTTTTGGACCACAACTCCCAGAATTCCAAGCCTGTATTTCCAATGGTTAAGGACTGTGGGAGTTGTGGTCCGGACTGTGGGAGTTGTGGTCCAACCATCTGGAGGGCCAAAGTTTGGACATGCCTGACCTAATATATACTGGGCATAATCAATTAAAACAAAATTAAACACGGGGCAGGCGCTTGTGATTAGAGATGGGCACGACTCAGCGAAATCTCGTTTCCGTTTCCGTTCATCCTTTCCATTATGTAACGAGGAACGGTAACGACAATTACTCCGCTCCAACTCGAACTCGACCCGATAAAGATAAATTGGGTCTGATTTGTCGTTGTCGTTCATGGCATCGCGGCGCCGGTGGAATAATATAAGGGGTTTATCTTGTTCCCTTGCAAACATTGTCAATCATATTTCTAAGGCTATTGCATTATTGGCAAGTAAACAGAAAGAGATCAGAGAAGCTAAGCTTGATAATAGATCTGCCATTGAATTTATTTTTCTATGTTTACCTTTGGGTTGTGAAGCTGTTTTCAACATGTGTTGCTTGTTGATATATTTGTTATTGATTGCTTGTGTGTTAATCTATTGCTGTATACAGTGTATTCCTTTCATTGTGGCTGTATGCCAGGAATGGTATTTCCACATGCCTCTGGGTCAGATGTAACTAGGCAATAGATATATGCCTTGCACTAAGGAATTGAGTATCAACTATGACCTGTCATGGAGGAAGAAGAAAAAATAAAAAATAAAAACAGAGGATATGTGGGAGCCATGGCGGAGCCATATTAATAATAAGCATATGCTGTGTTAGGAACCATTTTAGAAAATAGGCATATGCTGTGTTAGGAACCATTTTAGAAAGTATAGTGCCCTTCGCCATTAGGGTGGAGCGAGCCTGTCACATGCACATAAATGTATCCATGTTATGTATTGTCAAGAGATTGTTGGCAAAATGTTATTGGATATTACTGTCGATGGCTGCCGATTGGGTGTGGCCGGCAGAGTCAGTTCTGAGGATAACAGACTGGAGTTACACACCAGAGATCAAGCTGCAGTGTCCATTTTCTACAAGAGCTCTTTATTATTTTCGCACCATTCTTTTTCTGATTGGGGCTGGTCTCCGTCAGGTATGGAACCTTATCCTTGCCATGTCCAGGCTGTTAAAGTCCATTCTGCAAAGCTTGGGGACTTGTATGTCGCAGCCACATGACAGATATTGGGACCTAAGTTATGGTGGTTCGAAATTCAAACCATCTGTAATTACATGCATTTTCCCTAATGGGGGTTCTCATCACCATTTTAGCAATCGGTATTAGGTACTTAAATCTTTATAGAAAAGATTCATTGGTACATGGCATGGCCAGGATTTGAACCAAGGACCCAGTCATCTCGGTCCTTACCCTTTGAAATGTCAAGGTGTCTATCAGGTGCTTCACGGTTGGGAAAGCCAGGCAGGCTTTTGAATTTTGTTCGCACCCAACCTGAGGGTGTTATGGGCAGATGAAATTCAAAAGCCTGGTCTTCCATCGTGGAAGCCAGGCAAGGCTTTTGAAATTTGCATGCCCACAACCCGAGGGTGCAGAGACCTGGGCAAAGGTTGTGGGCTTGTTCATAGCCCTGCTCCCCCTTTGCCTGGGTCTCTGCACTGAAATGGTTTGGCAGCAGCAGTTGTGGGCTCATTCGGAGTCCTAGTATATTCTGCAGCCATGCCCCTCTTGGGATGTCCAGACCATCATGGCTGCAGGGCAAACTGGAGCTAGGAAGGAGCCCACAAGCTGCCGCCACTGCCCCTTCACCCAGCCATTTTGATACAGAGGCCTGGGCAAGGGGGAAAGCAGTGGTGGCTTCAGTCCTGGTTTTCCCCATGGTATAGCACCCACAGATCGGGTACTACATGGTCAGGAAAGCCAGGCAGGCTTTTGAATTTCATGCACCAGTAACGCTGCTTCCGGCATCCCGAGCTGTCACAGGTGGGTGTCAGGCGGCCAGGAGTAGCATTCCTTTTACGATTTTTTTGCATGGAATCTCATAGGCAAAATGTCATCTTGCAAAACATGCCTATTCCTGGAAATTTCATTTGTTTTATCAAAAAATTCATCTTATGGGGATCTGTCTTGTGAGGCACCATTGTATTTGTGTATTGATTTTATGTAAGAATTTTACTAGGTCCTGATTTGTTTCCTTCCAAATCCAAATATTTACTTGCATTTTGTCTCTTTTCAATAAACGTAAGAACATGTATGTGTTTTTCTTTTTCTTTTTTTACAATTGTCCCTCTCAAAGTGAGCAGTACAGTGGGAGCTGTCAAAAATGCCCTTGAAGTTAATAGATTTAGGAAAATTCAGTATTAGGCAGAAAACAAAACAAGGAGGGACTCAGAGGGAAGGAGAGCGAGTCCCCCCCCCCCAACAAGAGTGGGGAAGAAGAAGAAGAAGAAGAAGAAGAAGAAGAAGAAGAAGAAGAAGAAGAAGAAGAAGAAGAGGGGAAATCCCAGAAGAGGAGGAGAAGGAAGGCTGAACCCCCCTTCCCTCCCTCCTTTCCGGCCTTTTGGGGCTGGGATCCCCTCCCCCTCCCTTGGAGGAACAGAAGGGGGGGAAGTATTTGGTCCTCTTAGGGGGAAAAGAGCAGCGAGTTCCACTTCCTAGACTAGCAGGAAATAAAGGCTCCCAGGGAGCTGGGAAACCACTCTCCGCTTTGCTTTGCGTCCCTCCCTCTCCGGAAAAAAAAGAAGGCTCTATGGTTGCTGGAAGGAGAGAAAATAGAGCCCCCCCCCCATGGCTGTTGCTCCTCATACTGAGTGGCTGCCTAGAAGGTGATGAGGGGCCTGTTTTTGCGTGGGCTGCCACCTCCTTCCCAACACAATGAGGGAGGGAGGGAGGGAGGGAGGGAGGGAGGAGGGAAGGGAGGAAGGAGAGCCTCTCCAGCCGCTGCCACTGTAAGAGGAGGAGGACCAGGAGGAAGAGGCACAGCAGAAGGATCCCAGTGGCAGCACCTCAGGGCGGCGATCCAGAGCAGGAGGCATTGCTGGGCTCCCCGAAACACACTGATCATGGGCTGATTGGAAGGGTGGTTCTGCCCACTTGCTCCTCCCCCTTTTTCCATGTCAGCCTTTTTTTTAAATTTATTTTTTGGACTGTGGTCCAGCTTCCTGTGGTGTCTGGGGTGGTGGCGAACCAGCCCGCTGTTTAAAAACTTTGAGGACCCCTGAGCTAGACAAATAGATTTTAAGCTGCTTAGTAAAATGAAGAATGAAGATTAAATAGGCTAGCTTAATACTATATAGTACTTTGTTATTTTTACCTTTTGCACTATTTTTATTTATTTATTTATTTATTTATTTTTGCATTTATACCCCGCTAGATGAAGATGGAGATAAGCAACAATGAAAACAATGATGGGAAAGAAACATGTAAATTTGGAATATTCCAAACACTTGGGCTGAAATATTGGGAAAACATTTGTATTTGAACTATGTAACACGGCAACACACAGGCAGTGTATTTGTTTTAACTTGTTATGTTTAGAAAATTCAATAAAATATGATTAAACAAAAGAAAGAGGAATATTAAAGGGGAGGGGAAGTGGAACAAAACTGGGAGAAGAGCAAAAACGGAGGAGAGATAGAGGACAAAGAGCAAGAGAAGCAAAGAAAGAGTGTTCCTTGAAAGCTGCAAAAATAAAATACACATGCAAAAATAGGTGACATAGACAACTAATATGACCACTACAAATGTCATTGCTCACTCCACACTATTACGTCCAATTTTAGATTTCTGTGCCTTATGGCTTCTAAATGGAAAATTTATCAGCTATGTTTTCCATGGCTTCAGAGACTAGGCCTTGGGGCAATGGTTTCAAACATGCAATTGCCGGAGCCCATTGGATGTTCCATCCTGGTGTTGTCAGGCCATGGGAGGTATGCTTGGGACCGGTGGGTCGATCGGGTAAGGAGAACTTGGGTCAGGCATTTGTTGCCTGTCCCCCATTCTGATCCGCTGGCCCTCTGCCACATGTCAGGGAATCATTCTGTCTATGCCTCCGACCTGTCCTGTTTGCTGATAAATACCAGGTTGGTACATAATAAGATTCCTATCATCCATAATCCATGTGCGGGCTGACCTGGCTTTCTTGACAGAGACCTGGGTGGGTGAGGGAGGGGGAGCTTCCCTCTCTCTGCTTCGCCCCCAGGGGTTCTGTGTTCAGCATCTGGGCAGGTCGGGGAGCGGGGGAGGCATTGTGTATAGGGAATCCCTTCATGTCAGCAGATCTGCGATGTTGGTGTGCCCAGGGTTGGCGTGTCCACACCTTGTGGTGGGCCAGAGGGACAGGTTTGGGATTGTGCTTGTGTACCGTACACCCTGTGACCCTGCACACTCCCTCCCAGAGTCCTCCAAATTCATCTCGGTGGCACTTTTGAGGTCCCCCCGCCTGTTGGTGATTGGGGACGTCAATGTGCATGTTGGGCCTGGGCTGTCGGGAGTGGCTCTGGAGTTCATGGAGTCAATGGGCTCCATGAACCTGTCCCAGTTTGTAATCGGGCCCACTCACAGGGGTGGACATACCCTGGACCTGGTTTTTGCCTCCACTTCTGTGGGTTTTGATCTGGGGGTCGGGAATTTGTGTTCCTGGCCCGTGTCATGGTCAGATCATCATCTGCTGACTTTTTCCCTATCAATCGCTGCCCCGCCCTGTGGGGAGCTGGACCCTTCCACCTGGGCCCACCTCCGAAGGCTCCTGGACCCTGTGCAGTTTTCAGAGTCCTTTGGGGGCCTACCGGATGGTCTGGTTGACAATCTGGTCAGCTCCCTGGTGGACTCATCCGATGCCAAGCCTGCTCCTCCCTGTGGTTCATGGTGGAGTTGCGGGTGATGAAGCAAGAGCGGAGGGGGCTAGAAAGCAGATTGCTGAGTGATCGAATTGCTTTGAATAGGGCTGTGCTTAGGGCATCTACCAGTTGCTACGTTTGGGTGATCAAGGATGCAAGGAGATCTTTTGCCTCCCTGAGAATTGTTGGGGCCTCAAACTGTCAGGCAGAATTGTTCTCGGTGGTTCAAGACCTCACCAATCCTGGTCCGCCAGGGCCTCCTCCTAGTGATTTCACTACTGGGTCATTCACAGCCTTCTTTAAATCTAAAATAGAGGCCATCCATTCTGATCTGGACGCCGGTTGCACTGATCTACCTTCGTGCATGGCCAATGCCGCACCCCTTCGGTCTCCCTGGTTTGTTGAGTTTGGGCCTGCTACTCCATCTGAGGCCTCCAGGACCCTGGGGCACTGCAGGCCAGTGGCTTCTCTGTTAGACCCTTCTTGGCTGATTAAGACCGCCGGAGGGAGCATGCCGGAATGGGCTTCATTAATTGCCACTGCGTCCTTCAGGCGTGAAAGAGACGGTGGTGAAGCCCATTCTCAAAAGACCAGGCTTGGCTGTAGATGATATGTCCAATTATTGTCCTATAGCCAATGTTCCCTTCATGGGCAAGGTGATCGAGCGGGTTGCCGCCCTGCGTCTCTAGTCGTTCCTGGAGGAGAACCATGTTTTGGATCCTTTCCAATCTGGGTTTAGGCCACGTCATGGGACTGAGACTGTCCTGGACACACTGCAGGATGACCTGTTGAGGAGGGCTGACAGGGGTTGCTCTATCCTGTTGGTCCTTCTCGACCTGTCAGCGGCCTTTGATGCCGTCAACCTCGGTATCCTCCTGGGCTGGCTCTCTGAGGTTGGCTGGCTCCATTCCTTCCTGGAGGGTCGCAATCAGCGTGTGCATTTGGGGGGTGTTTTGTCCTCCCCCTGGACACTCTCTTGTGGGGTGCCTCAGGGGTTGGCCCTCTCCCCAATGCTCTTTAATATCTATATGAGGCCGCTGGCTGAGGTCATCCAGAGTTTTGGAGCTTGCTGTCATCAGTACGCTGATGACACACAGCTCTGTCTCTCCTTCTCCACCTCTGCAGTGGAGGCTGTCCAGACCCTTGATCGCTGCCTGGCTGCAGTATTGGACTGGAGCAGAACTAACAGGCTCAGGCTTAACCCTGGGAAGACTGAGGTTCTGTTCTTTGGGGGTAGCCCAGACAGGTACAGTGGCCCTCTTCCCAGTCTGGATGGGTCCACCCTCCAGCTGGCGGAAAGAGTGAGGAGTCTGGCCGTAGTCCTGGATCTGTCCCTGGATTCCCAGGTGGCAGCCGTGACCAGGTCAGCCTTTTACCGTCTTAGGCTTATTGCCCAGATTCGCCCGTATCTTGATGGGTACTCCTTGAGGACAGTGGTGCAGGCGCCGGTCATGTCGAGGATAGATTATTGTAACACTCTTTACATGGGGCTCCCCTTGAACCTTGTTCGGCGATTGCAGCGGGTACAGAATGCAGCGGCCAGGTTGGTGGTTGGTGCGGGCAGGTTTGACTGCATCACCCCCACACTTCTGACAGATAAGCCACCGGTTGCTGCCAGCTTCCTAACTTCTGACACAAAACTCCCTTCGCCACCCCATTTTCTTCATCTACATACAAATTAAAAGGCTTGTTCGGGTTCGGGAGTCCCAGAGCTGGCGCTTCAATCAAAGCCTGCTTAATTGCTTTGAAGCTCTCCTTCTGTTCCGGACCCCACAGGAACTCATCACTCTCCTTGCCTCTCGTTGCCAAATGTAGGGGCTTTGCTAGAAGACTGTAATTTGGAATCCAAATTCGACAAAAGCCTGCTGCCCCCAAAAAGCCTCTGAGCTCTCTTCTATTTCTAGGCTCAGGAATCTGGACAATTGAATGTTTCCTCTCATCTCGAAGTTGGCGCCTTTGTTGTGAAATGTCAAACCCCAAGTACCTCACTGTTTTCTGAAAAATTTGGGCTTTCTTTCTGGTCACCCTGTATCCTGCTGCTGCCAAATGATTTAAAAGATCAATTGTGAGCTGCTCGCAACCTTCCTTGGTTTCTGCTCCTGCCAAAATGTCATCTACATATTGCAGGACTATTTGGCCAGGTTTTCGGGGGAAGTTGGCAAGATCTGATGCCAGGGCACCCCCAAATAAGGTGCTGGAATTTCGGAACCCCTGTGGCAAACGGGTCCATCTGAATTGAGTTTTTGTGCCAGTTTTGGGGTCCTCCCATTGAAAGGCAAAGATGTGTTGACTTTGAGGTGCTATTCGACAACAAAAATAAGCATCCTTTAGGTCTAAAATGGTAAAATAAGCCACTTCTGGAGGAATCAAAGCCAGAATCGTATAAGGGTTTGGCACATTTTGATGAAGAGGTTCGGTGGCCTCATTCACCAAACGGAGATCCTGAACTGGGCGAAAAGTTCCATCAGGTTTGTGAACCGGGAGAAGGGGGGTGTTCCATTGCGATTGACAGGGGACAAGAATGCCATGATCTATCAGTCTCTTAAGGTGGACCCAAATCCCCTCTGCTGCTGCTCTCCCAATAGGGTATTGCGGGACTGAGACTGGTCCTGCAAAGGGCTTGAGTTGAATCACTATAGGAGTGATGTTTCATGCCATGCCGGGGGGGTTATCTTCTGCCCACACCTCTGGGTTAACTTTACTCAAGAAATCTTGGGACAACTGCACTGGTTCCTCTTCCACCACCATCAAGCGCCATCTCTCCCTTAAAGGGTATTCCAAGCACATTTCTCCCCTAGGACTTGCACTGTCAGTTGTCAGATGAATCTCTCCCTTAGGTGTGAAGGTGATCTGCGCCCCCAGTTTAAACAGTAAATCACGCCCTAGTAGAGGGATCGGGCAATCTGGCATATGTAGGAATTTGTGTTGGACAACCTGTCCCCCTAACTTGCATTGCACTGGTTGCATGAAGTAAGCATGCTGTGCTTTTCCCGTGGCACCCATCACACTAATTGAAAAGGTCTTGTCTATTGGCTTTACAAGCTGTGGAATTACTGAATGGCTGGCTCCTGTATCCACAAGAAATCTGACAGATTCGTTCCCGGTTTGGACACTGACCAAGGGCTCCCGAGAACCAAAGCCCTGTCCTTTTCAATACGGGGTGTCTTCCTCCAGAGCCATCATGTTCTGGTACGGTGGGATCCAGGCTGGACCCTGCCCTCTCTGGGTTGCCTGCTGAACCTGAGCTGACTGTGCTTGGTTCTGACCTGCAGGTTGAAATTGGCTGCCTTGTCCTTGGTTAACCTGAGGGCTCCTCTGTTGTTGAAAGTTAAAGGGACCGGGCGCTGAATATCTCTCATAAGCCGGTGGCTGCCAGGGGCGTCGTGGACCTTGATTAAAGCTCCCACGCCTCTGATTTTCGGGGTTCCTGAAACATTCTCTGCGCCAATGTCCTGTCTGACCACAGAGTGCACATTGATTTCTTGTTAATGGTCCTCTCCTATTCCCTGGGGCACTGAAGTTTCGTGACTCGGGGACCTGGTTGAGAGCCATCACCTTCCTGGCTTGTCCTTTGCTTTTTGGGCTTTGATCCTCATCTCTGTTGTTAAATTTCGTTTGTGCCAGCTGGAGCATCCACTGTAAGGTTTGCCCCATGAAATTGGCCTCTTTTTGAATTCTTTTTCGTATGTCAGGAGCACTTTGAGCAACAAAAACCGTTTTCACAATATTCTCCATGCCAGAGTCTTCAGGGATAATCGGGGTATATTTTCGAAATGCTTGATATAATCTGTCTAAAAAGGCTCCTGGGGATTCATCCGGTTTTTGAATCACATCATTAACTTTTGACATATTTATTTTCTTTCTACCATCAGCCCTAATGCCTTGAAGTATCGCTGCATGGTAGTTTCTCAGAGCAGTTTGTCCTGCATCTGCATTGTAATCCCAATCGGGTGGCGTGGTTGTTGGGACGGCTGCCTCAGCTTGGGCGGGAGTATCTCCTGCTGCTAACCGGGACTTTCTAGCCTCCTCGAAAATCTTCCGCGTTTCCTCTGCATTAAACAAGCCTTTTACTAAATGCTGAACATCTTCGAAGGTGGGCATATACACATTGAGGATACTAGACATAATCTCAAAGTTTTTATCTGGGTCCTCCTCCAAGCTCGGAAGGGTGTTTTTCCAGTTTATAATATCACTTGAGGTAAAAGGAACATGTTGCATTGTATATGTATGGGGACCCTGTTGGTTTGGGGGCAAAGGGTCATAGACTCTTCTGAGGGGCATGACTTTTGCCTGCTCTTCCATTTTCTTATTTTCAAGAAATTCCTCATGTCTCCTTGCTGCATCATACGCCCTTAAGAGAAACCTCTGTCTCTTTGCCCAATTTCGCTCTCCTGCCGCCTCTAATGCAAAGTTTCCCACTTCCATCACTGATTCTCTGTGTTTCTTAATTAAATCGGCCACTCTTTGATGGTCCGCTTCTCCCCATTCTATATTTCCTTTTATCCTATGACGAAATTCCTCCTCACTCTCGTCTTCCTCCTCATCCTCATCTCTCTTAGGGGCCCCTTTCTCCGCTTTTTGTTCATCTTTGGGAGGTTTACTCATTGGTCCTGGTTGGGGAAGGTCTTTTGGCACGGGGTGTCCACCATCCTTTGGGGGAGAAGCGGGTGCTGGACCTGGCAAAGGCAGTATTGGAGGGGGGGCCACTGGGTTTCCTGGAGGGATAGGCGCCAGATAAGGAGGTGGTGGGAAAAGGACATCATAATCTTCGGGGCGGCTTTCTAAAACCGCCTCCTTTTTCTTCAGAGCCAACAATTTGGCTTGGGGTGGCAATTCTCTACATATTTGAATCCATGAAGGATTTTTCTTCACGTTTCCCTTCCATACTTCAATGTAGGGGATGTGTTCGGGGCAGTTCTTAAGAATTTTCAGCCACAGTTGTCTAATGATGCTTTCATTAAAAGTCCCCTGGGGTGGCCAGTCAACCTGCATAACGGGCCATTCAAGTTGACACAAAGTCTCCATCCTTTCTTTCTTCATTTTGATCCCAAAGTCATAATTTTTGACAGCTGCACGCCAGTTTAGAAGGAAGCACTCAAGGGGAGTTGAGGGCTTACTGGTGTTGTGGCCCATGATTTTGAATTTTGGGTTATTTTATTTAAGCTTTGTTCCTATATTTCTCCCACACACAGCCACTGGACCCGCTCCTAATTCTTTGCACAATTCTCATGCACACACCACTCGATTCTGACAGCGACTCGGTGGGTCGCCCAAACGAGGACTGCGCTTGTCCACATTCGCTCGGTTAGGGAGAAACGCTAAGCTCCAACCTTCCACGCACTCACACACTCACTGGGTCAGTGGCCACTCAAATCACCCACATTTCAAACCACCTCCCCACCTAGTCTAGACCCCCTACCTAATAAAAACCTTTTCCCCCGCTATTCTACTTTGACAGCCGAGATCTTCTTCCCGCTGCCCATACCAAACAACCAAACAACATTTGTTTGCTTCACAAGGGATGTTAAGACATATACACTGCCCTTCTCCTCCCACAAATACAGAACCGTCGTTCCGTTACCCTTTACACACTTTTAGAGGCTCACCCCCAAAGCTCCCACTCTGGACCGGTCCGATATCTTACCAAATTCCCCCGAGACGTCTCCTCCTTCTGGCCAGAGTTTTTCTCCCCGAGCGAAAGCCGTCTCCGCCACCACGTTGAACGAAAAAACCCCTTTTCAAGTGGAAAGGTGTGCACTGGTTCGTCGTCCACCGCTGGCTGTTCGGATTTCGCCTGGCTTGACCCCTCGCCCCAAAAAAGGGGGGGGCAATCCCGGACGAGCCCCCAGATGAAAGCCCTCACCCGGGAATCCCTGTGCCGCCGTTTCGGGGGGTCGAGGATTGAAAGAACACGTCAAGGACCGAGGGTCGGAGAAAAAACTTTTATTTTGCTTCAGCAAAAGGCACCCAGTCGAATCGCTTCGAGAACTGAGGCAAAGAGCTCGAATCCATATACAGTTTTTATAACAAAACGATCCCCAACATCCCCTCTCTTTATCAAAGAAAACCGGACACATCTGGGTGCTGTAGAACGCCCACAATAGCCCAAAGAAACTTCAAAGGAAACTGGTGTGTGCGCATTGTTATCACCCACTCCACATCACTTAACAGATACTTGAAACCGATAAGCCCAGCGGACGCAATTAATCACATTGTTCTTTTGCGCCCCCTAGCCCGGTATTGCAGGCTTTTTGACGTGCGCTTTCCGGGAAGCACTGAGAGCGGGCTTTGACAGCTGAATGGGGCCGTTTTGACAGTTTGATTCTGCCGTGCCGATAAGCGGCCTGCGGCTATCTTTAGGGACAGGGGGCTCATTGTTTGTTCACCCTGTCCCTGATAGTGTTTGCCCACCGCCTGCATCCTGTTTATCTCACAGGACAGGCCAGCAAGGAACGGGAAGTGGGGATGATTCGTGTAGTGCTTTGCTCAACATTTTCTGTGTAGGGGCTGAGGTGAATCAAGGGGCAGAGAGGGTCAGAGAGGATTTTATAGAGAAATAAAGAGCCAGCCATTTTATCTACAATGGCGGCTTATATAAAGCATAACACATAAAATATGGTAACTAATTTTGTCCCCTACACCTCAATTAATGCTGTCAGTTTTGCTACATCTGCCGGTTCCAACGCCTTAAATCAGTGCTCCCCAACCTTTTTGTCTCCACGGACCGGTATTTGTTTGATTATTTTCCCGTGGCCCGGGGGTGGGGTGGGGGGAGGGGGTGGGGGGGCAGGGGAGGGTGGGGGGTGCGGGGGATCGGGGGAGGGAGTAGGGGGAGGAGGAGGTGCGGGGGGGCTTGGCGTGTGTACCTTGGGGGGGCCACAGGAGCGGCGGCGGCGGCGGCGGCGCTCGCCGGCTGGGGGCGTCGGGCGGGCGCTCCCCCCCGCGCGCACGGGCGGGGGGGAGCCCGGGGCTCCTGGGCGGGCGGGCCCCCGCCTCCTCTTCCTGTCGGCGGCCGGAGGCAAGCGGCGGCGCAGAGGTGCCCCAACCGAGGCGGGCCGCGGCGGCCACGACCGCGGCCACAGCAGCCGCCCGGGTTCGGCTGTGGCTCCACGGCCGGCGGCGGGGGCACCCCGCGGCTGCCGCCGCCACCCGCCTCGGTGGGGCATCTCTGCGCCGCCGCTTGCCTTGGCTGCGGCCTTCGGGCGGGCGAGCGGGAGGGGGGAGGGGAGGGAGGCCGGTGGGGGTGGCGTCTCCGGCCCGAGGGCGCCCCCGGGACCGCCGAGCCGCCGCCGCCGCCGGCGGGGCGCCCCCCCCACCGGCCGCGGAGCCACAGCCGAACCCGGGCGGCTGCCGTGGCTGCGGTAGTGGCCGCTGCGGCCCACCTCGGTTGGGGCACCTCTGCGCCGCCGCTTGCCTCCGGCCGCCAACAGGAGGAGGAGGCGGGGCCCGCCCACCCAGGAGCCCCGGGCTCCCCCCCACCCCGCCCGTGCGCCGTGCCCGGCAGCGGCGACTCCTCCTCCGGCTGCCCGCGGGAGAGAAGAGGAGGAGGAGGAGGGCGGCGTAGGAAAAGGGGAGGAGCCTCCCCGGCCTCCCCAGGCGGCCCGGTGCCAACCAGTCCACGGACCGGCACCGGTCCGCGGCCCGGGAGTTGGGGACCACTGCCTTAAATAACCAGTCTTCTACTAAGGGTAGATCATCCATCTTCCAGTATTGTGCATAGAGGAGCCTAGCGGCTGTCATAAAATGTTGTTCCATTAGTTATGTTGTTGCCACTTTGGTAGTGGATAGACTAGATCAGTGGTTCTCCACCTGTGGGTCCCCAGATGTTCCTGGACTGCAACTCCCAGAAGTCTCATCACTAGTTGATCTGGCCACGATTTCTGGGAGTTGCAGTCCAGGAACATCTGGGGACCCACAGGTGGAGAGCCACTGGACTACATGGTCCAAAGTGACCCTTCCGGCTCGGGCGTTCTGTCCATTTTGTTTACCCTGCCATCCCCCCTCCCCTGGTGTAGTTTGGAAACCTGAAGGAAAATCCTTTTAGAAACATATATCAACCCGGGCTTCAGAAATGGGTAGCAGATGGCAGAGGATTACCGGCTTACACTTCCAAGGCTTCCTTCGTCCTTGAAGGGGGTGAGGCGGGGATGGGAAGGGAAAAAGTGCAGGGAGGCGGCGGCAGAGGAGGGGGACCATGGTGTCCTCCAGAGACTACTCAGAGGGGAATGGAGATGGGGGATTAATGGAGGGAGACATAAACCCGCACGAGGATGGGAGGTTACCTGGAGATCCCCAGCCAAAGGAGGGGGGGAGCAATGTGGACCTAAAGTATGCAAAGTATGTATTTCTACAGGGGGATTTGCTGGGTGGGAATGGATCCTGGTCCCTTGGCAGTGCAGCTAGACAATGCCTCCCAATAACCCCCCCCCCCAAAAGCAGAAGGAGTGTATGGAAATTAGCATGACTGTGTGAATTGCTAAGCTGAATTTTAAGAGCACATTTTGGTATGTATTAGACCTTATCTGAAGAATGTAGAGCAATAGACATAACAAGTTAGCAACAGAGAAAATGGTTAGCTGCCATTGGTCAATCATGCCATGTGATATCTAGAAGCTGTGAGAAGAAGATCAGGAGACAGAATCCATCATTATTCTGATTATTTTTCTGATGATTGTGCTGACGATCTTAGGATCATTTTGAGCAATGGAGCTCACTGCAGTTAGGTACAATAGGAAAAGTTAGCTTAGAAGAAACCTGGAATGTAATCAGTTAATCAGGATGACGTAGATTTTATTATTTTTAGGGGAAATAAGACTATGATTGAGATTTGTTAAGTTTTGCTATTTTTGATCCTTTTCGAATTCTTATTTTTGCATCTTAAGAATAGAAAAATAAATCACTATTTTTGAAAAGTAATGTGGCCTCTTGTTTTGAAAAGAACCCAGAGTAAATCAGAAGGTGGAGATGCTTTGGAGGGTTTTGCTTCAGAGAAAAGGAATTCTCTTTACTTTTGAACTCAACCAGTGCAACCCCCTTTTGATTTACTGTGCAAGGAGGAGTCCCAGCAGAAGCACTTTCCTCAGAGGAGGTTTGTGTGTCCATGACGGGAAGCTTTCCTTTCTTTCCCGGGAGATCCCAAAGGAGGAAGAGGAAGAGGAGGAAGGCAGGGATGGCAGCAACACAGGCGGAGACTCATGGTGGTGGATTTTCTTGCAGGGAAGATCCCCCTCCCCTGCATACCATGGGATATTTATTTATTTATTTATTTATTTATTTATTTATTTATTTATTTATTTATTTATTTATTTATGCATTTGTATTTATTTATTTATTTATTTATTTATTTATTTATTTATTTATTTATTTATTTATTTATGCATTTGTATACCACTCCCATTTCCCAAAGGGAACTCTTTTAAAATATATTATTTTTAATAATAAATTTTAATTTATTAGCCCTCCCCCTCCCCTTACAACTCAGGCGGGGTCGTTCTTTTTTGGGGGAGGGGGGCTTTGCACCTTGCTGCCCAGTGCAGAGGAAGGGTTAGGGGTTAATGTCTTCCTTAGAAATCATCTCCATTGCAATGTGTTGGAGACCGCTTAACACCCCCCAGGATAAAATCCCTCACTATCTCCAACGAGGTGTGTGTGTATGTGGGGGGGTAGGGGGGCGAACCATAGAGACCAGAGGCCAGAGTAGCAGTCCTACTTCCGCCTCCCGATGGGCCTGGCTCGGCCCCTCTCTATGGTTTCCCTCGCACGGAATGCTGGGAACGGAAGACGGGCGAAGGGAAATTGCAAAGATAGATGGATAGATGGAGGGGAGGGAGATGAGCGAGAGGAGGGGTCATTCCTAGAGCGTCATCCTGCAGAGGAGGGAGAAAGGAGAGTGGGGGGAAAAAGGGGTGCAAGTAGTAATAGAGAGGCAGCCTCATTCCTAGAGAGTCCTCCCCTCCCAGGAGGACCCTTTCCTTTCTCTCTCTCTCTCTCCTTCCGCGGTGCCTCCTCTTTTCCCTTCCTCCCGAAAGGAGCCTCCTCCGGAGCCCAAGGACGACGGCGGGTGAGCAACGGAGGGCCGGCGGTCATTGGGTTGTGTGTGTGTCCTTTGGCTTAGCTTTGGGGTGGTGGTGGTCGGAGGAACCCCAAAGGGGAGGAAGGAAGGAAGCCTTCTTCCTCCTCCTCCTCCTCCTTCACCACCTTCTCCTGCCCCCCTTCCCTTTCCTCCTCTGGCTCTCAGATATGTGGGGGGGGGGGTGAAAGAGGAGAAAGATGGGGTGCCTGGTGAGGGTTGGGGGGAGAGGGGGGCGGTTGGGGCTCTTCTATCCCCTCCCCCCGGGGTGCCCAGGGATACCAATATAATGCCAAATAATGCCGGGCATGAGTAAAGTGGACAGAGGGACGCTTATCTCCCTCTCACAAAATAGCAGAACTAGGGGACATACACTCAAATTGAGGGCTGGGAGAGTAAGAACAAACAAAAAGAACTTTTTTTTACCCTGTCACAGGATGGGGTGATGGCATCTGGCCTGGATGCCTTCAAAAGGGGAATTGACAGATTTCTGGAGGAGAAGTCCATCACAGGTTACAAACCATGATGGAGATGTGTCATCTCCAGGCTTAAAACCAGGGTCCTTCAAGGGCCAGATGCAGGGGAGTGCGATCAGGAGACAGAGATCTAGTCTCATGCGCTCCCAGAGGCATCTGGTGGGGCCACTGTGATATACAGGAAGCTAGACTCGATGGGCCTTTGGCCTGATCCAGCATGACTCTTCTTATGTTCTTATGTACTGCCACCAAAGGAGGGTGGTGGAGTCTCCTTCTTTGTAGAGGTTTTTAAGCAGAGGCTGGATGGCCATCTGTCGGGAGTCCTGTGATGGGGGTTCCTGCATGGCAGAGGGGGTGAACTGGATGGCCCTTGAGGTCTCTTCCAACACTAGGATCCTGAGACCCTTGCCTGCCTTTGGGCGCCTTCTTCCAGGCACCTTTCCCCATCTCTCTTTGGGGGAGGGGTCGATTTCTCCTCTTGGAAGGTTTAAGAGGGGCAAAGGGAGGGAGGAAGGAGGAGGGAAACCCCCATTTTCATTTGCAGGGGTGGGGGGGGGGAAGGAGAGAAAGAAGTGTCTGAGTGAACTCAAAGGACCAGGACGAAGGCATAAAATGAAAAGGTCAGAATCGGTGCCAGTTGCATCCAAGGAAGGAGGAGGAGGAGAGGGAACCAGCAGATGGAACTGCAGCTCAGTGGCTGGAGATGAAGGAGCCGGAGGTCGGGAGTTTGAGTCTCTCTTGGTGCCTCCTTGACGAAACCCTTTGGGCTCCGCAGGACTAAGATGATGCTGAGTATGACGTGAAACATTCCAGTGAAGGCTGGGATAGGTCAGTGGTTTAGAAGTTAGGAGTCCGACCCCCCCCGGCCTTCTTGAAAGGGGCTGGGCTTAGTGATCCACAGGCCCCCTTCCAGCTTTGCAATTCTAAGTTGTTTCTATTGGACAAAATGAGAAAGAAGTCATTTGCTGTTAAAATACTGTGTGACAGGCGTGTCCAAACTTTTTTCAAGGAGGGCTAGATTTGGTGAGGGGAAAATGTCTGTTGGGGGGGGCGTCCATTCAGCTGCATTTGGCCCCTGGGCCAGACTTTGGACAAATCTCTGTAACATGCAAGGAAGTGCAGAGGATGCTGCAGCAACGGGGGGGGGGGGTGTAGGCTGGGCAAGTGGCTTGGGGGGGGGATGGACAGAGGCAGGGAAGAAAGGCAAACTGTAAAAATGCAAGCTGACATTTCCGTCCAGTATGGGGAGGGGCCAGCTGGTGGGGATGCATGACAGGCTGAGCCGGTGGGGAGAAGAGGCTGGGGACCACTCAAAATTTGCATTTGGCCCCCGGGCCTGACTTTGGACATGCCTGCTGTATGAGGTTCACCTGAAGCTCCGGCCTGGAGACTCAATGTCACAGGAGGGACAGTGGCACATGGAAAGCCAATGGCACTTGGAAAGCCAATGTGATTCTTGGTTGCATCAACAGAACCATAGTGTCTAGATCAAGGGAAGTGATAGTACCACTCTATTCTGCCCTGGTCAGGCCCCACCTGCAGTCCTGTGTCCAGTTCTGTGCGCCTCAGTTTAAAAAGGATGTTGACAACCTCGAGTGGGTGCAGAGGAGGGCGACCAGGATGGTTGAGGGTCTGGAGGAAATGTCTTAGGAGGAACAGCTTAGGGAACTGGGAATGTTTAGCCTTTCAAAAAGAAGTCTCGGTGGGATATGATAGCTATGTTTAAGTATTTGAAAGGATGTCGTATTGAAGAGGGAACAGGTTTGTTTTCCATGGCTTCAGAGACTAGGACGCAGGGCAATGGTTTCAAACTACAGGAAAAGAGATTCTATTTGAACATTAGGAAGAACTTCATGACAGTTAGAGCTGTTCAGCAGTGGAATATGCTGCCACGAAGGGTGGTGAAGTCTCCTTCTCGGGAGGTTTTTAAGCAGAGGCTGGATGGCCACCTGTCGGAAATATTGTGACGGGGGCTCCTTCATGGCAGGGGGTTAGACTGGATGGCCCTTGAGGTCTCTTCCAACTCTATGATTCTATGAGCATCTGTGTAGCCTCTGTGGGACGATCCTTCCCTTGCTGGGTTTTCCATTGTGACTTTCTGTGGAAAAGGGGAGAAGGAGACACCACGGCTGGTGTTTCCGCATTTGCCCCCTGGATCGCTTAGCCCTTTTTGCCATGGCCTATGCAGATCTTGGTGTAACCTCTGTAACTTCTCATCCAAGAGAGCTGATAATGAAGCAATAAGCCCTGGCAGTGACCGAGGGAGGCTCCCTACTTACCTTCTCTCCTGCTTTGTTTCATCAGTAGTTGTTGTATTGTCTCAGGATCCCTGCTGATGGCCACATTTGATGGCAGAGAACAAGGAGATCTGTGACCGTCTCCTTCCGCAAAACTGGACCCCACCCCCCCAAAGACAGGTGCAGAAGAGTAGAACCCAGGAGTCTTAGCGGGGATCCCTTGTTTCAATGGTTTTCCCGCTGGGGAATTGTTGGTTAGTTTGTCCTTCGGGGGTTAAACAGGAAGGTTGCCCCCCCTTCAGAAAAGTCAGTGAAGGGAGGCAGAAAGCAAGTTGTGGATATGCTTTGGGAAGGCTATCTGTCTCACTTCCTCAGAGTCCTGGCAGAGGGACAGTATGGCTTAGCAGTCATGCACTGGATTTAAAAGGAAGGCAGGGAAAGATGAACATGACACCGCTCCAGTTGGGCTGCATGTGTTCAGTTGATCCTTCTGGCCCACACGGGGAAAGCACTCTTTGTGTAGCTTTGGTGGTGTGAGTCTTTGTGTGAATGTTGTGTGCCCTCAGCCTTGGATTTCAGGAAGAATGCAAGTTGCTTTAGGGAAGTGACCAATGGAGCAGAGACAGACAGACGTACGTATATACAGACATACATGTGTGCTGGGAATTTCTCTCTGAAATGTCCTGTTGTTGTTGTTGTTGTTGTTGTTGTTGTTGTTGTTGTTGTTCAACAGTATCAAGCATAGTCAATCAAAATTATTAAAACACTGATTGGTATTATAGATAACACATTCAAGTTATAAGCCAGGCCTGCCCAACAGGTAGACCGTGGGCTACTGGTAACCTGCAAAGGTTTCAAAAGTAGCCGGCCGGCCATCAATTTAAAAAGTGAGGGGATAGGTTCTCCACCCCTCCCTCATCCCAAGGACCACCACTGCCGCAGCAAAGTTCTGGGTCTGCCAGCCCACTCTCTCAGCTGAGCTGGGCAATTCAAGGGCCATGGCACATTGAAATTTCTTTTCCCCAGAACAGATTAATTGGTTTTCAATGCATTCATATGGAAAACCGCTGCTCTACTTACAAAAGTTTCTACTTATGAGCATGTGGTTGGAATGGATAAAATTCGTAAGTAGAGGTTATTAGTATAGTAGCCCTCAGGCACTTTGGGCTGGGAAAAGACCTTGGCCTGTTCAAAGTTGAACAGCACTGTTATAAGCAAAAGCTAAGGCTCTGTTAAATATAGACACTGTGGTTATTTTTGTGGCCAAGATCTGTGTGTATCATTTCCCCAAACTAGTTTTGTTTGTTTCAGGGAAACAAACAAAGATAAAAGGGGAATGTTTGGGGGCAGTAGGCAATGGATGTTATAGGAGGGTGTTTCTGTTTTGAATACAAAAATTCCAATGCAAGAATGGAATTTTCTTCACCTCAGAGTGCTGCACAATTTAAAATTATGGGTGTGCATATAATATAGTTAAATTCAAAACAAATTAAAATGTTAAGATACTTAGACCTTCACCACCACCCCTTCAGAAGCAGGGCTGTGGAGTTGGAGGAGGAGGAAAAGTCGAGGAGTCAGAGTTGGAGGAAATTTTGGGTACTTGGAGTTGGAGTCGGAGTTGGCAAAAAATGCCGACTCCGACTCCAGGTACCCAAAATTTCCTCCTCCTCCTCCTCGACTCCTCCTCCTCCGACTCCACAGCCCTGTTCGGAAGTGGGTTGCTTCAGTAGCATTATGTTGGCCGTTGGCTAGTTCTTCTGATTTATGTATGGTGGAACATAGATTGCATGCACAGAAGTGCTGCATTGATTTACAGAATCATATTGCTGGAAGAGACCTCCAAGGGCCATGCAGGAACCCCCATCATATTAATCCCGACATATGGCCATCTGGCCCACTCTTTGACATGACACTCTTTCAAATATTTAAACATAGCTATCTTATCCTCTCAGCCTTATTTTTGTAAGGCTAAACATTCCCAGCTTCCTAAGTCGCTCCTCATAAGAGGAGCTACTTAGGTTTCTTCCAGACCTTTAACCATCCTGGTCGCCCTCCTTTGGACCCATTCAAGGTTGTCAACTTCCTTTTTAAATTGAGGTGCGGAGAATTGTACACAGTACTCCAAGTGGGGTCTGAGCCTTGAACTAGACAAGAATCGCATTGGCTTTCTTGGCTGCTGTGTCACAGTGCTGACTCGTGTTCAATTTGTGCTCCACCAAGACATTCAGATCCCTTTCACATGTACTATTTTCCAAGCCAGGTGCCTCCCATCCTTTATCTGTGCAAGTCATTTTTTAAAATTTATTTTTTAACCTATGCAGCATCCTACGTTTCTCTCTGTTGAAACTCATTCCGTTAGCTTTGGCCGAGCACTCTAATCTTTCAAGGTAGATTTGGATTTTCATTCTATCTTCTAGAGAATTAGCAACCTCTCCCAATTTGGTATAATCTGCAAATATAATCAGCGTACTCTCTATTCCTTCCTCCAACTCATTAATAAAGATATTGAACAGCACTGAACCCAGAACAGAAACCTGGGGCACTCCATTGGTCATGTCTCTCCAAGCTGAAGAGAGGCCATTTTTGATCACCCTTTGGGTGTGATCAGTCATCCAATTCTAATCCACCTAACAGTAGCACTAGCTATCCCACTTTCTACTAACTTCTTTTTAAGTTTACCGTGCCTGTAATTCTATCAAAGAAAGAGATCAAATTAGTCTGACATGACTTGTTTTTGAAAAATCCATGTTGACTTCTCATAATGACAGCATTGCTTGTTAAATAATAGGGATGGGCACCTTATGAAAAGTGAAATGTGTTTTCATCATTTCGTAAGGTCACAAAACAATACAAAATGAAATGGTAAACAGCCATTTGTTATGAAATGAAATGCTGTTTTTTACCTTTTAAAATTAACCATTTTGTTATTCTGTAAAACGGCTTCTTTGGGTCTGAGAGACACCAAATTGTGTGGGTAGCTTCCTTGGACTCTTCCCTTTAAGCCCCCTGAATTTGGAGAGGTTGGGGGTTCAGGGGGCCGATTTAGTCAACTCCAAATGGGATGCCCCCAGAAAAAAATTCTATTTGCAATATTATATACTTGAAAATAGTGATTACTAGTAGCATGAAAATTACAGTGGATCTTCCTTAAGCTGTTCCCTTTAAGCCTCCCCCCTCCCAATTTGGAGAGCTTTGGAATTCAGGGGCCAAGTTATTCAAAGGGGTTCCCCATAGGAATCCATTTTGTAAAATTGCTTTATTTTTGTTAGTGGCCTGCTTGGCTGCCTGGCTAGGCTGTATAGGAGGCTGTCTGTTTTCATTTCTCTGTTGTCAGTGGAGGTGTGAGAGGAGTACAGATGGCTCAGTGCTGCTGCTAGCTCTCTGTACTTACAGTGGTACCTTGTATAAAGGAATTAATTCGTTCCAAATGAAATTCTGTTAAGCAAATTTTCCTTTATACAAATTTCCCATAGGAATGCCTTGAAAACAGAGTAATCCCTAATCGTGACCATTTTTATGTTGCACAGATTCGCCCCATAGGCAATTCTGTTAAGGAAATTTCCCCTATCTCCAGAATTTTTTATGTTGTACAGATTTTATGTTATACAAACTGTTTGTTATACGAGGGTCCACTGTATTACAGTTGGGCTTGCTAGCTTCACTTGTGCTTGGTATTGCTCTTATTATATTATTACTTGCTGTTACTTGTGTTGTGATTGGACAAAAAGAGAGTAGGTATTTGTTGTGCATGAGAGAGATCAGAAAGATAGTTCTCTCTCTCTCTCTCTCTCTCTCTCTCTCTGTGTGTGTGTGTGTGTGTGTGTGTGTGTGTGTGTGTGTGTCTGTGTCTGTGTCTGTGTCTGTCTGTCTCTCTCTCTGTGTTCAGAGAGAAGGCACAGCACAGGTTCTGTTTTGGAGGGTTTTATTTAGGGATTTTGAGCAGGAGGTATTTATTTTCCCCTCCAACCCCCTTAAACTTGCATTCCTTCTCACCCACACACCATTACCAGTGCCCCCATTCTTCATCCGCCCCACATGTTTGTGTTTGTATAACTGTACTACTACTGGCAGTACACGGAAAAAAATCAAGAAGGGAACTCCTATAAAAATTAAGAGAACCCTGTTCTCTGCAGGAACAAGGCAGGCCCAGCAGGCAGTGCCACAACCCACGCCACTGACCCTGAAGTCAGGGCAGTCAAACGGCAGCATTCTCTTTGTGGACAAAGTCCTGAACCACTCCTGCATTTAGAGGGATCACAGGAGTTGGTCTCAGGCTTGGCCACAGGAGAAGAGCAGCAGCTGGAGGAGGAGGAGGGGGAAAGCATGTCCCCCTTTCTGCTCCTTCCTCTACTGTCAGCACACACACACACCCCAGTCATCCAGGGTGGCTCTGGGATTGGGACTGGGAGCCAGCACCAGACAGCTGCAGGCAGGGGCAGCAGCCATCACAGGCCTCAGGGCTACTTGTGGGAGCATATCTCACTCAAGGAGGAAGAATCAAAGCCGGCGCCTTGCAATGTCTGCAAGGTGGCGATGCACAGGGGTGACACAACCCACAGACGTACACACACAGGTAAGTTCAGGCTTTTACTGGAAACTCAGAGCCAAACCCCAATACAGCAAATCAGAAGTAAATCAGCCTCCAAGAAACCTATAGCAAGGTCACACCTATTCAGAGAGCAAAGCAGTGTCCAAGATAAACAGTCCAGAGGTCAAAGCCAGAATGCCAATGGTAGCTTACGCCAGGTCCACTGAGAAAGTCCAGAGCCAAGAGAGACAAGGTCCAGGGTCACACCAAGCAGGAACAAGGATCAAGCAGGAAAGCAGTAGCAAGTTGTCGTATCAACGCGCTGCTCCCACAATTTGCCTCAGTCCTGAATGCTTAATTTATGTTTCCAGAGAGCAACATAACTTCCCCAGAAACTAACCTTGTCAAAACTCAGGACTCCCTCCTAAATGTAGACGTTGGTGGCTCAGATAAAGCTTGTCTCTACTTCTCCTGGTTGTAAGTCTTCGCTGCCTTCGACAAGCATCCCTCTGTGGGGGTGGAGAATCCCCTGAAGATGCTGAGTCACTCTCCTGTGCAGCTGCTGGAGGAACTGACAGCTCAGAAACACCACCTGGGGCTTCTTCAGGCATTAAATCTTTAGTCTCTGGAACAGGTTCTGGCAGGGGCCTGACAAGGGGCAGCGACCCCAGGCACCTGTCCTCAAGTGCCCTGAGGACACACCTGCAGAGGCACCACCCCAGGCTGCTGAAGTCGCCAGAACCCATTGGCAGGAAGAGGGGAGCCGAGGGCAGGGAGATGGAGGCTCCAGCAAAAACAACCGCTGGCATCACTACTGAGGGAGCCAGATCCAGTCAGGACACGTTGCAGCACAAGCTGTTCCTCAGTGGTGCACCAAGCCTGAGGCAGTGGCAGGGCACAGGAGGTGACCACTTGCATGGTGAGTGAGATGGTTGCCTTTAGTGGCAGGTTGTGAAGTCCCCAGGATTCGGGCACCTCCTCAAACACCTGACCCCCTAGTATGAACCTTCATGCCGGAGAACCCTGAGCCGTAGGGTGATGCCCTCCCTGCACACGTCTGTCAGGGAGATGATCCGTGGCCAGCTCGCGCAGGCCAGAGGTCGGAAGATCCGCTTCACTTCTGACATGTGGATTGGTGGGCACCACGCATAATTGTCCCTCACGGCTCACTAGTGAAAGGCTGATGATGTGTCTGGTGGTGTCACTGCATCACAGCAGTGCTGCAGGGGGAGACCCCCAACCAAATTACAAGCTACCAGAAGGCTCTGCTGCAGGCACAGAGCATGGAGGACTCAGCGACAGACAGAAACATTGTGGAGTAGCTTCTCTTTGCACCGAGGGAGTGGGCACCCGAGGGGGAGGTGCAGCATGGCTACATGTTTGTGGATGCAGGACATAGCATGTTGGCCATGCTAAATGTGGCAGGTTTGGATGCCAGCATATCATGATGCCAGCACGGAATCCCAGGACCTACAAGTTGTAGGCCATGGTGCCAACTTATGTATGTTTGTTGCAGTTACATTGTCCGGGACCTTGTCTAACTTCCATATAATTCTTATCAAATGGTCTCCCAATTTTTATTTGCATGACTGCACTAAATTGGATCCACAATGAACATTTCTTTTTCTGCTGCCCCTGGTGCTGAAATTGGGTTTCTGCTTTTCCATGACAGTTAAAGACAAAGCTAATGGATTGTAGCACAGTGGTTAAATGGCTGTACTGCAGCTGAAACTGCTTACAACCTGGGGTTCAATCCCAGGTAGCTGGCTCATGGTTGATTCAGCCTTCTGTCCTTCTGAAGTTGGTAAAATGAGTACCCAACCTGCGGGGGGGGGGAGTGTAGCCTGCATAATTAAATTGTAAACTACCCAGAGAGTCCTTGAAGCACTATGGGGTGGTATATAAGCAAAACACTTTGCTTTGCTTTTGACAGGATCCCAAATCTGTGTGTTTACTCATCCCTCTCTTTCTTCTCCAGCAGGTAAAATACAGGATTATCAGAATTATCAAAGCCTGCTACGTCTGCTACTGGGGAAAAATTAAGAAAGAGAGAAACAGGAAAAATAGACACACAAAAGGAGGAAAAGGCAGGAAAGGAGCCATGGATGCAGAGAAATTCATTTCCTCAGTGTAGTCATGTTTATGAACTCCCGATGGTCAAGGTGAAAGAAAATCAACAGCAAGGAAGGAGAAAGAGGTTCCAACTGGCATGAATATGTTCTAATTCACTTCTGTTTTAACAGAACCAAGCAGAGTCAATTTTGAGAATAAACTCCTGAGAAGGGAGGAGCCATATAAATCTCTGCAGTGTACAGAGTGCTTTGACCAAAAGAGTCGCCTCTGTTCACGTCTAAAACTCACACAAGGGAGAAATCATAGAAAAGTATGGAAAGTAGAAAGAGTCTTCGTAAGAGAAGTCACATTGGTTCTCTGCAAAAAAATGATAGCATGGAGAAGCCCTGTAAGGCAAAGGAAAGTGAAGAGAATGCCACTCAGCAATGTATCCTTCATTCAGAACAAAAATCTCACAGCGAGGAGAAACTATTCAGAAGCATAAAATGCGAAAAGAGCTGCAGTACCCTCAGTAAAAATGAAAAAATCTACACAGATGAGAAACCATTTAAATGCATGGAATGTACAAAGAGCTTCAGGGAAAGCAGTAGTTTTATAGTCCATCAAAGAACACACACAGGGGAGAAACCCTATGAATGCATAGAATGTGGGAAGAGCTTCAGTCAGCATGCTCACTTAAGTTCACATAAAAGAACTCACACTGGAGAAAAACCATATAAATGTATGGAATGTGGAAAGTGCTTTAGTCAGCGCAATACCCTCAGTATACATGAAAGAACTCACACCGGGGAGAAACCATATAAGTGTATGGAATGTGGAAAGCGCTTTAATCAGCGCAATACCCTCAGTATACATAAAAGGATTCACACTGGGGAGAAACCATATCAATGCATGGAATGTGGAAAGACCTTCAGTCAGAACAGTTCCCTTAGTTCTCATGAAAGAACTCATAAAAAGGAGAAACCCTATAAATGCACGGAATGTGGAAAGAGCTTCAGTCAGAGCAGTCACCTAAGCACACACCGAAGAACTCACACTGGGGAGAAACCATATACATGCATAGAATGTGGAAAGAACTTCAGTCGCAGCACTCACCTTAGTTCTCATAAGAGAATTCATAAAAAGGAGAAACCCTATAAATGCATGGAATGTGGAAAGAAGTTCACTGACAGCAATAGTTTTCAATTACATCAAAGAACTCATGCAGGCGAGAAACCATTTAAATGCTTGGAATGTGGAAAGAGCTTCAGTGAGAGCAGTGTCCTTAGTTCACACCAAAAAACTCACATTGGGGTGAAACCGTATAAATGCATGGAATGTGGAAACAGCTTCCGTCGCAGCAGTCACCTCAAGATACATGAAAGGACTCACACTGGGGAGAAACCATATATATGCATGGAATGTGGAAAAAGCTTCAGTCAGAACAGTTCCCTTAGTTACCATCAAAGGACTCACACTGGAGAGAGACCCTATACTTGCATGGAATGTGGAAAAAGCTTCAGTCGCAATAGTCACCTTAGTTCACATAAAAAAACTCACACTTTGGAGAAAGTAATGTGAGGAATTTCGAGTTAGTTTTCCTTGGAATTGTCACAATTTCCATTAAAGGACTCACATGGAAGATTCCATAAAGTGCTTGGAAGGAGCTTCACCAAGGCCATCTGACTGGACCAGACTGGACTCTACCGGAAAGAGTCTATCCAGCAGTAAAACTGGACAAGCCAAATATGGAATCCAGAATGAGATTCATGACTAGTGAAATCCTGATGAACAACTGGAAAGAGCTTAATTAAACAGGAATAACTGTTTAATTCTGGGTTTAGAAGGGGTCGCTGCATTAGTCTGTGTAAGACTATCAGACAAAATCCAAACAAAAGAAATAAACGCCTGTAGGATCATAAGATTATTATATATTAATATAAGTTGTTGTTCACACATCCACTTTTTCAGACATATGAAGACAGAATGAAGGAATGGATTAAGCATCCTCTTGTTTGGGGGAGTGACTCTTTGAAGGATGAGGTCCAAAGCTTGACCATCCAGTCCTCGCTGTAGAAAACCAGGTGGTGTCTGTGGTCTGATCACCACACCATCATCTGAGCCAGGCTGCCCAGTTGCAGGCCTTCCTAGATGCTGGGCTTTTACCATGCTAGTCCATGGGTTAGATTATTGTAGTGCAATCTATGTGGGTCTGCTTATGAGGTTGGTAAGGAAGCTGCAGCTTTGAATTTGGTCCTGTGGTGCTGGCTTATTGCCGGCCGGTGGCCTCTCTGCTCAATTCCTGCCAATCCTGGCTTATTAAGATCGCCAGAGGGAGCATGCCAGAATGGGCTTTCCTGATTGCCACTGCCTCCTTCAGGGATGGCATTTTCCCCTGTTGGCTGAAGGAGACTGTGGTTAAGCTCATTCTTAAGAAACCTGGCCTGGCAGTGGATGATATGTCTAACTATCATTCAATAGCCAGTGCTTCTTTTTGGGGGGCAAGATGGTGGAGCGGGTTGCCGCCGAACAGCTCCAAGTGTTCTTGGAGGAAGATATTGTCCTGGATCCCTTCCAGTCTGGGTTCAAGCCACGTCAAGGGACTGAGTCTGCCCTGGTTGCCTTGCATGAAGACCTCATGGGGGGGGGGGCAACGGGATGCACTACCTTGTTGGTCCTTCTTGATTTGACAGCGTCCTTTGATACCACCAACCACAGTATCCTGCGTAGGCTCTCAGAGGTGGGGGTCGGGGGTCTAGCCTTGTGCTGGCTCCACTCCTTCCTTAGGGGACGTGCACAGTGAGTTAGCATGAGGGGAAACTGTCATCTCCCTGGACACTCTCGTGGGGTATCTCAGGGGTCGGCAATCTCCCCCATGCTCTTTCACATCTATATGAGGCCATTGGCTGACGTCACTCAGAGATCTGGGGTTTGCTCTCAGTACTCCAATGACACTCAGCTCTATCTCTCTTTTTCTACCTCTGCAATGGAGGTCATCCAGACCCTTGATCACTGCCTGGCCGTGGTTATGGAGTTGACAAGGAAGAACAGGTTCAAACTCAAGCCTGAGGACTGGGTTACTGTACTTCGGGGGTGGGGGATGAGTACAGTGGCTCTCTTCCCAGTGTGGGTGGGACTGTCCTATAGTTGGCTGAAAGATTGAGGAGTCTGGGCATTGTCCTGGATCCAGCTCTGTCCCTGGAATTCCAGGTGGCAGCTGTGTTTAGGTTGGCCTTTTTTCAGTTTAGGCTTATTGCCCAGATTTGCCCATACTTTGATGGGGACTCCCTAAGGATGGTTGTGCAGGTGCTGGTCATCTTGAGGATAGATTACTGCAACACTCTTTGCATGGGGCTTCCCTTGAGCCTTATTCAGTGATTGCAGTGGGTGCAGAACACAGCGGCCAGATTGCTGATTGGTGCGGTCAGGTTTGACGGCATCGCCCCTATTCTGGCTCGCCTGCATTGACTACCCGTTGCCTCCCGAATAAGGTTCAAGGTCTTGGTTTTGGTTTACAAAACCCTCAATGGCTTGGGACCCGAGTACCTGGCAGAGTGCATGTCTCAAAGATCTATGCTGGCCTGGCCCATCAGAATATCTCTGCCACTCTTGCTCCGGGTGGCCACCCTCAAGGAGGCTCATAAGACTTTCACCAGTAATTGGGCCTTTTCAGTAGCTGGTCCAGTCATGTGGAATAAGCTCCCCATCGAGATTCACCAAGCGGAGTCCCTTCCATTATTTAAAAAAGCTTTGAAAACCTGGCTATTTAAAGAAGCATATGGCAATTGCTAATGTGTTTTATTTGTTTATCCCACCCTTTTTTGCCTCTTGCCGGGTATTCTACTTCTCTTTTTGGTATTATTGTTTTTAATTCTATTTAATTTTAATAACTACTAATATTTGATTATTTATTGTCTCTTGTTTGTTCATTATTTTATTGTTGATTGACTCCACTAATTTAGTCATTTAGTATGTTTTAACTGTTGATTTGCTCTTCTATGTAAACTGCCTAGAGTTCCTTAAAC
Organism: Phrynocephalus guinanensis; assembly: GCA_037367245.1. Taxonomy (NCBI): domain Eukaryota; kingdom Metazoa; phylum Chordata; class Lepidosauria; order Squamata; family Agamidae; genus Phrynocephalus; species Phrynocephalus guinanensis. The sequence goes on along the minus strand of CM074744.1, from coordinate 2,884,285 downwards.
AAAATCAGTGCGGTATAGAAATAAATAAATAAATAAATAAATAAATAAATAAATAAATAAATAAATAAATAAATAGAACATAGCGGCCAAATTAGTAACAGGCACTGCTTACCAATATGCTTCCATATTGACTTCAAGGTTTTAATGACAACATACAAATTCCTAAATGTTTTGGGACCTTGGGATCTGCCAGAGCGTGTGTGTGCGTTGTGTCATTATAGTTGTGACCGACTCTTCGTGACCCCATGACCATGGAGTTTTCTTAGCAGGAATACTGGAGTGGCTTGCCAGTTCCTACTCCAGGCGCCTACAGCCCCTGGTATTCCCTGGTGGTCTCCCATCCAAGTACTAACCAGGGCCGACTCTGCTTAGCTTCCGAAATCAGGCGAGATCGGATGTGCTTAGGGCATCTGGGTGGGCTATCTGCCAGAGCAGTTTCTCCCAAACAGAACTACCCAGACTACATGACCTTCTTAATCTGGGCAGCTGAAGGTGCCTACACCAAGAGAGGCATGTAAAACAACTACTAAAACCCAGGTTGTGACAAGGTTCAGATTTCGCTTCTGGCAATCCCTCCCCCAAAGCCCCTGTTATGAAAGGGGATGGAATCTCCTTGACAGGCTGACCCCACATCGCTTGTCCTCCTTCCTGTCTGATTTCACATAGGAACATAAGAAGAGCCATGCTGGATCAGAGACTAGATCTCTGTCTCCTGATACCACTCCCCTGCATCTGGCCCTTGAAGTACCCTGGTTTTAAGCCTGGAGATTACACATCTCCATCACGGTTTGTAACCTGTGATGGACTTTTCCTCCAGGAATCTGCCCAATCCCCTTTTGAAGGCATTGAGGCCAGATGCCAACACCACCTCCTGTGGCAGGGAGTTCCACAGACTAACAACGCACTGGGCAAAAAAAAAAAATTCTTTTGTCTGTTCTTACTCTTCTCGGTGATTGTCTCTCAGCTCTCTCCCAGAGACCTTTGGGTAGTGGGCGGCATATAAATTAAATAAATAAATAAATAAATACATACACACAGCTCCCTCTCTTAAAATCTTTAAGAGCCAGTTGAAAATGTGTCTGTTTGGGGTAGCTTTCCCTTATTCTTTATTTTTGCTTTATAGTTTTCAGAAATTTCCTCTACTGCTTCTTGCTGTGTTTGCCTCTTTTATTTATTATCTCTTTTGCTAGCTCAGTGCTATTTCTATTATATTTCAAAACTATATTAATTCATAGCTTTTGTTTTTTGTCCTTTTTATTTCTGGTTACTGTACTCTTTTATATCTGTGTACCTTCTATTGTAAACCGCCCAGAGTAGCCTTTAGGCAAGATGGTGCAGTATAAAAACAATTCAATAATTAAATGAAATGTACATGTTTACTTTCCCAGACATATGAAAACAGAATGAAATTATTCATGAAATACCAGTTTCACAAGAACAACATTCTGAATAATCATTGGCTGTAGGTGTCTGGGGTGTGTGGTATATTTTGCATGTAGAAATTTATGGTGTCTGTTACATTTTGGGTTGTCTTGTAAACATTCTTCTGGGAGACAGAAAACAGATAACAGGCCTGATAAAATATGAGGTGAGGAGGGAGAAAAGACAGAAAGAGTGTCAGGGCTGAAGACTGAGGATTCAGTTAAAAACTCAGGAGGGGGAAGGCTTAGGGAATACTGTGGTCAGAGTTTTAGAAGATGCAAGATGGACTTGGCAATTGTGAAGAAAATAATAGTGGGAAGTTCAAATTGAATCTTTTTTCCTGTAGTTTGAAACCATTGCTGCGAGTCCTAGTCTCTAAAACCATGGAAAACAACCTTTCTTTTCTCCAACATGGTATTATTTCAAATATTTAAACATGGCTATCATATCCTGTGGGAACCTTTCTTTGCAGATATGTCTTCAGGAGAAAGTTTCAGTGCAGAGCGCACACTCCTGACTTTTGCTACGTTGCATATTTGAGGGGAAGTTACCTTCTATTTCCTCTGACATCTTTGTTTGAGGGAGAGCTAAAGGGCAACTGCTTCCTATATTATAAGCAATGTTTTAATTAATGATCCAATGTATGCTTATGAATTTAGATAAGATAAAATAAAGCAAGCCTTCTGGGAGGGGCCCAGGCAGTCTTTGTCTGGGTGTCTGATCAGTTGGCTGAAAAGGTAGCTCTTTTTCTCTTTCTGTGTGTGTCCTTTCTGTAATCAGTTTGCTTTGGAACCTTTCCAGCAAATTCCTACAATATCCCCTCTCACTCTTCTTTTTGTAGGGCTAAACATTTCCCAGCTTCCTCAGCTGCTCCTGATAAGGCATTTCTTCCAGACCTTAAACCAGGGGTGCCCAAACTTTTTGTAAGGAGGGCCAGATTTGGTGGCTGAGAATGTGTCAGGGGCCGGTTGCTCCCCAACCCTGCCACCCCACTGCAAGCCCCACCCACTTTCTTTAAAAAAACATGGGGCGAAGGAGGGGGAGGGAGGGGCGAGCCAGCCAGCCGCGGGCCACTCAGAATGGCCTGACGGGCCGGATTTGCCCCCCCCCCAGGCCGGACTTTGGGCAGGCCTGCCTTAAACCATCCGGGTTGCCCTCCTCTGGACCATTCAAGGTTGTTAATGCCTGTTTCGTAAAATCATAGAATCATAAGAGTTCAAAGAGACCTCAAGGGCTATCCAGTCCAACCCCCTGCCATGCAGGAACCCCTATCACAGTATTTCTGACAGATGGCCATCCAGCGTCTGCTTAAAAACCTTCAAAGAAGGAGACTCCACCATCCTCCATGGTGGCAGCATATTCCACTGCTGAACAGCTCTATCATGAAATTCTTCCTAATGTTCAAATGTAATCTCTTCTTGTAGTTTGAAACCACTGCCACGAATCCTAGTCTCTGAAGCCATAGAAAACAAACCTGTTCCCTCTTCAATATGACATCCTTTCAAATATTTAAACATAGTTATCATATCCCTTCTCAGCCTTCTTTGGGAAAGGATAAACATTTCCAGCTCCCTAAGCCATTCCTCGTAAGACATTTCTTCCAGACCTTCAACCATTGAGCTGCATCTCCTTTCAGTGGCAAGATGGGAAACCCTGGAGGATCCACTTTGGCACCTGCACCCCCAGAGACCATAGAGAGGGGAAGAGGGAAGGGCCCTCTTTCTGCTTCCGATTCCCTTTTGAGTTGCACCAAATTGGGCTGGAAACTGAGTCATGGCAACTTGACATCTTTTATTGAGAGATTGAAACGTTCCGTTGGTCACCCGTATGTAAGGAAGGCCATGGTGTGCCATCTGCTGGAACAGAGCAGGAGAAGAAAGAAGAAGATGAAGGGAAAGATTTAATTGAGTGAACACATGACAGAGAAAATTGACAGTGGGAATTCACAGGTCTCCAGGGAACAACCAATGCTGGATTGCTATTGGATTATTAATGTCCCTGTTAATGAATGGGAGAAGGGGGACAGGAGAGGTTATAAAAGAAGGGTACCTAAGTGAGAGCTGTCACACGGAATATAAACGGAAGGATGAAAAGAGTCAAGCTGGGGACAGTTAGATCGGACATCTCTCTGAAAGAGGAACTCAGACTGACCGAGAAACGGTTAGGAGGGAGAAATACGTTATTTATGTGGGGACACAAACAGAGAAAGCAGTGGTGTCTGTGAAGATTCTCAGTCATCCAGGTGAGTTTATCTGGAAGTTGATTCATGGGTACTGGACTTCTTTTCTGAGAGATAGAAATGTTTCGCTGTTCAAACAGCTTCATCTGTCTGAATACAGCTAGTGCAAGTCCTCCATCTTATAGTTCACTTTGACCTCTTGTCACCCTGGTCTGAATTAGGCACATAAGATGAACAATGGCCTGAATAGGCTCATTAGGGAGACAGTAGTATCCATAGCCTTAAGGTGAACAATGGCCTGAGGTGCTGAAACCTATCAAGAATGGGTCGTTAGCTATGGCCTTGGTGGTGAAGGTTTTTTGATTTGTCTGGGTACTTTGGAAAGCACAGCCTGATAAGTAGCAGATAGACTATGCCTGAGGCTGCCACCTCTGTTGAGGGAGGGGTTTTCAATGTTGTGAGCTGGAGGAGAAGGTGTGGGGGGTAAGCAGGGTGCGAGGTAGTGGATCCAGGAAAAATTGACTCCCATCCCGAATGACTTCTGGCAGCTTCTCCCCCCACTCCTTCCCCATTGCCCTTGAGAGGTCCTTAACAAGGTTTTGGTTAAATTTCTCTTTTATGGATGATATGAAGGATAGTAAACCAGATCCATCTCCAGGTTAGATCCCAGGTTAAGGAACAACTGCAGGAGGGAAAGCATGTCTTTCCCCCTTGTCTGTCTTGGGAGAATCTTTGCTGTGTTCTTTCCCTACATTAGAGGAAAAATTCTGCAGCAGAGCCTGAGACGGAATGCAGCCCAGAGGGGGGTCGTTTCTACCCATTCACAACACGCAGCTATGAATTTTAAAACTTTGTGACTGGAATTTATTTATTTATTTATTTATTTTCAGATTTATATACCGCACCTATTTCCCGAGCGAGAAACATATTTATCCTTCTGAGTGCATAAAATATATAAGTTCATTATGACTCCTGCCTGACTTGTGAGATCAGAGATGTCTTAGCTTAAAGATTCAAATACTCAAGCACATTACTTGCTTATAAAAAGATTTATTCTATGAAATAGAGATTACTTACAGCAATATTTCTAACTTAAAAATAAAGAAAAATGAAACCCTACTCTGTTAAAATTCTTAATTCTAAAATCCTAGTTCTAATAGAATTAACAATAGAGACAAGGCCTCTTTCTTGCCTATAGGATCACATCTTGCAAAGTTCATGTACAAACAAAGCGCAGCATTCAGTCTCTCTATCTTGGTCTGTTCCCTCAGCAAGAAACACACACAGTCCGTCCTGGGGAAAAATGTCAGATGATTTTCCAGAGCCAATCACAGTCCACATTCTGCTCTGAGGACTTTGCTGACATAGTATGTTGACATATTTGCATGACTGAGATCTACAACAGAAGTGAGGATTTCTGCATTTGTCTTCTTTATTGCAGCTTTGTTTGAGAAGGAAAAAAACTTAGAAATCAGCCTACCCCTTTGGATTACATTGCAGAGCCAGAGAAGCATAAGATAAGAACATAAGAAGAGCCATGCTGGATCAGGCCAAAGCCCCATCTAGTCCAGCTTCCTTTATCTCACAGCGGCCCCACCAGATGTGCCTGGGAGCGCATGAGACTAGATCTCTGTCTCCTGATACCACTCCCCTGCATCTGGCCCTTGAAGTACCCTGGTTTTAAGCCTGGAGATTACACATCTCCCTCATGGTTTGTAACCTCTGATTGAGTTTTCCACCAGGAATCTGTCCAATCCCCTTTTGAAGGCATCTAGGCCAGATGCTATCACTACATCCTGTGGCAGGGAGTTCCACAGACTAGCAACGCGCTGGGTGAAAAAATATTTTCTTTTGTCAGTTCTTACTCTCCCAGTCCTCAATTTGAGTGTATGTCCCCTAGTTCTGGTATTTTGTGAGAGGGAGAAGAGCTTCCCTCTATCCACTTTACTCATGCTCTGCATTATTTTGTATGTCTCAATCATATCCCCCCTCAGGCGCCTTTTTTCCAGACTAAAGAGCCCCAAATGTTTTAGCCTTTCCTCATAAGGGAGGTGCCCCAGCCCAGTAATCATTTTAGTCACTCTCTTCTGCACCTTTTCCAGTTCCACTATTTCTTGAGATGTGGTGACCAGAATTGTACACAATATAGGTGTATGGCCCATAAGTGGCGGAAAGGTAGGGAGCTGATCTTTGCCATTTCCCTGCTTTTTTTTCTATGCCTTGCATTTATTTTGATTGTGGAGTACGGGGAGCTGATCTTTGCCATTGCGGGATGTGTGTGCGTGTATGTCCTGCTCGACATGCCTTTAACGTGCACTTTATAAAGAGTTTTGACCACAAAAAAACCTGGTGCTTTTGTGTGTGAGTGTGGGAATCCTATACCATAATGTGAGAGGAATGTACTACAAAGCTATGTCACCATAGTAACGATCTCTGATTGGTAGGAAAGCCAGCGAATCAGGAGCGTATGAACAGCTCTTTCTAAAGATGGCTGCGGAGGAAAAAGTAAGTGAGCAGATGCCTAAGAAGTGAAGTCACGATTTGCAAGTACGCATGACCAGGCAATAGAAGCTGTGTAATCATTGGTTGGATTCTGTTTACGTATCTATGATGTGTTGGAAGATAATAAAAAGCAGCCTGCAAGGGGGAAGGGACAGACTTGACTCTGCCTCATCCATCCGAAGCACGGTACCAAAAAGAATCTCTGTGTTCATTAAGAAGCTTCTGCATTCCTACCGCCGCTAATCCCCTCAGCTGGTCTGGGAAATTAGCATTTCAAGGGCTTTCAGGCTGATTCCAGACTGCAAGTTTGCATCATCGGCCAGCAGCATTCTTTGCCTTCAGAACAGACAGCAAGCAGTGCTGCCACTCCTAACGAATGGATCCAGCTGACACCTCACAGCAGCAAGCTTCAGCTGTCGTCTTGACGCCATAACTGCCCACAACACCCTGGTAAGGGCTCAGAGAGGGCACACTTAGAAGACTCCTGCTTTTCACACAAATGGGGTCACAATTGTCAGCGCAGCAACAAAAATGGGCATCAGAATTAAATGCATTACTGAAACAATATGCACACCCAGTTAAAAATAAGGATGTAATTCAATTTGTCAAAACGGTGGACCAAATATGCCCTTGGGTGGAGCAGGATGGCTCTGGAACCACAGATTTGGAGCAATGGGACAAAAAAGGCAAGACCTTACAATCAGACCCACACGTATCTGTAACAGATCAAATGGTGTGGAGCAAAATACGCATGTGCTTGGCACGGCTGGCTCCTAGAAATATATTGCTCAGTCAGGCTTCAGCCACCCAAATTTTCAGAATGGGAGGTCAGACCCCAGTTACTACGACACAGCCTCAGTCGCTCACCCCAAGAGATCTAGCCTCAGTTGCTGCCCCCAAGTGTCCCTTTGAGCAGATCGACCCAGAACTACCACCTCTGTATGGAGAGAATTTGCCCTTTGGGCCAGAACAAACAACCCCTCATCTAAACTCCCTCCCACAAAGAGACTTGTCTCGCATGATAGCAGTGGCTCAATTAATGACAGAGGAGGAACCAATCCCTTCTTTATACCCCGTAATCAGAGGGCGTCCAGCAGTGGGCGGCCAGCCAGCTGTGCTGGACAGACATGAACCATTAGCCCTGGAAAATATCAAAGCCTTACACAAAAGTGTAAAGATGAATGGCACCCAGGCTCCTTACACGAAAGTCCTGCTGAATAACATAGGGGAGCAGAGATTGATTCCCAAAGATTGGGACCAGGGAAGTCAAAGCGCCGGGAAACTCCAACCCGCCCCCCCCCCCCAGGCCCAGGTGAAACAGCAGGGGAAATAGAACAGAAGCCGAATCAACCCTGGCGATCAATGGGGTGACAGATGTCGCAGCCAGATCGCCCTCACATCCGAGAGAGAGAGAGAGAGAGAGAGAGAGAGAGAGAGATGCTCTCCATGCAGTGGCACTGTGGAGCTTCTGCAGCGAGCTCTCTTCTCTAAATTTTGATTTTATTTTGATTTTATTTAATATCTCTATCCTCTAAACTTTTAAACTTTTAAATTTTAACTCAACTCAACCTTTGCCTCAACACCACGAGGAAAAGAAGAAAACTCCCTGAGTCTGCCTGTTGCTGCTGATTGATTTGACTGTTATAGGACCTACTGCTTATCATGGGGGCGAAAAAGAAGCGGCTGAGATCACCCACTGGGGCCGGAGTTGGACTTGATCTACCAACAAAAGCTGCTAAACAGCTACGTATAGACGAGATAATCACCCGGGCTTCGACCACGACAGAAAATGTAAGTCAACTGCCTGTTTCTGCTCCTACTAATAAGCCCACTACCTTAGAATCAACAAGAGATCAAAATCTGGCTGGCAGACTGGACATTACATCTTTTGTTGCCCAAGGGGAACCCCCCTGTGTTTGTTTTCAGATGCCATCGTCTTCCCCAAAAGACAATGCCCCAGAAGGAGCTGGTCAGCCACAATTAGCCCCGGATAATCTGACCACTCGTCAGTTGTTGAATCTGGTAGGAGAACATAGTATTCTTACCGGGAAAACAGTCCTGGCTATATTTCGGAAACTTGAACATATTACCAGCCAACTGGCTGTGGTCCAGAATACACTAATTAGCAGCGACAAAGTAATTGCAGGCTCTGATCCCCCCCTCCTGGCTTACATAAGGAACGGAGAGAAGGAAAAGGTGCTGATGAGAAATGCATTGATGATTATACTGCACTTGTGGGCAAACCTTATGGAAAAATCAAAAAAGCAAATGTAGCCACTCCCCGACTGCTTCAAACAGCACAAATAACTCTTGAGATTAAAAACAATAATATCAACAGAGGGAAATGGACCAACAGACAGAGGGTATCAATCTCGCTGAGCAAACTATTGAGGACCGATGTGCAGCAAATAGATATGAAAGCTCTGGAATATTTACCCAGTCCCCACCACACAACAAGGCTCCTTCTGGTGTTCGACAGACCAACTATTCCACTAATGTTGCTCAGAATGAGAAGGTTCCTGGGCACTTTCGACATAGCTGCTAGAAGAGTCTTCTCTGATGTGGGCGTTAAACCTCTGTTATTACCAAGCCAGGATTCCACATTATCAGCCGTTCCTTCGCCAGCTGCAAGGTCAGGCAGTGTTGGACTGCAGCCAAGTTTGAACACAGCTGATAAGCTAACTGCACCTCAATGGAAACAAAACCACCAAACTGAAACCACCCAAAACAACTTATCTATAAAGAAGGGCGACCACCTGGAGAAGCTAACTTCAAACCTTGAACAATCCTTAGCGGGAATCTCATCAGCCCTGTGTGCCGTGTCAAAGGACAGGAATTCAGTAGAATTAACGAAGGAAGTTCCTTCAGAAACCACTCACGAAGTAATAGGTGCACAGGAAGTGCTGAGTGTCCCAGTGTGTGACTCCTCACTTACACTCTGGAATTACAATTTCAACCTGTCAAGGGCACAGAGTAAGCCCTCAACTGAACCGACTGGAAAGGACTTCCCACCGCAAGTGGACATGGAAAGTAACGACAGAGGGGCAAGCGAAGTGGAAGCCCCAAATGATCTCTCCCAAGACAACCAAACGGAGATATTTGCCAGTATGGACAATGACAAATATGATCAATTTCACAACTTAAAATATCAATCTAATCAGGCTCTCCTGGCACTTCTGTCTACTGGGGACATAGCTCAGCACTCGGTCTCCACTTTTCCTACTGAGTCCTCCTGTCCCCCTGCTGAGACCTGCTCTCCATCATTGGCTCCACTGACCAAAGCAGACAAAGAAGAGGAGAAAGCCCTCACCGTGACATCTGCTCATCCTGTCAAAGTCCATGCCCCTCAGTCTCTAATCTCCCTAGCTCAAACGGTGGTCCAGCAGTTTCACCACGCAACAGCTCTGACTGTATCTCTTAACACTATAACTGATCCAACTGACACCTGCCTGCCTTTAGCAGTGGACCAGGACACCACTGGAATTCTGCCTTCAGCCGCTATATCATCGATGAGCCTTAAACGCTTACTTAATGGTGCCACGGACTATTTCTTAGCCAATAAATTGGAGGTCAATTACTCCAAATCTAAAATAATGGTCTTTGCGAGAAAATGGACTGCCCACAAATGGCTTTGTAAGGGTAATGTTATAGAGCAGGTAAAGTCATTTAAGTACCTGGGTGTTCACTACAACTACAGGCACACCTGGTTCTCCCATCGCAAGTATGTCCTAAATTCTAGCAAGATCTCTGCTAGCGCAATCTCACGATTCTTTTTTAGCTATAGCAATCGCTATGTACCAGCTTCCCTGACAATATTTAAGGCCAAAACCCTATCTCAAATCTTATATGCATCACCAATTTGGTATAAAGCTATAGATCGCACAGTGGAGAGTATTCAAGCCTCTTTTTTGAGAAGAATCCTAGGCCTCCCTAAATGTGTCCCATACGCCGTTCTTTGCTTAGAAACTGGCATGATAAGGCTGAAGACCTTGGCCAGATTAAGAGCTATTAAATTCTGGCTTGGAATCCTTTACAACCCAGTTCATACCCGTTTATTATATCAACTTTTGATAGATCCTGACCTCCCAGTCAAGATCTCCGATGTTCTTACCACTCTTAAAGTAGCAGGATTGGATATTGAGCAGCTTGGCATGTTAAGTCAATCTGAAGCATATAGGACTATTAAAGAAAGGCTATTGAACATCGAATGGCAAGAACTGTGCAGCGAAGCCAATACCACCAGCTCCCCACTTCAATTTAACATCCCAGTCCTACCTGGGAAGCCTGCTTTTTTTCTGACTTACCTAACGTCCCGAAGCGCGCAGAGCCTATTCACTTGCCAGATGCAATTCCTTCCCCTCGGCACTATTGTCAGGAAGGTTCAATGGAATCCCTTACTCCCAGAGGATCTGTCCATGTCAAACTAATGCCGTTGAAACGCTTGAACACATCTTCTTTCATTGCCCAACTCACGATGCACTTCGTAGGAAATATCTATCCTCGATCCTCGATAGAATGCAAGGGTGGGAAGGCTTGGTTAAGCTTAGGTTCCTTCTCTCTACGCAAGTCACCTCTTATCTGGATGAGGTGGCCTCCTTTGCCTCTGAAATTATAGCAGCACGAGGATCTGGGCTTCCCTATTCCCCATCTCATTGGCTTAAGTAGCTAATGCATATATTAGAATCACCAGTTCCATGTTTGATTACCCTCCTTGCTGACCTCATTTTCTCTTGTTGTGTTGTTTTATTTTATTTTAATGCCAATAAAGGTTGATTTGATTTGATTTAGAACAGAAGGTGCTCACAGACGCTTTACAGCCCGCCCCTTCTGGCCATCAGCCAGCATCCGAATGGCTAAGGGGTGTAGAAGATCCAAAATATGATTGGTTGAGGAATGGAGCATGGGAACTGAAGTTAGCAACTCCTTTTTTTGCCTCAATACCATGTTCAGTGTTCTCTTTGTCTTCTGCCTCAGTCAGCAGCCCCCCTCCTCAAGCTGTCTTGCTCCCAGTGAACTATGCCTTGTCAAAGGGCATTCATGTCACACCTAGGCTGGTCTCCCCAGATGCCAATGGTTGTTTCCCACTTCATATCTGGGTACAGACTACGCAGCAGCTGAATGCAGAGGAGCCTATCGCTATTTTGCGGCCCCTGCCGCCCTCACAAGCAGTGCCCACTTCTCAGATAATGGCTATTGTTCCAGTCTCAGACTCCCGTCCTACACTAACTCTACAAATGGGTGGCAAGCCAGTCTCTGGACTGATTGACAGGGGCTGATGTTACTGTGATTTCAGAAAAGGATTGGCCCTCAGGATGGCCAACATGCCCTACCCAGGAAATAATGGGAGTGGGAGGTATTACACCTGCATGCCAAAGTGTCCCTCCGATTGTGTTCCAGTCGGAAAATGGCCCCTCCGTGACAGTCCGCCCTTTGATTTTGCCTTTGCCAATGTGCTTGTGGGGCAGAGACATCCTGAAACAAGCTGAAACACGCATCATGACAAATTTATAGTGCGGGCCTCCGCGGCGATGCCTTTGCACGCCATACCACTCACATGGCTTCCTGGACCCCCGGTCTGGGTAGACCAGTGGACGATGCCCGTCGAGAAGTGTAAGGTGAAGGAGGCCCTGATTTTCGAACAAATGCGACTTGGGCATGTAGTCTTCCACCAGCTCCTGGAATAGCCCAATTTTCCTGGTTAAGAAAAAATCCGGGAAATTTCGTGTGGTTCAAGACTTGAGACACATTAATCTGTGATTGGTTCCCTTTGGACCGCTCCAACAAGGCCTCCCTAGTGCTAATCTTATACCCCAGAACTGCCAAATATTAGTCATAGACCTCAAGGACTGTTTTTTTTACAATTCCATTGGCAGCTCAGGATCGGCCAATGTTCGCCTTTACAATGCCAGTGTACAATAATGATAGACCCGCCCTTTGTTTAGAATGGGCAACGTTGCCACAGGGAATGAAAAACTCAGCAATGTTATGTCAGCATTTTGTGGGGCAGGCCTTAGAACCCTTCCGCCAGAAACACCCAGAAATTATGGTTCTGCACTACATGGATGACATTCTCCTGGGAGCAGAAAAAATACTGCCCAGCACTCTTGCAGAGCTGGAACAGACACTTGCTGCAGATGGGTTAGTTATTGCTAAGGACAAAATTCAACTTACGTACCCCATGCCATATTTGGGTCACAGGCTGCTTGCGACAGCCTCTTCCCCTTGCCTGCCACAGCTAGAAATTCCATCAACCTTCACGCTGGTGTGGCTACAACAGATCCTGGGACATCTCAATTGGGCAAAGCCTTTCCTCTCACTTTCTACAATGGATCTATCACTTCTCTTTGCTGCTCTCACTGGTCACACCTCTCCTGCTGACATAATCAATGTCACACCAGAAATGAAAGCAGCTTTCCAGGTGGTGAATCAGCACCTACGAGAGGTCGCTGTGGATCGCGTTCCCACTCCTGCTGATTCCCCCACCACAGAAAAACCTGAGAAAATCGTCATTGTTGAATGGATTCATTTCCCACACCCACACCCACGAAATATATACCCTCTGGTGGATGCTGTGTCAGCTTTGATCACCAAGTGCCGCCATCGAGCTTGTCAGCTCACAGGTTATGACATTAATTCTCTGTTTTCTCCTTTTTTCCCTTGAGCAGGTAAACTCCTTGTTGCAGTCATCCGTCGCTTTCCAGGTATCATGTGCAGATTTTGTGGGACAATTTTTAGCAAACCCACCAAAGGACAAAAGGCTGACACTCCTGTCTCAGGTTTGCTACACATTGGAGACATGCTTTTCCATGACACCTATAAAGCAAGATTTTACTGTATTCACAGATGGAGCACCTACTAGGGGGGTCGCGACATGGCAAGACAGTTCGGGACAATGGAAAGTTCTCTTTACTGATTCTCAAACTTCTGCCCAGAGGGCAGAATTGGCTGCAGTGATTTTAGCTTTTTCTGTCTTTGCAGAAGTGCCTTTCAATCTTATTGTGGATACTCAATATGTCTACCGCCTTCTTTTCCACCTTCCCAGTGCCTATCTTTCTCCTTGCATTGACGCTGAATTACTAACCCTCTTTGGACAATTGCAGGACTTGCTAAGGAAGAGAAGATCTCTCTGCTTTGCAGCCCACATCAGATCCTATTCCAACCTTCCAGGGTACCTAGCAGAGGGCAATGCAAGGGCTGACAAAGCGGCACAGATGCCTCCTGAAGTGTTTCCCTTGTTTGATGATCCTATACTTGCTCATGAATCTTTTCATCTTCCAGCTAAAGTGCTGTCACGCCGTTATGGGATTCCCATGTCCCAAGCCAGAGACATTGTCTCAATGTGCCCTACTTGTGCCAAATCTCCATTGAACCTTCCTTTTGACGCTGTGAATCCAAGAGGTACCCAGGCTAGTCAACTGTGGCAGATGGACGTTACCCAGGTCCAACAAACTGGCACCCTTCTCTAGAGTTCATCTTACAGTAGATACTTATTCGGGATTCATTTGAGCGACGGCCTTAAAGGGAGAAACAGCCAGGCATGTTATCCAACACTGCTTGCACACTGTGTCAGTAATGGGACACCCTAAGACCATCAAAACGGACAACGGGAAGTGTTATGTTTCTACTGCTTTTGCCAACTTTTGTAGCAAATGGAACATTAAGCTGTCTCATGGAATTGTTTTTAACAGCAGGTGGCAGGCGATTGTGGAGTGCGCACACCTGACTTTCAAAGGGGTGCTGAATTAGATTGTCTCCGGACGAAGCGTTCCAACAGTAGAGGTTCCAAATGTAATGAATACTGTATTATTTGTACTAAATCATCTCCTTACCCCTCATGGCAGATCACATTCTCCTGTAGAGGTTCATTTTCGCAGCAAGGAGACACTACCCAGACCCTTCGTCAGCTATCGAGAACTCCCAAACCCTGAGTGGCAAGGTCCAGCCCCGCTGGTAACGTGGGGACGGGGACATGCGGCTGTCGTGAACAACAAAGGGGTAGTGTGGATTCCAGCTCGCTGTGTACGCCCCTGGAGATCTGCTTCCAAGCCACCTGCTGAGATACCAACACCTGATGCATCGACTTGACAACATGGACTCTGCCATGACTCCTGTCGCTGTGATTCACCTCATCTCCCTGATGAACATTGCCAGTCCTTTTTGTTTTTTTTTTTTTTTTTATTGAACATGAAAAAGAACAAAATAACAATAATAAACAGTAATAGACAATCATAAACAATACAGAGTGCCCCCCACCCCCAAGAAACCGTCCAGTATTCTTGCATCTTCTCTTTCTTCTTCATCTTTTTTTTTTTTCTTTTTCTTCCAATAGGCTTCTTAAGGTCCTTTACGCCAGAACTGTGTTGGGTTATAAGTTGGTTGTATCCCTTTCCCTTTTAATAATACATAATCTATAAATTTCCCCCAAACATCATAGAAAATATCTTTTTTTATTTCACCTCTCAAAACTTTTATATTACAAGATAGTTTATCATTTAACGCTATGTCCCACACTTCCTTATACCATTCAGCAATTTTAAGGTCTGATTTCAATTTCCAGTTCCTAGCAATAATCAGTCTAGCTCCTGTCATAAGATTTGCTATTAATTCTTTAGTTTTCACATCATATTCATTAATAGATGGTAATGATAACAAAGCAATTTCCGGTACACATTTAATATCGGTTTGTATTATTTCTCTTATCTCCTCAAAGATCTCTTGCCAGAACTTTTGAACTATTTCACATTCCCACCATAAATGAAAATAGGTACCTGTCTTTTTT